>CM055125.1:103056108-104256108 GCA_029206835.1 Rana muscosa
GTACAAGTATCTCTTTATAGTGGAATAGTGTACCACAACTCCAGTGTCTGCCAAATCTTTCTGGAGGGATCGTGCAGTCAAACGTGGGTTTTGAATTGCTTTTCTCACAATCCTGCGAGCTGTTCTGTCTGATATTTTTCTTGGTCTTCCAGATCTTGCTTTAACTTCCACTGTTCCTGATGACTGCCATTTCTTAATTACATTCCGAACAGAGGATATTGACATCTGAAAACGCTTTGCTATCTTCTTATAGCCTTCTCCAGCTTTGTGAGCATCAACTATTTTCAGTTTCAGTTTTCTAGACCAGTGTTTCTCAACTCCAGTCCTCAAGGCGCCCCAACAGGTCATGTTTTCAGGCTCTCCATTGTTTTGCACAGGTTATTTGATCAGTTTAACTGCTTTAGTAATTCCCACAGCTGTTTCATCTGAGGGAAATCCTAAAAACATGACCTGTTGGGGCGCCTTGAGGACTGGACTTGAGAAACACTGTTCTAGACAACTGCTTAGAAGAACCCATGGTGCTGATTGTTGGGGCAAGGTCAGATGAGTCTGGCCATTTAAAACCTTTGAGATTGACATCACCTGGTCTTCCCAGACGATGATTGAGAACAATCCATGACACTGGCAGGTCTCAGCTTTGCAAAGGGGGCAGTGCATGCTATAAATTCTGCAGGGTGTCCAAACTTTTGCAGACACCATTTTTTTGTTTTCTGTCATTTTGAAAGTGTAAATGATGGAAATAAAATCTAACTTTTTTTGACATATTATAAGAATGTCTAGTCTGTAATTTGATGCAATTTGGAGATTTTTGCATCTTTCCTTGGCTTTGTTATGCACATTAATACACATTTATACCTGGGGTGCCCAAACTTTCGATCCCCACTGTGTGTGTGTGTGTGTGTGTGTGTGTGTGTGTGTGTGTGTGTGTGTGTGTGTGTGTGTGTGTGTGTGTATATATATATATATATATATATATATATATATATATATATATATATATATATATATATATATAATACACACCAGACAGTACTTACAACACAATGTACAGTGTAGGTCCCCTGGCCTACATGGTATTTACAAATTACCCACAACGCCCATATTTACAATACAATATAAGATACAAGTATAGCGTTAGATTACCTGTTAACTTCAGGTCAGCCCATGGTGCCTGCTGTCTGTTCCCACACCAAAGAAAGAGGGCCTTAGCTGGCTCACAAAGCATTATATATCCCCCCTCCTTTCTGTACTGTGGCTAATATAATTCTCCCGAATAGGTCACTGTACCTAGTAAATGTATATTGGGCAAAGCCTGATTGGACGAGTCAAAGAAGGCTTTTGATTACTGCCCATGTGAGATGTAATCAGCGAAAACAAAAGGCCACCCTTTTGAAGTTGAGCTAATTACCGTAAGACTAATGCCTCATACACATGTCAGTTTTTCCGACAAGAAAAGGGCGATGTGAGCTTTTTGTCAGAATTCCGACCGTGTGTATGCTCCATCACACTTTTTTTGTGAGAATTTCTGACAAGAAAAGATTGAGAGCAAGTTCTCTATTTTCGTGACCGGAAAAATTCCTATCGGGAATCGCGATCGTCTGTATGCAATTACGGCGCAAAAAACAAAAAAACAAAACACGTGCATGCTCAGAATCAAGCAGAAGAGCCAAACTGCCTATTGAACTTCATTGATCTCGACTCGTCGTACATGTTGTACGTCACAGAGTTCTTGACGTTCGGAATTTCAGACAAGATTTGTGTGACCGTGTGTATGCAACACAAGTTTGAGCCATTTTCCGTAGGAAAAAAACCACACGGTTTACTTGTCGGAAAAACTGATCATGTGTACAGTGCATAACACAGCACTCAATACTTTAAACATGAAAAAAGTGAAAGTGCAGCGCTAAAAAAACACCAATAATGGAATTATAAATAGGTGATGGTAATATAAAGGATATAAATGAATGATATTCAATTAAACTAATTATTAAACCAAACTTGGAGAAAAAATTAGGAAAATTATATAGGTGAAAAAAAAGGGAAAAAAAAACTAATGCAGAGTCTCCAAATGAATGAATATATACAATTAGTAACAGGTGATATTGAAAAAAAAATTTGAGTGAAAAAAATGAATGAAATGAAGTCCCAAACAAAATAAGTGGTAGTGAAAATTCCAATCAGAAAGTGTCCACAGTGAAGGTAGAATGGATCAATCTTCCCAAGAAAACTTCAGGTATAACACCCTTGTGGTAAAAGATCTGCTTACCAGAATGCCGTGACTGTATTTAAAACAGTCTCTCCCAGCACAGGGAATAGGTTTCCCCAAGACCTCAAAGTCTTCACGAAAGTACTGCAGATAATGGTAGTCCTCACACGCTCATGTGGAAAAAAGGGATATGCCCATAGTGTAATATGCAAAACCAAGTACTTTATTGAAAAAAGGAATGCACTTACAATGTAGTAGATAAATTATAGCGGTGACGGTGGTGGATCGAAGCGGCGTCTCAATGGATCCTGTGTATGTGTGTTCCTATGGCGTCCGCGGCACCTCCTCTCAGTAAGGTAGTGCGTGATGACGTCAGCGGCCCCCTACGCACGTTTCGTCACAAGTAGGACTTCGTCTGGGGATTGGCCGTGCTATATAGCGCAGCGTTAGCCTTAGGGCTTTCCTCTTCCTGCGCAATACTTTAAACATATTTCCTTCTAGCTGAAATATATTTCTAATTGCAATATTATTTACAGCTGTTAATGGAGATTTCACATGAACCCATAAGGCAACACTGTAGTTGCTGGTGGTATTATCCAGGAATAAACATATTATCCACAAAAGGAATAAATGTGAGGCCACATATACAGTATGCCTACTTGTGTACACAACATGCTCCCAGTACAGAGACTGGGCTCTCCCCAACAGTCCTGCTCTCTTACTGGTCTGGGAGGCCCTGTTCCCGATCACCTGATCACTGTGATAGCCTCCAATTGGCTATGACAGTAATCAGTCATTGTTCAACTCACCCTGTGTGTTTTTGATTTTTTTTCTCCTCTGAATGGAGAAAAAAAAATACATTGTATCTCTCTTTGCTAGAGGAGAAAAATGTAAATAAACAAAAATGTGCACGATTGTTCCTGGGCCCTACTACAGGTACAATCAACAAATGACATACAGTGCCTTGAAAAAGTATTCATACCCCTTAAAATGTTTCACATTTTGTTATGTTGCGGCCAAAGTATTCTATTGGGATTCTATGTGATAGACCAACACAAAGTAGCACATAATTGTGAAGTGAAAGGAAAATTATAAAATGTTTCTTTACATTTTTTTTACAAATAAATATCTGAAAAGTGTGGCGTGCATTTGTATTCAGCCCCCTTTACTCTGATAACTCTAACTAAAATCTAGTGGAACCAATTCTCTTCAGAAGTCACCTAATTAGTGAATAGAGTCTGCCTGTGTGTATTTAATCTCTGTATAAATGCAGCTGTTCTTTGAAGCCCTCACAGATTTGTTAGAGAATCTTAATGAACAAGGGATAGAATTGTGTAGAAGTTTAAAGCAGGGTTAGGTTATAAAAAAATATTCCAAGCTTTGAACATCTTACGGAGCACTGTTCAATCCATCATCCGAAAATGGAAAGAGTATGACGCAACTGCAAACTAGAGCTGCACGATTCTGGCTAAAATGAGAATCACGATTTTTTTGCTTAGAAGATAGATCACAATTCTCCCACGATTCTCGCGGCATAACATCATCTTTCACATTAAAACAGAAAAAAATTGGGCTAACTTTACTTTTTTTTTTTTTTCTGCATTGAAGTGTATTTTTTCCCCAAAAATTGCATTTGAAAGACCGCTAGGCAAATACAGTGCGACATAAAATATTGCAGCAATTGCCATTTTCATTCCTAGGGTCTCTGCTAAATTATATATAAATGTTTGGGGGTTCCAAGTATTTTTCTGGCAAAAAAATTGGATTTTTGTACCCACCGTAAAATCCGTTTCTCTGACGTCCATGGACCGACGCAGCTCTCATACTGATTACATGTGGGTATATGTCCCTGCTCGCAGGAGAAGACCTAGGCAGAATGTTAGAGGTTAAAACATTCTAGAACAAGCCAGAGCTGAACAGCCCCGCCCAGGGGGGCGGTCCCTCCGGACATTACCCTTCCACCTGCAGCTAATCAGCCTCAGTTCGTAACAAAGCAGTACAAACTTATAAGGAAGGGTGGGTGCTGCGTCGGTCCATGGACGTCAGAGAAACGGATTTTACGGTGAGTACAAAAATCCTATTTTCTCTTATCGTCCATGGACCGACGCAGCTCTCATACTGATTACATGTGGGACGTCCCAAAGCAGTATAAGAAAAGGGTGGGAGCAAAAAAAGTAAGGAACAACCAAAACTTCACTCCAAACCAGCAGAGCCCCTCAACGGAGGAGTTGCAACATTAGACAGCGGCCTGCAACACTTTGCGGCCGAAGGAAGCATCCGAAGATGCAGCCACATCAACCTTGTAGAACTTTGAAAAGGTATGAACGGACGACCAGGTCGTCGCCTTGCACACTTGTGCAACCGACGCTTGATGTCGGAAGGCCCGGGAAGCACCAATTGCCTTGGTGGAATGCGCCGCAACCGGAAAGGGAGGCGCCCGCCCCTTAAGGGCATAGGCCTGTATGACGGTCTGCCTGATCCACCTAAAGACGGTGGCAGACGACATCGCTCGGCCCTGTTTTGGACCAGACACAGATTTCCGAATGGAAACAGTAGCAGACAGGTACACTCGTAAGGCTTGTACCCATCTTAATGCAGGAAGCGCAAACTCTCAGGGAAGCGATGGGTGAGGACACAAGGACGGAAGAACAATGTCCTTCTTAAGGTGAAAGGCCAAGACCATCCTTAGAAAAGAAGGATGGTCGTGGGCGCAACACCAACATATCCTTATGGAGGACCAAGTAAGGCGACTTGCCAGACAAGGCTGCCAACTCAGACACCCGTCTAACCGAAGCAATGGCCAATAAGGCCAACTTCCGGGACAAGGTCAAGAGAGGAGTCTCTCTGATATTCTCAAAGAGATGTTCTTGGAGAACCGAGATGCATCAAAAGCAGCGGTCGTTGAAAAAGACAGTCCGGGCCGAAATCCGACCCTCAAAAAAAAGGTATGCAAGGCCAGCTTTTGGGTCACACCACGCTGTAAGAACAGCAAAATCCTGGGAACGGAAAACATCCGAGGATGCCACTCAAGTTCCTCGCACATAGCGATGTAAGCCTTCCAGGTACGGTGAGATATCTTTCTGGAGGAAGATTCCCGTGTCAACAACATAGAAGAGATGACCGAAAACGAGAGAACTCGGTCCTTTAGCACCTGGCTTTAAACAGCCATGCCATTAAAGCCAAGGACTGTAAAGCAGGATGAAGTATGCTCTGCGAAGCCGGCGAGGCAACAACAGTAGCAGAGGGTAAGCATATATCAGGCGATACTGCCCCCAGGGGCTTCCAACGCATCTAACGCATCCGCCCAGGAGTCCCTGGACCTGACCACGATCTTGCCACCTTGCGAGTGAGTCGAGAGGCCACAAGGTCCACTTCCGGTGCCCCACCTCCGGTAAAGAAGGTGGAAACACCTCCGGATGCAAGGACCCTTCGCCTGCAATGCACACGGCCGACAGGACCGTCTTGCAGCGAGACGTATGAAAATCCCAAAGAGACTCCGCAATGTATCGGAGAAGGGAGGCCCCAGTGTACAGGGTGCCTCAAATGTTGGCCAATAAAGGCAACTTGACGGAACTTCCCTAGAAACTCGGTCAGAGGACTAGTACCTCAGCCTCCACATGTGGCGCAAACCCACCCCGGGCACAGAGACCCTGAAGGCTAAAGCAGTTGTAGTGCACCTGCTAGACGACTGATGAATGAAGCAGAGGCTTTTGCCCAGTCATTGAGCTACAAAAAATGCCAGAGACGCAGCCACTAACGGGCGCAACGCCAACCCCAGCCTGGCGAACACAGTCCAAGCCAGCGCTTCTGATCACCACTGAAAGCAGGTGGAAAGTGATACCCCTGAAACCAGGGATCCTTGTGACAATGCTCCATCCAGCAGCTACCCATGGATAGGTGCTGATTGTGCAAACACATAGTTTATACTTTGTATTGCGTCAAACGCACAAATGGAGAGTGTGGGAGGAAACCCACCCAGCCACAAAGAGCATAATACCACCAGATACGGCGTATGTAGTTTAGTATTTGTGGATAAACCTATTAAACGCGTATATACTGTGCCAGCGACGAAGGCGTGCACATCATCGGGGCCTGGACGTAAACCAGCCACACAGATTGCGTACACAACCATGTAGGTATGTTAGCCTGCGAATAAACAAATTGCACATGTTTATACTGTGCATAGCGCTGAGAATGCGCACACCATTGGAACGCAGGGGAGAAACCTGAGCACCCGGATGAAACCCATGCAGACTGCATACGCATACCGTGTATGGTATTATAGTATGTGTGCTAAACATTTTGCACAAGCCCATGTGTGCATAGCACCGAAGGCGCGCACACCGTTGGCGCGTGTGAGGAACCGAAGTACCCCACGCATACTCAGAGAATGCAATACCTACAACTACTGTAAATGTATTTAGTGTAGTGTATAGACATAATGTGTATGTTTACACCGTGTATTGCACCAAAGGCATGCATGTCATGTAGCATGGGCAGAAACCCACACAGACTGCATACGCATACAGTATAGGTATTATAGTGTGTGTGCTAAACCTTTTGCACAAGCTCATGTGTGCAAAGCACCGAAGGCGCGCACACCGTTGGCGCGTGTGAGGAACCAAAGTACCCCACGCATACTCAGAGAATGCAATACCTACAACTACTGTGAATGTATTTAGTGTAGTGTATAAACATAATGTGTATGTTTACATCGTGTATTGCACCAAAGGCATGCATGTCATGTAGCGTGGGCGGAAACCCACGCAGACTGCAAGACATACCGGGTAGGTCCAATCGCACAAATTTAGACTGTGCATAGCACCGAAGCGCCCACTCGGAAGAACTCCACGCAGACAGCACACAGATACCGTGTAGGAATGATAGCATGTGAATCAACATAATATTGCACATGTTTATGCTGTGCATTTCCATTGGAGCGTGGGGGGAAACCGGAGTACCCGGAGGAACCCCACGCAAACAGTATACCCATACTGTAAACATGTATAATATGTGCAATAAACATATTGAACATGTCTTTACTGTGCAGAGAGCCGAAGCGCACATACCATGAGAGTGCGGGAGGACACCGGAGCCCCCGCCAGCCCAGAGAGTATGATACATACATATACTGTGAATGTATCTGGAGTCGTACATAAACATATTTTGTACGTTTATATCATGTATGGCACTGAAACACAGCATTGGAACGTGGGGACAGCCACGCAGACACAGAGACCAATAACACATACATACACTGTGAATGTATGCAGTGTAGAGGTATAGGATGAGTTTAAATTATGGCGCAGAGGCACATAATCTTCTCTGTATCATTCCAACCTGCTTGACAGTGCTGCTGAAGCAGCATACAGGTAACAGTTAACCTCTGATCCTCAGACCGTGTGTCTGTCAGAGCTCAAATCATTCCCCAGGAAATGGCGGGAAATGTTACCTCAGGTATCACACACACAAGGCTCACAGGGATTAGAGACATAAATGAATAAAGTCCTCCCTCATCCATGCTGCTCTTGAGGCAGCGTGTGAGGAAAACTGTGTAAAAGAAAAGCTTGTCACAGCAATTTCAGCCTGAGTGTGATTCTCACATCATCAATGAGATCACTTACAAGCGCCCTGTCATTCACTGACACAGAACTGGAGTCTTCCTCACAAGGGAATGTCCTGTTCATAAACATTAAATATTCAGAGGTAGGGTCCTGAGCCCAATAGCTAGGCCCATATCTGACTCAGAGCACTCCTTCACTAAAGATTTTTGTGGGGGGAGGGGGCTTATAGCTCCTTTTGCTCGCACACCGCTTCCATTCTGACAGGAATGATTCCAGGACTGCTGACAACTGGTCCGTAAGGACCGCAGGTGCAGGAAACATATGAACATTTTTAACTGTGCAGCACTGCCAGTTGCCCCAGGCAATGTGGAGAGCAGGTGTATCAGACTCCATAACGCCACCCTCTGAGACCTTATACACTATACAGTGAATATACAGTCCACCCACTGGCTACGCTGAGGAGGGGACACCCGGGAGGACCCACCAACCCTTAAGGACAGCTCAGTCTGTGAGGAGATTGTGAGGGGATTCTCGCCGCCGCCAGAAATAAATGCGCGGCGGCCACAAGAAAATGGTCGCCGTCCGCAGCTATAACTGTGCCACTAAATGCCAAGATGGCCGCCAAGCGCAAAATTCAAAGCTCTAATGCGCGCCAATGGCGCACGCAGTAACCACCTCAAACAGCGCCAATGGCGCACGCAATAATCACCTCACACACCAGAAAAAACTGCAGACATGAGCGCCCAACCAGGCCAGAGTGACCCCCAAGCACCCCACAGCACAGCACCAGTACAGGGTGCAGAGAGCAGCATAACAGGGGGGGGACAGGGAGAAACCCCCACACACAGAAACACAGCCAGCATGTACTCACCTGCAGTAGGAGAGACTACTTACCCGTCCCTTTCAGGGACCCACTGGCTTGTTTCAGACAGACCTATCACAGAGTCGTACTGCGTAGCTGTCGGCCCGGTCCACCACGAGAGATACAGCCAGTCAAGTACTGTTCAATCTTGAGAGGACCGCGGGAGCATGAAAGCAACCCGGCCACCCCTGGAGCCATGGGGTATGTCGTGAACTGAGTCTCACGCACGCAAGGCGAGGATCAGCACGCTCGATGGTCGGACAGGGAAGACTACGAGGATACTAGTGTACCCAACCTGTTGCCCAGCCGACAGTTGATTGAAGGTCTCAAAAATAAAATAATAAAATTCCCAAAGGAATAAAAATCAAAAGTAAAATCTTCCAGGAGACTGGCTCCTGAGAGCCACGTCTTCTCCTTCTGCTAGGCAGAAAAAAACTGAGGCTGATTAGCTGCAGGTGGAAGGGTAATGTCTGGAGGGACCGCCCCCCTGGGCGGGGCTGTTCAGCTCTGGCTTGTTCTAGAATGTTTTAACCTCTAACATTCTGCCTAGGTCTTCTCCTGCGAGCAGGGACATATACCCACATGTAATCAGTATGAGAGCTGCGTCGGTCCATGGACGATAAGAGAAATATTGATTTTAACTTAAACAAGTGTCAGAAAAAGATTTGGACTTTAAGTGGACTTTAAGGCCCCTTTCACACTGGGGCGGGCATGTGCAGTGGCGGTATAGCAGCGCGATTTTTAGCGCCGCTATACCGTCGTATTTACTGCGATAGTCGGTCGATAGGGGTGCGGTTTTAACCCCGCTAGCGGCCGAAAAAGGCTACAGCCGCGGTTTGAGGACGGTATTACCGCCGTGTCCCATTGATTTCAATGGGAAGGAGCTCCTTCACCGCTCCAAAGATGCGGCTTGCAGGAGATTTTTTTTTCTCCTGCCAGCGCATCACTTCAATGTGAAAGCCCACAGGCTTTCACATTGAGAATGCTCGGGCAGGAGTATTTCAGGCGTTATTTATGTGCTATTTTTAGCGCTAAAACGCCTGAAATACGCCTCACTGTGAAAGGGGCCTAAGTGGTTAAACTCCCTGCATTTACACACAGACGTTTGCTCTAAGAAGGAAGTTAGTTACAATGTTTCATGTTGTTACAAACTTGGCAGACCACCCAGATTTTTTCTTTAGGCCCGGTTCTCACAGGGGCGGCACGACTTCGGGGGTGACTCGGCGGCTCGATCTCAAGACGACTTGAGATGCCCACCTGAGGCGATTTGCATAATGAAGTCAATGCAAGTCGCCCTGAGTCGCCCCCAAAAAGTAGTACAGGAACCTTTTTCTAAGTCGGAGCGACTCAGGTTGCTCCTATTAGAACGGTTCCATAGCACAGACCGGGATGCGACTCCTCAGGTGACCGAGTCGCCTGAGGAGTCGCCCCTATGTGAACCGGGCCTTACACACACAGAAGTGTATCCTTTTGATCTAAGAAGAAAGCATTAGTTACAATGTTTCCCATTAAAAACTTGGCAGACTGCCCGGATATTTTCTTTTGAGTGAGCAGATAAAGTCTCTCCGCTTGTTATATGAAAGAACTCTGCATTGGAGATCGTCAGGGGGTTGAATCGAGATCACGATTTTTTAACGATTAATTGTGCAGCTCTACTGCAAACCAACCAAGACATGGCCATCCACCTAAACTGACAGGCCGGGCAATGAGAACATTAATCAGAGAAGCAGCCAAGAGGCCCATGGAAACTCTGGAGGAGCTGCAGAGATCCACAGCTCAGGTGGGAGAATCTGTCCACATGACAACTATTAGTCATGCACTCCACAAATCTGGCCTTTATGGAAGAGTGGCAAGAAGAAAGCCATTGTTGAAAGAAAGCCATACGAAGTCCCGTTTGCAGTTTGCGAGAAGCCATGTGGGGGACACAGCAAATGTGAAAGAAGGTACTCTGGTCAGATGAGACCAACATTGAACGTTTTGGCCTAAAAGCAAAACGCTATGTGTGGTGGGAAACACTACACATCACCCTGAACACATCATCCCCACCGTGAAACATGGTGGTGGCAGGATCATGTTGTGGGGATGCTTTTCTTCAGCAGGGACAGGGAAGCAGGTCAGAGTTGATGGGAAGATGGATGGAGCCAAATACAGGGCAATCTTAGAAGAAAAACTGTGAAGCCTCGTACACACGGCCGAAAATCTCGTCAAGAAAAAACACGTTGTTTTTCTTGACGAGATTCTTGGACAAGAAACTTGTCCCGGCCGAGTGTACACACGCTCGATTCAAAGAACCCGCGGTTCTTTGAATGGAGCAAACGCGGTGACGTCATCGACTACGACGAGCGTGCTCTCGTCACAGTCGATGCCGTCGCCGCCATCTTGCTACACCCTATCTATGCCTAGGAAGCTACAGCGCATCCGTCAAAGTCATTTTGACCATGCGCGGGCTTCCCGGAGGACAGGTAAGTGCACACACACACACACACACACACACACACACACACACACACACACACACACACACACACAATTTTCTCGTCGAGAAACAGGCTGACGAGAATCTGGACGAGAAAATAGAGAGCAGGTTCTCTATATTTCTCGTCGAGATTCTTGACGGTTTTCTTGACGAGAAACCATACACACAAATGATTTTCTCGGCAAGAAAGCTATCTCGGCAGTTTTCTTGTCGTTTGCCGAGAAACTCGTTCGTGTGTACGAGGCTTTAGAGTCTGCAAAAGACTTGAGACTGGGGCGGATGTTCACCTTCCAGCAGGACAACGACTCTAAACATACAGCCAGAGCTACAATGGAATGGTTTAGATCAAAGCATATTCATGTGTTAGAATGACCCAGTCAAAGTCCCGAACTAGCCAAAGAAACAAAGGGTTGACCGCACTGCAAGGTGTAGAGGAATAAAAAGTAGCTTTATTGTAAATTCAAATCTACAGGTCCTTCTCAAAAAATTAGCATATTGTGATAAAGTTCATTATTTTCTGTAATGTACTGATAAACATTAGACTTTCATATATTTTATATTCATTACACACAACTGAAGTAGTTCAAGCCTTTTCTTGTTTTAATATTGATGATTTTGGCATACAGCTCATGAAAACCCAAAAATCCTATCTCAAAAAATTAGCATATTTCATCCGACCAATAAAAGAAAAGTGTTTTTAATACAAAAAAAGTCAACCTTCAAATAATTATGTTCAGTTATGCACTCAATACTTGGTCGGGAATCCTTTTGCAGAAATGACTGCTTCAATGCGGCGTGGCATGGAGGCAACCAGCCTGTGGCACTGCTGAGGTGTTATGGAGGCCCAGGATGCTTCGATAGCGGCCTTAAGCTCATCCAGAGTGTTGGGTCTTGCGTCTCTCAACTTTCTCTTCCCAATATCTCACAGATTCTCTGTGGGATTCAGGTCAGGAGAGTTGGCAGGCCAATTGAGCACAGTAATACCATGGTCAGTAAACCATTTACCAGTGGTTTTGGCACTGTGAGCAGGTGCCAGGTCGTGCTGAAAAATGAAATCTTCATCTCCATAAAGCTTTTCAGCAGATGGAAGCATGAAGTGCTCCAAAATCTCCTGATAGCTAGCTGCATTGACCCTGCCCTTGATAAAACACAGTGGACCAACACCAGCAGCTGACATGGCACCCCAGACCATCACTGACTGTGGGTACTTGACACTGGACTTCAGGCATTTTGGCATTTCCCTCTCCCCAGTCTTCCTCCAGACTCTGGCACCTTGATTTCCGAATGACATGCAAAATTTGCTTTCATCCGAAAAAAGTACTTTGGACCACTGAGCAACAGTCCAGTGCTGCTTCTCTGTAGCCCAGGTCAGGCGCTTCTGCCGCTGTTTCTGGTTCAAAAGTGGCTTGACCTGGGGAATGCGGCACCTGTAGCCCATTTCCTGCACACGCCTGTTCACGGTGGCTCTGGATGTTTCTACTCCAGACTCAGTCCACTGCTTCCGCAGGTCCTCCAAGGTCTGGAATCGGTCCTTCTCCACAATCTTCTTCAGGGTCCGGTCACCTCTTCTCGTTGTGCAGCGTTTTCTGCCACACTTTTTCCTTCCCACAGACTTCCCACTGAGGTGCCTTGATACAGCACTCTGGGAACAGCCTATTCGTTCAGAAATTTCTTTCTGTGTCTTACCCTCTTGCTTGAGGGTGTCAATGATGGCCTTCTGGACAGCAGTCAGGTCGGCAGTCTTACCCATGATTGCGGTTTTGAGTAATGAACCAGGCTGGGAGTTTTTAAAAGCCTCAGGAATCTTTTGCAGGTGTTTAGAGTTAATTAGTTGATTCAGATGATTAGGTTAATAGCTCGTTTAGAGAACCTTTTCATGATATGCTAATTTTTTGAGATAGGAATTTTGGGTTGTCATGAGCTGTATGCCAAAATCATCAATATTAAAACAAGAAAAGGCTTGAACTACTTCAGTTGTGTGTAATGAATCTAAAATATATGAAAGTCTAATGTTTATCAGTACATTACAGAAAATAATGAACTTTATCACAATATGCTAATTTTTTGAGAAGGACCTGTATGTGGATAACATCAATACAGAGACAGCAGAGATTGACGCGTGTCATGAATCAAATTCACTTAATCATAATAATAATAAAGTCCAGACCTAAATCCAATTAACAATCTGTGGCAAGACTCGATAATTAAATAAAAATAATAGTGCAGCACTTATGGTGTAAAAAATAATACCGTGCAATGAACAAGTACTAATGCAATGAATGTGACATGGAAAACTGTTACTGTGCACACAAATGTAAAACTGTTACTATGCACACAAACGTTTTGCCATGTCACATTCATTGCATTAATACTTGTTCATTGCACTGTATTTTTTACACCATAAGCGCCGCACTATTATTTTTATTTACAGTAAAACCTTGGTTTGAGAGTAACTTGGTTTGAGAGCGTTTTGTAAGACAAGCTATTTAAAAAAAAAAAAATTGACTTGATATACAAGCGATGTCTTGATATACAAGTAGCGTCATGTCACAACTGAGTATAAAAGAGAAGAGAGGCACCTCTAAGTGTAGCAATATGGTTACATTTAATGAAGGCACAACATTTAGCAACTCTCATGGTTGATGTTTAACCACTTAACGACCGCTCACTGTATATATACGTCGGCACAATGGCACCGACAGGCACAATCACGTAGAGCATACGTGATTGCCTTTGTACAGTTGGGGGGTCCGATCGGACCCCCCTTCTGTACAGTGAGCGGTCGGAATTCGTCTGGGAGCGTTCCGAGATGGGGGGGCGGCCGTTCGATTCCGACCACCCCCCCGCGATCGATCCCGGCGAATAGAAATGCCCCCTCTGTCTGTGTACTGTTTACACAGATGGAGAAAGCAGGAGGAAGTGATGTCATCTCCTGTGCGGCGCTCACATATACCGAGCGTCGTACAAGAGAAGACACACAGGTCAGTGCACTAACACTACACTAACACCAGCACACATAGGCACATAAATCGCCCCCCAGATCACCCCCCAGCCCCCCCAGATCACCCCCCAGTCACAGTGTCACTGATTGCAGTGACCATTTATTTACTGATCACTGCAATCAGTGACATTTGTGACTGTAAAAGTGTCACTACATTTAGTTTTAGGTCCAGTGTAGCCCCCTAATAAAGGTTTAACCCCTTGATCACCCCCCAGATAACCCTTTCACCCCCTAGCACCGCCGTCGCTTGGCGATCATTTTTCTGATCGCTGTCTTGGCGTCGGTGATGCAGATCGGTACCCAGTAATTTTTTTTAGGTTCGCCGCAGGTTTTTATAGCGTCGGGTACCCCCATAAATTATCTAATAAAGGTTTAACCCCCTTGATCGCCCCCCAGGTAACCCTTTCACCCCCTATCACCACTGTCACTAAGCAATTGTTTTTCTGATCGCTGTCTTGGCGTCGGTGATGCAGATCGGTACCCAGTAATTTTTTTAGGTTCGCCGCAGGTTTTTATAGCGTCGGGTACCCCCCATAAATTATCTAATAAAGGTTTAACCCCCTTGATCGCCCCCCAGGTAACCCTTTCACCCCCTATCACCACTGTCGCTAAGCGATCATTTCTCTGATCGATGTCTTAGCGTCGGTGATGCAGATCGGTAGCCAGTAATTTTTTTTCGGTTCGCCGCAGGTTTTTATAGCGTCAGGTACCCCCATATATTATCTAATAAAGGTTTTAACCCCCTAATTGCCCCTAGTTAACCCTTTCACCAGTAATCATCATATAAGTGTTACGGGTGACGCTGGTTAGTTAGTTTGCTTTTTATAGTGTCAGGGCACCCGCCGTATATAACCCAATAAAGGTTTAACCCCCTGATCGCCCGGCAGGTGATATCAATTAGGTTTTAGCGTCAGAGAGGGTCTGCGTCACACCCCAGGCAGCGTCAGGTTAGTGCCAGTAACGCTAACACCCACGCGTGAAGCATACACCTCCCTTAGTGGTATAGTATCTGAACAGATCAATATCTGATCAGATCTATACTAGCGTCCCCAGCAGTTTAGGGTTCCCAAAAACGCAGTGTTAGCGGGATCAGCCCAGATACCTGCTAGCACCTGCGTTTTGCCCCTCCGTCCAGCCCAGGCCACCGAAGTGCAGTATCGATCGATCACTGTCACTTACAAAACACAACACACATAACTGCAGCGTTCGCAGAGACGGGCCTGATCCCTGCGACTCCAGTGCTGTAGGAGGTGATTTCACCACCACAGTTAAAAAAAAAAAAGAAGCAAATATGCCGAAGCATTGGGGCAGCAGGGGCGGAGGAGCGATTTTGCTCCTAATGCCGCGTACATACGGTCGAAATTCCGACGGAGGCTTGCCCGTGGAAAAGTCCGACCATGTGTGTGCGGCATAACTTTTTTGCGGGAGGATGCCCCCATGCTTCGGCATATATAAATGGTGCGTGTATGCCCATCATTAGAAGTGGGTGGATGAAGGGCGGTATTCTAATGGTGGGCATACCCACCGATCAATCTCTTTTTTCGTTCAGCCACCTGGCTGCATGAAAAAAAAAAAGATTACAATACATGTCCAACAAGGACCAGCAACGTACTGGTATGTTGCTGGACTTTGAATGGTTATACCAGAATGATGCCTGCGGGTTTAGGTATCATCTTGGTATCATTCTTTTCAGCCAGCTTTAATGTAAAAGCAACCCTAGTGGCTAATTAGCCTCTGGACTGCTTTTACAAGCAGTGGGAGGGAATGTCCACCCCCCCCGGATATAAAAAGCGCCATTGGGAAATTGGGAAAGCATTTTATCACACCGATCTTGGTGTGGTCAGATGCTTTGAGGGCAGAGGAAAGATCTAGGGTCTAGACCCCAGTTTTTTCAAAAAAAGAGTACCTGTCACTACCTATTACTATCATAGGGGATATTTACATTCCCTGAGATAACAATAAAAATGATAAAAAAAAAAAAATATGGAAGGAACAATTTAAAAATAAAATAAAAAAGCAAAATTAATAATAAAAAAAAAAAAAAAAAAAAAAAAGCACCCCTGTCCTGCCCTGCTCTTGCCCAATGGCGAACGCAAGCGTCGGTCTGGCGTCATATGTAAACAGCAATTGCACCATGCATGTGAGGTATCACCGCGAAGGTCAGATCGAGGGCAGTAATTTTAGCAGTAGACCTCCTCTGTAAATCTAACGGGGTAACCTGTAAAGGCTTTTAAAGGCTTTTAAAAATGTATGTAGTTTGTCGCCAATGCGCGTTTGTGCGAAATTTTAAAGCATGTCGTGTTTGGTATCTATGTACTCGGCCTAAGATCATCTTTTTTATTTCATCAAACATTTGGGCAATATAGTGTGTTTTAGTGCATTAAAATAAAAAAAAGTGTATTTTTTCCCCAAAAAATGCGTTTGAAAAATCGCTGCGCAAATACTGTGTAGAAAAAAAAAATGCAACACCCACCATTTTATTCTGTAGGGCCTTTGCTTTAAAAATATATATAATGTTTGGGGGTTCAACATAATTTTCCTGCAAAAAAAAATATGTTTTCATGTAAACAAAAAGTGTCAGAAAGGGCTTTGTCTTCAAGTGGTTAGAAGAGTGGATGTAAGCTTCCTAATGTTGTGTATAAAATGCCAGAACAGTTCAAAACCCCCCCAAATGACCCCATTTTGGAAAGTAGACACCCCAAGCTATATACTGAGAGGCATGTCGAGTCCATGGAATATTTTACATGTTGACACAAGTTGCGGAAAAAAGACAATTTTTTTTTTTTTTTTTTTTGCACAAAGTTGTCACTAAATGATATATTGCTCAAACATGCCATGGGCATATGTGGAATTACACCCCAAAATACATTCTGTTGCTTCTCCTGAATACGGGGATACCACATGTGTGAGAATTTTTGGGAGCCTAGCCGCGTACGGGACCCCAAAAACCAATCACCGCCTTCAGGCTTTCTAAGGGTGTAAATTTTTGATTTCACTTCTCACTGCCTATCACAGTTTCGGAGGCCATGGAATGCCCAGATGGCACAAAACCCCCCCAAATGACCCCATTTTGGAAAGTAGACACCCCAAGCTATTTGCTGAGAGGTATTGTGAGTATTTTGCAGATCTCGCTTTTTGTCACAAAGTTTTGAAAATTGAAAAAAAAAAAAAAAAAAATTTCTTCATTTTCAAAAACAAATGAGAGCTGTAAAATACTCACCATGCCTCTCAGCAAACAGCTTGGAGTGTCTACTTTCCAAAATGGGGTCATTTGGGGGGGTTTTGTGCTATTTTGGCATTTTATGGCCTTCGAAACTGTGATAGGTAGTGAGGAGTGAAATCAAAAATTTGCGCCCTTAGAAATCCTGAAGGCGGTGCTTGGTTTCCGGGGTCCCGTACGCGGCTAGGCTCCCAAAAAGTCCCACACATGTGGTATTCCCGTACTCAGGAGAAGCAGCAGAATGTATTTTGGGGTGCAATTCCACATATAACCATGGCATGTGTGAGCAATATATCATTTAGTGACAACTTTTTGTAATTTTTTTTTGTCATTATTCAATCACTTGGGACAAAAAAAAAAAAAATATTCAATGGGCTCAACATGCCTCTCAGCAATTTCCTTGGGGTGTCTACTTTCCAAAATGGGGTCATTTGGGGGGGTTTTGTACTGCCCTGCCATTTTAGCACCTCAAGAAATGAGATAGGCAGTCATAAATTTAAAGCTGTGTAAATTCCAGAAAATGTACCCTAGTTTGTAAACGCTATAACTTTTGCGCAAACCGATAAATATACACTTATTGACGTTTTTTTTACTAAAGACATGTGGCTGAATACATTTTGGCCTAAATGTATGACTAAAATTGAGTTTATTCGATTTTTCTTATAACAAAAAGTAGAAAATATCATTTTTTTTTTCAACATTTTCGGTCTTTTTCCGTTTATATCGCAAAAAATAAAAATCGCAGAGGCAATCAAATACCATTAAAAGAAAGCTCTATTTGTGGGAAGAAAAGGACGCAAATTTTGTTTGGGTACAACATTGCATGTCCGCACAATTTACAGTTAAAGCAGCGCAGTGCAAAATTCTGAATTCACCTCTGGTCCTCTAGCTACCAAATGGTCCGGGGCTTAAGTGGTTTAAACAGGCACATCTAAATAGGCAAGTATCTGGGGTAAAGCTGTCCACATAGACCGACCTCTGCACCGCCATCAAAGTCATCCCTTCCACACTGCGCTCCATGAACGATTCAAGCCGCGTTTTATTTTGATGTGCCTGTTTTATTCATCAACCATGTGAGTTGTTAAATGTTGTACCTTCATTAAATATAACCAAATTGCTACACTTAGAGGAAGGAACCTCTCTTCTCTTTTATACTCTGTAGCTCCTGATGGATTTCGCTTCTAATCCCCTTGTACAGGCTGCCATCACATTGCTATAATATTTTTATATGGACTAAAAACTGAAGGACTTATGAATAAATGGTTGTGGAACGAATCACCTGAGTTTCCATTATTTCTTATGGGGAAATTTGCTTTGATATACAAGTGCTTTGGATTACAAGCATATTTCCGGAACTAATTATGCTCGCAATCCAAGGTTTTACTGTATTTGTTTACACAATTTGTCTAGTGAGTGTCAGCTGCTTTCTATTATCTCAGAGCGCAGTTTTCTATTTTCCAAGACTTGACAATTGTTGTTCACAGAGGCTCCCCATCCAATCTGACAGAGCTTGAGCTATTTTGCAAAGAAAAATTGGCAAAAATATGTCACACTAGATGTGCAAAGCTGGTAGAGACATCCCAAAAGGACTTGCAGCTGTAATTGCAGTGAAAGGTGGATCTACAAAGTATTGACTCAGGGGGGCTGAATACAAACGCACACCACACTTTTCACATATTTATTTGTAAAAAAAAAATATAATTGAAAACCATTTATCATTTTTCTTCCACTTCACAATTATGTGCCACTTTGTGTTGATCTATCACATAAAGTCCCAATAAAATACATTTACGTTTTTGGTTGCAACATGACAAAATGCAGAAAATGTCAAGGGGTATGAATACTTTTTCAAGGCACTGTACACATAGGGGGAATCACTGCAATCATCAGGAGCAGTATAATTTATTTGGGGTTGTTCTTTGGTGGTAGGTTATGGTAACAGCAACAAATGTGTAGCTAAATTTAAAAAAAGTTTATTTTTATTTTTTTATTCTGGGACAGTTTTCCTTTAAAAAATAAATACATAAAAAAACAAACAAAAAAAAAACAAAAAACAACAAGGTATAATCTACCTGGATACACTAAGTAGTTGCAAAGATGTGTACAGTTTTACTAACACATAAAAATAATAAATTCCGCGCCAGAAAGATTAAATTATTATTGAAACTAGGGCTGCAACTAATGATTATTTTCATAATCGATTAGTTGGTCGATTATTGTTTCGAATAATCGATTAATCGGAAAAAAAAAAAAAAAAAAGAGGAAGTTAATTAAGCTGCGACTTGCTTTTTACAATTTTTGGGGACAATTTGTTGTTGGGCAGATTAAAAAACACAAACATGCTTTTCTGCAGCTTCTCCATTGAAGTATATTGAACCAAAAATCAAAGTAGCACAGTTTTGCGTTAAAAAAAAAAGTCCTTGCCCTTTCCAAATACGCAGCAGCTGAAAAAATCATGGATGTGAACGTGTCCCATAGGAAACCATGTTAATGAACTGTAGTGTGTTTCTGCAAAAAGCACCAAAAAACACAGAGGTGTGACCCAGGCCTGAGATGTTTAGTAACATAATGGGGGTAAAAAAACTAAAATTAGTACAAAAAGAGCAAATAATCGCTACTGTAAGGGGTTCATTTTTTACTGTGGGGCAGTGAAATTAATATTTACAGTAACGATTTGCTCTTTTTGTACTATAAAGGGCTAACTTTAGTTTTTTTTAACCCCATTATGTTACTGGCCGATTAATCGATTATGAAAATGGTAATCGATTAATTTCATATACGATTAGTTGTCGATTAATCGATTCGTTGTTTCGGCCCTAATTGAAACAATGCTAAGCTGCTCCCCTGATGATAAAGTGAAAACGTCCATCTAATTAATGTGCAAAGTGTTAGAGGGCGCTGGATAATATTAATTATTTAATAAGTGTACTAAATCAATAATATCATTAAATCACAATTGACATTCAAGCAACAGTGGTAAGTGATATTGAATAACTGAAGAATAAGTGTACCATCAATGGTCAGAAAAACAATCAAAAATAAGTGTCAAAAAATTCAGAAAAAAAGTCCCAAGAAACAAAGTGAAATGTTTCTGATCCAATGTGGAAAGTCACCAAATAGCAGAAAAGTCACATGTCAAAGTAACAAAA
The DNA here is from genome assembly GCA_029206835.1 of Rana muscosa. Classification (NCBI taxonomy): domain Eukaryota; kingdom Metazoa; phylum Chordata; class Amphibia; order Anura; family Ranidae; genus Rana; species Rana muscosa. The sequence continues at coordinate 103,076,587 of CM055125.1, forward strand.
CTATGCTCAGGCGTTAGGATTTGTTTTACCTTCCATCATAAAGGGGCTAAGGTGCATTAGATGTATTGCAATTTATACAATATATTATGTTATTGATTATATAAATGGATGAGGACTTTAAATGTCAATCAGTTATTGTGTTTGGGTACGTTCTTTTATCCACTTGTTCTAGCAGAATTTTGCCTCATTGACTATACAAGAAATAAAATACAACTGATTCAAAGCAGGGATGGCATCCTATAAATTTACTCAAGGTCATTTAAATCAATATTGCCTACAGCAGGAGTGCCCAACCAGTGGCCCGGGGGCCACATGTGGCCCGTGGAGCCCTCTGATGTGGACCGCGACCTCCTGCTCTGGAATGGAATAGAATACTGTAATTAAAGGTCAGTTTATTACTAAAATCACAGTGTATATATGAGCATATCTTTTCTGCAGTGGTTACTGGGCTGCTTTCAAACTAATCCTCAGATGCAGAGTAGCGCTCCTGCCGGTTACCTGCACTGAGCCATAGACTTCTGTTATTACCTGCGAGTTTGGTGAGCTTTCGGAAAGTGCACCAAACCTGCAGAATATAATACAAAGTCTATTGCAAAGTGCAGAAAAGCCAAAAGGTACACTGCGTTGCACCAGCGGTGCAGGTAAACCGCACCGCATCTGTGTGAAAGCAGCCATGGGCCCCTTTCACACGGTCAGTCCGACCCAATTGGATCCTCCATTCACCTCTAAGGAGTGGCAGTTGTAAACCGACTTGTGTCCTACCTCCAATCCGGTCAGACTGTGTCTGTGTCCGATATGCATATGCAGAGCGGACACGGACCTGCCATCCGCCCGCTGATTGTGGCCCGCGACTAGTTACCAAGTCACTTAAGTGGCCCTCGTGCTTCAAAACGTTGGACACCCCTGGCCTACAGTGTCTGCTCATATTTGTAATATTTGTAATAGCAAACCCAAAACTGGAGATAAGAATGAACAAAACATCACACATCAAACGAAATGCTTCTATAAAAACAGTGTCTCCTTTTATTTAGTTACATTGAAACTCTATACCTGTTATGTTTGTAGCAAAAGCACCAACACCTAAACAGAACATTAGACTCTTAAAAACTCAATTATCACTACCTGGCATGCTCCTATATCAGTATCCAATATTGTTTTAAATTAAAGGTCCAGGCTGGTCCCGGTGTTAAAAATCCATCAGTAGAAAATTAATATAGTGAATAAAAGTCAGATGATCACCTAACAATGAGCCATGTAACAACCGAGTGCAAGAGTGCAGCTAAACTTCCAGAGATTCAGGATCCAAAAGGTAGATCACTTGATCGCTTCATGATGTGCAGAAAAAGGAGGGTGTTACTTATAATATTCCATATCTGCATCATGTACAACACAAACAAATATCGAAGGCATCCCGGGATAGGGCTGGGACTTGTGCGAAAAAATATATTATATATATATATATATATATATATATATATATATATATATATGAGCATGTCCAAAACTGTCAACTAGGTTCAGCTGTTAAACACACTGGTAGTAACAGACCAAATGTTCTCCATCAAGGTACAATGGGAGTCATTTTAAAGGCAGAAGTTTTTTTTTTTTACCTTAATGCATTCCATGCATTAAGGTAAAAAAAAAAACTTTGGGTGCAGCTCCTCTTATACTTACCTGAGCCCCATCTCAATCTAACGATGTGCATGAAAGCAGCGGATCGTTAAGGCCTCTCTTTCCTCATTGGCTCACACAGCAGGGGGAGCCATTGGCTCTTGCTGCCAGTAATAATTTTGTCGTCTAAAACGTTTTAGTCGACTAAATGAATACTATTTTAGTCTACTAAAATACGATTAAAAAAATAAAACAATTGAGATGCCTAAAATACGACTAAAACTAAAAATGGCATTTTAGTCAAAACACTAATGCCTCGTACAGACGATCAGTTTTCCCGACAAGAAAAGTGCGATGTGAGCTTTTTGTCAGGAATTCCCACCGTGTGTATGCTCCATCACACTTTTTTTGGTGAGAATTCCTGCCAAGAAAAGATTGAGAGCAGGTTCTCTATTTTCGTGACAGGAAAATTCCTATCGGGAATCGCGATCGTCTGTATGCAATTACGACGCAAAAAAAAAAAAAAAACGCATGCTCAGAATCAAGCAGAAGAGCCGAACTGCCTATTAAACTTCATTGATCTTGGCTCGTCATACGTGTTGTACGTCACCGCGTTCTTGACGTTCGGAATTTCAGACAAGATTTGTGTGACCGTGTGTATGCAACACAAGTTTGAGCAGTTTTCCTGCTGGAAAAAAACACGGTTTTCCTGTCGGAAAAACTGATACGAGGCATTAGACTAAAACTAAATTCGTGTAGCGCACTAACCCCAGACTTTACCTGCTTTTCTCTTTTTGGCTCCTCCGCAGGAAAGACTGAGGCACACCGCACCACAAGCCCGTACCCTCCTGGATGGGGAGGTTGAGCGGTGTTAGATTTCTCGGGCCTGCCTGCAGTTGGTGTTAGACTCCTCCCGAGCCGATCTCGCTTCTGCGGTAGCCAGAAACAAGTCCCTTAGTTCTCCCCAGTAAAACGACTGTCCACACCAACTGAGAGTCCAACTCAATATTTATTTATGAGAACAATAAATAGTCTCTGTGAGAGCAGACAGGTTGGGACAAGAACAGTTCAGATAAGGTGGGAAGAGGTCCAGGCACAAACTTAGCGTTGATTAGGGGAGCACTGTCCTATTTAGCACGAACAGCTTGGTGAACAGTCACTGCCACTGACATGGTGAATAGTTGTAGTCACTGCCACTGACCTGGTGAATAGTTGTAGTCACTGCCACTATGACCTACAGAACATGCACTTTTCCTTCCTTGAATAGTTAGGCCTCTGTAGGGAGAAAACATCCATCCAGAGAGTTACCAGAGGCCCCTTCTGTCACCACGACTCTGCGCTGGGTCTTCAGAAAGGGTCAACTCCCTGGCCTCCTCGATCCTGGATACGGGTCCCCTCGCGAGGCGGAACCCAGCCAAAGGTCACTGGGTCCCTGGCCTTCTCAAAAGTACCTCAGACCTAAAAGGTGTCTGGGGATGGAACAGCAGTTCAGTCTCCGGGCCTAGGAGCACCCGGAGACCATCTTCACACACACCCAGGCCAAGGGCACCTGGGTGTCACGAACAGCAGCCCCCAGGCTGAAGGTGCCTGGGGCTCGGACCTTGACCAGAAGATGTCTGCCCCTTTTATACCATCTGTAATGACACCCCAAACATGAAAGGGGTTTAACGCAGTTTAAATCTTCCCTCTCTCAGAACATGCTCCACTACCGATTCTTCAGTCAGGCGACCACTTCCCATAGGAATTAATCCTTCCAAAGGAACGAGACGCACTCTGTATCTTTCCAAGATGAACTAACTTTATTATTGCAAAACATTACAACTTTTATATCCACAGAGAGAAGCTTCTGACCCTCCTCTCATCATACCTCTGACCAGACCCAATTTACATGAGCCAATTAACTACAGTGAATGGCTCAGACACATGACCTTTCTGTCTCCCAATCTACATCTAATCCACATTTCAGTTTAAAGGATTATGCAAGACCTTTTGTGTTCCTCCAGCCTGTCTGGCTGCCAGAGGACAATACCTATAATTACAGGCTTAATTCCCACAAGCCACAATAGATACATAACGGCTCTCAATACACATTTCCCAATGAAAGGCTCTGTAGCATAAGTGAGGTTCATTACCATTACACAAGCAGACAGGAGACACCTCAGCATCTCTTCAATTAACCTGTCTGTCTGCTAGCTCCACAACCTATAATTACAGGCTTAATTCCCACAAGCCACATTAGACAATAGAATGTAATCACACCCCATCACAGCAAGTATTACATACACAGCCCACACACAGTATATACCCAATCTGCCATGTATATACAGTATGGGATGGGTTATCACAGATCATGGTGGGGTTTTCATTCACCCTGTGCCCCTAATAGGGACACAGGGTGGTTTACACATAAGAGGCATTGGGGAAGCTGAAGCAAGGATATCTCATACTTTCTAAGGGATTCTAGGTTCCCCGGGCCTTCCCGTTACACCATCTCCCGGCAGGCATGGCAGGTTCCCCGGCCCGCCGTACTACTGCCGCGAGGGGACACAAAAAGGCACAGCCCTCCAATGATGGTTCAACCCCAGCCTATGGCGACAGTGCCACCTATAGGCCGCAGGGAACTGGACACAATTGATATCCTCCACAAGCCTAAATGGTCCACAAACCCTAACAATTAGCGTACCTGAGCCTTTTTACCACTCAGATACTTCCCCTAAATATAACCACCCGCTACATTGAAATTTGACTTCAAAATTAACACTGCTCTGTAGTGCATGTTCATACATCAATACCATAAATAATAACAATATTCAATTTGGAAATTGTAGAGAAATGTTAACTAATACATTATAATTTAATTACACTCATTCGATTTTAGATGACTAAAATGAGTTTTAGTCGACTAAAATGTACTGGAGATTTTAGTCGACTAAAACGTAGGACATTTTAGTAGACTAAAATGTACTCGAGATTTAGTCGACTAAATACGACTAAAACAATTGCAGAAGACTAAAATGGCATTTTAGTCCCAAGGAACTAAAACACCATTTTAGTCCTAAGACTAAGATTAAAACTAAATCAAAATTTGCTGCCACAAGAGCACAGCTCAGGAGCGAGCCTGTCGAGTGCCTGCATAGCAAGAGGCTTGCTATTGGGGGCTTTTGGCAGGGGGGGGGGGGGAGGAGCCAAAACCACCAGAGGGGGACTCAAAAAGAAGAAGAGGATCAGGGCTGCTCTTTGCAGAACCATTGCACGAAACAGATAAGTATAATATGTTTTATTTTTTTTATTACAACATTTAGAATCACTTTAAGCACAATCAAAGCCACAAAGTCAGTCTAAGGCAGGCCATAGAGGTGTGAATTTCTTTTGCACAAAAGAAATTTGCATCAATTCACCCATCAACACAAACAGCGCTGACAGGGAAATTCCTCCTGCTCCTGGTGAGTAGGGCAGGCACGGTAAGCCATGTGTCATGGATATGCAGTAGTGTTTGTCTGTCAGCTTACGTTCCTTCCCATGTGTTCATCTTAATCTTAGAGGCCAGACTCTCTCACCTGGCTTCCTTTATAATCTCCTCCCAGCCTGACTCCACCCCAGGCCCTATCACAGAACACTATATTGACCTGTGCACTGCAAGCCTGCTTTGCTGATCAACGTGTTTGTTAAGCATTGTGTGTTTGGGTTCCTGCCTGCCGTGTGCTACGTCTGTCTTTCTGTTACGATATTGGCTTGTTCCTGACTATCCCTGTCTGCTTGTGTCCCTTGACCTTCGGCTTGTCCTTCGTTTATCCTTGTCTGCCTGTGACCCTTGACCTTCGGCTTGTCCTTTGCTACTCTTGTATCCTGTGCTGCTGCTCCCCCTCTCTCCTCCTTACCCTACGAGGCGTGAGCTAGGAGACTCTAGGGGTCGCGACCTGGACCCAGCCTGCAGCGTAACATCCTCACCACTAGAGGCTCTGGAGAAGACCTGCTGGGTCTTCGACTCCGCGCCCTGGGGTATCTCGGCTCTAGCTTCCTGTGGATCCTGGTTGTGCTCCTCTGGTCCCGCTTTCCACAATCACTCAGTATCCTATCCGCAGCAGTCAGTCATAGGGTTCACTACCTTGTGGTGCACTCCTAACCCCCTACAGTGTGCATCTGTCACCTGGCCTCAGGTGACCTGACACCATGTCCACTGGAAGAAGAGAATGATTATTGCTAGCGGCTATAGCAACCGCTAGCGATAATCGCAAGTTAATATGACAGGCTGGTTGTATCTAAAGTGATCGATTAATGCTGAAACGGCAGAGATATGAACAGTTTATGGCATAAGATGAATGTTCACTGCCCACTCTGCCATTGGAATGAGCCGTCAGTCTACATCAGCTGTTGAGTCGGTAGAGTCTGTATCAATTCCCCATACACATAGTAGGCTTATCTTCAGGCTCCTGCTACCAAATTTCAGTTATTTACATCTGATGCAGTTGGGGGGGGGGGGGGGGGTGGTGTGGGTATCCGTTCCCTGCATATTTCCCATGCGGTATTCAAAATGCACTGCACTTGCGATCTGCAGTGAGTATCAGAGCAATGCTAATGACACCTCAAACGCAGGACAAAAAAAAGCAATGTGTTGTGCCTGCATTGAAATGCATGGCACAGAAGTACTATGCGATCGAGTTGCTCTGTGTTTTGTAAAGTAATGCATGCACTACTTTTGCTGCGGTATGGTGCGAAATCAGCTGATTCAAATAAATGGGCTGAAATCGCACTGCACCCGGATCGCATGTGAATTACATTGGAATGCACAGCGCGCTCTTGTGTGATTCATAGTGTGAACCGGTCCTTAACACATCAACCTCAGGGACAACATGTTCACTTGCTTCCGAATATATGCTACCCGTTTTTAGGTGCCATTGAAACAAGATAATTAGTGTTATTCACTTTACCTCTCAGTGGTCATAATGTTATGGCCGATTGGTGTTCCACTGGCACAGCTTCAGAAGTTCAGATATGTGAACAATGTCACTGTTGTTCCTCAGGTACACACCTGTAAGTTGGCGCTTCCTCTTTGGCCTAAAACTTGTGTCACGAAACAGATTAAAACAATCTGCAGTGAATATTTTTCTGATATTGCTTTAGTCAATATATTTGCTCAAATATGTAAACCAGGTTACTGTCCCTTCATGAGGTGCCAAGTAGTATAAAAGGCCAATTCACAGTAGAGTGGACACCTGCCAGTGCGCTTTCCCGGTCTGCTCCACCTGACTGCACTAGGGGGCACGGCGGTTCGCAATTCAGCGCATCACACAGTTCCCTTTTTTTTTTTGGACAAACTTTTTTTGAAGTTTACAAAATATACACTTCATGCATGTCACTGCAATGCGCTGTGCTGCTGTACAGTGCCGAGCGATTCTGTGATAAAATGGAGCAGCATGTCTGCATTTTATCACAGCATGCTGCAGTGTGCCTCAGGCTGAAAACAATTGTTTTCTTTGTTTCCTTGCAGTGTCGGGTCAGGTGGGTCATCGCACAATGTGTCAGGTCAGGTGGGTCATCGCACAATGTGTCAGGTCAGGTGGATCATCGCACAATGTGTCAACACAGCCTTTCTCATAAACATCCCTCTGGGCAGAAAAATACTCTGAAATATATAACTGCATGACTTAAAGCGGAGCTCCACCCTAAAGTGGAACTTACGCTCATCGGAACCCTCCCCCCCCCCCCTCCGGTGTCACATTTCAGGGGGGAAGGGGTGCAGATACCTGTCTAAGACAGGTATTTGCGCCCACTTCCGGGGGTCCACTCTGCGGGGATCTGCGGGTAGTACGTCACTTCCCGCCCCCCCCCCCCCGTTGTGTTCTGGGAAACACACGGCTCCCAGAACACAGCGGGGACCAGTGAGCTTGGCGCAGCGCGATTCGCACATGCGCCGTAGGAAACCGGGCAGTGAAGCCGCAAGGCTTCACTTCCTGGTTCCCTCACAGAGGATGCCGGTGGGGGCAGCAGAGTGACGAGCGATTGCTACGCCACATCCGGTGTCTCCTAGCTCCGCCCCCCCGCTGTCTTCTGGAGGAGACATAGGTCCCAGAAGATAGCAGGGACCAGTGGGATCGCTCAGCCCGACTTGCGCATGCGCAGTAGGGAACAAGGAAGTGAAGCCGCAAGGCTTCACTTCCTGATTTCCTTACCGAAGATGGCAGCACCTCCACCCGAGAGCCGAGGGACAGATTGGCTTCAGGTGCCGACATAGCGGGTGCTCAGGACAGGTAAGTGTCCATATATTAAAAGTCAGCAGCTGCAGTATTTGTAGCTGCTGACTTTTAATATTTATTTTTTCGGCAGAACTCCACTTTAAGCAGCAAGACAGTCGTTTGGCATGGATCTGGCAACTAGGGAAGATCACTTCCTTTTGGCCGTATTCTTGTGATACTGAAACACACTCTTTCAGACAGAAAACCTGATAAAAAATAAATAAAAAAAAAGCCAATACTAATCAGTTTCTCAGAGCCACCAATCACTCTGAAGCCTGCCTTGGAACCTTCAGTGTGATTGGTGAATGCAGAAAACAAATAAAAAAAAGGAAGTTGCGTGGATACTTCCACCGCTCTCCCAATCAGCCTGTAAGAAGCTGTTTATAAAAGACGAAAAAAGGCGCGTGACCCAACGCATAAATCAAGATAAAAAAAGGTTATTATAAACAAATTGGTATATACAAAGAAGAATACTACGGGTTCATGAATAAATAAATTACAATATTCTCATTTGATAAAATTGTATAAATTGATGCCCATACACGGGATAAAATGAATAAATGACTAACGCGTTTCAAGGGGTTTCCTCTTCATCAGAGCCTTGAAAAGCGAAAACTGATCTGTATACTGTGGTAGGTATATATATATATATATATATATATATATATATATATTGTGAGGGGGTTAGCTCGGTAGCGGGTGTGTGTGACCCCCTGGATGGGCTCCCCACACAAAAACAGGCCCAGCAGACGGAGGTTGTGGTTTTCAAGATCAAAAGGTGCGGTTTATTTCTCTATTTACAGTGACAAAAACACAGCAAAGCAAAAAGAAACATAAACAAAATAAATCCTGGTCAGCTTGACCTCTGACTAAACATGCAGGTTTCCCTAACTAACAACTGGGATCAGCCTGGTGCTGTCCTAGTCCCTAAGTCCCTGGTTTAGTAAATGTCCAAACAAATAGCCACACAGGCTTTGTCTCACCGCACAGGGGTTCACTGTCCCTAGACAGTCCACACAGGTCTGGTTCCAGGCATGAGCAAACACCTAATGAAGCTGGGAGTTTTTATAGAGGCCTTAAACGAGCTGACAAGCTTCAGCTGGTCTCATCAACTCCCTGCCTGCACGACGCCCAGCACTCTCCCTAGAGGTATGAATCATCCATGAGCCCACTAGCCTCAGCTGGGCTTCATCAACTCTCTCCCTAGTTGTATAAGTCGGCATAAAGCCTGAATCTGGGAGAAATATACCTACCCCCCTGGATGCAACCAGGTGACTTTACCTTCCTGCTGTCACTATATATATATATATATATATATATATATATATAGATATAGAGAGAGAGAGAGATGACTGTATGGGAGGTGTATCACATGATGGATGGTACATTTCTATAGGTGGATTCTCCTTTATTCTAGTAGTATTTCCTTCCAGATCGCAGCGCTCTCAGCACCGTAAGGAAAAGTATATACAGATGTTGTCTTCTATTGATACTTAATGTTGGTCTTTAAGACCCAATGGCTGGTTTAGATGCTACAGCTTGTGGTCAGTGGCTAAATGCCTGAGTGGTTGCTTGGTTGACCCTGCGATCCTCCTGCCTGGATGCTGTGTGGTGTTCTGTATAGTCCTGTGCATGTAAGAAGCTGTTTGTACTTATCCCACAGAGAATTACTAAAAATTCAGATTAGGGTAAAATGAACATTTTGACTTTGAGAGCCCATTCACAGCAAAAACTGTGCGTTTGCAGTACATTTTTGCATGCCCAGTGACGTGCATTTGACGGCGTTGACGCTTATTTTTTACGCGCATTTGAATGCACTTTACATGCGTTTGTGGTGCATTTTTTTCCTAAGCTTGCATTTCCTGGTCTATGCCAAGCCTGCAAATCCTGCTACTTAGAGCCCAGAGGTGGTTCAGCTGCTATTGTGGACCAAACTTAATTGTGCGGTCACACAATTAGAGGTGAGCGCAGTCACACGGCGGGGTGGGGGAGCACGCGTGTGAAGTCACGGTTAATATTTGGATCATCATCATCACAGAATCACTTTATGGGACATTATATTTGTAGCGGTACCCCCGTAGGAGCTGCGGGTTTAGTTTTGGGTCTGCACGTTACCTTACTGTTCCAAATGTTCGGCTCAGGGGTTCTCCTTGAAGAGTTTTCCAGAAGAAATGTCTGCACCAACACAGTCTCTTTCAAGGGTTTTATTGAATAAACTTTCCAACAGAGGGGATTGAAGGGATGGGGAGGACTCAGGTATCTTGTCGATCACGGAAATCTCCTGGGTCCAGAGGAGCAACTGTCTCCACGCTGGACTCAGCAACCACCGGATAGGCCTACTCTCACGGGCCTACCAACCGGTGCAAAGCTCAATTAAAGATAGTCTCTGCCACAGACTAGGTATTTGAATTTGTTCAATAGTCTCTGCCATAGACTCGTATAACCCCTCACTGGATTAGCTCCCTCAGAAAGAACACAGCTCTCAGTGCCAGGATCTTTCAGCCGCTCTGGCAGAACTGTGAGGTAGATTTTTGGGATCCGGGTACATCCTCCAATTGAGTCCTCAATTGCTCGGTCCCTTCCACCAGGTAAGGCGACACAGGATCATCCCTGGATCAGTAGGCCACAGTAACTCCTGGGCCTACATCTCAGTTGCGAGGCCTCGGGCCATTGTGGCCCCGGGGCCGGAACTGCCAACACATCCCTAAGGCCAGGAGGGCCCTCAAGCGAGGATCGTAGAACGAACCTCACAAAATGGCGTCCGCCCTCTGGGCTGCTTCTGGGAAAGAGGTACCCAATACGTCCAGCCTGTTGCCTTTCCAACCCTGACCAGCAGTGACATCGACACCCACCGCTGGGGGGAAAATCACGCAACCAGCCGTACTGAAACGGCGTCACAATTTAAACAAATCTCTCTGGGCCAAACTAATGCCCAGACAACTATAATTTCAACATATAGCGCCCACTCATTGGGAGCAGGGCGCTACATTATATATATATATATATATATATATATATATATATATATTTTCACTGTGGACTTGCTGAAAATAAGAATTTTTGATAATTTGAGGTTTACTTCAATATTTTTGTATTTCTTTCACTGTGCACTTGCTTGACAAGTATTTTATTTCTATATTTTTTACCTTTTTATTCTTTGTTTGGGAATTCAAGTTGCTCCAACATTCACTCGCGCATTGCTCACGGCAATTATATATATTCTTTTTGTGATATATCACATAGCGCTGCATTCGTTTATTTTATTTTTTACACAGATTATGGGAGTGTGAATATGCTTAGCGGCTGTGGATTGGTTCTCTTATGTTTAAAATTTTTTTGGACACTCTTCATTGTTAGCTCGCAAGACATTTATCTATACACATTGTCTATATGCCAATAGGATAACCTGGATTTTGGACTGTCTATGCAGTTGGAGCGCAGTCAAAAATGACTCCTCTGAATCTGGTGTGAATGGGCCCTGAGGGCTCCTATATTCTGGAGTTGAATTCTAAAGCAGCCCTTAAAGTGAATCAGCTTTTTGGACACGTTGCAGAGATGTTCAAGCCCCACCAGGTGATGATTCTTCAAAAGGAACTGCAGTCTGCTCACATAATTTGTAATAAAAACATCTTTGCCATTCTGAAGCTTCCCTCCAACCACTTTGCATATTATTTTATATATACTGTGATTCTATACTTGCCAGATATGCTGCAGAAATCTCCCTCCACCGAGTCTGGCTGCATCCATTTTAACTGTGGGCAGCTGAAGTTGCTGCCTGTTCATTTCCTTAATTTACACAGACACACAAAGGCACACCTCCAGCTCTGCAGCTCTCATTGGCCCTCTTATGGCTCATTCCCACTACCTTCCTGGCAAATTATCACAAGAATGAGAGAGCTGTGCATGATGTCATAAGCCAAGGGCAGTGATGGCGAACCTTGGCACCCCAGATATTTTGGAGCTACATTTCCCATGATGCTCAACTACACTGCAGAGGGCATTAGTATCATGGGAAATGTAGTTCCAAAACATCTCGGGTGCAATGGTTCGCCATCACAGGTCTAGGCCTATGACCAGACAATTATCAAAATTCGACCAAAAATTTAATTGAACAAAAATTTGATTCAATTAAATAGAAAAAATTATCAAATCACGCAAAGTGTAAAAAACTGAATGTGAAAACCAACATGTGCAGTGAATGTGACATACACACCTAAAGCAAACCTGCCTATATTTTCACATGTGAAGTGAGATAGGAAATAAGGCACACCCTATAAAGAAACAACATATAGAATAAAAAAACGAAATGTGTAACCAATGGATTGGTGAAGAAAATTTGGTGTCTTCTCACTGTGATAGTAATGTTTAAACCAAATGATTGGAATCAGAACTGGGTCTAGTGCAACTGCATAAGAGAAGTAAATTAGTCCCAATGCAAATCAGCACACACAGCCTGAAGGGTCTTCCTAAGGCTCGATTCACACCTATGCATGTTGCTTTTGAGCGTTTTTGCCTTGCTTTTTACGGTGCTTGCCGCGTTTTTCCACATGCGTTTTTACCACGTTTGGCGTTTTTTTTTTATTATACAGTAATTTTTATTTTTTTACATTTCCTTTAAAAAAAAAAAAAAAAAAAACGCAAAATGCAAATCGCGGCAAAAACGTTTTTGGATGCAGGTCCATTGACTTCTATTACATGCAAAACGCTGCTTTTTGCAGGAAAAAAAGTCCCCGGCCTTTTCAAAAACGCAGAGGCACAAAAATGCATTGATGTGAACATGTTCCATAGGAACCCATGTTAAAAAATTTCCATGCATTTCTGCAAAATGCACCAAAAAACGCATTAGTGTGAATCAAGCCTAATAGTTGGCTCTGGTAACTAGTAATCCAGGTATATGCGGCTCAAATATGTCAATCTTGATATAGGGAGTAAATACAGCCAGATGGCCCCTTACCGAAAATGGTGGACTCCTATAACGGGAGTCAAACTCGCGCTGTAAGCCCCAATGGGATCAGCTGCTCCTCCTACGGCCGGTGCACCTGCTTGTCTGCTCAGACACCCGATTGTGTTTCTCCCTGGAAATCTGGATTGCATTCAGGGCATGTGGACTCCAATAACATTAAAATATAAGAGTCCTAACATAGTTGCTTTGTTTATGGAGAACATTAATTGGCCACAAATGATATCAGTTGTAGCCTATAATTGCTTGTAAAAGAGACAGTGGGGTGATTTACTAAAGCTAGAGAGTGCAAAATCTGGTGCAGCTCTGCATAGAAACCAATCAGCTTCCAACATTTCATGTCAAAGCTTAATTGAACAAGCTGAAGTTAGAAGCTGATTGGCTATCATGCACACAGCTGCACCAATTTTAGCACTCTCCAGTTTTAGTAACTCAACCTCACTGTCATGTTTCTCAATCAGGGTAAAGTGAGAGAGTGTTTTGATAGTGCACCGCTATAACTCAATCTATGTTCCCCCTCTGGCTATTGGATTTTTAGCTCCATTGCTGTAACAAAGTGGGACTTCTTAGTTTTGGTAGCATTTTACCCCCACTTGTGACTGTACTTGGGATTTGCGGGTAATCACCAGGCCTGAAGACTGTGTCTCCTGTTTGTGTGTTGGGGGAGCAATAACATCATCCACACGTGTCCTTCAAACATACCTTTGGGAACTTGCTGGTCTCTGTGGAACAGATAGAGGTGGAGAAGAGTTAGTATTTGGCTTTTCGTCCACCAAGGCATGAATTCTCCAAAAAAAAAACTCTGAAAAATTGCCAACAGTACTGCACATGATTAGCCTGCTCCTTAGATCATCTGGCAGCAGACACCAAAGTAGACATTATTCTATACAGGCTGATGCACATAGATACCAGTTTCCTTTTGTGTTATGTACTATAAGAAGTGAGGGCCCCTAATTGTGTCTCCAAGTGTAGAAGGGTTGGCAAGCAGTCACACATATTGCTACTACTCCCACTACGGGTGGGCAGAAGGGACACTGGCCCTGGGCGCTGGAGCTTTGGCTGCTGCTCCTGCCCCAATGACAGGACTGACTGTGCCTTATATTCACCCCACGATTCTGATTCCCCGACTCCTCCCTTCCATCCAACTCTGCCTTATCTCTGCTATTAAAATGATTGTAAAGCTTCCTTTTTTCTTTTTTTTTTAAATAACAAACATGTTACACTTACCCCCTCTGTGCAGTTGGTTTTGCACAGAGCTGCCTGGATCCTCCTCTTCTTGTGTCCCTCTTGCTGCTCCTAGCCCCACAACCAGCAGCTTGCTACAGGGGGCATCCAAGCCGAGTCAGAGCTCTGTGTATCCATTCAGACACAGACCTGGCCCTGCCCCCTCTCCCTCTGATTGGCTGACTGACTTTGATTGACAGCCGCAGGAGCCAATGGCGCTGCTGCTCTGTCTCAAGCCAATCAGGAGAAGTTAAAAAACCTGCCTTTACAACTCCTTTAACCGCTTCCGGACCAACCGCCGCAGTTATACTGCGGCAGGTTGGCTCCCCTGCACAAGCCGTCGTAGTTGTACGTTGGCTCTTTAAAACAAATCCGGCGGCGCGCACGTGCCCGGATCGTGTCCAGGGAGCCGATGCGAGTGCCTGCGATTGCTCGTTACAGAACGAGAACGGGGATGTGTGTGTGTAATCACACAAATCCCGGTTCTCTCCGGGACGAGGAGACTGATCTTGTGTTCATACAATGTATGAACACAGATCAATCTCTTCCACTAGTCAGTCCCATCCCCCCCTACAGCTAGAACACACATTAGGGAACACAGTTAACCCCTTGATCACCCCCTAGTGTTAACCCCTTCCCTGCCAGTGTAATTTATACAGTAATCAGTGCATTTTTATAGCAGTAATCGCTGTATAAATGTCACTGGTCCCAATAATGTGTCAAAAGTGTCCAATATCGCAGTCCCGATAAAAATCACTGATCGCCGCCATTACTAGTAAAAAATTACTTTTGCGCAAACCAATCAATATACGCTTATTGCGATTTCTTTTTTTACCAAAAATATGTATATAGCGCTACCCCCAGTTAAGAGAGCCGCTGGTTTGATTTTCGGGCCTTGAGTACAGCTCCACCAACTCCCGGCAATCTTATATAGTCCCCTGTGGCACAGTTAGTCTAGGGATGTTTTCTATCGCAATCTACACCTGGTAACATACACACTTTAACCCCAGATTAAGTATAAGCACTATGAGTAATAATAACACAGTGATAGCAAGTGGCAAGGTATAACAGCTTTACTTTAGGTTAAAAGGGCATGGGTTAAAACATAACATATAACTGGCTTACAGAGCCCTGCAGCAATAGATGTAATATATATATATATATATATATATATATAGCAATAGCACAGCGCAGTAATCCACCACGTGCAGCTATTGCTATCTACGCGCCCTATGGCGCACTAAACAATATTCTATCTCCCCTCCCTAGTCAGGCCTGACACAGAATCAAACTCAGTCTTTTGAATAAAGATTTCTTCGCATGCAAACTTGAAATGGTGGTGCACGTTCAGGAACAGTATTGTAATCCACAAAGTAGGCAGTCACAAGGAACACTATGCTGGAGACCCTTTAACTCTGTCCTGCATCCGGTCTCCAGCGGAAACAGCAAATAAATGATCGGTGGGCCAAGGCAGTCTATAGGCCTAAACACAGTACAGCCGATTGGATTGAGCAGGTGCTCGCTCACCATTCCGGATGCGATCCCAGTCCGGGACCTCCACCTGCTGTGTCTCCACACACAGCGTCCGCAACAATCGGGTCCCCGATCCAACTGATGTCCGCAGCACACAAAGTCAGGTGCCACCCAGGCTCCGCAGCAGGATGGAAGGCTCTTCGGAAGTTGCGCAAGGCCCCAGGCTTCAGGCCTTGCACTGCAGCAGATCCGCACAGGAAGAAGCTGTTGCTTGCAGCGGGGTGTCCCAAAGAGGCCGAGCTCTGCCTCGCCTCCTTCTTAAATAGCCCCTCCCATGAGTCTCTGCGGTGGCAACACTGCACCCTGGGTGCCAAACAGGAATCTGGGAGATGTAGTTCCAAGAGTCTTAAAGGAGACCCCGCTACATGTAGAAGAATACATATCGGCCTAAACTGAGAAAAAAAAAAAAAAATGTGATATTTATTATAGCAAAAAGTCAAAGATGTGTTTTTTTTCAAAATTTACGCTCTTCTTTTGTCTTATAGCGCAAAAACTAAAAACCGCAGAGGTGATCAAATACCACCAAAAGAAAGCTCTATTTGTGGGAAAAAAGGACGTCAATTTTGTTTGGGTACAGCGTTGCACGACTGCACAATTGTCAGTTAAATCGACGCAGTGCCGTATTGCAAAAAATGGCCCAGTCATTGAGCAGCCAAATCTTCTGGGGCTGAAGTGGTTAAACGCTTCATCCTCCAGCAAGCTACACCCCCACCCTCAACTTGCTCTCCTTCCCAGGACACCTCACCTTCTTCCTTGTTATGGCCCTTACATACGATCAGAAAATCGTACGAAAATACAGATTTCGACGCAATCAAACAATAATCTGATCGTTAGTACACAGCTTTCGAGAGCCGATCACGAAAAAAAAAAAAAAAACAGCTAAAAAGGCTAAAAAAATAAAAATGAAATTTATACTTACCAGAAATTGCTGTTACTAGGCAGATCGTCCTAATCTGCCTCTTCCTCTTCCACGGTGAGGTTGTGTTCTCCTCCTCGCCGTTGCCTCCTGGGAAATGGAGGCGCGCTGCCTTCTGGGACACACAGGACGGTGTTCCCATTCACAAATAGCCACGAGACTCGCGCATGCGCAGTAGGAAACGGGCAGTGAAGCCGTAAGTCTTCACTGCCTGTTTCCCCCTAGTGAGGATGGCGGCGCCGGGACCCGGTCCGAGGGATGAATCTGCCCCGGGCGGCTGACATCGCGGGCAGCCTGGACAGGTAAGTGTGCTTATTAAAAGTCAGTACCTACAGTGTTTGTAGCTGCTGACTTTAATTTTATTTATTTTTTAAAGCCGGACCTCCACTTTAACTACTTCAGCCCCGGAGGATTTGGCTGCCAAATGACCAGAGCACTTTTTGCGATTCGGCACTGCGTCGCTTTAACTGACAATTGCGTGGTCGTGCGACGTGGCTCCCAAACAAAATTGACGCCTTTTTTCCCCCACAAATAGAGCTTTCTTTTTGTGGTATTTGATCACCTCTGCTGTTTTTATTTTTGGCGCTATAAACAAAAATGTAATATATTGCAGTTTACCAAACATTAGATGTGGTGGCTGCATTTGTTTTCTTTTTTAGTCTTTTTCCTTCTGTTTTCACCTGGTACTCTGGCCAATAACACACCTCCAGTTTTACAGTGCCCCCACTCTGGATGAGGGAGCAACAGAGACACCTTTAGACAACAGCATTGTCAATCTGGGGGGAAGGGGAATGTCAAATGTACTAGCAGATTTAGATACAATAACAAATTGAAGCCAAACTCCAGCTAACACCAGTAACAGCAAGTTTTTTTTGTTCCTTTTGGGATAAAAGTTTTAAATAAATAAAAGATGTTCATTGTAAGCACTCCTGCCAGTGTTAAATGGTTTATCTCAACCTTAAAGTGGTTGTAAAGGCTGAAGTTTATTTTTATCTTAACGCATTCAGCAGCTCCCTACCTGAGCCCATCTCTATCCAGCGTTGTTGCATGAGTCCCTCGGCTGTCCAGGATTCTCCCTCCTGAAAGTCAGTTAGCCAATCAGGAGAGCGAGGAGCAGGGCCGGGCCACGGCTTTGTGTCTGAATGGACATAGAGCTGCGGCTCAGCTTGCGTGTCTCCATAGCAAGCTGCTTGCTTTGGGGGCACTCGACAGCTGGGAGGAGCAGTGAAGAGGGACCCGAGAAGAGGAGAATCCAGGCTGCTCTGTGCAAAACCATTACACAGAGCAGGTAAGTATAACATGTTTTTGTTATTTTTATAGAAAAAAAAAATGAGACTTTAGTATCACTTTAACTGTTGCATCTGCAGGACAGCTTCTTCTGTTGAGAATCAACAGACATCAGCCTGGTACACACGATGAGATTATTGGATGAATGATCATCCATTTTTTTGCATGCTAGTCTCCATATCGAAAATTAAGAGGTTACTAAATGCAAATCATAGGATCAAGTATCGTGCGAGAAAATTTTTTGTGTTTGTCCCACCTGATAATTTGGGGCGAAAGCTGTGTACTAACGATTCGATTATCGTACGATCGCTTCAAAAGCGGTATTTTTTGTACGATTTTCTGCTCTTGTGTACAGGCCCAGCCGGGTCACAAAGTCAAAATAAAAGAAAAAAAGGAAAGAAAAACAAATGCAGCCATCACAGCTAAGAAATGGTGAGCTGCAATACAATAATTGTTTGTTTGGGTTTAATACTGCTTTAAAGTGTAGCAACCTCACCTCTCACTCCCTCTTTCCCCGAGGATGGGGTATCTTGTCCCAGCCCTTCTGAGCGAAAAGTTTGTCTATTAGAACGTCGTCTCCTACATTGTCTCCTACATCAGAGATCGACTCCAGGTCGGGGGTGTCATACTCCTCCGCGGGCCAGCAACTCCGTGTAGACGTGGAGTCACCCCCTTGGACAGGTTCCAGGGCCTCTGGATCCCCGACACCTCCAACCACACACCAGGTCCCGTCCCTCATGTTACGTCGGCCTTTACTTGAGCTGGGATGTCCGGGGCTCTTCCTTCCGGATCCATCCAGGCCAGGCAAGCGCTGGGGTGTGACTCTCCCACGGCCGCAGGAAGCCTTGACCAAACCGACTTTCCTCTTTGGCGGTGGAAGCAGGGATTTCGTGGTGACCGAAGCAGCATCTTCGGGTCTCTCAGTCTCAGTCTCAATCTCCGCTGGGGCTTCCTCCAGAGCCCGGTCAGTGCACGTAGGGATGGCTGTACAAGCTCTGACTTCTCCTTCCAGAGTAGTGGCACCTGTTATACAGTTGAGGTGAAAGGCCGAGGCCTTTCCGTGGGTTGCTCCACCTCAAAAATGAACTCTTTACAGGCCTCACATCTCCCGAACGGCTTTAGCTGAACCACCAGTCCCGAACAGCCGAGACAAATCACACCGAGGGCCTCTACGTCCTTGCATACATAGAGGGCAAACCATCCTCGGGGCTTGAAACTAATCCCTGTATCTGTCAGTGAAGTAGCAAACAAAGTCATCCTCGTGGCTGTGGAAGTTGGAACCCACGAGGCAGTAGTGAACGTGCTGACCGCTTGCTGCTCCATCGCGCACTGACTATCTTGCGCCAAAGTCCCCACGTGCAACACTTCACATGGCCAGACTCCTCCCATATTCCGCACCTGTTCGCGGGCTTCTGTTGTGTCACGCCCACGAACTGCGCAGCCAGGGTGTGCCTCGTGGTGCGTTGGCCAATATGGCCGACCTCCTCGGAACTCCTCTGGGCAGCAAAGTTCAAACTCTGAACGTCTCGACTCCATCAACACAAACACAGATCCCGGATCCAGAGCCCCCACTTGTAGCGACCTCACCTTTCACTCCCTCTTTCTCTTCTCGGTCAATGGCTCTCGTCTAGGGGACCAGGGAGGAGAGTGTGGCGCACCACCAGCTCGTATCCTCTTGTGTGCAGAGGTGTGAGCTATAACCTTTTACCTTCGGGGCTGTGTCCCCGTCCAGAGCCAAAACTTCCCTCGAGAATGACTCCCACCCTCCACGCAGATAGAGATAGGACCCTTTAGCTCCCAGAAAGTCAAGTTCCACTCCACTGAAAGTCCAAAACTTATTTATTTTTCAGAGCAATAAATAGTCCTTTAAGAGCGACTGGTCAGACACAGAACAGTTCAGAACAAAGTGGGAAGGAGGTCCAGGCACAATCCTACCAATGAAACTAAACTGTTAGGATTTCACAACAGTTATGGCGCACAGTCGCTGCCACCGACCGTGAAGTTGGTCCCTGCCACGAACCAGGTGAAATAAGGTCCTTGCCACAGACCATGATTGTTGGTTCTCTGCCACTGACCTGATTCACGTTGGGTCCCTGCCACAGACCATGAAAACATGGACTACCTTCAAAAAGTTGCGACCCCTGTCAGGGAGAAGACATCCATCCGGACGGTCACCAGAGGCCCCACAGTCACCAAATTGCTGCAATGGGTCTTCAGGAAAGGGTAACCTCTCTGGCCCCCCTCGTCCTAGATTCGGGTTCCCTCACTCGATGGACCCCTAGGATTCCTCGATCCCTTGCGGGACCCAGTCGAAGGTACTGGGCCCCAGGCCTTCTCAAGCAGTACCTCACCCTAGGCCGAAGGTGCCTGGGGTGGCATTCAATCCCCTACACCCAGGCCAAGGGCACCTGGGTGCGGGCGAACCGGAACAGCAGCCCCAGGCTGAAGGTGCCTGGGACTCGGACCCCGTGTGGAAGATGGCCGCCCCTTTTATACCCCCTCCCAGTAGGCACAGCGGGTTCCCTGCCCGCTGTACCACCGCCGAGAGGGG
The DNA here is from genome assembly GCA_029206835.1 of Rana muscosa. Classification (NCBI taxonomy): domain Eukaryota; kingdom Metazoa; phylum Chordata; class Amphibia; order Anura; family Ranidae; genus Rana; species Rana muscosa. The sequence continues at coordinate 103,096,902 of CM055125.1, forward strand.
ACACAAAAAGGCACAACCTTACAACGATGGTTCAACCCCAGTCTATGGCGACAGCGCCACCTATAGACTGCAGGGAACTAGGCACCATTGATCTCCTCCACAGGAAAATATAGTCCATAGACCCTAACAATAGTGCATCTGAGTCTGATTACACTCAGACACCTGCCCCCTAAATGTAACACCCCGCTACAAAAGTATAACTAAAGAAAAACTTTTTTTCTCTTTTAGAGTGGAGAGGGATTAGAACACGTCAGTTTTTATTGATGTCTGTGCCCCTATTAAGGAGATTCACCCTCTCTGTTTGTCCTGCTTACCATTATCCTTAAAAGTGAAAGTAAAAGAAAATCCTACATTTTGGGTTGTCCCCAGAAAAGTAAGAGGGGAATCCTCCAATGGGGACACTAGTTTTGGTGACCTAGGGGTCCCCAAGGTATTCCCTTAAAGCTGAGTCTCAGTCCCCCAAACATTTTTATTTTTAACGACTGCTCTGTAATTGTCAAAACCTGTAAATTAACATTTCTAACATGTCATATTTTATTGTGCTTTTACTTTCTTGAAAAATAGTTTTTTACTCACAGATCTAGGAAGCAGGCAGGTTCCATTTTGGCTGTGGGCATCTGAAGCCCATCTGCGTTCATTTCCCGGACTTTTGTGCATGCGCAGTAATGCCTCAGCAGTTGCTATAGCAATGTCGGCGTCAGCCTGTATTAGCGGGTGCTGTCAAGTCGTCTCTCCCCCCCCCCCCTCAGCACAATTTAGGCAGCGGCCGTGTGACGGGCAGGAGACGAGCTGCGGGCTGTCAGAATGTTTACTACCACTCGCCCCCTTCCTCCCTTTCTCCTGTCATCAGAGAAGAGAGCGTGGCTCTCACACCCATTCACGTCATCTGCAAGTAACGTGAGATCTCGGTAGGAGGCGATTTGCAAGGACTCCTGGTATACATTCTATAGAGTGGGTATTCCTGCGCTACCAATCTGGAGGAATGTGGGGGTGACTGAAACTATCGCAAGCACCTAGCAGGTTAATCCTAACCTGGTAAAGTAAAGATCTAAATCAAGGGGGGGGGGGGGGGGGGGTGGTGCTGCGCTGTTTCTAATGTATGTATATAGTAATAAATAGTAGTGCACAAATGGCTAATAAATATCAATCAATATAAAATATAAATAAAAATAAAAATAAATAATAAATACAACTGATCTAATATAGTGATGTATAAATACTAAAACCATAAAATCAGTAGTAAAAATATAAATATATAAACTGTGAAAGTATATAAATAAATATATATAAATAAACCTGTAAATAAATACCCAGGTGCACGTTGCTGTGCAAATATGCTGTGAAAAATGAAATAAACGAAGGAAGACGCCTGCAAGATGCAGTATAATAATAAGTGCACAAATGTGACTGCTAAATAAACAAAGTGCAGTACAGTGCTAAGGTGAAGCAAAAAAATTATTTTAAGTAATGAAAGGTGAAAATTGTCCAATAAGCAAAGGAACACAAATTGAACTCCAAAAGTTCATAGAAGAAGAACAATAATAGGTGGTGCCCGTGCAGATCAATTTCTTATAGGTGACAATCCTGCAGCTTCCTATATGTAAAAAGTGCTGTGGTGATGGGGTGTGTGGATCTTCACTTCCGGTGTCACACACTATAGTAATGGGTGGCCTCTTACCTTGCGGTAATGAGGTAACCGCTTTTGTATAATGGGGGTCGGTGAACTCCTTTATCGCGATCCTAGCGTCCAATGGGAAAACCTTTGTGGCAGGATGCTGCTGTTCCTCATATATGGAATGACCTATACTGGTTCTTAAGGGTTTGTTTACATCTCCCAATGATGGCCTGGTTAAAAAGAGAAAGATGGGGTCTCGATCGTGAAGTACGTTTTTGTAAGGTGTGTACTTTAATTTTGCATAGGTAATACAAGTTGCTTACATAAACTCACAATTAAAATATTAAAAATATGAACTTATCCTAGACGAGCGGCGAGCTCGTGTGCCTCCGTCTGACTGTCTGCCTCTCCGTCCCTACGCGTGGCGTCACGGTCACGTGACTTCATCAGGGGATGATGGGAAGGCAATACAATGGTCTTTAAATACTGTTTGTATTGGAATTGGTGTGGCGGCCATTTTCTCGGAGCCCAATGTTAATCTCCATTGGCGGCCATTTTCTTATAGATCCTGTCTCTAGTTATGGCGGCGGCCATCTTTTTGGTAGTTGAAAACAATAATAAGGAAGTGGCGATCGCAATACTTGCGCCGCCATTTACCTTGTGATTTATTTAGAGATAGACTGGCGGCCATGTTTATGGAGTCCCTGCAATGGTATGTTATGATGACAAACCACAACATGGCAAGGACATGACCGCAAATCGCTTTTGCAGAGTTGAGGGGGCATCGCATTCCAATTGTATATATTCACAAATGGACATAAAATATATAAAAAATCTATAGAAACAATTATATAGATACAAATAATAAAACATAATTGGATATTTAAATGGGATATAAATATATTAATAATCTATTTAAAATACACTTGTCAGTGTATTAAAAACTATATTTATGAATAAGAGGAGCTCTCAAATGGGTGTGGGGTGGGTACCAAATACCAATCCCCTAGGGGTATAGCAGAGAAATGATTTTGTGTGTTTTGTTTTAGGTCTGGTGGACATCAGGCAGACGTTTGCATTAAAGGCTATGCTGGATGTATTTATTCCTACCAGATACTCTAAAATTAATTAATAGAAACTATATATATATATATATATATATATATATATATATATGAACATACATCCTAAAATATATATAAACATATAAAATTAAGACAGTGTCAGGGGAAAATTCTTATTCTGTTGTGTATAAGGGAAACTTAATTTAAAAGGAGGGGAAGTTTAAAACGGGGGTGACATATGCCCCATCGTGTAAATAAATATATACTAAAAATCACTGAGAAAACAATTCAGGTCGAACTCCACATTGAGTCCTTTTGGCACAAAGGTATCTAAGGTGAAAATCCATTTTGATTCTAATTGACTTAGTGTCCTCACCTTATGCCCCCCCCCCCGCCAGTGTCTGGTATATGGCTCAATGCCCCAAAATTTGAGCTGTGAGGGGTCTTTGTTATGATGTAATAAAAAATGTTTAAATACATTGTGTTTGTCGAAACCTTTTATTATATTTTGGACGTGTTCTTTAATGCGGATCCTGAGAAGTCTTTTTGTACGCCCTATATACTGTAGGCCGCAACTACACTCCAGGGCGTAAACCGCCCCTTCGGTGTTGCAGCATATAAAGTCTTTAACTTCATAGGTATCTCCCGTGCTGCTGGATGTGAAGTTAGTTTTCTTCTCGTTTGGTTTCTTTGTTTTCTTGCATGCAAAACATCGTTTACAAGGATAAAAGCCTTTCATTGTGAAAAAGGAAAAGGGTTTGTTGGGTGGGTCTGGCACGTTCTTTACTAATTTATCCCGTATAGTTGGTGCCCTTTTGTAAATGAATCTGGGATTCCTTGGTATTGAATCTTGTAGCTGTTTGTCTGCCAATAGTAAATGCCAATGTCTTTTAATAATTCTTTCAATCTTCTTATGTTGTATGTTATAATCAAGGATGATAGATGTCAATGGTTTTGTGGATGGTAGTTGATTTTTATTTTTATCTCTTATCAGTTCGTCCCGGTTCATCTCTGTCACTTCGACTATTTTCTCTTCTATAAATATATTACTATAACCTTTCTCAACAAATCTTTGTCCCATAACTTCGGCTTGTTTTTTGAACGTATCTAAGTTAGTGCAGTTTCTCCTTAGCCGTACAAGTTGACCCTTAGGGACATTAAAAAGCCAATTCTTATGGTGACAGCTTTCTAACGGTAAATAGCTGTTCCTATCAACGTTTTTAAAATGAGTCTGTGTTTTAAAACCAGAAATGTCCTGTGTGATATCCAGATCTAAAAATGTGACACTTGTTTCGCTGATCTCCCATGTGAGCTTAATATTTCTGTCATTTATATTCAGAGTTTCTAAAAATGATATAAGTAGATTAGGCTCTCCATTCCAAAGGATAAAAATATCATCAATATAGCGTTTATATATGGTGAGTTCGGCTGGTTTATCTTTAAAAACTGTTTCTTTTTCCCACTGGGCCATAAAAATACCGGCCACACTGGGGGCAAATTTAGCCCCCATGGCTACGCCGGTTCGCTGATGGTAATAGTTCTTATTATGCCAGAAATAGTTATTTTTGAGGCAAAAGTCGAGACATTTGATGATAAACTTTCTTTGCATGCAAGGCAATTTGGTATATGTCCTAAGTCCCCACTTAGCAGCTTCGCAAGCTTGATGGTGTAGGATAATTGTATATAAGGAAGATACGTCCGCAGTGGCCATGATCCATGGTCCTTCTTCTTTGGGGGTGTTCATTATTATTTGTATCATCTGTTTTGTATCTCTTAGGTATGCCTTCGTGTCTTGCACTACGGGTTGCAGATAATGGTCTATGTATTGGCCCATCCTGGCCGTGAGCGAATCTATCCCATTGACTATTGGTCTTGGTGGTGGGTTTGTTTTGTCTTTATGTATCTTGGGAATTGTATAAATAATAGGCGTTCGCCAAGAATCGGGTACTAAATATCTGGCTTCTTTTTTATTCAAGATGTTCTTTTTTAGACCCAGATGAACCACCTGTTCTAGAGCTTTTCTGCATTTAAAGGCAGGGGTGCTGAGCAATTTGTTGTATGTGTTGTTATCTTCCAACATCTCCTTCAAACTAATATTGTATTGTTCTTTTGAAAGGATGACGATTGCTCCCCCTTTATCGGCTGGTCTTATGACAAGGTCCTTCCTTTTTGTCAGTTTCTTAATACCACTCTTTATGTACTTCGGTTCCTCCTTCTTCTTTATTTTCAAATCCTTGATTTCTTCCAGCACTACTTTTTTAAAAACATCAATGTATTTATTATTTTTGACTGGCGGGTTAAAAACTGATTTATTTCTCAGCATACTGTGTGATATTCCATCTTCTCTCATTCCTGGTTTATTATATGTAATGGGGTTCCCTGCTATATATTTATTGATATTTAATTTTCTTACGAATTTCTGTATACCAATATAGGTCTGGAATTTGTCTAAATTCTTTGTTGGTGCATATTTTAGGCCTTTGTCCAATACGCCTATCTCTTCATGAGTGAGAGTTTCACCGCTTAGATTGAAAATTCCCTCTCCCTTTCTTCTCGTTTTCTTTTTGAGTCTCTTCCCGGATCTGCATCCTCTCTTCTTTCTTGATTTCTCGATCCTCTCTGTCCGTCTGGAGGGTAATTCTCCCTGTCCCAGTATAGGTCATTCCATATATGAGGAACAGCAGCATCCTGCCACAAAGGTTTTCCCATTGGACGCTAGGATCGCGATAAAGGAGTTCACCGACCCCCATTATACAAAAGCGGTTACCTCATTACCGCAAGGTAAGAGGCCACCCATTACTATAGTGTGTGACACCGGAAGTGAAGATCCACACACCCCATCACCACAGCACTTTTTACATATAGGAAGCTGCAGGATTGTCACCTATAAGAAATTGATCTGCACGGGCACCACCTATTATTGTTCTTCTTCTATGAACTTTTGGAGTTCAATTTGTGTTCCTTTGCTTATTGGACAATTTTCACCTTTCATTACTTAAAATAATTTTTTTGCTTCACCTTAGCACTGTACTGCACTTTGTTTATTTAGCAGTCACATTTGTGCACTTATTATTATACTGCATCTTGCAGGCGTCTTCCTTCGTTTATTTCATTTTTCACAGCATATTTGCACAGCAACGTGCACCTGGGTATTTATTTACAGGTTTATTTATATATATTTATTTATATACTTTCACAGTTTATATATTTATATTTTTACTACTGATTTTATGGTTTTAGTATTTATACATCACTATATTAGATCAGTTGTATTTATTATTTATTTTTATTTTTATTTATATTTTATATTGATTGATATTTATTAGCCATTTGTGCACTACTATTTATTACTATATACATACATTAGAAACAGCGCAGCACCACCCCCCCCTTGATTTAGATCTTTAATTTACCAGGTTAGGATTAACCTGCTAGGTGCTTGCGATAGTTTCAGTCACCCCCACATTCCTCCAGATTGGTAGCGCAGGAATACCCACTCTATAGATTGCACGCACCTACATCCCACCCATTCCTGCAGCAACCATGGATGTCTTCTCCTTTTTGGAGACAAGACAAGTAAACTTAGAGGAAATTTTCAGTACCACCAACATCACTCAGAAAAAAACTTTAGATTTAGAAAGTTTAATGAGACGCCTAGGACACAACATGGAGAAAAAGATAAGCCTATGGTGGGACGTCAATACTTTTGAAACCTATTTAAAAGAAAGTATTGTCCCAAGAAGGCTAAGATGGGATATTCCTCCAAATGATGGACTACTTGACCAAGAGTCCAATGATGAATGGTTCAAGTTCTTTAACGAACGAGGGTTAGAGCTAATAAGATTTTTATTAGCACGGAAACATAGGAAGACTAAGAAAATTGAACAAAATATAGCGGAAATAAAAGAAGAATTGGAAGCACATAAGGATACAACCGAATACAAAACACTCACTACACAGTTAAATAAAGATCTCACCAAAAAGGATAGAGAGGTACAGCAGAGAAAAAGCAAGAAATACATCAGAGACATAAATGATTTTAAATCGGATGAGGTGTTTAAGTGGCAAAAACAAATCGGCCGAATGGACCCAATCGCTACATATTCCACACCGGAAAAAATTGTAAGGGTCCACTCACAACATATTAACGAACAGCAGAGACCAAATGTCCAAAATAGTAGACCAAACGACCACAATGGAATACGGACACCAAGACAACAACCATACAATGAGAGGCAGGGCAATCAACAATACCACACACCAAGGCAACCAGACAGAAGACCACCACACAATGACAAAACACCATATAAAGGGTGGAAGAAACCCTATTTTTGGAAGAACAAAAAACCATATAATGGGAATAACTGGTACAGACCCCCTTATGACCAAAGGGAATATAGGGGCCCCCCACAAGACCATCGAGACCCAAGACAACCACCCCATTATAACAGAGACTATAGAGCTCCCCCGTATGAACAGAATGAACCAAGAGGGAGGAGCCCACCAAGAGACTATGGATATGGAAGAAATAATCGACAGAACGAACGGAGCCCGATTAGAACTAACAACTATTATGCCCCATTGGCAAGTTATAATGAAGAGGAGAGATATGCAAGACCACAGACAAGCCAATATAATGGCCCAGACTATGAGAGGTCTTTTTTAGACAGGGACAGGGAGAATTACCCTCCAGACGGACAGAGAGGATCGAGAAATCAAGAAAGAAGAGAGGATGCAGATCCGGGAAGAGACTCAAAAAGAAAACGAGAAGAAAGGGAGAGGGAATTTTCAATCTAAGCTGTGAAACTCTCACTCATGAAGAGATAGGCGTATTGGAAAAAAAGGCCTAAAATATGCACCAACAAAGAATTTAGACAAATTCCAGACCTATATTGGTATACAGAAATTCGTAAGAAAATTAAATATCAATAAATATATAGCAGGGAACCCCATTACATATAATAAACCAGGAATGAGAGAAGATGGAATATCACACAGTATGCTGAGAAATAAATCAGTTTTTAACCCGCCAGTCAAAAATAATAAATACATTGATGTTTTTAAAAAAGTAGTGCTGGAAGAAATCAAGGATTTGAAAATAAAGAAGAAGGAGGAACCGAAGTACATAAAGAGTGGTATTAAGAAACTGACAAAAAGGAAGGACCTCGTCATAAGACCAGCCGATAAAGGGGGAGCAATCGTCATCCTTTCAAAAGAACAATACAATATTAGTATGAAGGAGATGTTGGAAGATACCAACACATACAACAAATTGCTCAGCACCCCTGCCTTTAAATGCAGAAAAGCTCTAGAACAGGTGGTTCATCTGGGTCTAAAAAAGAACATCTTGAATAAAAAAGAAGCCAGATATTTAGTACCCGATTCTTGGCGAACGCCTATTATTTATACAATTCCCAAGATACATAAAGACAAAACAAACCCACCACCAAGACCAATAGTCAATGGGATAGATTCGCTCACGGCCAGGATGGGCCAATACATAGACCATTATCTGCAACCCGTAGTGCAAGACACGAAGGCATACCTAAGAGATACAAAACAGATGATACAAATAATAATGAACACCCCCAAAGAAGAAGGACCATGGATCATGGCCACTGCGGACGTATCTTCCTTATATACAATTATCCTACACCATCAAGCTTGCAAAGCTGCTAAGTGGGGACTTAGGACATATACCAAATTGCCTTGCATGCAAAGAAAGTTTATCATCAAATGTCTCGACTTTTGCCTCAAAAATAACTATTTCTGGCATAATAAGAACTATTACCATCAGCGAACCGGCGTAGCCATGGGGGCTAAATTTGCCCCCAGTGTGGCCGGTATTTTTATGGCCCAGTGGGAAAAAGAAACAGTTTTTAAAGATAAACCAGCCGAACTCACCATATATAAACGCTATATTGATGATATTTTTATCCTTTGGAATGGAGAGCCTAATCTACTTATATCATTTTTAGAAACTCTGAATATAAATGACAGAAATATTAAGCTCACATGGGAGATCAGCGAAACAAGTGTCACATTTTTAGATCTGGATATCACACAGGACATTTCTGGTTTTAAAACACAGACTCATTTTAAAAACGTTGATAGGAACAGCTATTTACCGTTAGAAAGCTGTCACCATAAGAATTGGCTTTTTAATGTCCCTAAGGGTCAACTTGTACGGCTAAGGAGAAACTGCACTAACTTAGATACGTTCAAAAAACAAGCCGAAGTTATGGGACAAAGATTTGTTGAGAAAGGTTATAGTAATATATTTATAGAAGAGAAAATAGTCGAAGTGACAGAGATGAACCGGGACGAACTGATAAGAGATAAAAATAAAAATCAACTACCATCCACAAAACCATTGACATCTATCATCCTTGATTATAACATACAACATAAGAAGATTGAAAGAATTATTAAAAGACATTGGCATTTACTATTGGCAGACAAACAGCTACAAGATTCAATACCAAGGAATCCCAGATTCATTTACAAAAGGGCACCAACTATACGGGATAAATTAGTAAAGAACGTGCCAGACCCACCCAACAAACCCTTTTCCTTTTTCACAATGAAAGGCTTTTATCCTTGTAAACGATGTTTTGCATGCAAGAAAACAAAGAAACCAAACGAGAAGAAAACTAACTTCACATCCAGCAGCACGGGAGATACCTATGAAGTTAAAGACTTTATATGCTGCAACACCGAAGGGGCGGTTTACGCCCTGGAGTGTAGTTGCGGCCTACAGTATATAGGGCGTACAAAAAGACTTCTCAGGATCCGCATTAAAGAACACGTCCAAAATATAATAAAAGGTTTCGACAAACACAATGTATCTAAACATTTTTTATTACATCATAACAAAGACCCCTCACAGCTCAAATTTTGGGGCATTGAGCCATATACCAGACACTGGCGGGGGGGGCATAAGGTGAGGACACTAAGTCAATTAGAATCAAAATGGATTTTCACCTTAGATACCTTTGTGCCAAAAGGACTCAATGTGGAGTTCGACCTGAATTGTTTTCTCAGTGATTTTTGATTTTTAGTATATATTTATTTACACGATGGGGCATATGTCACCCCCGTTTTAAACTTCCCCTCCTTTTAAATTAAGTTTCCCTTATACACAACAGAATAAGAATTTCCCCCTGACACTGTCTTAATTTTATATGTTTATATATATTTTAGGATGTATGTTCATATATATATATATATATATATATATATATATATATATATATATATATATAGTTTCTATTAATTAATTTTAGAGTATCTGGTAGGAATAAATACATCCAGCATAGCCTTTAATGCAAACGTCTGCCTGATGTCCACCAGACCTAAAACAAAACACACAAAATCATTTCTCTGCTATACCCCTAGGGGATTGGTATTTGGTACCCACCCCACACCCATTTGAGAGCTCCTCTTATTCATAAATATAGTTTTTAATACACTGACAAGTGTATTTTAAATAGATTATTAATATATTTATATCCCATTTAAATATCCAATTATGTTTTATTATTTGTATCTATATAATTGTTTCTATAGATTTTTAATATATTTTATGTCCATTTGTGAATATATACAATTGGAATGCGATGCCCCCTCAACTCTGCAAAAGCGATTTGCGGTCATGTCCTTGCCATGTTGTGGTTTGTCATCATAACATACCATTGCAGGGACTCCATAAACATGGCCGCCAGTCTATCTCTAAATAAATCACAAGGTAAATGGCGGCGCAAGTATTGCGATCGCCACTTCCTTATTATTGTTTTCAACTACCAAAAAGATGGCCGCCACCATAACTAGAGACAGGATCTATAAGAAAATGGCCACCAATGGAGATTAACATTGGGCTCCGAGAAAATGGCCGCCGCACCAATTCCAATACAAACAGTATTTAAAGACCATTGTATTGCCTTCCCATCATCCCCTGATGAAGTCACGTGACGCCACGCGTAGGGACGGAGAGGCAGACAGTCAGACGGAGGCACACGAGCTCGCCGCTCGTCTAGGATAAGTTCATATTTTTAATATTTTAATTGTGAGTTTATGTAAGCAACTTGTATTACCTATGCAAAATTAAAGTACACACCTTACAAAAACGTACTTCACGATCGAGACCCCATCTTTCTCTTTTTAACCCGGCCATCATTGGGAGATGTAAACAAACCCTTAAGAACCAGTATAGGTCATTCCATATATGAGGAACAGCAGCATCCTGCCACAAAGGTTTTCCCATTGGACGCTAGGATCGCGATAAAGGAGTTCACCGACCCCCATTATACAAAAGCGGTTACCTCATTACCGCAAGGTAAGAGGCCACCCATTACTATAGTGTGTGACACCGGAAGTGAAGATCCACACACCCCATCACCACAGCACTTTTTACATATAGGAAGCTGCAGGATTGTCACCTATAAGAAATTGATCTGCACGGGCACCACCTATTATTGTTCTTCTTCTATGAACTTTTGGAGTTCAATTTGTGTTCCTTTGCTTATTGGACAATTTTCACCTTTCATTACTTAAAATAATTTTTTTGCTTCACCTTAGCACTGTACTGCACTTTGTTTATTTAGCAGTCACATTTGTGCACTTATTATTATACTGCATCTTGCAGGCGTCTTCCTTCGTTTATTTCATTTTTCACAGCATATTTGCACAGCAACGTGCACCTGGGTATTTATTTACAGGTTTATTTATATATATTTATTTATATACTTTCACAGTTTATATATTTATATTTTTACTACTGATTTTATGGTTTTAGTATTTATACATCACTATATTAGATCAGTTGTATTTATTATTTATTTTTATTTTTATTTATATTTTATATTGATTGATATTTATTAGCCATTTGTGCACTACTATTTATTACTATATACATACATTAGAAACAGCGCAGCACCACCCCCCCCCCTTGATTTACTCCTGGTATACATGACGCTGCTTTCCCAGGAACCCTTGCAAATCGCAGAGGCGATTAGGGGCAGAAGTCAAGAATTATTAAAAGAAAAAGGGTATTTCTAGGCAGAAAAATAAATAAAAATAAATGCCAATGTGAAAAGGATTAGCTAAGGAGATGGAATATAGAGAAAGTTTAGAAAATGGGTGGAACTCCGCTTTAGCCACTTCCCATCCCGCGTATAGTCATATGACGGCCACAAGGTGGCTCTGCCATCCCAGGCGGCCGTCCTATGACGTTCCCGGCTTCCTGGCCGCTAGGGGGCGCGCGCCCGCAGCGTCACTCGGGAGCCGATGCGTGTGCCTGGCGGCCGCGATGTCCGCCGGACATTCGCGATTGCTGGTCACAGAGCAAGGGACGTGAATCTCTGTGTGTAAACACACAGATTCACGTCCTGTCAGGGGAGAGGAGACCGATCCGTGTGATCCTTGTATATAGGAACACTGATCGGTCATCTTCCCCAGTCAGTCCCCTCCCCCCACAGTTAGAATCACTCCCTAGGTAACACATTTAACCCCTTGATCGCCCCCTAGTGTTAACCCCTTCCCTGCCAGTGACATTTACACAGTAATCAGTGCATTTTTATAGCACTGATTGGTGTTTAATTGTCAATGGTCCCAAAAAAGGTGTCAAAAGTGTCCGATCTGTCCGACGCAATATCGCAGTCATGATAAAAATCGTGGCTCGCCCGCCATTACTAGTAAAAAAATAAATAATAAAAATGCCATAAATTTATTTCCTATTTTGTAGACGCTATAACTTTTGCGCAAACCAATCAATATACGCTTATTGCGATTTAATTTTTTTTACCAAAAATATGCACAAGAATACATATTGGGCCAAACTGAAGAATTTATTTTTTTTTTTTAATTGGGATATTTATTATAGCAAAAAGTAAAAAATGTGTTTTTGTTTTTTTCAAAATTGTCACTCTTTTTTGTTTATAGCGCAAAAAATTCAAATCACAGAGGTTATCAAATACAACCAAAAGAAAGTTCTATTTGTGGGAAAAAATTATCAAGATTTCACATGGGTACAGTGTGGCATGACTGCGCAATTGTCATTCAAAATGTGACAGCGCTGAAAGCTGAAAATTGGCCTGGGCAGGAAGGGGGAGAAAATGCCCTGTATTGAAGTGGTTAATTTGCAGGAAGTTCCTCTCTCTTCCTGTTTGGCTATAGGACAGGAAGTGAAGGGAAATCTTCCCAAAGGGACACAGATGGTGAAAATAAATCTGACAGGGGTTATACCCCCCTCCCTCCCTTTCTCTATCCAAAATGAAAAAAAAGTTTTGTTTATAGTTCTACTCTAAATTTTGATGACTCAGACCGAGTGACTTTCTAGTAAGTAAATATATTCAGCGGGGGAATGTAATTTCCTTCATGCAATCATAGCTTAAGGAATTATTTACTCTTATCTCTTTCTGAAAGTCCAAGGTACCCAATAAGAGACCTGTCATGAGTAAAAAATGTAGGCTTACATTACGTACCTCTTTCTCAATAACATGGAGCAAGTGATGCCTGAAGTTATGATCTGCATTCTCACCCCAGGTGGCTGAGAAAGTGTTGAAACATTGGATTAGTATGCAAACCAGACATCTGGCACTTTCAGAAAGGTAAACTGTGAAAAGTATCCCTTAACCACTTGACCACTGGGCACTTAAACCCCCTTAATAACCAGACCAATTTTCAGCTTTCGGTGCTCTCACATTTTGAATGACAATTACTCAGTCATACAACACTGTACCCATATGAAATGTTTGTCCTTTTTTTCACACAAATAGAGCTTTCTTTTGGTGGTATTTAATCACTGTTGGGTTTTTTATTTTTTGCGCTATAAGAGAAAAAAGACTGAAAATTTTGTAAAAAAATGATTTTTTTTTCGTTTCTGTTATAAAATTTTGCAAATTACTATTTTTTCTTCATAAATTTTGGCCAAAATTTATACTGCTACATATCTTTGGTAAAAATAAGTACAAATTGGTGGATATTATTTGGTCTTTGTGAAAGTTATAGAGTCCACAAGCTATGGTGCCAATATCTGAAAATTGATCACACCTGAAGTACTGACGGCCTATCTCATTTCTTGAGACCCTAACATGCCAGAAAAGTACAAATACCCCCCAAATGACCCCTTTTTGGAAAGAAGACATTCCAAGGTATTCAGAAAGAGGCATTGTGAGTTTTTTGAAGTTGTCATTTTTTCCCACAATTCTTTGCAAAATCAAGATTTTTTTTTTCTCTTTTTTTTTTTTTCACAAAATTGTCATATTAGCAGGTTATTTCTCACACACAGCATATGCATTCCACAAATTACACCCCAAAACACATTCTGCTATTACTCCCGAGTATGGCGATACCACATGTGTGAGACTTTTACACAGCGTGGCCACATACAGAGGCCCAACATGCAGGGAGCACCTTCAGGCGTTCTGGAGCACCAAGGCCAATTCTGACATTTCTCTCCTACATGTAAAAATCATCATTTATTTGCTAGAAAATTACATAGAACCCCAAAACATTATATATGTTTTTTTAGCAAAGACCTTAGAGAATATAATGGTGGTTGTTGCAACTTTTTATCTCGCACGATATTTGCGCAGCAATTTTTTTAACGCGTTTTTTACGGAAAAAAAATGTTTTGTGCTTAAAAAAAAAAAAAAACAGTAAAGTTAGCCCAATGTTTTTGCATAATGTGAAAGATGAAGTTACGCCGAGTAAATAGATACCTAACATGTCGCCCTTAAAAATTGCACACACTCGTGGAATGGCGCCAAACTTCGCTACTTAAAAAATCCCCATAGGCGACGCTTTAAATATTTTTACTGGTTACATGTTTTGAGTTACAGAGGAGGTCTAGGGCCAAAATGATTGCTCTCGCTCTAACGTTCGCAGAGATACCTTACATGTGTGGTTTGAAAACCGTTTTCATATGTGGGCGGGACTTACGTATGCGTTCGCTTCTGTATGCGAGCTCACGGGGACAGGGGCGCTTTAAAAAAATATATATATTTTATTCTTCATTTTACTTTATTTATTTTAGTTTGACATGTTTTTCCGCCCTAAACATTTTTTTGATCACTTTTATACCTATTACAAGGAACGTAAACATCCCTTGTAATAGGAATATGGCATGACAGGTCCTCTTTACAGTGAGATATGGGGGGGGGGGGGTGTCAATAAGACCCCACATCTCACCTCTAGGCTGGGAAGCCTGAAAAAAATACAAAAAAAAAAAACAACAATCCTGGCTTTGATCGTAGCGGTGAGTCGGTAGAAGCACCGGAGGGCAGCGGGAGGGGGGGGCATCCCCTCTCGCCTCCCGTAAGAATGATCAAGCGGTGGAACAGCCGCTATGATCGTTCTTATGGTGTAGGGAATCGCCGGCTGAAAAAGCTAATATCTGAATGATGCCTGTAGCTGCTCCCATCATTCAGATATCCCCGCACAAAGTCAAGGACGTCATATGACGGCCGGAGGGCGGGAAGTGGTTATTGCAGAGTATTGCCGGGCATTGCGGAGTATTGCCGGGCATTGCGGAGTATTGCCGGGCATTGCGGAGTATTGCCGGGCATTGCGGAGTATTGCAGGGCATTGCGGAGTATTGCGGACTATGGCAGGGTATTGCGGTGTATGGCAGGGTATTGCACGGGTATTGCACAGGGTATTGTGGAGGGTATTGCACAGGGTATTGTGGAGGGTATTGCAGAGTATTGTGGAGGGTATTGCAGAGTATTGTGGAGGGTATTGCAGAGTATTGTGGAGGGTATTGCAGAGTATTGTGGAGGGTATTGCAGAGTATTGTGGCGGGTATTGCAGAGTATTGTGGCGGGTATTGCAGAGTATTGTGCAGGGTATTGCAGAGTATTGTGCAGGGTATTGCAGAGTATTGTGCAGGGTATTGCAGAGTATTTTGCAGAGTATTGCACAGGGTATTGCAGAGTATTTTGCAGGGTATTGCAGAGTATTGTGCAGGGTATTGCAGAGTATTGTGCAGGGTATTGCAGAGTATTGCACCAGGGTATTGCAGAGTATAGCACCAGGGTATTGCAGAGTATTGCACCAGGGTATTGCAGAGTATTTCGCAGGGTATTGCAGAGTATTTCGCAGGGTATTGCAGAGTATTGCACCAGGGTATTGCAGAGTATTGCACCAGGGTATTGCAGAGTATTGCACCAGGGTATTGCAGAGTATTGCACCAGGGTATTGCAGAGTATTGGCAGGGTATTTTGCAGAGTATTGGCAGGGTGTATTGCAGAGTATTGGCAGGGTATAGCACAGGGATGGCTGAGCAGGGATGGATGGATGGATGGATCTGTGACTGCAATTGTCACAGATCCAGCCCACAGTGCTGCTGCTGCCATCCGCTCCCTCCCCCTCCCCTCTCACACTGTACCGATCGGTACAGAGAGGGGAGGGAGGAACCGGCGTCATCAAATGACGCCGGTCTGTTTACAAGTGATTGCTCCGTCATTTGACGGAGCGATCACGTGGTAAACGGCCGCTATCAGCGGCGATTTACCGCGATTCGTGATCGTTTCCCTTGTGCGCGCCCCAGGGGGCGCGCGGGAGCGCGATTCTGGAAGGACGTTATATAACGTCCTCCCAGAGTTAAGCAACCACCTTGTCGACGTTATTTGTCGGCAGGTGGTTGTTAAGTGGTTAAATATCAATTTTTATGTACTGATCTAGGAAGATCATCTTCCAAGGCTGACACTTCATCACTCTGGAATGTATTTGCCTATGTAGTAGACTTGTGCACAACGGAAAAATTTGTTTAGTTTCGGTTCGTTTCTTGTGCACAACGGAAAAATTCGTTTAGTTTCGGTTCGTTTCTTGTGCACAACGGAAAAATTCGTTTAGTTTCGGTTCGTTTCTTTTCGGTCCAGTTGATTGGTAATCATTCGTAATTTTGCTAGACGGGATTTTTCGTGTTCGGACTAATTCGTATTTTCGCAAGCGTCATTTTTCGTTGAATTTTTAGTTGATTTATAATTCGTACTTTCGGTAGGGTACGTTGTTTTTCGTTGATTCTAGACACAACTCCTACTTTCGTAACTTTTTTTGGGTTCGTTGATTCGTAATTTTCCGTGTCTCTCTCACAACGACGCTGCCTATTATGCCTAATGTGCTTCGAATGGATTTGTACTTTTCTAAATACATAGCGGTTATTTGTAATGATTCGAAATCTCGTATTTTACATTTGTTTTTTACATGCGGCTATAGCCTCCGCCCCCTGTACACCATTTTGAGAGGGTTCAGCACGGTGAGGGAGAAGCAGAGAGCAGAGCAGAGTGTTATTGTGCTTCGAATGGATTAGAAATCTCGTATTTTACTTTCGTTTTTTATATGGGGCTATAGCCTCCGCCCCTGTACACCATTTTGAGAGGGAGTTCAGCACGGTGAGGGAGAAGCAGAGAGCAGAGCAGAGTGTTATTGTGCTTCGTATGGATTCGTACATTCGTGACTTATTTCATAACGAATTATGCCGAAGACATTCGGGCATTCGCTATTTTGCGGTATAATTTATTTCGGATTCGGTTTTATTCGTAATTGCTTTGTTCGGAAATTCGAATGCTTCCGAATGTCCGAAAGTTGCTAAATTCGGACGAATTTCGATTCGTTACGAAACGAATTGCACAAGCCTACTATGTAGCGGCCTCACCCGCTATCTCCCTTCTTGTTCTCGGCTGGGTAACTCCTCTAGGGGGACCAGGGAGAGGGGTGAGGTGCTGCCACCAGCTTGCACCTCTTATGTGTGTAGAGGTTTGAGCTAAGATCTTTACCTTCGGGTCTGTGTCCCTGTCCGGAGATTCCACTTCAAATATGACCAATAGATAGGTGAATGTAGAACACTTTGCTCCCAGAAAAGTAAGCCCACACCAGGTGACAGTACAATATCTATATTTATTTCCGCAGAGATAAATATGCCTCTTTGAAAGCAGACAGGTTGATACAAACACGAACTTGGTGGGGAGAGGGTTCAGGCACAATCCTTTCGGATCAGAGAAGCTGTTAGGAGTACACAAAAACTTTTGGCGCACGGTCGCTGCCACCGACCGTGAGGTTGGTTCCTGCCACAGACCGGGTGAACGATGAGGCCTCTGCCACAGACCTTTGGATAGGCCTCTGCTACCGACCTGATGTAGCTGGGTCTCTGCAAAGACCATAGAACATGGACTACCTTCTAATGGCGACCCCTGTTAGGGAGATGATCCATCCCGGACGGTCCCCAGAGGCCTGCACTGTCACCAGCCAATGCTGCGCTGGATCTTCAGGTCAGGTCACCTCCCTGGTACTCCTCGCCCGAGACTCGGGTCCCCTCACTCGGTGGGCCACTAGGTATCTTCTCCCATACGGGACCCAGACGAAGGTACTGGGCCCCAGGCCTCGGCTAGTACCTCACCCCAGGCTTAAGGTGCCTAGGATGGAACTCGAACTCCCTCGCACCCAGGCCGAGGGCACCTGGGTGCGGACAAACAGAACAGCAGCCCCCAGGCTGAAGGGGCCTGGACCTCGTGAGCAAGATGTCTGCCCCCTTTATACCCTCTCCCAGCAGACACAGTGGGTTCCACGCCCCGCTGTACTACTGCCGCGAGAGGACACAAAGGGCACGGCCCTACAATGATGGTTCAACCCCAGCCCAAGGCGACAGCGCCATCCAGGGCCCGCAGGGAACTGAACACCACTAGATCCTCCACGAACCAAAAATGGCCATAGATCCCTAACAATTAGTGTATCTGGGCCATGCTACCGCCCAGATACTCCCCCTAAATGTTGACACCCGCTACACACACCACCCGGCAGATAAACACTGGTCCCCAGTGTCTGGAACAAGCCATGCTCGAAATAGCGCCAACATAGACCCGATCCAGAGACTAGCTTCTCAAAAACACCAACAAAAATAATTTGAAAAAAAACTTGGAAGTTGTGCCTGAACCCAACAGGGAAAGGGAAAGGTGAACATGAGGGAAACACTCATTATAAATACACATCACATTACACACAAATGGCATTCTCCCCTCCCATATCACTAACTAAGACCCGCCCATTCTCAGCAGTCTTGACCGATGTTCTCCTGCAGAGGGAAGAAAAGGGAAAACACACAATTCCTAACACATTGTGTGAGTGTTGGAGTGAAAAAGATCTCTCCGAAAAGAAACCTCTTTCCTTCCAAGAAGCGTGTGATGCAATGTGATGAACGGTGCACAACACTGCCACCTGGTGACAGCGCTGCGGTAAAAGCACTTGTGAAATCCAGGTTCTTCTCTGTACTGTGGCCCTAACTACACCACAAAGTCCTGATTATCTTTGCGGTGGGAGGCAGAGGGAGACCAAAAAAAAAACACAACTGCTCCCATGCCTCCAAAGAATAGAACACCCCTAGACAGAGTACAGTTCCGGAATGTTCAGCAATGGAAAACAAACGGGAGTCTTTCCTCCTGCAAGTAAAACCTTGGATGCGGCCGCACAAGAGGTTTCAAGTACCGATCAAAAGTCTCCATATGGTACTCCACATCTTCCCCATCTTTCCGACAGATAACAACCCGGTCAGCATGGATATGCCGACCCAACATCCACTCTGGCTTGCAGTCCTTAAACCGCTTTGAAGCTGTGGGTGAACATGCAAGGTAGCGACGGGCATGGGGCATCTTAATGTGTGTCCATACAAAGTCATTGTACCACCGCTGCCGGCAGGCCTCTACCTCGTACAACAACTCCTTGGACAAGTACGGGTACTCCCACTCGTACTCACTCACCAGGTGACAGTACAACATCTATATTTATTTCCGCAGAGATAAATATGCCTCTTTGCAAGCAGACAGGTTGATACAAACACGAACTTGGTGGGGAGAGGGTTCAGGCACAATCCTTTCGGATCAGAGAAGCTGTTAGGAGTTCACAACAACTTTTGGCGCACGGTTGCTGCCACCGACTGTGAGGTTGGTCCCTGCCACAGACCGGGTGAACGATGAGGCCTCTGCCACAGACCTTTGGATAGGCCTCTGCCACCGACCTGATGTAGCTGGGTCTCTGCAAAGACCATAGAACATGGACTACCTTCTAATGGCGATCCCTGTTAGGGAGATGATTACTGTGCACTGTCACCAGCCAATGCTGCGCTGGATCTTCAGGTCAGGTCACCTCCCTGGTTCTCCTCGCCCGAGACTCAGGTCCCCTCACTCGGTGGGCCCCTAGGTATCTTCTCCCATACGGGACCCAGTCGAAGGTACTGGGCCCCAGGCCTCGGCTAGTACCTCACCCCAGGCTTAAGGTGCCTGGGATGGAACTTGAACTCCCTCGCACCCAGGCTGTGGGCACCTGGGCGTGGACGAACAGAACAGCAGCCCCCAGGCTGAAGGTGCCTGGGGCTCGGACCTCGTGCGCAAGATGTCCGCCCCTTTATACCCTCTCCCAGCAGGCACAGCGGGTTCCACGCCCCGCTGTACTACTGCCGCGAGAGGACACAAAGGGCACGGCCCTACAATGAAGGTTCAACCCCAGCGACAGCGCCACCCAGGGGCGGCAGGGAACTGAACACCACTATATCCTCTACGAACCAAAAATGGCCATAGATCCCTAACAATTAGTGTATCTGGGCCATGCTACCGCCCAGATACTCCCCCTAAATGTTGACACCCGCTACACCTACAAAATGATATTTGAGATACCTGAATGAATGTCATTCAGTTTGCTAAAGCACTGGGGGTTTGAAATAAAATACCTGTTTTTACCTTTGTTTCATCCTTATGTAGCACCCTGTAGTTTAGGCAGGGTTGCTCTTTACAAATTTACCTGCCAGGAATAATTATCCTGGTTGATTGATAGAGATCTATTGATTTCTCCCTAAGTTTGGTTTTGTTGCACTTTTCTCTTCTACCACTAGGTGGCCGGGTACTTGGTGGTACTAGATATGAGAAGGGCAATCCAAGGTCAGGTTATGGGTATGTGGGGTATCTCAACCAATGGGCAGGGGTTTTCTTGAATCCCTTGGCCTGCTGGGAGAACCTGTATATTCAGGTGGAGTCAGGTGATCCTATGTTCTGTGCCACCTGGACGGCTGTCTGGGTGGACATGTGTTGTGTGCCCTGGGCTGCTAGGCTGGAGATTGGGCCTATCCCGGGGGCATCTGGCTGCTAGGCTGTGTGAGGGCCTCTACAGAAGTAAGAGAGCAGCGCAGGGTTGGGATTGCGGCTTGCAGTCCAACTAGAAGTGACGCTTCTGCCAGCCGGAGAACCTGTCGTGGTCGGAGGTAGAGGGGAAGCTGTTGCCACAAAGGGACCACATCCACCTTATTACCAGGGACCACAGTGAGTAACTGAAGCAAGTACCGGAGCAACATTCTGACCGAACGGGCACGGTGAAGAATCAGGAAACTTCAGGCGGTGATCAAGTCAGGGGCCCAATCTGCAGAGGTGCCGATTGCAGAGCAGCCTTGTGTGTCAAGCACGGGACCGAGCTGGTCAGCAGGGGTGAAGCTTGAGAAGTATCTGGAGTGCCAAGCTAGGGACCCATCAGGAAAGCGTGGGTGACGCTTGAGGGAGATACCACTGCAAAGATTGGAGGAGTTTAAGGGACTAAAATGTAAAAGAAAAAAGAAGGGCGCACCGACCTAGTGCATTACCAATGGCTAGGTTTATTAAAAGTAGATAAAAAGATCATAAATACTCAAAAAGCAAGTATAGAAATAGGCACGTACACCATTCCATCAAACGGGATGGATGCCTTCAAAGGGCCTCCTGCTGAAACCAGATAACCAGAGAGTCCAGACGACATATATTACATCTACGGCTGATGCGTTGCGAGGGAGAACCCTCTTCCTCAGAGCCAAAAAGACTATTACTTTTTGGCTCTGAGGAAGAGGGTTCTCCCTCGCAACGCGTCAGCCGCAGATGTAATATATGTCGTCTGGACTCTCTGGTTATCTGGTTTCAGCAGGAGGCCCTTTGAAGGCATCCATCCCGTTTGATGGAATGGTGTACGTGCCTATTACTATACTTGCTTTATGAGTATTTATGATCTTTTTATCTACTTTTAATAAACCTAGCCATTGGTAATGCACTAGGTCGGTGCACCCTTCTTTTTCCTTTTACATTTTAGTCCCAAGAATACCAATTATTCTGAGGAGGGCAGCAAGATTCCTGGTCATTCCCTTTCCAACGGAAGACTCTGGTTGTGTCACTAAGAGATCAAGCTTCCGAGCGCAGGAGACTGTCTGTGTTTCTAGGAGTTTAAGGGATTCAGAGCCAGTGAATCAGAGGGTCTCGTTTGAGAGCGGGAGCTCAGTGTTGAAGAACTACAAGATGCAGTTGTAGTGAACTGTTAAAGACTGTTGCCATAGGAGACAGCATTCCTGCACGTGCAGATGTGGCGTCTTGCTGGAGGCCTTTCCCTGCACGGCTGTTCTATTGAAGTCTCGGAGTCTGCTAATTGAATCTACAACTACTTAAGAGTGTCCTGGCCCTAACCCTCTTTCCCCCAAAAATATTAAAAGGACTTTTAAAAGAAATAAAACCTCTTTTACATCCAAGAAGTGTCTGGCGCCAAATAACTTTGTCCACCTTGCACCCACTATGCCTCACAACCCACCACATACAGAAGGATGTCAGCTATCTTTGGCCTGGAAAGTTCTCATTAGACAGGACAAGGTCAGAGACCTTGCTACACTTAAGCCGTGTACACAAGATAGGTTTTACCGATGAAAACAGTCCGATGGACTGTTTTCATCGGACAAACCGATCGTGTATGGGCCCCATTGGTCTTTTTTCCATCAGTGTTTAAAAATAGAACATGTTTTAAATTTATCCGATGGTTAAAAAACTGTTAGCAAATTACTATCGTCTGTGGGGAACTCCATCAGATAAAAAACCCACACATGCTCAGAATCAAGTCGACGCATGCTCAGAAGCATTGAACTTAATTTTTCTCGGCTCATCGGAGTGTTTTACGTCACCGCGTTTGAAACGGTCGGTTTTTTGACTGATTGTGTGTGGGCAAGACTGATGGAAAAAAACATCGGATTAGAATCCATAGGATATCTGATCGTGTGTACAGGGCTTATGTTTCATTCCATTGCTTCTGATCTGACAGCTTTTTGAAGCCACTTCCTGTCTACGTTAAAGTGGTTGTAAACCCACTTACACAACATGCACCTACAGGTAAGCCTAGATTAAGACTTACCTGTAGGTGCAAGAAATATCTCCCTAACCTACACGGTTAAGGAGATATTTGCTTTTAAAACCGGCGCCACTGACGTCACGCGCATGCGCACTAGCGGGCCGGCATAGTAGCCGGATTTCTGAATGGATTTAGCCGGCCCGAGCGTGCATGCGTGTGATGTCATCGCCGCTCCAGGGCCAATCGCAGCGCCAGAGAGGCGATACACGGAAGGGACATCGAGGCAAGATGGCGGCGGAGGTGTCCGAGCACCGCTGCGTACTAGCTGCGTACTGGGGTACTAGCTCAGTATGCCTTTGTCTTGCGGGTATTTTTTTTTTTGGGGGTTTACAACCACTTTAATGCATAACATTTCTCAGGGTGGTTTTCTGATGACAACAATGGACTATGCCTTCTTACTGTCCCTCCCTGCCAGCATCAGCCACCGCCACGCTATCACAATCATACAATAGGTCGCTGATAACCTTCCATTACTAGTACAGTGTTTATAACTGTTTCAGCAGAAAGAAAGTGGACTGACGCTTTTTTCTGCAGGCACCTGACGTGTCTAAATGTGTAAAAAAGCAGCTTTATAACAAACTTTACCCATAACAACTTGATAAAAAATAATGTTTAGCAAGGAACATACATTCCATATTAAAAGAGAAGTATGGGGTTGTTTTTTTCCCCCTGAATTATACTTACCTAGGTGGATGCAGCATCAGTCTAAAGCCTCGTACACACGATCGGATATCCGTTGGCCAAAACTGTGGATTTTGGTCCGAAGGGCGTTGGCCGTGAACTTGTTCTGCATTCAAACGGCACAACATTTTCAGCCAAAAAATCCTAAATATATGTTTTTTCTGCTCTTTAGCGCCACTCTTTAGACAACTTCTGCTAATGTTGTCTTAATGTTTAGCATTGGTTCTGAGCATGCGTGTTTGTACTTTGGATTTTAGTCCGGACTTGCATTTATTGTCAGACAATTGGTGAGTATGAACAGCCAATATTTGTTGTCGTAAATTCCGCCAACAATTGTCTGATGGAGCATACACACGGTCGAATTATCTGACACAACACGTCCATCATACAATTATTGTCGTAAAATCTGATCGTGTGTACGGGCCTTAATGCTGCATCTGTCCCCCGGTGCCTCTACACTAAGAAACAAGCGATCAAACACCGCTGATGTCTCGGTTCTGACAGCTCTGTGAGCAGAGAGCTGCAGACTGTCAGTCACAGCTCTCCGCTCTGCTCCCTCCTCGCTCACTGGAGCGCTGGGCTGTGGAGGGGGAGCTGATGGCTCAGGCTCTCAGCGGCTCGCTTAGAGGCTGAGCTGGGTGTTGGTCCAGGCACTTGGCGGATCTCGATTCCCGAGTTCCTCCATTGTCGTGATGACGTGGACCCTGGATCGACTTATGTGACGTCTGCAGAGAGTGGACTTCAGCCCGCTCTCTGCTGAAAACGGTTCACAGGAGTGCAAAACGAATTGCATTCCTGTGATCCATAGAAGTACAGCCAAACGAACTTTGGCTGTAGAAGTACAACCAAACGAGCTTTGGCTATACTTCTCCTTTAATAATTATGCTACCAAAATTAGTGTGCACTGTAAATTGTCTCCAGCAATGTTTCTGTTTCTTCTTGCTGGAGGCTGCAATTTTTCCCAGAGCCCCTGAGCAGCAGTAAATCATAAAGCAGAACTAAGCTCATCAATTTAACAGTTTCAAAAAACAGTTACATTCCTGAAACGCCAGGATTTCTAACTGTCACATTTGCTTGTGTCCTCATCCAAACTGTCAAACCATCAAATGGCTGGTGTCATAACTGATCACATGTGCAGCACCATGGCAGATCAAACAAAAGCAGCTTCCTTGGGTGTAAAGGATAGGAGGGTTTAATTCTGCTTTTAGCCCTGGTTCACACTGGTGTGTTCTGACATGCGATTTGGCATGTCAAATCGCATGTCAAAACGCCAATATTTGCCGCAAATTGCCGGCAATTGCACCGTCCTAATCGGTGCGACGCCGCATCTGCGGCGCTGCACCGATTTCAAAAAGTAGTTTCTGTACTACTTTTTGCGATTTCGGCCGCGATTTACATTGACATCTGTGTCAGATGTCTTTGTAATCGCGGCTGAAATCGGGACTGACAGCGAGAGTGAAATCATGCGAGTTCAGCTGAATTTGCACGGCTTCACTCCCGCAGCCCAGTGTGAACCTGGGCTAAGGCTGTCAGCAGATCAGCCTCTACAAATTCGGCAATGCCTAAAAATGGAGAGCAACTGAGCATGTGCAGAGCAGTGTGAGCATTACTGGATTTTAATCAGTATAGGCATTTATTTTTAATGTTTTACATAACTATACATGCTAAATTGGCCAGCCTGAATTGATCTAGCAGGACTTAATTTTCTGGCTTAAGTTCCCCTTTAAGTAGAAACGTAGTTGTGCTTAGTAGGCCTTGGGCCACTCACAACCGGGCATTCTCTGATGGCCACCATCGTGACTACGGTATTCCATCTACGAGAGGGACTACACCTTACCCTTGTGCTACACGTTGGCAAATAAAACTTCAAACAAACTTCTATCCACTGCAGCTTCTATGGGGAGCCTGTGTCAGGCTTGTGACAAATAATATGGGCTGCGGTGATAAGCTTCTCGGTGCTGGAAGTGTCTTGTACCTGTTTGTTTCAATTCACTGTTAACAGAACCTTTTCAAAAACATTTTTAAAAATATACAGATTCATAGTAAACGGTTGCCTGACACCAATAATGCTAATCAAACAATTCATTACATGATGGTGTTCTTATCACATAAACCAATATTAACTTACTGATGAACATATGAGCGCAAAGGATGTCAGCTGGCAGGTGAATGCAGAATAAATAATCCATGACTTCTAATTACATGGCAGGAGCAGATCAGTGACATAAATGCTTAGATACACTTTGGAAAACAGTCCAAGTTATTGCTCTTTTAAACTGTTTCAGCAATAAAAGATTTATAATCTCAGGTGGTAAGCAAGCGTTAGGCATAATTTGTGTCTAAATTGACCAGATAATATCCCAATTGCAGAAAACCAATAACCCTGAAGCCTCGTACACACGACCGAGTTTCTCGGCAAGAACCAGCAAGAAACTTGCTGGCAGAGCTTTCTTGCTGAGTAAATCGGTCGTGTGTATGCGGCTTTCAGTTTTCTCGTCAAGAAAACCGACAAGAATCTCGACGAGAAAAATAGAGAACCTGCTCTCTATTTTCTCGTCAGGATTCTCCATTTTCTCGTCGGGTTTCTCGTCGGCCTGTTTCTCGACGAGAAACCCGAGTGTGTGTACACTTACCTGTCGCCATGGAAACCCGTGCATGCTTGAAATGACTTTGACCTCACGAAAAAGTGCTTCTGGAAGAATGGTCAAACATTCCCATAGACACTGTCCTAAACCTTATGGACAGCCTTCCTAGAAGAGTTGAAGCTGTTATAGCTGCAAAGGGTGGGCCAACTCAATATTGAACCCTACGGACTAAGACTGGGATGCCATTAAAGTTCATGTGCGTGTAAAGGCAGGCATCCCATTACTTTTGGTAATATAGTGCAGGGCTCAAAATTTCAAGTCCTGAGCTACAAGCCAGGCCTCAAGGGTTACTCGCCACCAGTTGCCCCGCCCAACACCTACCATGCTCGCCCCTAATCCCACCCCTAAACACGCCCTCATAAATTATCTCATGAAATGACACCTACCGTATTTATCGGCGTATAACACGCACTTTTTTCCCCTTAAAATCAGGGGAAAATCGTGGGTGCGTGTTATACGCCGATACTCCGTCAAATTCCCCTGCTGAAACGAGCGAGAGGAGCGAGCGGAGCCGAAGCCGAAGTACACTCGGCTTTACTCGGCTCCTCTCGCAGTCCCGCCCATCTCTGACTGCGCCGCTGACATAGAGAAAGCCGAGTGTACTTCGGCTAGTCTCGGCTCCTCTCGCAGTCCTGCCCCTGACTGTGAGCAGAGCCGAGTCTAGCCGAAGTACACTCGGCTTTCTCCGTCAGCGGCGCAGTCAGTGGAGATGGGCGGGACTGCGAGAGGAGCCGAGTCTAGCTGAAGTACACTCGGCCCCACTCGCTCCTCTCCACAGAAATCGGCGCCAAATTTTAAAAAACGCAGAGACTGACAAGACTGCAAAGGCACTGGGCAAGGCTGCAGATGGACAGATGGACACTGGGCAAGGCTGCAGATGGACAGATGGACACTGGGCAAGGCTGCAGATGGACAGATGGACACTGGGCAAGGCTGCAGATGGACAGATGGACACTGGGCAAGGCTGCAGATGGACATTTCCCTCCTAAAAGTTTTTTTCCTTAAAATTCCCTCCTAAACTTGGGGTGCGTGTTATACGCCGGCACGTGTTATACGCCGATAAATACGGTAAATGTTTTATACAGAATTAAGTTATAAAAATAAATATTAACAACTTTATCCGTGTCCACCAATGCAGCTCTGTGTCCCCCATTGTAGCTCTGTGTCCCCCATTGTAGCTCTGTGTCCCCAATGCAGCTCTGTGTCCCCATTGCAGCCCTGTGTCCTCATTGCAGCTCTGTGTCCCCAATGCAGCCTACCTGTGTAGGGGAAGAGAGAGGAGAGCCGCCGCTGCCTGGTTGATCAGAGCGCGGGGAACATAACAGCTTTAATTTCAATAGTTGTGTGTTCCCCGCTGCGCGCCGTCAGATACAGCCCCTCCCCCTTGTCCGGGCACTTTGATAGACAGATCACCCGTCCAATACTAGGACAGGTGATCTGTCTATCAAAGTGCCTGGAAAAGGGGGAGGGGCTGTATCTGGCGGCGGGGAACACACAGCTATTGAAATTAAAGCTGTTATGTTCCCCGTGCTCTGATCAACCAGGCGGCGGCGGCTCTCCTCTTCTCTCTCTTCCCCTAGGATCGCTCCGACAAACCCAGGCTGCCGGCGGTGCTACCCCCCCCCCCCCCGCCCCCGGGCAGCCCACACTCGCCAGCCCTCAAATTCCACTTGCAAATTGCGAGCAGGCGATCTCCTTGTGAAGATGCTATGCTAGGCTGTATAACATTTCAACACTTTCTGAGAAACTGACCCAGAACTAGCACATAACGGGTGAAGTCAGACCTCCTGATGTACACAAAGGGGTTTATTTTCTAAAGCTGGAGAGTGCACAATCAGTCTCACTTCTGCATAGAAACCAATCAGCTTCCAGGTTTTATTGCCAAAGCTTAATGGAACAAGCTGAGGTTAGAAGCTGGTTGGTTTCTCTGTAGAAGTGAGACTGATTTTGCACTCTCCAGCTTTAGTAAATAAACCCCAAAGGGTCTTTGCTAGAATTGTAAAAGCAGGTAATGGATGAAAAATGGACAGCTGCACTCCAAAAAACCTTTTGGTTGCCTTTAGTGTAAAAAAACTAGTGGATGCACTACAAAACACAGCAAAGCAGGGATGGCAGCTTACTCATAGCTAAATGCATTTAAAATAACACTTCTAATATATACTCAAACTAAAATGCCATGTGACCAATTGATCAATGGCTTGTGCTCATCAATCAATTATGTTGATAGCAGTCAAACCAAAATCAATCGATAGTGGAACCACCTATGTGCATGAATCCACACAACTCTTTAACTCTAAATGTGTAAATATTTAAAATGTGCTAGATGTGTGTCTATATACATATATGTATAAATATACACATAAATATATGGACAATGTATATGTGAATAAAAGAGAAAAAATTGTGTAAGCGTAGATAATTAAAATGTACCCATTAAGGCCTAACGTGTAGGAGGAAATTAATCAAAATTAATAATACCTTGTGAAACCATAAATAATATGTGTATAATTAATTAATTTAATGATAAATGAAAAAAAAAAACCTTAGTGGTATATGGGTGCAGACTAATTCCAGTGTGAAAATGTTGTATGTGATGTTCAAATTAAATGAGACAGGATTAAATAAGTAAATAATCGTGTAAAACCCATGTGAATAGTCCCAAACCGTGAAGAAAGGAGTAAAAAGTGTACAATAATATATGATGAATAATGAATCACGAATTAATAGGATTACGATGTGATACTGTCCCATTTGGCAAATGTGATTATAGTAAACATATACTTTTATGATGCTAATGTTTACATATTAAAATGATCAACCAATGGAGACATTTAGCAAATGTGATTATATCCAATGAATGTGCTTATGGTGCCGATGTCTGTATATGGGAATAGCTGATTGGTAAAACCATCCATGGTATGTTATGGCATAAGTATGTAACCATACGCAGAAACATCTAGATAAACATCATTGCATGACCGGCATTAGATAGAAATTGACTGTGCAATAACATGGTAAATATTCATTAACAATAGATAATATTATCAAATGAAATAATCCATATCATTAGTATTAATGCTGCTGGATGTCATGATTGTGGTATCTAGATTAGGCGTCTACAATTTAATCAAAAGCCAGTCCTGAATATAAACAAAAACCCACAACCTGCTGGATATCATTGTAATAGCATCCAATAAATCATCTGATATATTAAAATAATAAAATACTTAATATATATAATCCTCTAGAACATAAAAACATAAAACATACATATATAGCTGCACCTGAAAAAAGAAGTGCATAGAAAGTGACGTCATGTGTCCCATATATAGTCTCATTATAAAAATTGTATGTATTGACACAATATTATGTAATTTATGTTTTAACAATCTCAAGTGGCCATATATATATGGCCCGACTATAGAGTCTTTTCCATATTCAAATGTCGGAACTGTGTCCGCTATAAAAGAAGAAAAAAGAAAAAGAAAACAGATGTAAACATGGGTGTCACGGGCCGGGCAGGCGACTATAGAGGAGGCAGGAGGTGGATCCACTGTACCAGAGAGGGGATGGTACGAATCACACCGAGGGACCGGTTCTAAGCAGCTACCGGTTTTCACCAGAGCCCGCCGCAAGGCAGGATGGACTTCCTGCGGCGGTAGCAACCAGGTCGTGTCCCCCAGTAGCGACTCCACCTCTCTGGCGGCTGAGGCTGGTGCGGTACAAAGGGACTAGGCAGAGGCAAGGTCAGACGTAGCAAAGGTCAGGGCAGGCGGCAATGGTTCGAGGTCAGAGACAAAGGCAGAAGGTCAGGTACACAGGCAAGGTAAACTCAAAATACTTCCGCAAGGTACTAGGACAACAAGATCCGGCAAGGACAGGAAGGGGAAGTGGGTTTAAATAGGTTTTGGGTAGTGGAACCGTAATTGGACCGGGCACCAATCAATGGTGCACTGGCCCTTTAAATTTTAGAAGACCGGCGCGCGCGCGCCCTAGAACACAGCGGGGCCGCGCGCGCCGGGAGGAAGCAGGAAGAGGAAGGTAAGTGGAGAGGAGAGCGGAGCAGCGCCCACGGCCAGGGGGGCTGGCCGGAGCGCCGCAGAGGGGACGACGCCGTGAGTGCTCCGGGCTGGATGGGACACCCGGAGCACTCGGCGTTACAGTACCCCCCCCCCTTAGGTCTCCCCCTTTTCTTGGAGCCCAAGAAACTACGGATGAGCTCTTTGTCTAAAATGTTGGTCTCAGGCTCCCAGGATCTCTCTTCAGGACCACAGTTCTCCCAATCAACTAAAAAGAATTTTTTACCTCGGACGACCTTGGAGGCGAGGATATTTTTCACCGAAAAGACATCGGAGGAACCAGAGACCGGAGCAGGAGCGGTGACCTTGGGGGAAAATCGGTTAAGAAT
Source organism: Rana muscosa (assembly GCA_029206835.1). Lineage (NCBI taxonomy): Eukaryota > Metazoa > Chordata > Amphibia > Anura > Ranidae > Rana > Rana muscosa. The sequence goes on from CM055125.1 coordinate 103,127,484, forward strand.
GAGGGGTTTAAGGAGAGACACGTGAAAAGAGTTGGGGATGCGAAGAGAAGGAGGAAGATGGAGTTTGTAAGAGACAGAATTGATTTGGTTTTTGACTTTATAAGGTCCGAGGTAACGAGGGCCCAGCTTGTAGCTAGGTACCCGAAACCGAACATATTTGGAGGAGAGCCACACTTTGTCACCAGGGAGATAGACAGGGGGAATTCTTCTCTTTTTATCTGCATGTCTCTTCATGCGGGCAGAGGCCAGAGATAGCGAGTTTTGAGTCTCTTTCCAGATAGAGGAAAAGTCCCGGGTTAATTCATCCACGGCAGGAACTCCAGAAGAAGTGGGAATGGGGAGGGGGGGCAAAGGGTGGCGGCCGTAGACCACAAAGAAAGGTGATTTGGAGGACGATTCAGAGTTCTTGAAATTGTATGAGAATTCCGCCCAGGGCAATAGGTCGACCCAATCGTCTTGACGGGCGGAGACAAAATGTCGTAAGTAGTCACCAAGGACCTGGTTAACTCTCTCCACCTGTCCATTGGATTGCGGGTGATAAGCAGAAGAAAAATTCAATTTAATCTTAAGTTGAGTACAGAGAGCTCTCCAAAATTTTGAGATAAATTGAACGCCTCTATCCGAGACGATATGTGAGGGAAGGCCATGGAGACGGAAAATTTGAAGAAAAAAGTGCTTCGCCAACTGAGGTGCAGTAGGCAGACCAGGAAGAGGGACAAAATGAGCCATTTTCGAAAAGCGGTCAACGACCACCCAGATGACAGTGTTACCATGAGACAACGGAAGGTCCGTGATGAAATCCATGGCAATGTGGGACCATGGTAGTTCAGGCACCGGTAGAGGAAGGAGAAGACCTGCAGGCTTCAGGCGTGGAGTTTTGTCACGTGCACAGATAGTGCAGGCTCGTACAAAGTCAGTCATATCTCTTTCCTGGGTAGGCCACCAATAGTGTCTGGCCAACAATTGTAAGGATTTTTTGATCCCAGCATGGCCGGCTAGATGGGAGGAATGGCCCCACCTAAGTATCTGGAGACGAAGGCCTGGAGGAACGAAAGTTTTTCCTGGAGGGACTGGCACCAGAGCAGCGGGAGCAGAGGAAATCAGGCACTCAGGGGGTACGATGTGTTGTGGGGGGTTCCCGGTTTCGGAGGCATCAGAGGAACGGGACAAGGCATCCGCCCTGACATTCTTGTCTGCGGGACGAAAATGGATCTGAAAATTGAACCGGGCAAAGAACAATGACCACCTGGCCTGGCGAGGATTCAAGCGCTGAGCGGACTGAAGGTAGGACAAATTCTTATGGTCAGTGTAGATGGAGATGGGGTGAAGAGAACCTTCCAGGAGATGTCTCCACTCTTCTAATGCCAACTTGATGGCCAACAGTTCACGGTCACCTATGGAATAGTTCTTTTCAGGAGGGGAGAAGGTTTTAGAGAAAAAACCACACGTGACGTTTCCTCCTTTAGCATTTCTTTGAAGAAGAACGGCTCCGGCTCCTACCGAGGAGGCGTCAACTTCAAGGAAGAACGGCTTAGTGGGGTCTGGTCGAGATAGAACAGGTGCCGAGGAGAAGGCGGTCTTTAGGTGAGTAAAGGCTTCTTCCGCCTGAGGTGGCCAGGACCTTGGATTCACGTTTTTCTTAGTCAGCGCCACTATCGGTGCAACGATGGTGGAGAAGTGGGGTATGAACTGGCGATAGTAGTTGGCGAATCCAAGGAAGCGCTGGATAGCACGGAGTCCAGAGGGACGTGGCCAATCTAAGACTGCGGAAAGCTTGTCAGGATCCATTTGAAGACCTTGTCCTGAAACCAGATAACCTAGGAAAGGAAGGCTGCTACACTCAAAAAGGCATTTTTCAAATTTAGCGTAAAGATGATTTACACGGAGGCGCTGGAGTACTTGACGGACATGGAGCCGATGTTCCTCAAGGTTGGTAGAGAAAATTAGGATGTCGTCAAGATAGACAACCACACAGGTATATAGTATGTCCCGAAAGATTTCATTGACAAAATCCTGAAAGACTGCAGGGGCGTTGCAAAGTCCAAAAGGCATGACGAGATATTCGAAGTGGCCGTCTCTGGTGTTAAATGCGGTTTTCCATTCATCTCCTTTACGGATTCTGATGAGGTTATAAGCGCCCCTGAGGTCTAATTTTGAAAAAACCTTTGCTCCGCGCAGGTGGTCAAAGAGCTCCGAGATGAGAGGCAGAGGGTAGCGATTTTTAACAGTGATCTTATTAAGACCACGATAGTCTATGCAAGGGCGTAGTGAACCATCCTTCTTGGTAACGAAGAAGAACCCCGCTCCGGCTGGGGAGGATGATTTCCTAATAAACCCTCTCTTGAGGTTCTCCTGTATGTAATCGGACATGGCCTTGGTTTCGGGAGAGGAGAGAGGGTAAATTCTGCCACGGGGTGGTGTAGTACCTGGGAGCAAGTCAATGGGGCAGTCGTAGGGTCTATGTGGAGGTAAGACCTCCGCCTGTTTTTTGCAAAAAACATCGGAAAAGTCCTGATAGGCCTTGGGAAGGCCAGGCAAAGGAGTAGAAACGGGAATTCGACTGGTAGGTATAGACTTAAGACAATGCTTGTGGCAGGAATAGCCCCAGGATTTGATGTCTCCCGTGGTCCAGTCGAGGGTAGGAGAATGACGCTGGAACCAGGGTAGGCCAAGAAGGATGTCAGACGTACAGTTCGGCAAAACAAAGAATTCAATCTTTTCTTGGTGAAGGACCCCAACGGACATGAGCAGGGGTTCGGTGCGGTAACGCACGGTACAATCCAGATTCTCTCCATTTACGGAGGAAATGAAGAAGGGTCTGATGAGACGGATAACAGGAATGTTGAACCTGTTGATGAAGGAGGCTTCAATAAAGTTTCCTGCAGAACCGGAGTCCAGGAAGGCCACCGCAGAGAAGGGGGAGCCGGCAGAAGGAGAGATCCGCACAGGAATAGTCAGACGTGGAGAGGAAGAATTCACACCTAGTAACGCCTCTCCCACGCTCACTAGGTGCGAGCGTTTCCCAGACGTGGAGGACGAATGGGGCAGTCCTTTAGGAAAATAAACAAAAACTAAAACTCGCGCTTATGGAGACATACAAAAATAAATGACAAGTGAAAAGAAATTATTATATGCGCAGCTGCTACAGCATAAGGCACTAACACCTTGAGAGATAAAAAATTATAAAATGCAGCGCTAGCGAATATAAATGTGCTCAATACAAACGTATGTGTGAATGTCAACCATCTAAACCTTTCGGGATGATGGTACACACTATTAGTGAAAAGATTATGCACCAATGATTGGTGTCACCAGAAATGCAGTGGGTGTAATACTAAATGTTACCACTAAAAAGTGATCAACTAAGTAAAACCAGAAAATATACTGTGCAAAACATTAAATGAACTGAACAACCAGGCAAATAGCTCTAGGAGTGATTCACAGTACTACAGATGGTTTTCAACATCAAAGAAATAATGTCCCATTTGCAACAGTGGTTGTAATATAGAAGGAAGGGAAAAAAATAAAATAAAAATAAAAATGCTTTAAAATAAAATAAAAGTCACCCAACATCCAACTTCTAGGACCAATAATGTTCGGTGAAATTCAACAGTTGGCTCAATAGCAGCAGAGATCAGAGGACCATGTGGGGAATAAAAAGAAAAAGCAACTTGTGAAATACCGCTTAGGAACAGATTAACAATACGCTGTTATTGGGAAAACTCACAAGCCTTCAATGATAACCGAGCGTCAGTGTGTTCCGGGTTCACAACGGCGTGCGTTCCACAAGAACCGGAAGCAGCGTCACTGGTTCTTAGTGTTGACCGGAAATTTGTCAATGCATTTCGCCCCTCCTCCAGGGCATCATCAAGGTCCTTGATGATGCCCTGGAGGAGGGGCGAAATGCATTGACAAATTTCCGGTCAACACTAAGAACCAGTGACGCTGCTTCCGGTTCTTGTGGAACGCACGCCGTTGTGAACCCGGAACACACTGACGCTCGGTTATCATTGAAGGCTTGTGAGTTTTCCCAATAACAGCGTATTGTTAATCTGTTCCTAAGCGGTATTTCACAAGTTGCTTTTTCTTTTTATTCCCCACATGGTCCTCTGATCTCTGCTGCTATTGAGCCAACTGTTGAATTTCACCGAACATTATTGGTCCTAGAAGTTGGATGTTGGGTGACTTTTATTTTATTTTAAAGCATTTTTATTTTTATTTTATTTTTTTCCCTTCCTTCTATATTACAACCACTGTTGCAAATGGGACATTATTTCTTTGATGTTGAAAACCATCTGTAGTACTGTGAATCACTCCTAGAGCTATTTGCCTGGTTGTTCAGTTCATTTAATGTTTTGCACAGTATATTTTCTGGTTTTACTTAGTTGATCACTTTTTAGTGGTAACATTTAGTATTACACCCACTGCATTTCTGGTGACACCAATCATTGGTGCATAATCTTTTCACTAATAGTGTGTACCATCATCCCGAAAGGTTTAGATGGTTGACATTCACACATACGTTTGTATTGAGCACATTTATATTCGCTAGCGCTGCATTTTATAATTTTTTAGTCCTTTAGGAAATGTTCAGAGCTCGCACAATAGAGGCATAAGTTCTCATTCCTACGGCGAGACCTTTCTTGCAGGGTCAGACGAGATCGGTCGACTTGCATGGCCTCCTCGACAGGAGGCATGGTATCAGGATGCGTAGGATTCAGGAAGAGAGGAGCCAGGCGCGGATAACGCCTGGTACGAACAAGATCTTTCTCCAGGCGAAGCTCTTGGCGTCTTTCAACGTAGCGGATGTCAATGCGGGTAGCTAAGTGGATAAGCTCTGTCAGGGTGGAGGGTATGTCTCGTGCGGCCAGAGAGTCCTTGATGTGGCTGGATAAGCCTTTCTTGAAGGTTGCGCAGAGAGCCTCATTATTCCAGGCTAGCTCTGAGGCCAGTGTGCGGAACTGTATGGCATATTCGCCCACAGAGGAGTTTCCTTGGACCAGGTTAAGCAAGGCGGTTTCAGCGGATGATGCTCGGGCTGGTTCCTCAAAAACGCTACGAACCTCAGCAAAGAAGGACTGAACGGTGGCCGTAGCAGGGTCATTGCGGTCCCAGAGTGGCGTGGCCCAGGCCAAGGCCTTCCCAGACAACAGACAGACCACAAATGCCACCTTAGAGCGTTCTGTGGAAAACTGGTCCGACATCATTTCAAGATGCAGGGCACAATGAGACAAGAATCCCTGGCACATCTTAGAATCCCCGTCAAATTTCTCCGGAAGAGACAAGCGGATCTTTGAACTAGACGCGGCTGCTCGGAGAGGAGGAGATGCTGGAGCTTGTCGCGGCAGACGCTGCTGGACCATGGCGGTCAACTGCGCCAGCTGCTGTCCTTGTTGGGCAATCAATTGCGACTGCTGGGCAACCACGGTAGTGAGATCAGCGAGATTGGGCAGCGGCACCTCAGCGGCATCCATGGCCGGATCTACTGTCACGGGCCAGGCAGGCGACTATAGAGGAGGCAGGAGGTGGATCCACTGTACCAGAGAGGGGATGGTACGAATCACACCGAGGGACCGGTTCTAAGCAGCTACCGGTTTTCACCAGAGCCCGCCGCAAGGCAGGATGGACTTGCTGCGGCGGTAGCAACCAGGTCGTGTCCCCCAGTAGCGACTCCACCTCTCTGGCGGCTGAGGCTGGTGCGGTACAAAGGGACTAGGCAGAGGCAAGGTCAGACGTAGCAAAGGTCAGGGCAGGCGGCAATGGTTCGAGGTCAGAGACAAAGGCAGAAGGTCAGGTACACAGGCAAGGTAAACTCAAAATACTTCCGCAAGGTACTAGGACAACAAGATCCGGCAAGGACAGGAAGGGGAAGTGGGTTTAAATAGGTTTTGGGTAGTGGAACCGTAATTGGACCGGGCACCAATCAATGGTGCACTGGCCCTTTAAATTTTAGAAGACCGGCGCGCGCGCGCCCTAGAACACAGCGGGGCCGCGCGCGCCGGGAGGAAGCAGGAAGAGGAAGGTAAGTGGAGAGGAGAGCGGAGCAGCGCCCACGGCCAGGGGGGCTGGCCGGAGCGCCGCAGAGGGGACGACGCCGTGAGTGCTCCGGGCTGGATGGGACACCCGGAGCACTCGGCGTTACAATGGGATTGATTGACGTATTTCTATTAGATAGGACCGTTTTGACCACCATTGTTACGTTAGGTAGGTTGTTTATTTATAATATCTCTGTTATGTCTTTTGTCTAAATTTTTGATGTGTGGTACAATCATGAACATACACATAAACATGGGATAATGTATTGTATACCTAACGGACAGATCGGAGAACTGTAACAGAATGATGGGTTTTAAATCTTTTGTTTCTATAGAGAAACTCATATTGTCCACTTTCTTGGACAGTAAAAAAAGCAAGGACTAGGGCAATAAACCAAGAACTGAAGGCAATAATGGGGAGGTGACCATGGGTTGCGTGACATTGCCCAGCGACAAAGAGAGAATAATGATGGACATAACATAGTCCACAAAGATGGAAATAAAAATGGGAAACAAAATGGGAAACAAGAGAAGGGGAATAAAGGGGAGAAAGGATACAAAAGAGGAGGAGACAGAGGGGAAGATGCAGACGTGAGGTCTAGTCATAGTAATGCGAGACGTCCAATTCGAAGTTTAACCCCTTTGGTATTCTCGTGTCCAAAGAGAATATCCAAAAGACCTCACGTCTGCATAGTCCTCTAAATTTATCTCCTCCTCTAATGGGGGTGATAATTTTTTCAACCCCTTGGATAGACAAAATAGAAACATCTTTGGAGTGAATGGTGTTCGAGTGATTAGCAACATTTGTGTTGTGATTTTTATCTATATCATATAGATGATCTTATAGTCTGTCTTTGAGTCTCCGGATTGTTCGACCCACGTATTGCACTTTACATAGGTTACAGTTAATCACGTACACCACAAATTTAGTGTTGCAGGTAATGAACTGCTGTATTTCATAACTTTTCTCAGTGGTGTACGAATGTACAAACTGTCCTGTCCCAATATATTTGCAATACTGAAATCCCTTGGCTCCGCATTTGAAAGTACCTCTAAACGACAGCCAGTTGGTGGCTGCTGATTTAGTTTGAAATAAACTGGGGACAAGTCTACTTCCCAATGTGGGTGCCCTTCTGGACACCACTTTGATTCCCCTAGACAGAACTTCCTGATAAGCTACATCATTGTATAGGATGGGGAGATATTTAGTAACAATTTGTTTTATTTTGTTAAATTCTAAACTTTACAATGTAGAAAATACAGGTGTGCTGTAAAAGGTGTGATCGGTTGCTGTTTCCGAGAATTGCTCTTATTTGTGTCTAGTAACAAAGATGACCTCGGGATCATATCCACTTTAGTTAATGCTTTACTGATGACCTTGGTGGGGTAACCTCTGTTTTTAAATCGTTCTGACATGTTTACAGCCTCTTTTGTAAATTCATCGTGTGCACTCCAAAAGCACTGAGAAAAGTTATGAAATACAGCAGTTCATTAACTGCAACACTAAATTTGTGGTGTACGTGATTAACTGTAACCTATGTAAAGTGAAATACGTGGGTCGAACAATCCGGAGACTCAAAGACAGACTATATGATATAGATAAAAATCTATATGATATAGATAAAAATCACAACACAAATGTTGCTAATCACTCGAACACCATTCACTCCAAAGATGTTTCTAGTTTGTCTATCCAAGGGGTTGAAAAAATGATCACCCCCATTAGAGGAGGAGATAAATTTAGAGGACTATGCAGAAGTGAGGTCTTTTGGATATTCTCTTTGGACACGAGAATACCGAAGGGATTAAACTTCGAATGGGACGTCTCGCATTACTATGACTAGACCTCACGTCTGCATCTTCCCCTCTGTCTCCTCCTCTTTTGTTTCCTTTCTCCCCTTTATTCCCCTTCTCTTGTTTCCCATTTTGTTTTCCATTTTTATTTCCATCTTTGTGGACTATGTTATGTCCATCATTATTCTCTCTTTGTCGCTGGGCGATGTCACACTACCCATGGTCACCTCCCCATTATTGCCTTCAGTTCTTGGTTTATTGCCCTAGTCCTTGCTTTTTTTACTGTCCAAGAAAGTGGACAATATGAGTTTCGCTATAGAAACAAGAGATTTAAAACCCATCATTCTGTTACAGTTCTCTGATCTGTCCGTTAGGTATACAATACATTATCCCATTTTTATGTGTATGTTCATGATTGTACCACACATCAAAAATTTAGACAAAAGACAAAAGACATAACAGAGATATTATAAATAAACAACCTACCTAACGTAACAATGGTGGTCAAAACGGTCCTATCTAATAGAAATACGTCAATCAATCCCATGTTTACATCTGTTTTCTTTTTCTTTTTTCTTCGTTTATAGCGGACACAGTTCCGACATTTTAATATGGAAAAGACTCTATAGTCGGGCCATATATATATGGCTACTTGAGATTGTCGAAACATAAATGACATAATATTGTGTCAATACATACAAATTTTATAATGAGACTCTATATGGGACACATGACATCACTTTCTATACACTTCTTTTTTCAGGTGCAGCTATATATGTATGTTTTATGTTTTTATGTTCTATAGGATTATATATATTAAGTATTTTATTATTTTAATATATCAGATGATTTATTGGATGCTATTACAATGATATCCAGCAGGTTGTGGGTTTTTGTTTATATTCAGGACTGGCTTTTGATTAAATTGTAGACGCCTAATCTAGATACCACAATCATGACATCCAGCAGCATTAATACTAATGATATGGATTATTTCATTTGATAATATCTCTTGTTAATGAATGTTTACCATGTTATTGCACAGTCAATTTCTATCTAATGCCGGTCATGCAATGATGTTTATCTAGATGTTTCTGCGTATGGTTACATACGTATGCCATAACATACCATGGATGGTTTTACCAATCAGCTATTCCCATATACAGACATCGGCACCATAAGCACATTCATTGAATATAATCACATTTGCTAAATGTCTCCATTGGTTGATCATTTTAATATGTAATCATTAGCATCATAAAAGTATATGTTTACTATAATCACATTTGCCAAATGGGACAGTATCACATCGTAATCCTATTAATTCGTGATTCATTATTCATCATATATTATTTTACACTTTTTCCTCCTTTCTTTGCGGTTTGGGACTATTCACATGGATTTTACACGATTATTTACTTATTTAATCCTGTCTCATTTAATTTGAACATCACATGCAACATTTTCACATTGGAATTAGTCTGCACCCATATACCACTAAGGTTTTTCTTTGATTTATCATTCAATTAATTAATCATACACGTATTATTTATGGTTTCACAAGGTATTATTAATTTTGATTAATTTCCTCCTACACGTTAGCCCTTAATGGGTAAATTTTAATTATCTACGATTACACAATTTTTTCTCTTTTATTCACATATACATTGTCCATATATTTATACATATATGTATATAGACACGTGTAGCAGGGTCTCCTTTAAGGCCCTATTGACTACGTTACCCAGAACCACGCTTGGCACCAAGGGTGCATTTGGCCACCGCAGAGACTCATGGGTGGGGCTATAAAAGGAAAGGGGCGAGGCTATGTTCGGTCTCTTTGGACACCGTGCTGCAATCAAGGGGACTCCCTTTGCGGATCTGTTGCAGTGCAAGGCCCGAGGCCTGGGCCTTGCATACCTCCCAAAGAGCCTTCCACCCCACTGCTGAGCCTGGGTGACACCTGACTTCTTTGAGTTGCTGACATCAGCTGGACCAGAGACCTGATCGTTGCAGGCACTGTGTGTGGAAACACAGTGGTGGAAGTCCCGGACTGGGATCGCGTCCGGAGGGGTGAGCGAGCATCTGCTCACTTATTTAGCTTTTACTTTGATTAGGCCTAGTGACTGCCTTGGCCCATTGTGCTGTAGTTATTATCCCGCCGGAGACTAGTGGCTGAACTGAGTTGTGTAGTCTCCGGTGAAGTGTTCCTCTTTTATTACCTGTTTATGGATTACAAATACTGTTCCTGAATGTGCACCACCGTTCATCTGCATGTGAAGAGTTGTTTTCACAGAGACTGAGCTTTATCTGAGTCAGGCCTGACCAGGGGTTTAAAACTTTGTTGTTGCGCCACATTGCGCATAGAGAAGATAGCTGCACGTGGTGTGTGATCACTCTGCATTATCACTTTTAGTAGGTTTATTGCTGCAGGGCTCTGCATGTATGCTATGTGTTATGTTTAACCTATACCTTTTATACCTAAGTAAATCAGATATAGTTTACCAATCTTGACTCAGTGTTTATCATTGCATATTAACTGCCTATCCTGCTGTGAGATTGTATATAACCAGGTGTAGGATTATATGAAGGAAACATTCCCTAGACTAACTGTGCCATAGAGGGTTGAGTAGATTGCCGGGGGTTGGCGGTGCTGTATACAAGGCCCGAACTAACTGAAAACCAGCGGCTCTCTTAACTGGGGGTAGCGCTACACGTGGGGGCTTCGTCCGGGATCCTTATACAGCAAGTAACACGCCAAAAAGTACCGGCATGGACCCGCTGGAAGTAGGACAGTGGTGCGCAGTGGCTGGCGCCGATTCAGCCGCGGCAGTAGTTATTGAACTCCCAGGGATCTGGCAGGAAGGAGCGATAAAGCAGTGTCAGAAAGCATGGGTGAGGGATGTAAGGTCAAATTCCTCGCTTACCCACGCACTAGTAGAATGGAAGAACGAAATACCAGAGCATTTCAAAAGTCCAAACATACAAACAGTGGACGATCAGACCTATAACTTGATACATGCGTTGCCACTCAAGGGAGAATGGTTCCAAACACCAAAACCATCACCTCCACAAATATCTCCACCGCCATCCCCTAAAGCAGGAAAGCAGAAGGGTACAGAGAGTCCCGGAACACCACCGGCCACCCTCAGAGCAGAACTGTGCGCTGTCCTAGGGGAGATTTAAGCCCAGTGTAAGAAGGATCCTACAGATTACCCGATGTCGGGATACAGAAAACTCAGGAAATTTTCTGGAAGGAAACCTGTACCTTCGGGAGAAGAGGGATTTGAGGAGTGGCTAGACGGCGCTACTCAGGCCCTAGAGGAATGGGAAGTCCCACAACACCGAAAAAAACAGAGAATCACTGAAAGTTTGAAGGGGCCTGCTCTGGAGGCCATACGCAACCTTAAGCTGAGCAAGAAAGACTGTGATGCACAGGATTATCTAGACATTCTACAGAATGTGTTCAGGGGAACGGAAAAAGGAACTGAGCTCACTTTCCAGCTGGAGCACTGCTACCAAAAGACGGGAGAGAAACTGTCAGAGTTCATGAGACGTCTGGATAAGATCCTGCATAAGATTATACTAAAAAAAGGGATTGACCCAAGGAGAGTGGAGGTGGCCCATGTCCAGCAGGTGTTGAGGGGAGCTCAGCCTCTGGATCCCATCGCATTAGCGCTACGCACCTGACAGGACGGGAAGAGCCTGGAATACCCCGACTTAATCCGAGTGGTCAGAGAAGAAGAGGCTATGTTGGAAGACAAGGGGAGGAGCCAACCAGTCGAACCAACCAACCCTCTGGCAGTGATGGTCAGGTCGGCCATGACCCCCGAAAGAGACTCAGAGGTGGATACCCTGAAGTCACAGATGTCCCAGTGTTGGAGATACTGACCTCTTTGATGGCAAATGATTCAGGGGTACCAGAAAGGGAAGGACCAAAGAAGGAACTGTTCCCAATTGCCTCAGCGCCCGCTTCCCTACAAGATTGGGGGGACATGATTTGTTTCAACTGCGGAGGAGTTGGCCATGTCGCAAAAGTGTGTTCCAGTCCCAAGAAAAAGAAGCTGAATAATCGCAAGCCGGCGAAAAACTTCAGAGGGCCCCGGTGAAGGAGTCAACCGGGTGCCCATCTTCCACAGTGAGCTCCAAACTGAATGAGAAGTACAGAAAAAGAGAGGATAAACCCCCCAGAAGAAGCGCAGTGTTCCCCAGCGGGAATGTACACCAAAAAAAGAGAATAATGTTCCGAAACGGGTATGTACACCCATTAAGAGGAGGGAAATCAATGCATACCGAGCCCAAGAGAGACTAAAGTCCAAAGAGAAAGGGAAGAAAGAGAGTCCAAAGGGAAAGTGCAAGGGTCAAAGGAAAGAGACCCCTTTGAAGCAATATCCAGAGAGGCTGGTAGGTCCCTCCCCCATAGTGCCTATCCAAGTGGAGGGAGTCTACACAAGAGCCATATTGGACTCTGGGGCGCAAGTGACCCTACTATACCGGGACTTCTATGATAAGCATCCAAGTCATCTACCCATCCAGAGGATTGAATATTTGGAAATATGGGGAATTGGAACCCAGAGGTTCCCGTATGATGGTTACCTGCCCATAAAACTGTGGCCAGGAAGGCTGAAGTGTTTGACACCCTGGCTGTGGTGTGCCCCCGACCGCCTGGAGCCAACAAGAGCTCCCTCACCGTAGGGACCAACACGGACCTGGTCCGGAGGCTCTTGGCCCCTCTAGTCCGAGGGAAGAACCCCACAGTCACCAAAATCCACCCAATGCTGAAGACAGCCTACCAGCGACTGGTCTTAGAGCAGAAGGCCCCGGAAGAGGGGGTGGGGAAAGTCTGGAGGCTGGGCAAGAAAGAAATACTGTTGCAGCCTGGTGAAGTAACCTGTCTCCAAGCCACTGTGAAGCTTACTTGGGAGCAACCTGGACCCTTTGTTATGTTCGAACCAGACCCAAGGGAAAAACACTTGGGCTTGGAAGTGATCCCAGAAGTGGTCCCGTTGAGGGCCTTGAAGAAGGCACACTGTAAGGTACCTGTGAGTGTCAGGAATACTATGAATGGCCCCGTGGAGATCCCAGCCAGAATATTGCTGGGCCAGGTGAGCCCTGCTGCCCCAGTTGTCTTGTCAGATGCGGAAAAGACAATGGGAGAAAATACCGTTTGGGAGAAGCTCTGCATGGAAAACCCAAACCTGCCAAGGGCTTGGAAAGAGAGAGCCAAGGCCCAGTTGACCAGGTGGAGATGAGTTTGATGTGGGGTGCGCGAAGAGTGCCACCCACCGAATCTGCCTCCAGGAGGACAAGCCCTTCAGGGAGAGGGTCAGGCGAGTCCCGTTAGCAGACCTTGAAGATTTGAGGGAACAGCTCGCCGAGCTCAAGCGAACCGGTGTTATCCGGGAGTATAGAAGCCCCTACGCCTCTCCGATAGTGGTGGTTAGGAAGAAGAATGGGTCATTGAGGCTGTGTATCGATTACAGGACCCTCAACAGGAGAACCATACCCGACCAGTATACCACTCCGAGGATAGAGGATGCCTTACAGAGCTTGTCTGGAGCCAGGTGGTTCAGTGTCATGGATCTAAAGAGCGGATACTACCAGATCCCTATGCATCCGGAAGACAAGGAGAAGATAGCTTTTATAACTCCTGTGGGGTTCTTTGAATTTGACCGGATGCCACAAGGTCTGTCTGCAGCCCCAGCCACCTTTCAACGCCTTATGGAAAAGACTGTAGGAGATATGAACCTCATCGAAGTCCTTGTATACTTAGATGACATCATTGTCTTTAGGAGAACTCTGGAGGAACATGAAGAGAGACTGGAGAAAGTTTTGAAAAGACTAAGTGAGGAGGGGCTCAAACTTTCACCCGAATAATGCCAGTTCTATCAGTCATCAGTTAACTATCTGGGACACATAGTGTCCGAAGAAGGGGTAGCCACAGACCCCGAAAAGTTGGAGGCAGTCACCTCCTGGCCACGGCCCACCACTGTGACAGAACTCAGATCTTTCTTGGGGTTCTGCTCCTATTACAGGAGGTTCGTGGAAGGGTTTGCCCGGATTGCTAGACCTCTGAATGAACTGCTCAAGACAGAAGGGGAAGAGGATGACTCAGGGCCCAGGAAGCCGGGGGAGTCAGTCAAAGATCAGTGGAACAAGAAGTGTGAAAAGGCCTTCCAGATGTTGAAGAAAAGCCTAACCACTGCCCCTGTCCTGGCCTACGCAGACCCAAAGAAGCCTTATGAACTCCACGTAGATGCCAGTCATGATGGTCTGGGAGGAGTGCTCTATCAGGAGAATGAAGGGCAACTGAAGCCTGTTGCTTATGTGAGCAGGAGTCTGACCCCCTCTGAGAAGAACTACCCCACTCATAAGTTGGAGTTTCTAGCCCTCAAGTGGGCTGTAGTTGACAAACTCAAAGACTATCTGTATGGGGCTGAATTCACAGTGAAAACGGACAACAACCCTGTTACTTATCTTTTCACCACAGCAAAGCTGGATGCCACAGGACATAGATGGCTGGCGGCACTGTCTGCTTTCAATTTCAGTCTGAAATACAGGCCTGGGGCTGGGAATCGAGATGCAGACGCCCTGTCAAGAAGGTCTCATGCCCCTACCAGCAGTACGGAAGACTGGACTCAAGTGGCACCCGACGGGGTGCGGGCCCTCTGTCAGGGGGCTGAACTTCAGGCCAGTGGTGGTGCATGAGCGGAAGAAATAGGGGTCACCGTGGTAGGGGTCCCCAAGCAATACTGTGGGGTAACCCAGCTAGAGGAAGATGACTTGCCAAAACTGTCCAAGAAGGAGTTGAGATGTGACCAATTGGAAGACCCTATAGGGAAATTGGTCCTGGAGGCCCTGGAGAGTCAGAATCCGGATACACTCTTGCATCACCCTTCAAAGGAAGCTCGCTTGTTGAGGAAGGAGTGGGACAGGCTGCAGGTGCATGAGGGAGTGGTCTACCGAAGGGGCTCCTCTGAAGACCTAGAAGACAAATGGCAACTGTTTCTACCCGAGAAACATCGAGAGACCGTCCTGATTGCCCTGCATGACAACCACGGGCACTTGGGAGCTGAGAGGAACTTTCAACTAGTTAGGAGCCGGTTCTATTGGCCCTGCATGAGGGCCGAAGTCGAGGAATACTGCCACTCATGCGCACGCTGCATCCAGAGGAAGGCTTTACCCCACCAAGCTGCCCCAATGGGCCATCTACAAAGTCAAGGCCCACTGGATTTGGTATGCATTGATTTTCTCTGCCTCAAACCCGACTTGAGTGGACTAGGAAATGTTCTGGTGATAACCGACCATTTCACCCGGTATGCCCAGGCCTTTCCAACTAAAGACCAGAAGGCTTCTACTGTAGCCAAAGTACTCATGGAGAAATACTTCGACCATTACGGGCTACCACAGTGGCTCCACTCGGATCAAGGAAGGGACTTTGAAAGTCGGCTGATCCGGAAGCTCCTGGATTCTTTGGGGATCAAGAAGACCCGAACCACTCCCTATCATCCACAGGGGGATGCTCAGCCGGAGAGGTTCAACCGAACCTTGCTCAACATGCTGGGGACTTTAAGTAGTGAGAAGAAGCAGCACTGGAGCAAACACATAGCAGCAATCGTGCATGCTTATAACAGTACCACAAGTGATGCAACAGGGTACTCACCCTATCGACTCATGTTTGGGAGAGAAGCAAGACTACCTGTAGACCTGGCCTTTGGCACCTCTATAGACCATTCCTCAGTCACTTCTCACAAAGGTTATGTAGACAGGCTTAGACACAGTTTAAAGTTGGCCTATGAGCAGGCCCAAGCAGCCTCAGATCAAAGGGGAGCCCGCAACAAGAAAAACTTTGACCTGAAAGTCCGGATTCAAGATCTACAACCTGGGGACAGAGTGCTGCTCCGGAATCTGGGGATCCCTGGAAAACACAAGCTTGCAGATCGGTGGAGGCCTGAACCCTATGTTATTTGCAAGAAGCTGCCGGGCCTACCTGTCTACAAGCTAAAGCCGGAAGGAAAGGTGGGCCCATTAAAGACTTGGCATCGGAATAACTTACTCCCACTTGCCGAAGCAGTTCGGATACCCCCTGCGAGGGATTCCCCTGAGCCAACTTCCATCTTGGATACTCCCAAGCCAAACACTCGCTCCCAAACCCCTCGACCTGAGGAAACAGATGTCTCTGAACTAAGTGAAGAAGAGGGAGAGGAACTTGAATGGCTATGGCCTTCCCAGGCCCCAGAAACTTCTGCTATAGATCTTCCACCTACTGAAGACACCATAGACCGTACTCTGAATGCAGAAGCTACTGAGTTCATCCCATCCAGTCCCTTAACAGATCCCTTGGGAAGATGCCTGTTACTCACTCTCAGAGGAGGATTCAAGAGACTCCATGTATCTCCCTGCTCCTGAGTCAAGTGCTCCAGAATCAGTGGAAACACCCAAGTCTGTTCCAAGAGAGGAACCTGCAGTATCTGAACCAGACCTTCCAAGAGAACAAAGGATGAGAAGGACCATAAGGCCTCCCCGAAGATTGACTTACCCACAAATGGGGGAGAGCTCAGAAGACACTGTGGTCACTGCCAGGAGGAGTGTAGAAAACCCTGATCCCTCCACTGTTCATTTAGTGGAGGGAAACCCCAACTCACTCTCTGGCACAGTTCAGCAGGTCGCTTATGACAGTGTGACCTGTGGGCAAGGAAGTTCACCCTCTCGTTTTTGGTGGGAACTTCCTCTGCCGACATCATACACCACTTTATCAAATTTGTGCGTAGTGTTTGTTAATAGTTATCTTTGGGGACCAAAGAGTTTAAGTGGGGGGAGTGTGTAGCGGGGTCACCTTTAAGGCCCTATGGACCACGTTACCCAGAACCCCGCTTGGCACCCAGGGTGCATTTGGCCACCGCAGAGACTCATGGGTGGGGCTTTAAAAGGAAAGGGCGAGGCTAAGGTCGGTCTCTTTGGACACCGCGCTGCAATCAAGGGGACTCCCTGTGCGGATCTGTTGCAGTGCAAGGCCCCAGGCCTGGGCCTTGCATACCTCCCAAAGAGCCTTCCACCCCACTGCTGAGCCTGGGTGACACCTGACTTATTTGAATTGCTGACATCAGCTGGACCAGAGACCTGATCGTTGCAGGCACTGTGTGTGGAAACACAGTGGTGGAAGTCCCGGACTGGGATCGCGTCCGGAGGGGTGAGCGAGCATCTGCTCACTTATTTAGCTTGTACTTTGATTAGGCCTAGTGACTGCCTTGGCCCATCGTGCTGTAGTTATTATCCCGACAGAGACTAGTGGCTGAACTGAGTTGTGTAGTCTCCGGTGAAGTGTTCCTCTTTTATTACCCGTTTATGGATTACAAATACTGTTCCTGAATGTGCACCACCGTTCATCTGCATGCGAAGAGTTGTTTTCACAGAGACTGAGCTTTATCTGAGTCAGGCCTGACCAGGGGTTTAAAACTTTGTTGTTGTGCCACATTGTGCATAGAGAAGATAGCTGCACGTGGCGTGTGATTACTCTGCACTATCACTATTGGTAGGTTTATTGCTGCAGGGCTCTGCATGTATGCTATGTGTTATGTTTAACCTATACCTTTATACCTAAGTAAATCAGATATAGTTTACCAATCTTGACTCAGTGTTTATCATTGCATATTAACTGCCTATCCTGCTGTGAGATTGTGTATAACCAGGTGTAGGATTATATGAAGGAAACTTTCCCTAGACTAACTGTGCCATAGAGGGTTGAGTAGATTGCCAGGGGTTGGCGGTGTTGTATACAGGGCCCGAACTAACTGAAAACCAGCGGCTCTCTTAAGTGGGGGTAGCGCTACACACACATCTAGTACATTTTAAATATTTACACATTTAGAGTTAAAGAGTTGTGTGGATTCATGCATTTAGGTGGTTCCACTATTGATTGATTTATTGATTGATTTTGGTTTTACCGCTACCAACATAATTGATTGATGAGCACCAGCCATTGATCAATTGATCACATGGCATTTTAGTTTGAGTATATATTAGAAGTGTTATTTTAAATGCATTTAGCTATGAGTGAGCACTAAATTTTAGTGCAAAACGCGTCAGTGGCCATCCCTGCTTTGCTGTGTTTTGTAGTGCATCCACTTGTTTTTTTTACAATAAAGGCAACCGAAAGGTTTTTTGGAGTGCGGCTGTCCATTTTTCATCCATTACCTGCTTTTGCCTATCTTGTTGATTGCCAGCACCCACGGCTTCCTGAGAAACCATTGATTAGCAGAGCTCAATCACTTGGAGCGGTAACTCCCTTCTCCCTAGAATTGTAAAAGACCTGGGGCACTCTGGACACAGAGGAAAGTAATTATATAAAGCACCCAACATGGGGATGATTAAATAGACTCTGAGCCTACAAACTGTATATACTGCACACACTGTAATGCCCCGTACACACGATCGTTTTTAATGTCATTTTTTAAACCGACGTTTTTCTCCCCGTTTTTTTTCATGTTTCCTCTCAAGCCTGCCTTGCGTACACACCATCATTAAAAAAAACGATCAAGCAAAGCGCAGTGACGTTCAACACGTACGACGGCACTATAAAGGGGAAGTTCCGTTCGAATGGCGCCACCCTTCATGTTAGTAAAGTTTGTTGAGCGACGATTCGCGCTTTTCAGTCCGTTACTGTGTAATGAATGTGCTATCTCCATTACGAACGCTAGTTTTACCAGAACGAGCGCTCCCGTCTCATACTTGATTCTGAGCATGCGCGTTTTTTTCACGTCGTTAAAGCATACACACTATCGTTTTTCACGTCGTTAAAAAAAACGACATGAAAAACGACGTGAAAAAAGAGAGCATGTCCGGAATTTTTAATGGCCGTTTTTCACGTCGTTAAAAATGCTCTGGAGCATACACACGATCATTTTTCAGGGCCATTTTTTAAAATGGCAGTTTTAATGGCATGAAAAACGATCGTGTGTACGGGGCATCATTCTCAAAAAATAAGTTAAGCTGGTTATAGATGAGAAGAATGAAATTTGAATAATGCAACAACAGTTGAATATTTGCATTGTTAATGTGTTTATTTCGACTTTCAATTTCCATTATTTGACCAAAAAAATAAAAATAATTGTAGCAGTACCCCCGCAGGGGCCACTGGTTTAAGATTTGGGCCTGCCGTTACCTTACTGTTCACCACGTCCATCCTAGGGGTCTTCCTTGAGGAGTTGTTCACAAATGTCTGCACCAAACATTTAGTCTCTTTTTCTCAAGGGTTTTATTAAGAATTTCCAAACAGAGGGATGGAGGGTTAGGGAGATTCAGAAACCTTAGCTTTGCGGATCACGGGTACTTTCCTTAATCCAGAGGACCAACAGCTTCCACACTGGATCTAGCATCCACCGAATAGGCCTCTCTCACTGACCTAGCAGCCGGTGCGAGCTCATTCAAAAAGTCTCTGCCACAGACTTGGGTAATCACACACTTGGTAAAGTTCCGAAACACATAGCACACAGTACCAGGATCTTTCAGCCAGGCCGGCAGCACTGTAAGGTAGATTTCCATCCGGATGAGTCCTTCAATTGAGTCCTCAATTGCTCGGTCCCTTCCCGCAGGCAAGGCGACACAAGACCATCCCTGGAACAGTAGGCCCCAGAAACTCCTGGGCTTACTCTCAGTAACGGAGCCTCGGGGGGTCTGCAGGCCCCGAGGCAGAAAAACTGCTAACACATCCCTGAGGCCAGGAGGGTCGTCAGGTCAGGATCGGAAGACCCCGCCAAAAAGGTGTCTGCCTCTTAAGTACCCTCTCCCAGAATGCACAGCGGGGTGACCAATACCACTGAGCTGCTTCAGGGCAAGAGGTACCCAATGCATCCCACCAGCTGCAGTTCCAACCTTGACCTGTGGTGACAATGGAAAATGTGCAACTCAGCTGAACTGGAACAGAGACCCAAAATTTGGTACAATTATTCTGAGCTGAACTATAACTCAGACAACTAAATTTACACTAGCGCCTACCCAATAGGACGCCTTCCGCTGGGCCTCCGCTAACTTCTTTTAGCTCTTTTGCTAGCGGAGGCCCGGTCTTCTCCGTCGTCTCGTCCGGCTCTCCGTTGTCCTTCTGCCGGCCCCTCCACTAACTTCTTGTAGCTCTTTTGCTAGTGGAGGGGCCGGTCTTCCCGTTGTCGCCGTCGCCGTCTTCTTCACACTTCTCCTCCTCGATGTTGACTCGTCACTTACTCTCGCAGTAATGCTAAATCTTCGGTCCGCAGAGATTAATATAGGCTTCTCATGACGTCACAGTCACATGCTCCATGTTCCCATGACTGTGACGTCATGGGAACATGTGACTGTAAAATGCCATAATTCTATCCCCTATATTAAATAGGAATCAGTACACACCTACCGTCATTTAAAGTGCCTCTGATTAACCCAAAATAAAGTTCAGCTGTTCTAGTAGGTCTTTCCTGACATTTTGTTAGTCGCATCCTACAGCAAAAGCCATGGTCCGCAGAGAGCTTCCAAAGCATCAGAGAGATCTCATTGTTAAAAGGTATCAGTCAGGAGAAGGGAACAAAATAATATCCAAGGCATTAGATAAAACATGGAACACAGTGAAGACAGTCATCATCAAGTGGAGAAAATATGGCACAACAGTGACATTACCAAGAACTGGACATCCCTCCAAAATTGATGAAAAGATGAGAAGAAAACTGGTCAGGGAGGCTGCCAAGAGGCAAACAGCAACACTGAAGGAGCTGCAGGAATACCTGGCAAGTACTGGCTGTGTGGTACATGTGACAACCATCTCCCGTACTCTTCATATGTCTGGGCTATGGGGTAGAGTGGCAAGACGGAAAGAAAAACATCCTACCCTGGCTAAATTTTGCAAAAACACCTTTGAAGTCTTTCAAAAGCATGTGGGAAAATGTGTTATGATCTAATGAAACCATGGGTGAACTTTTTGGCCATAATTCCAAAAGATATGTTTGGTGCAAAAAGAACACTGCACATCACCAAAAGTGAAGCATGGTGGTGGCAGCATCATGCTTTGGGGCTGTTTTTCTTCAGCTGGAACAGGGGCCTTAGTCAAGGTAGTGGGAATTATGAACAGTGCCAAAAACCAGTCAATATTGGCACAAAACCTTCAGGCTTCTGCTAGAAAGCTGAACATGAAGAGGAACTTTTTCTTTCAGCATTACAACGACCCAAAGCATACATCCAAATCAACAAAGGAATGGCTTCACCAGAAGATTAAAGTTTTGGAATGGCCCAGCCAGAGCCCAGACCTGAATCTTATTGAAGATCTGTGGGGTGATCTGAAGAGGGCTGTGCACAGGAGATGCCCTTGCAATCTGACAGATTTGGAGTGTTTTGGCAAAGAAGAGTGGGCAAATGTTGCCAAGTCAAGATGTGCCATGCTGATAGACTCATACCCAAAAAGACTGAGTGCTATAAAAAAATCAAAAGGTGCTTCAACAAAGTATTAGTTTAAGTTTAATGTCTACACTTAGAGGCACCTTTTTCTTTTATCTGCACTCTCCCATAGACTTCTATTTTATCCCATGTTTTGGTGCTTTGTCTGAAAAGCGCAGCAAAAGTCCTGCATGTAAGACTTTTGGTGCAATTTCAGAAAGGGCACCAAAACCGTGGGACAAAATAGAAGTCTATGGGAAAGCAAAGCTAACTGAAATGAAGACCAAAGTACACTGCACTACACCCACGCTGCGGCCAAAGTGTGGAATTGTGAAAGCGCCCCAAACATAACACATTGGGGTTGATTTACTAAAGGAAAATCCACTTTGCACTTGAAAGTGCACTGAAAGTGCACATGGAAGTGCAGATGCTGTAGATCTGAGGGGGACATGCAAGGAAAATAAAAAAACAGCATTTCAGCTTGCACATGATTGGATGATAAAATCAGCAGAGCTTCCCCTAATTTCAGAGCTTCCCCTCAGATTTACAGCGATCTACAGCAACTGCACTTCCATGTGCACTTTCAAGTGCAAAGTGGATTTTCTTTTAGTAAATCAACCCCATTATGTACACCGATACAATCTGCTAAATGTTTCTATTTATAAACACATTAATTTTAAAAGAGTATGTGATTCAGATAAACAAACATTCAGGTAGCATGATTAATATATGGAATGAAATATAATTAAACCTTAATGGCCTTAATATAACTGCGTACAAATTAACATTTAAAAGGAATCCTGTTGCTCCCGGAACTTATATACGAAGTCATATACCAGGACTGATGCAATATGTTTGTTTGTACAAAGAACAAATTCTCTTAAAGTGGTTGTAAACCCTCTCTGACAAGTTTTACCTACAGGTAAGCCTAGATTAAGGTTTACCTGTAGGTTTTTGCAATATCTCCTAAACCTACACGGTTCAGGAGATATTTGCCAAAAAGAATGCACCGATGTCTACGGCGCATGCACGCCGTAGACAACGGCGCAGGCGCACTGAGCGTGCCGGTTTTGTGGATGGGATCGTGTCGGTCCCGCACGCATGCGCGGGAGTGACGTCATCGCCGCTCCGGCCAGTCACAGCGCAAGAGAGGCGATACCCGAAAGGCACTCGGAGGAGACATGGCGGCGGAGGGGAACGAGGAGCACTTCGGGGGCTTCGATCTCAGGTAAGTCATTCATAATGAGCTAGTATGCTATGCATACTAGCTCATTATGCCTTTCTCTTGCAGGGTTTTTTTTTTTTTGAAGAAAATTTCTAGAGGGTTTACCTTGTCTTTAAAAGGGTTAGTAAAGGTCTGTTTTTTGTTTTTAAATAACAAACATGTCATACTTACCTCCACTGTGCAGTTCGTTTTACACAGAGTGGCCCCGATCCTCATTTTCTGCGGTCCCTCGGCGCCTGTCTCGGCTCCTCCCCACAAGATCTAACCCCCTTCTGGGAAGTGCTCTCCCAAGGGGGTTAGCTTGCAGGCGTGCTCCCGTGTGATACAGTGGCGGCCATAGCTGCCAATTGTATCACTCTGCCCCAACCCCGGCATGCTGCGTCATTGATTTGATTGACAGCAGCGGGAGCCAATGGCTGTGCTGCTATCAATCATCCAATGAAGACCCGAGAACAGCCGAGACGACCGGGCCAAGAAGCCAGCGGGACGACGCAGGACTTTTGAGGACTTTTGGGGGGCTTGTAAGCATCTGATGTTTTTTCACCTTAATGCATAGGATGCATTAAGATGAAAAAAACGGGAAGCTTTACAACCCCTTTAAATCAAATGTTGGGGGTATGGGACTCAATTCTTGCTTTATTTGTTGGAATTAATTTAGACTTGTTTCTCATATGATGCATAACAATAATAGTGCCATTTTCTAGGAATGGGCATTTTCCTTCACTGACTGATTGCCCATTTACAGTAAATCGTTTGTTATTGTACATGTGTTATTGCACATTAATCTATTGTGTTATGGTGGACTATTTCTTATTAATGAGCTGCCAATGCAGCACAATATAGGAAAGAACGTACATGAGCCTTTAAACATGCAGTTATTTAGCGGTCACCCCTCTTGTGGCCCCACTCACCAGACGAAGAAGAGAGAGTCGCCAAATGGCGTCTGAGTCCGGACGTAATGGGGTTCAGCAAATTGACTCGATGAATTAGATGAAGAGACGAATCATAAGGGGAGAAAGAGAAAAAACATGCATGTGAAGTACCGCCTGCAACCTTGTAACACAGCGCTGCTATCTGAGAAACTCACGAGACTGCAGAAAAAGATAGACGCAATTTCCGGCCAAACTAGAACCAGTGACGTTGCTTCCGGTTCTCGTGGAACGCACGCCAGCGAACCCGGAACACACTGACGCTTGTTTTTTTCTGCAGTCTCGTGAGTTTCTCAGAATATATGTGATCCATTTTGTGACTCTCTCTTCTTCGTCTGGTGAGTGGGGCCACAAGAGGGGTGACCGCTAACCCGGATACCATTCTTGGATATACATCTAGTTTTTTCATTATGTGACATTTTCTTCACCTGCTTCTCATCAATTTTTTGCAAGCGATTGCAATCTAACTGCCAGTGGTGACCATATCCATATGTTAATTGATTTTGTAACATTGTTATTATTCACACGGTCTTCACACTAGGGTGTGGACACCTACATATGTTGAATACCTCAGTGGTATTATTTAACTTTTTTATTTATTTCTTGGTGTGCACATTTTATTTCTGCTAGCGCTGCATCAATCTTTTTCTATCCAATTTTAGGGTGTTAGTACCTTATGTTGCAGCAGCTGCGGTCCTATTAATTTCATCTATATCACTATATTTCACTGCTTGATCCTTAAGCGCGAGTTCTAGTTTTGTTTTTTATTTTAGTGTTAGTTTTCCGCCACACATAGCACTTTGCTTTTAGGCCAAAATTTAAAATTTTGGTCTCATGTGACCAGGGCACCTTCTTCCACATGTTTGCCGTGTCTCCCACATGGCTTCTCGCAAACTACAAACGGGACTTCTTATGGTTTTCTTTCAACAATGGCTTTCTTCTTGCCACTCTTCCATAAATGCCAGTGTTGGTCTATCACATAAAATCCCAATAAAACACATTTACGTCTTTGGTTGTAACATGACAAAATGTGGAAAATTTCAAGGGGTATGAATACTTTTTCAAGGCACTGTATGTGTTGTGGTATGCATGGTATATGTGCTGTGGTGTACTGTGCATGGTATATATGTGTTGTGGTGCGCATGGTATGTGTGTAGTGCTGTACTGTGCATAGTATATGTGTTGTGATGCACTGCAGTATGTTATGCACTACTGTACAATATGTCCTAGTTGTTTTCCAACTGTCTCTGATTTCGATGGACTGTCTCCGATTTGGAACAAAGTTCCTCTGTCCCTCTTTCCTCCTCATTTGTCCCTCATTTTGGTCTGATCTATATAGTTGTATACAGTGGGGCAAAAAAGTATTTAGTCAGCCACCAATTGTGCAAGTTCTCCCACTTAAAAAGATGAGAAAGGCCTGTAATTGTCATCATATGTATACCTCAACTATGAGAGACAAAATGTGGAAACAAATCCAGACAATCACATTGTCTGATTTGGAAAGATTTTTTTTTTTGCAAATTATGGTGGAAAATAAGTATTTGGTCGCCTACAAACAAGCAAGAATTCTGGCTCTCACAGACCTGTATCTTCTTCTTTAAGAGGATCCTCTGTCCTCCACTCATTACCTGTATTAATGGCACCTGTTTGAACTTGTTATCAGTATAAAAGACACCTGTCCACAACCTCAAACAGTCACACTCCAAACTCCACTATGGTGAAGACCAAAGAGCTGTCGAAGGACACCAGAAACAAAATTGTAGACCTGCACCAGGCTGGGAAGACTGAATCTGCAATAGGCAAGCAGCTTGGTGTGAAGAAATCAACTGTGTGAGCAATAATTAGAAAATGGAAGACATACAAGACCACTGATAATCTCCCTCGATCTGGGGCTCCACGCAAGATCTCACACCGTGGGGTCAAAATGATCACAAGAATGGTGAGCAAAAATCCCAGAACCACACGGGGGGACCTAGTGAATGACCTGCAGAGAGCTGGGACCAACGTAACAAAAGCTACCATCAGTAACACACTACGCCGCCAGGGACTCAGATCCTGCAGTGCCAGACGTGTCCCCCTGCTTAAGCCAGTACATGTCCGGGTCCTTCTGAGGTTTGCTAGAGAGCATTTGGATGATCCAGAAGAGGATTGGGAGAATGTCATATGGTCAGATGAAACCAAAGTAGAACTGTTTGGCAGAAACACAACTCGTCGTGTTTGGAGGAGAGAGAATGCTGAGTTGCAACCAAAGAACACCATACCTACTGTGAAGCATGGGGGTGGCAACATCATGCTTTGGGGCTGCTTCTCTGCAAAGGGAACAGGACGACTGATCTGTGTACATGAAAGAATGAATGGGGCCATGTATCGTGAGATTTTGAGTGCAAACCTCCTCCCATCAGCAAGGGCATTGAATATGAAACGTGGCTGGGTCTTTCAGCATGACAATGATCCCAAGCACACCGCCCGGGCAACAAAGGAGTGGCTTCGTAAGAAGCATTTCAAGGTCCTGGAGTGGCCTAGCCAGTCTCCAGATCTCAACCCCATAGAAAACCTTTGGAGGGAGTTGAAAGTCTGTGTTGCCCAGCGACAGCCCCAAAACATCACTGCTCTAGAGGAGATCTGCATGGAGGAATGGGCCAACATACCAGCAACAGTGTGTGACAACCTTGTGAAGACTTACAGAAAACGTTTGACCTCTGTCATTGCCAACAAAGGATATATAACAAAGTATTGAGATGAACTTTTGATATTGACCAAATATTTATTTTACACCATAATTTGCAAATAAATTCTTTCCAAATCAGACAATGTGATTGTCTGGATTTGTTTCCACATTTTGTCTCTCATAGTTGAGGTTTACCTATGATGACAATTACAGGCCTCTCTCATCTTTTTAAGTGGGAGAACTTTTACAATTGGTGGCTGACTAAATACTTTTTTGCCCCACTGTATAAAATTCACTACTTATCTATCAAAAAGTGGTTCCCAGTGCTAAACCTTTCATCCAATTTCTACATTGCCTCATTTGTACATTTCAAAAGCCAACATAAGGCATAGTAGTGGTAAAAAAGCACTTGTGGGTTTAGCCTTTTTTTTTTTTACAATTCTCCTTTAACCACTTAAGGACCAAGCCTCTTTCTGAGATTTGTTGTTTACAAGTTAAAAACATTTTTTTTTTGCTAGAAAATTACTTAGAACCCCCAAACATTATACATTTATTTCTAACACCCTAGAGAATAAAATGGTGGTGGTTGCAATACTTTATGTTACACCGTATTTGCGCAGCGGTCTTACAAGCGCACTTTTGGAAAAAATACACTTTTTTGAATTAAAAAATAAAACAGTAAAGTTAGCCCAATTCTTTTTATATTGTGAAAGATAATGTTAAGCCGAGTAAATTGATAGCCAACATGTCACGCTTCAAAAATGCTCGTGGAATGAAGACAAACTTTTACCGTTAAAAATCTCAATAGGCGATGTTTAAAAAAATTCTACAGGTTGCATGCTTTGAGTTGCAGAGGAGGTTTAGGGCTAGAATTATTGCTCTCACTCTACCGATCGCGGCGACAACTCACATGTGTGGTTTGAACACCCTTTTTCATATGCAGGCGCTGCTCACATATGCGTTCGTTTCTGCACGCGATCTCGTTGAGACAGGACGCGTTTAATTTTGTTTTTTTCTTATTTATTTGACCTTTTATTTTTATTTTTTACACTGTTCTTTTAAAAAAAAAATGGTGTCACTTTTATTCCTATTACAAGGAATGTAAACATCCCTTGTAATAGAAAAAAGCATGACAGGTCCTCTTAAATATGAGCTCTGGGGTCAAAAATATTTAGGACTTAATTGCAATAAAAAAAAAAAAAAAATGTTGTCAGATTTTACCTACGAAGAGGTTGAGTACACCTAAGGGCGGATTCACACTGATCCACTATGCTTTGGCCACAGCGCAGTGTACCCGCGGTTTTCGTTTTGAGTTAGCCGAAACTTTCCCATAGAAACATGTATCAAGGGCGCTCCAAATGTCAGGACCTAGCAAATAGTGTCTGCTTTAGAAGAGGGTTTTTGGAGGATGTAATCTTCAAACACTTCAGGCCGCACTCAAAGAGGAAAGCAATCTCTGGTAGAAAGAGATAAAAGAGAAAGGCGCCTCTAAGTCCTGCATGTAAGACTTTTGGTGCAATTTCAGAAAGGGCACCAAAACCATGGGACAAAATAGAAGTCTATGGGAAAGCAAAGCTAACTGAAATGAAGACCAAAGTACACTGCACTACACCCACGCTGCGGCCAAAGTGTGGAATTGTGAAAGCGCCCCAAACTTAACACATTATGTACACCGATACAATCTGCTAAATGTTTCTATTTATAAACACATTCATTTTAAAAGAGTATGTGATTCAGATAAACAAACATTCAGGTAGCATGATTAATATATGGAATGAAATATAATTAATACTTAATGGCCTTAATATAACTGCGTACAAATTAACATTTAAAAGTAATCCTGTTGCTCCCGGAACTTATATACGAAGACATATACCAGGACTGATGCAATATGTTTGTTTGTACAAAGAACAAATTCTCTTAAAGTGGTTGTAAACCCTCTCTGACAAGTTTTACCTACAGGTAAGCCTAGATTAAGGCTTACCTGTAGGTGTTTGCAATATCTCCTAAACCTACACGGTTCAGGAGATATTTGCCAAAAAGAATGCACCGATGTCTACAGCGCATGCGCGCCGTAGACAACGGCGCAGGCGCACTGAGCGTGCTGGTTTTATGAACTGGATCATGCTGGTCCCGCGCGCATGCGCGGGAGTGACGTCATCGCTGCTCCGGCCAGTCACAGCGCCGGAGCGGCGATACCCGGAAGGCACTCTGAGGAGACGTGGCGGCGGAGGGGAACGAGGAGCGCTTCGGGGGCTTCGATCTCAGGTAAGTCATTCATAATGAGCTAGTATGCTATGCATACTAGCTCATTATGCCTTTCTCGTGGAGCATTTTTTTTTTTTAAGAACATTTCTAGAGGGTTTACCTTGTCTTTAAAAGGGTTAGTAAGGCCCGGTTCACATAGAGGCGACTCCTCAGGCGACTCGGTCGCCTGAGGAGTCGCGTCCCGGTCTGTGCTATGGAACCGTTCTAATAGGAGCGACCTGAGTCGCTCCGACTTAGAAAAAGGTTCCTGTACTACTTTTAGGGGTGACGCAGGGCGACTTGCATTGACTTCTATACAGAAGTCATTATGCAAATCGCCTCCGCGGGGCGTCTCAAGTCGTCTTGAGATCGCGCCGCCGAGGTCGCCCCCGAAGTCGTGCCGCCCCTGTGTGAACCGGGCCTAAAGGTTTGTTTTTTGTTTTTAAATAACAAACATGTCATACTTAACTCCACTATGCAGTTCGTTTTGCACAGAGTGGCCCCGATCCTCATCTTCTGGGGTCCCTCTGCGGCTGTCTCGGCTCCTCCCCACAAGATCTAACCCCCTTCTGGGAAGCGCTCTCCCAAGGGGGTTAGCTTGCAGGCGTGCTCCCGTGTGATACAGTGGCGGCCATAAGCGCCAAGTGTATCACTCGGCCCCGCCCCCCGGCGTGCCGCATCATTGATTTGATTGACAGCAGCGGGAGCCAATGGCTGTGCTGCTATCAATCATCCAATGAAGAGCCGAGAACAGCCGAGACGACCGGGCCGAGAAGCCAGCGGGACGACGCGGGACTTTTGGGGGGCTTGTAAGCATCGGATGTTTTTTCACCTTAATGTATAGGATGCATTAAGGTGAAAAAACAGGAAGCTTTACAACCCCTTTAAATCAAATGTTGGGGGTATGGGACTCAATTCTTGCTTTATTTGTTGGAATTAATTTAGACTTGTTTCTCATATGATGCATAACAATAATAGTGCCATTTTCTAGGAATGGGCATTTTCCTTCACTGACTGATTGCCCATTTACAGTAAATCGTTTGTTATTGTACATGTGTTATTACACATTAATCTATTTTGTTGAATTGGACTATTTCTTATCAATGAGCTGCCAATGCAGCACAATGGAGGAAAGAATGTACATGAAAAATGCAGCACACCACAATACATGCTATATTTGTTGCGGTACGCATGGTATAAGTGTTGTGGTGTACTGTGCATGGTCAATGTTTGTGGTGCATATGGTATACAGTGCCTTGAAAAAGTATTCATCCCCCTTGAAATTTTCCACATTTTGTCATGTTACAACCAAAAATGTAAATTGATTTTATTGGGATTTTATGTGATAGACCAGTGGTTCTCAACCTTTCTAGTGCCGTGACCCCTTGATAAAATTTCCCAAGTTGTGGGGACCCCTAACAGTAAAATAATTTTCGTAGTGTGGGTTGTCAGCACCCAAGGCAAAACAAGTAATTTGCGCCCCTAAACCATGGACATTTAGCGCTCCCTGAGTCCCTTCCACTCTGAAGCCTCGTACACACGGCCGGTTTTCTCGGCAAGAACCGACAAGAAAACTGCTTGCAGAGCTTTCTTGCCGAGAAAACCGTCCGTGTGTACGAGGCTTTCAGGTTTCTCATCAGGAAAACTGACCAGAATCTCGACGAGAAAAAAAGAAGACCTGCTTTATTTTTTCTCGTTGGGATTCTCGTCGGCCTGTTTCCCGACGAGAAACCCGATTGTTGTGTGTACACTTACCTGTCGCCGTGGAAACCCGCACATGCTCGAAATTACTTTGACGCATGCGCGGTAGCTTCCTAGGCATAGGTAGGGTGTAGCAAGATGGCGGTGACGGCATCGAATGTGATGAGCGCACGCTCGTCGTAGTCGATGACGTCACCGCGTTTGTGCCATTCAAAAGAACGGCGGTTCTTTTGAAAGGTACGTGTGTACACTCAGCCGGGACAAGATTCTTGTCAAGAATCTCGTCAGGAAAAACTACGGGTTTTTTCCTGCTGAGATTCTCGGCCGTGTGTACGAGGCTTTACAGTATTAAAACCCCTTCTGGTACATTTTAGGATGTACCCCTTTTTCTCTTTGTTCTCCTTTCTTTCCCTTTTATCTCTCTCTATCTTAATTTCTTGTTTTTTTTCCCCCATTCCTCTCTCTAGCTTTCTTGTTCTTTCTCTTAATCTTTTTCTTCCTTTTTCTTTGTTCCTCCCCCTCTTTTCCTATCCCTTCCATGTATTCTCTATTTTTATTCCTTCTCTTACTCCTTGGTGGGGGGATTGGATAAGTGGCAGTGCTGGCGGGGAGTTGGGATGAGTGGCAATGCTGGGGGGGAGTTCTGATCAGCCAATTTAGGTGCTCTTGATCAAGGTCATCTGCTGATCTGAGAACTGTAGTGGGGGTAGTGTTACTCACTGTGTCTCCGATTTTGTGGTGTCTCACAGCAGTGACACCTATACCGAAATCAGGAGATATGGTCTCCTCCAGCCCCTCCCACTTCACATTCCTCACCAGTCAGCTGACCTCTAGTCTCTGCCCCCCAGCCATGCCGTAAATTGAATGGGCGGCTGCGAAGAGGCTGAATGGGTGGCCGCGGGCTCCAGGAACAGACTAGCTGGGCTGCCACAAAAAGGCTGGGAGAATGTTGTGGGCTTAAGGAACAGCCCAGGATTCGGTGACCCCTGGCAAATCATCATTCGACCCCCAGGGGGGTCCCGACCCCCAGGTTGAGAACCACTGTGATAGACCAACACAAAGTGGCACATAATTGTGAAGTGAAAGGAAAATGATAAACGGTTTTTCAATTTTTTTACAAATAAATATGTGAAAGTGTGGCTTGCATTTGTATTCAGCCCCCTGAGTCAATACTTTGAAGAACCACCTTTCGCTTCAAGTCTTTTTGGGTGTGTTTCTACCAGCTTTGCACATTTAGAGAGTGACATTTTTGACCATTCTTCTTTGCAAAACAGCTCAAGCTCTGTCAGAGCTATAAACAAGAATTTTCAAGTCTTGCCACAGATTCTCAATTGGATTTAGGTCTGGACTTTGGCTGGGCCATTCTAACACATGAATATGCTTTGAATTATACCATTCCATTGTAGCTCTGGCTGTATGTTTAGGGTCTTTGTCCTGGTGGAAGGTGAACCTCTGCCCCAGTCTCAAGTGTTATGTAGACCAACAGGTTTTCTTCTAAGATTTCCCTGTATATGGCTCCATCCATCTTCCCATCAACTCTGACCAGCTTCCCTGTCCCTGCTAAAGAAAAGCATCCCCACAACATGATGCTGGGGATCGTGTGTTCAGCGTGATGTGCAGTGTTAGTTTTCCGCCACACATAGCGCTTTGCTTTTAGGCCAAAACTTTAAATTTTGGTCTCATCTGACCAGAGCACCTTCTTCCACATGTTTGCCGTGTCTCCCACATGGCTTCTCGCAAACTACAAACGGGACTTCTTATGGTTTTCTTTCAACAATGGCTTTCTTCTTGCCACTCTTCTATAAATGCCAGTGTTGGTCTATCACATAAAATCCCAATAAAATACATTTACGTCTTTGGTTGTAACATGACAAAATGTGGAAAATTTCAAGGGGTATGAATACGTTTTCAAGGCACTGTATGTGTTGTGGTATGCATGGTATATGTGCTGTGGTGTACTGTGCATGGTATATGTGTTGTGGCGCTGGTGGTATATATGTTGTGATGTACTGTACATGATATGTGTTGTGGTGCGCATGGTATATGTGTTGTGATGCACTGTAGTATGTTATGCACTACTGTACAACGTGTCCTAGTTGTTTTCCAACTGTCTCTGATTTCGATGGACTGTCTCCGATTTGGAACAAAGTCCCTCTGTCCCTCTTTCCTCCTCATTTGTCCCTCATTTTGGTCTGATCTATATAGTTGTATATAAAATTCACTACTTATCTATCAAAAAGTGTTTCCCAGTGCTAAACCTTTCATCCAATTTCTACATTGCCGCATTTGTACATTTCAAAAGCCAATATAAAGGCATAGTAGTGGTAAAAAAGCACTTGTGGGTTTAACCTCCTTTTTTTTTTTTTTTTACAATTCTCCTTAAACCACTTAACCTCCCTGGCGGTATGATTCTGTCAGATTTTAGGTGCTGAAAGCGGTACCATTATTCAGCATGGAAATTTGGCGTTTTATATTGCAGGCCTGTAATTCTTAGGAATAACTCACTTAAATCCGTCCAAACAAGAGTCTAGTAGACATCCCGGGTATGATAAAGTTCAAAAAACAAAATTATACATTATAATAAAATAAATAACTATAAAATAATTATAACAAATAATATAATAATAATAATAAAAGTGTTTTTCAGTGTTTGATGACGAATTTCCCCACAAATTGCTATCGCTCAATTCTGCGAGTGATTCTAATTTATTATCGCTGTTTTCTAGCTGGTCTAAAACCACTTTTGACATAAAGGGACACTTTTTGGTTGCTATGGACAATCTCCAGTTTCTAGGCAGAAAGAAAAGTTTTTATTATATAAAAGTGCATGCAGGACACTGGGCAGACCACTAGGGACAAAGGGGGTGTGTAATTATTACATACAGTACTGTAATCTGTAAGATTACAGTGTACTGTATGTATACTGTGTTTTAACTTTTTTGAATTTGGCGCCGATCTCCGTCCCCGTGCGTCGTAACGTCGCAGGGAACGGAGCTCGGCGGCACTCGGAAAGTGTGTGAATCGAGCGAGGAGACACGGCTCGATCACACAGCGGGGAGGCATCGCAGGATCCAGGGGACAAGGTAAGTAACTCTGCCTGGATCACTGCGATGCAGCCCGAGTCTGGCTCGGGGTTACCGCTTTTGGTGCTGAAATTTAACCCCGAGCCAGACTCGGGAATACCGCTAGGAAGGTTAAGGACTGAGCCTCTTTCTGAGATTTGTTGTTTACAAGTTAAAAAATAATTTTTTTGCTAGAAAATTACTTAGAACCCCCAAACATTATACATTTTTTCCTAACACCCTAGAGAGTAAAATGGTGGTGGTTGCAATACTTTATGTCACACCGTATTTGCGCACTTTTGGAAAAAATACACTTTTTGGAATAAAAAAAAAAACAGTAAAGTTAGCCCAATTTATTTTATATTGTGAAAGATAATGTTAAGCCGAGTAAATTGATACCCAACATGTCACACTTAAAAATTGCGCCCGCTCGTGGAATGGCGACAAACTTTTACCCTTAAAAATCTCCATAGGCGATGTTTAAAAAAATTCTACAGGTTGCATGCTTTGAGTTACAGAGGAGGTTTAGGGCTAGAATATTTGCTCTTACTCTATCGATCGCGGCGACACCTCACATGTGTGGTTTGAACACCCTTTTTCATATGCAGGCGCTGCTCACATATGTGTTCGTTTCTGCACGCGATCTCGTCGGGACAGGCCGCGTTTAATTTTTTTTTTTATCTTATTTATTTTACTTTTTATTTTTATTTTTTACACTGTTCTTTTAAAAAAAAATGTAAACATCCCTTGTAATAGAAAAAAGCATGACAGGTCCTCTTAAATATGAGCTCTGGGGTCAAAAATATTTAGGACTAAAATGCAATAAAAAATTAATAAAAAAAAAAAAAAATGTTTTCATTTGAAAAAAGAAAAAAAAATGGCCCTTTAGGAGCTATGGGCAGAAGTGACGTTTTGACGTCTATGGTATGGAGACGGGTGGGGGCCATCTTCCCCTCACTCATATCCATACCAAGCAGGAGAGAGAACCTGATCGCCTCCGCCGCTGCTTTGTCTCCATTCCACGAGTGTGAGCAATTTCAAAGCATGACATGTTAGGTATCTATTTACTCAGCATAACATCATATTTCACATTATATAAAAAATGTGGGTTACTTTACTGTTTTTTTTTTTTTTTCATTCGTGAAAGTGTATTTTTTCCCAAAAAATGCGTTTGAAAGATTGCTGCACAAATACCGTGTGACATAAAATATTGCAACAACCATAATTGTATTCTCTAGGGTCTCTGCTAAAAATATATATATAATGTTTGGGGGTTCTGAGTAATTTTCTAGCAAAAAATACTGATTTTAACTTATGTTAGAAATAGGCTTAGGCGGGAAAGGGTTAACATGTTTATATCATTACAAAAGTGAATTTACATGTTTTGGTTTTTACAGCTTTTATTAAAAAAATAGCTTATGATACTGCCCGGAAGGTTCAGGCTGCTCATGTTATGGGGTGACAACCGCTCTGTCTGTCTCCCACTTGCTCTCCTGTGTTGTCACCATCACAATGTGCCTGTGGTGTGTTAGACTAGAAGGTACCGTACTAACATGCATTGCACAGGCAATGCTCCTCCATTGTCACTATCAGGCAGCCCACCCCATGCAGCAGAGTACATGCATGTAGAAAAGAAGTGGCTGCAAAAATAATGCAGGAGTTTGTCAGCAGCAGCAAAAACAGTATTTACTAACAGGGGGAAAATAATGGTAATTGTATGTGATATGCAGGAAGACATTTATCATTTCTGTCACTCGGCAAGACATAGCTAAACAGGAGTAGTGAGATGGATTACGAATGCTTTGTGTGTATCGAGTTACACCAGTATCTGGTTCAGGACCATCAATCTGAATCTGAAGATTGGTAAATAACCAATGTCAATTATTTGCCGTTGAGCGCCCGGAATATAAACTGTTTGATCAGGGTTGATGAGGCCAACAATGACTGCGTTAAGTCACCGAGCCAAAACCTTGGCCAAAA
Source organism: Rana muscosa (assembly GCA_029206835.1). Taxonomy (NCBI): domain Eukaryota; kingdom Metazoa; phylum Chordata; class Amphibia; order Anura; family Ranidae; genus Rana; species Rana muscosa. The sequence goes on from CM055125.1 coordinate 103,162,517, forward strand.
TTTTGGCATCTACATTTATCAGTGAAATAGGTCTATGACTCGCAATACTTGAGATCCTTATTGGGCTTTGGAATTAGGACTATCAAAGCCTTGCTAAGTGAGGGAAGTAAAGCTCCTGTTTTTATAAGCTTCTCTGTACATTTCAGTGAGAGATACTCTGCATAGGTTCTATACCACTCGATTGGGTACCCATCTAGACCCAGGGTTTTATTCGGATTAAAAGAGGCAATTGCCGCATCTGCAGAAAGGGGACGCTCCAGGCCCCCAACCTCAACTTCAGAGAGGACAGGTAACCAAACTTCACTCAGGTATGCCTCTAGCTCAGTCTGGTCATAGTCTACTTTAGAAGCATATAAATGAGTATAAAAATCAAAAAAGTCTTGCGTGATTTCTTCTGGTGAGGTTTTAAAATTAGCAGTATGATCAAAAACACAGGGTATAGAAGTGGGTGGCAAAACGATTCAAGCTAGATAAGCGAGAATCTTACTGTTTTTATCTCCAAACTCGAATAGTCTCTGCCTTTGATACAGCAGTTTTTTTGTTTGTTTTTTCTCAACCAAGACCAGATTAAGCTGATGCATGGAGTCCCTCCACAGTTGATAATTGGCAGAGGAGGGGTTTTAATGTACTCCATCTCTGCTGCAGAGGCTGAGGTTTCATGTGTAGCTACTTTCCACGCCCTGTCCCCTCTGAGACACCTGCAATGGAACCACGGAGGGTAGCATCCCACGCTGTACCCAGTGCAGTGCCTTCGCCATTTTAAGACCAATAGTTACAAATCTCTTTGGCAGTGGCCATGAAGAAAGGTTCCTCCTTCAGCCATAAGGGGCTCAGTCTCCACAGGGTATATCCACTAGAGGGCAGTAGACTAAGCTTAATAAGTAGCGGGGAGTGATCTGAAGTAGCTATTGGTAAGTAAGTTACCTCTAGTACCTTAGACAGTAGATCAGAGTACACGAAACCCATATCAATCCAAGAAAGGGACTTACTTATAAGTAGAGGAATAACAGCAGTATTCTCTTACCTGCGGATATTTACTACGCCAACAATTTTCAAGATTATATTTAGCTGCACATGCAGCCAGGGGTGAGGAGCATAGAGTGTCAGATTGAAGTCTGTCCAGGGCAGGAGGGAGCACTGCATTAACGTCCCCTGCAACAATCAATAGACCTTCCGCCACCTGAAGCACCTGGGCCATAATGGTGTCCCAGAACGTGATCATAAATTGAGGCAGTACATAGAATGCTACAAAGGTATATGAACAATTATTGATTTTGAGGACCGCTATGACATAGCGGCCAAAAGGGTCCATAACAATAGTCATAATAGAGAAACACAGCGACTTGGCTATCACTATAGTAACCCCTCTCGCATAATTTGAGTAGGTGGAGTGTAATGTATGTGCCACAAATGCCTTTGTCAGAGCCATTACCCTGGACCCAACCAGATGCCTCTCCTGGAAGAAAATCAGGTGGCGTTTATGTTTTTGGATATAATTAAACACTAAAGATCTCTTGACTTTAGAATTTAGACCCCTGACATTCCAGGAGAGCACCTTCAATGAGTGCAACGGCATGGCATGTAGAAGGCAAAGGGGTGGATGGCACACAGAGGTACAATAGTCTGGAAAAACCAGGGTGGCCCCATGTCACATATCAGAGAATGAAGAGATGGCATCAAACTGTTATAAAACCTGAGTAGCACTACAGTCACCAGCAAAAAATAAAACCAAAACAGAACATAAAACACAGTAAAGTCCCGGAGAAAACCCCCAACCCAGCTGGCTCATAATCCCCAACTTATTATGTGCTTTAACCCCAAACCAACAATGTCAAACAGAGGGGGGTGAAATTACTCTCATCCGCGAGATGAAAGCTACGGAAGAGGTCTTAGTAATTATTCCAGGTTGTCCAGTCTCCGGCCAGCAACCAGGACAAAGTAGTCTGCTCTGAAGTATATCACAATAGTCTCAGGAGCCTAGGTACATGGAGAAGACTGCTCCAGAATAGGGTTGGTAGGAGGCACCGTGTCTCAAACAATCTGTAACATCCACACAGACGTACAGTGCAGTTGAAGGGCAGGGAAGTTTTCAGGAACAGTCACAGGCCCTCTCATCCAGCCCATGAGGATATTAGAGAAAGTGGTGTAACATACCGAGAGGCTCTCAGGCGTCTGGGCCAATGTATGAGGACACTCTGGAGATAGAGTTGAGAGGGCCTAAAATGAAATCAAACAACCGTCAACAGCTGCCCCTCAGTATAGTCAAACAGCTGGGCAGGGGAGCCAGGATATAGGGAAACAGATGCTCATAGCAGTCCTGGAGGGACCTTATAGTTAATGATAGCACCAAGGACATCCTGTGAGCGTGATTAGTTGCAAAAGAACAAATCAGGAGTAAGGCTAATAGTGAGTAAAGTGAGGCAAAACAATCTTCAACAGTTGTGCATAGTCATAGTAGAGAAACACATCAGGGATATCCAAATACGGAATAGTAAATCCTTACGACTTTCCCAGGGATTCAAGCCAACAATCTGCTTCTGCAGGGGTGTTAAAAAAATTGGACTTTTACCTTGTTGATCACATGAAGCCTTGTGGGGTATAGCATGCTTTAAGGAAGGTGTCTATCTCTCAGATGTTTCGTTACCCCCTGAAATGCAGCCCTTTGTTTCTTCGTCACAGCAGAAAAATGGGGAAAGGTTGTATTGACATTATTGTTATAAAGCAGATCCGGCAGGTTGCAAGCCTTCCTCAATGTTGCATCACGATCCCTAAAATGCAGGATTTTTGCCAGCAGTATACGTGGAGAAGCTCCTGGAGGGGTGGCCTCAGAGGGATCCTATGAGCCCTTTCTATGGCAAACAAGGGGGAGATGGTATCAGAACCTGCAACGGCACCCCAAATATAAAGGGGGTTAACACCGTTTAAGATGTTCCCTCTCCTGGACACACATTCGCTGTCGATCCTCCACAGCCAGCCGACCACTTCCCCTAGGAATTAATCCTTCTGGAAGAACGAGACGTACTCTGTATCTTCCAGGATCGAGTCTCTTTATTGAAGAAGATATTGTAACTTTTATACACATCTACTACTGCATTAGTTTAACATGAACAATGGCCCTGCTCCACCCACACATAACAAGGCCCAATACACATTATTTTGACGTCTGTTAGGCTTCAAAAGACTTTACACAATAGAACATAACGACCTTCAATACACATCTTATAATGAAAGGGTTGGTAGACGGTCCGTCTGCCGAGTACAATGCACACAGGCATAGAGTTAACTATCCCTTTCACACCAAAAGGGTCTCCAGACCCTCTTAGACTCATTTACAACACAAGCAGGCAGGTGATTAACCTGTCTGCTGCTAGTTCCACAACCTATAATTATAGGCTTAATTCCCACAAGCCACAATAGACAATAGAATGCAAATCACCTTAACTCCTCACAGCAATGATTACACAACCCCCCCCCCCCCCCCACAGTACACATCCACTCTAGATACAATGTATGTGCAGCATTGAATATGGCTATCATAGACCATATTGGGGTTTTCATTCACCCTGTGCCCCTAATAGAGACACAGGGTGGTTGACGCATAAGAGGCATTGGGGGAGCTGAAGCAAGGGTATCTCATACTTTCTAAGCGATTCTGAGTTCCCCGGGCCTTCCCGTTACAGAACCCAACATTGTCTTCAGCCATTCCGTAAAGAAGTCCTCAGGGTTCTTTCCTTCAGTCCCATCCAGGTCGTCAGATTATTCCAACGAAGTCTGTCCTCCATGTCCCTTAACTTTGCCACCTGTGCTCGCTGTGCTGTTTGAATGTCCGGAACTGCAGCAGACAGGGGGTATAATTCATCCTCCACAGTACTAATCCTCTGCTCAGTGTTGGACTCTTTGTTGTGCCTTAGCTCTTTCAGGAGGGAGAAATCCACTCTGAGGGTGTCAATTTGTGTGGACAAGGACGCATTGGCACGATTAATTGGTGGCCATGATTTGGGAGAGTGTTGGCTCCTGCGGCTACTCTGGGGGATCTAAGGTGTCTGTTTCCCCCTGATTCAGTTCCCCAGACTCACCGGAGCTGGTGACCTGTGTGTCCTTCCAAGCAGCTGTGTCTTCTTCTGCTAGTTTTGGGCCTTGGGCGCCATCTTGGACATCATGTGCAAAGCGGGCCAGCTTCTCCTCGGGGGTGACAGGACGATCTATTCCGTATTTCACCTTCCTCAGGTTGGTCAGGATGACAAGGGCTTCTTTCCAGGTACCTTTGGGTGGAAATGGCAACGCTGGAACAGCAGGATGAGCTAAAGGATATCGGGCCAGAGACAGAGCTTAGAGAAGAAGCTGCTTACATGCACGCAGCTGGACACGCCCCCCCATTGAGAGTAGCACTTGGTGGATTATATTAGTGACACTGGTGGACTTTTTATGTCCTGTTTTTTTTTTTTTTTTGATAGACAAGATTTGATTATATGTATGGAGATTATTTATATATCACAGTGCTATTGTTAGAGTGATAAACACTTGCACGTTTATATTTTTGGTTTATTGATACAGTTTTAAGGTGGCAGCAGTGAAAACAATTTAATTATTTCAATGAAACACATAGATGAATATTGAGACACATTTAAGAGGAATAGAATAGTCTCTCTAAAGTGCAGAGATTATTTGCTTTTATTTTTATACCACATTACCAAAAGTTGGAGCTGATGATACAGAAATTAATTTATCAGAAAAATTACGGTGACATTTTTGTTCAGCTTGCATGAATGTTTCTGACATCCGTGTAACAAATGTTTCATAAATGGACCCTGTGTGTATTCAAGCTTGAGAGTGGAACTGATATCATGATGTCAGTGCCGCTTTCTGCAACCCACACCGCAGCACACCAGAACGCACAACATGTTCTGGGCTATTGAGGAATATATCAATCAGCCATAATGTTATGACTCCTGATACATAAAGTGAATAACATTGATTATATTGTTACTATGGCACCTAAATGTGGGTGGGATATATTAGGCAGCAAGGGAGCATGTTGCCCCTGATTCATTGAAAGCAGAAGAAATAGGCAAACGTAAGGATTTGAGGGATTTTTACAAGTGCCTAATTGTAATGTCTAGATGACTGGATCAGAGTAACACCAACATTTTAGCTTTTGTGGGATGTTCCCGATCTGCAGTGGTCAGGATCGACCAAAAATGGTCCAAAGAAGGAGAACCGGCAGACCAATGTCAGGGCCATGGGCAGTCAAGGCTCATTGATGCAGGTGGGAACAGGGTGGATTTGATTTAAATCAAGTCGATTTAAAATCACTAGTAAAAAGGCTTGATTTAAATCAAATCAATTTAAATCATAATTTTTAAAGAGCAACTGTCATCTCTGCCCGACAGCGGCTCCTCCGACCCGCTGTTGACTCATCGACAATCCCATTCACTGTAATGAAATGGCTGGTGATGCGTCAGTGACACAACAAGGTGAGGAATGTGGCGGCAGCAGGCGAGTGGATGCTCGCTAACAGGCGCTACCAGGATGGATCTGAAATGACAGGTGCTCTTTAAATGTAAGGACTCATTCTTGCTGGTAGTTAGAATCTTTAATATTTGCAAACAAAATGAAGGTTTACTATTTAGAATAATAAGCTGTCAGGTTAATAAAACAGCGATATCAGAACCAATTCAATCATACAGTTTGTAGTGTACATAGATTTGAAAAACAATGGGCTAAAAGAATAATCCTGAACTCTGTTTTATCTCATGGTTACTGTGAACTTGTGTGAAGGCATCAATGCAGTGCATGTTATCTCAGCTTGCAGAGCTTTTATTCATTGAGTTTACCAAAAATGTAAATATTGCAGAATATACAGCCTCGTGCTACATAACTAAGCTCCATTTCATGCTGAATAAACTAAATTATTAATGTATCTAAACTATCTTTAGATATATTTTGACTCCAAAAGCATTTCATTAAAATAAATTTGATAAAAATCAAAAAAATCCCATCTTAATTAAAAAAAATCTGAATTAAAAAAAAAAAAATTAAATTAAAATTTTAATAATTGATTTTTATCTACCCTGGGTGGGAAGCAGCATCTGGCCCATGCAGACCAATCCAATAGAAGAGCAACTGGAGCTCAACTTGCTGAAAAAGTTAATGCTGGTTCTGATAGAAAGGTGTCAGAGCATCACAGATTGTTGTGTATGGGGCCGTGTAGCTGCAAACTGGTCAGGGTGCCCATGCTCACCTGCGTCCACAGCTAAAATCACCTACAATGGGCATGAATCAGAACTGGACCACGAAGCAATAGAAGAAGCAGGCCTCATGAATTGCATTTTCTTTCACATCCTTTACATCATGTGGATGGCCTGGGTGCGTGTGCGTCTATGGGAAGAAGGCACGCCAATAGAGGCAGCCTGACTTACAGGACTTAGGCTGGTTTCACACTGGGGCGGTGGGGGCGGTGGCGGTATAGCGCCGCTATTTTTAGCGGCGCTATACCGTCGGGATTGCAGAGGAATTCGGCCGCTACGGTGCAGTTTTAACCCCTGCTAGCGGCCGAAAAAGGGTTAATACCACCCGCAAACCACGGCTACAGCCGCGGTTTGCGGGCGGTATTACCGCGGTATCCCATTCATTTCAATGGGAAGGAGCGGTGGAGGAGCGGTAAACACACCGCTCCTCTCACCGCTCCAAAGATGCGGCTAGCAGGACTTTTTTTTAAGTCCTGTCAGCGCACCGCTCCAGTGTGAAAGCCCTCAGGGTTTCTGGATAAGCAGTTGAAGTTACACATCCTGGAACATGCAGCTTTTTTTTTCCCAATCGTCTACACAATTGATAATCCGTTCACTTCTTTATTTTTCAATAACATCCCAGTATTTCAAGTACAGTGAAACCTTGGATTGCGAGTAACTCGGTTAACGAGCGTTTCGCAATACGAGCATTTTTTTTTTTAATCCTGACTCGGTTTGCGAGTGTTGTCTCGCAAAACGAGCAGGATTCAAGCCAAAGCGGTGTGCAATACCGCATTTGGCCAGAGGTGCGGGGGAGCCGGAGCCGATCAGAAGCCGTTTGGAAATACTCGGAAAAACTCGGAAATACTCTGTTCCCGGGGCCATTCCGAGGTTTTACGAGTTCAGCCGAGCTGTCCCGAGCCTTTCCAAGTATTTCTGAAGCTCTCCGTAACCCCCCACCTCTGGCCACATGCGATATTGCATGCCATTGAAGTCAATGCGGAACAAATTATTTTAGTTTCCATTGACTTCCTATGGGGAAACTCGCTTTGATATGAGTGCTTTGGATTACAAGCATTTTCCTGGAACGTATTATGCTCGTAATCCAAGGTTCCACTGTACACATTTACCATAAAAGAAACATGTGGAACGCCATCTGTTTTTAGATGAAGCAAATATGAATGAAAGATCTGGAGTTTGGAGATGAGAATATCAGTTTTTCTCTTCTGCCAGATCCCATTTTAAAAAGCATTGATATTTCGCCACAATATACCTGATGTAAAATTAGATTACATACTGTAGAGGCATAGAGAATGTCAAAGAATGTGGAGTGGGAATGCAGATCTCCTTACCCCACAGCACCCCTTCATTCTTTCTGCCAGCATCGCTTGCTTGGTTCTCGCTATGGGGTGTATTTAAAAAAAAAAATTGCATAGCAGTTTGCCCAGTAAAAGTGCATTAATATTTGTGCAATTTTATATTTGTGTGAATTGGGTAAAAAACAAATGTTGTTAGTTTCTAGTGCTGATCGAATGTTTTTCATTGATATAAAATGGAAAATACAGCATTGAGCCACTAGATGGCATCAAGTATCATAGGAATTTCTTATGATACTTAACGCCATCTACTGACCAGATGCAGTATTTTACATTTTAAATCAATGAAAAACATTCAACCAGCCCAGGACATAACCTAATAATAACACACACAACAAATGTACATGCACTTTCACTGGATAAATGTTTTTTCATCCCTATGTCCTGGCCTCCTTTTGTTCAGTGAACATCTCTGTATACAGAGACACCTTTATAACACTGTGAGCATTTCTATAACATTATGTATGTAGGCTCTGTGCCTGCTAAAAGCAGAACTCAAGTTTGGTTTATATGGAAGTTTGTTTAAAGTGTTAGAGGGGATGTAAAGTTTTTGTTTTTTAAATTACAAATTTGTCAAGGGTTTTGCACAGAAGGGCCCTGATCCTCCTCTTCTGGGGTCCCCCAGTGGCGCTCCTGGCTCCTCCTCTTCTCGAGTGCCCCCACGGAGATCCGCATTCCCTGAGGGCACTCCATTCACACAGACAGCAGGACTCGGCTCCACCCCCGGCTCCCGTGTCACTGGCTTTGATTGACAGCAGCGGGAGCCAATGCTTCTGCTGCTATTAATCCAGCCAATGAGGACCCGAGACAGCGGCTGGAGCTGCTCTGCTCGTCCCTGTTGCTGGAACGATCGAGTTCAGGTTAGTAAAAGGGGGGTTTTGGGGGGCATGCTACACTATAAAAGGTTTTTCACCATTGGCTCCCGCTGCTGTCAATCAAAACCAATGACCCGGCAGCGGGGGGCAGGGCCGAGTCTGGCATTCTGTGTCTTTGGGCACAAATGCTGGACTCGGGAGTGCGCCCGCAAGGTAACCCCAGGGAGAACGCGTCTCCTAGGGGGTTTACCGATGTGAGGAGGAGCAGCGAACGCCGTTGGGGGACCCCAGAAGAGGACGATCAGGGCCACTCTGTGCAAAACGACTGGCACAGAGGAGGTAAGTATGACATGTTTGTTATTTAAAAAAAAAAAGAAGGTTTACAATCACTTTAAAGGTTCAGCTTAAAAAAATTAAAAATAAAAATGCATTACGGTGAAAATCCTTGAGGGTTTATAACCACTTTATCTAAACCCAAGAAAATAAAAATCGATTGCAGCTTACAAATTCTTATATGTGGTGACGGCATTTGTTTTCTTTTTTTCAGGCTATATTTTCATTTGATGATTCAGCCAGTAACACTCTTTCTTTACTAGGGTGACAGCGCTTACTAAGAGCCCATTCACACAGGGACGACTTTGGATCCGACTTCAAGTCGCCCCAAGTCGCCTCAAGTCACGCTGCATGAGAAAATCAATGTAAGTGAATGGAGCCGTCTTAATGCACACCACTGCAGTCGCTCCGACTTCAGAAAAGGTTCCTGTACTACTTCAATACGACTTCTAGGCGACCTGTACCCATTGATTTCAATGGAAGTCGCCTCAGAAGTCGGATCCCCTGTCTTAACAGAAGCAACTTTCCAGGAAGAGAACTTACATTTCTCAGGCAAACCCCTCCCTCCCTCCTCCCTCCCACAGAGCTGATTCTTGTTTGATTGGCCACTGGAAAGCCTCCTGTCCTGGAGGCAACTTTAGTCGTGTTGTAAGTTGCCTCATGTCACGCTGTGATTCATACTCAAGTCATGTCCAAGTTGCCTCCCAAAGTCACGCTGGAAGTCGTGTTGCCCCTGTGTGAATGGGGTCTTCATGTATTGTTTCTATGGAGGAGCAAACACTTCCCTCTCTCCTCATCTCCATACTAGTGATGAGCCGAACACCCCCGGGTTCGGTTCGCACCAGAACCCGCGAACGGACCGAAAGTTCGAACGAACATTAGAACCCTATTAAATACAATGGATGCGAACGTTCGAATTCTAAAGTGCTAATTATAACAACTATTATGCATGTTATTGTCCTAAAAAGGGTTTGGGAACCCGGGTTCTGCACCAGGGGACATGTATCAATGCAAAAATAAGTTTTAAAAACGGTCGTTTTCCGGGAGCAGTCATTTTAATGATGCATAAAGTGAAAAAAAAAAAGTCAAATATTCCTTTAAATATCGTACCTGGGGGGTGTCTAAAGTATGCCTGTGAAGTGCCACGTGTTTCCCGTGTTTAGAACTGTCCCTGCACAAAATGACACTTCTAAAGGAAAAAAAAGCCATTTAAAACTGCTTGCGGCTTTAATGTAATGTCTGGTCCCGGTAATATGGATGAAAATCTTTAAGAAAAATGGCATAGCTACCCCATGACCCCCCCCCTACCCCAGCCCATTACCAGCCCCTTTGGGTCTTGTATGGATATTAAGGGGAACCCCGCACATAAAATAAAAAAGGCCCTATATACTCTGAACAGCCGTATACAGGCGGTGCATACAAGACAGGGACTGTAGGTTTGTTCTTATGTAGAATCTGTTTGTAATTTTGAACAGGTACATTGTTGAAGTGTAGCTCCAGACCAAAAATCTATTTTTAAACTTTTTGGAAAACATAGGTAAGGGTTATCACCCCTGTAACATTTGTTTTGCTGTCTGTGCCCCTGTTCAGAACATTTCACCTCACTTTCCGTCCTAATGACAACTGTTTTTGAAATGTGGTGTTTTTCTTGAAACAAGGATTGCTGATAAAGCATCAGTACAGAGGAGACACCTTTCTCCCATATTTATTCTTACAGGAGAGAATTTTCCTTCCTAGTGGTAGATTTCCTCTCACTTCCTGTTGTCTTCTTGCGTTTGCAAGTAGGAGTCGTTTGTAAGTTGGATGTTTGAAAGTAGGGACCTGCCGTATATACTCTGCAGAAATAGGCCCCTTAGTTGTTGGTGTTGGCACAACACTGTAAGCACTCACAGTTACTCTTGGTTGGTGCTGGAACGCCCTGCTGTCAACTATTATATCAGGAATTGTAATTACATATAATTGTTGAACAGTGGTAGTAAAAATTGGGCCTTTGATGGTGGTGCTGGTGCCACAACACTGTAAGCCCTGACAGTTACTCTTGGTGGGTGCAGCAATGGGCCCTGCTGTGAATTATTAGATCAAGAATTGTAATTACATGCCCCTGTTGAACAGGGGCTGAAAAATTGGGCCTTAGGCACTGGTGGCACAACACTGCAACCCTTCACAGATACTGTACTTGGAGCACAGCAATGAGCCCTGTTGCAAAGTATTGCTTCAAAAATTGTAATGACACGCCCCTGTTAAACAGGGGCTGAAAAATTGGGCCTTAGGCACTGGTGGCACAACACTGCAACTCCTCACAGATACTGTACTTGGAGCACAGCAATGAGCCCTGTTGCAAAGTATTGCTTCAAAAATTGTAATTACACGCCACTGTTAAACAGGGGCTGAAAAATTGGGCGTTAGGCACTGGTGGCGGCACCCATAAACAAAAATGATCTTCCAAGCTATCATCATCAATCGTACCATTGAGGACTCGGAGGAGGAGGATAGCCAGTCAACATAACAGCACAGGCACTCAGCATCAGCATCAGTCTTGAAGGGATGTGACATTTTAAAATCAATTAGTCTGTTATATCAGCATCAGGTGTGTGGTAGCTGGTGGTGATCCAAGACTGGTTCATCTTGATGAAAGTCAGTCGATCAACCGAGTCGGTGGACAGGCGCACCCTGTGATCCGTGACAAATCCTCCAGCAGCACTGAATGTGCGTTCCGAAAGAACGCTGGATGCAGGACAGGCCAGTAGCTCAATTGCATACTGTGCAAGCTCTGGCCAGTGATCCATCCTCAAGACCCAGTAAGCCAGAGGATTTTCGGTGGGGAAGGTGTCCAAGTCTGACCTTGCCCCTAGATATTCCTGCACCATGTTTATCAGACGCTGGCGATGGTTGCTGGAACCGATCATACTTTGGGGCTGCGGACTAAAGAATTGTCTGAACGCATCGGTCAGACGGCCACCTTCCCCACCGCTCCTTCTTTGACTGGCCGAAGCCTCAGCAACTCGTTGTCCAGGACCAGGAGTTTGCAACCTCCCAGTCTCTGGGAACGCGTTGCACAGACCTTTCTGCAAGGCCTCCCGGAGTTGTCTCATCCTCTGCTCCCTCTGCGACGGTAACATAAGGTCCGCAACCTTACCCTTGTACCGTGGATCAAGGAGAGTGGCCAGCCAGTAATGGTCCCTCTCCTTGATCCGAAGAATACGAGGATCCTTCCGCAGACTTTGCAGGATCAGGGAGGCCATGCAGCGTAGGTTTGCTGAGGCATTCGCTCCGGAGTCCTCTGGGTCACTAAGGACGACATGATCCGCAGCCACCTCCTCCCAGCCACGTACAAGTCCACTGGTTTCTTGGGACTGTAAATCATCCCTAAAAGACTGCTGCTGATGATGCTGAGTGCCAGCCTCCACCTCCATGCTGACACAATCCTCCTCCTCCTCCTCCTCCTCCTCCTCCTCCTCCTCTTCCTGTGCGATGGGTGGGACAGAAGGAACACTGTCTGGGTAAAGGGGGCCTTGAGAGGCAAGGAAGTCCTCCTCTTCCTGCCTCTGTTCTGCCTCAAGTGCCCTGTCCATTATTCCACGCAGCGTGTGCTCCAACAGGTGGACAAGAGGTACAGTGTCACTGATGCATGCACTGTCACTGCTCACCATCCTCGTGGCCTCCTCAAATGGTGCCAGGACAGTGCATGCATCCCTGATCATGCCCCACTGGCGTGGAGAAAAAAAACCAAGCTCCCCTGACCCTGTCCTGGTGCCGTAGTCGCACAGGTACTCATTGATGGCCCTCTGCTGCGTGTGCAGCCGCTGCAGCATGGCCAACGTTGAGTTCCACCTGGTGGGCATGTCACATATAAGGCGGTTCTTGGGCAGGTTCAACTCCTTTTGCAGCTCAGCCAGGCGAGCACTGGCATTATAAGATCTGCGGAAATGCACACAGACTTTCCTGGCCTGCCTCAGGACATCCTGTAAGCCCGGGTACCTGCCCAAGAAGCGCTGCACCACCAGGTTAAGGACGTGAGCCACACAGGGCACATGGGTCAGTTGTCCCTGTCGGAGGGCGGAGAGGAGGTTGGTGCCATTGTCGCAAACCACCATTCCTGGCTTAAGCTGGCGTGGCGTCAACCACCTCTCGGCCTGGCCCTGCAGAGCAGACAGGACCTCTGCCCCAGTGTGGCTTCTGTCCCCCAAACACACCAGCGCAAGCACGGCATGGCATCTTTTTGCCTGCGTACTTGCGTAGCCCCGTGAACGGCTACGGAGCACCGCTGGTTCATAGGACAAACCACAGGAAGAGGCCATGGAGGAAGAAGAAGAGGAGGGGGTGGAGGAGAGAGGTGTGTCACAACCAGTAGTAGCATTTTGGAGGCGTGGCGGTGGGACAACCTCCAACACTACTGCACCTTGTCCTGAATCCTTCCCAGCTGCCAAAAGAGTGACCCAATGGGCCGTGAAAGAAAGGTAACGTCCCTGTCCATGCCTGCTGGACCATGAGTCAGCGGTAATATGCACCTTACCGCTGACCGCCCTGTCCAGCGAGGCCAAGACATTGCCTTCCACATGCCGGTAGAGAGCCGGAATAGCCTTCCGTGAGAAAAAGTGGCGTTTGGGAACCTGCCACTGAGGAACCGCACATTGCACAAACTCACGGAAGGGGGCCGAGTCTACCAACTGAAAAGGCAGCAGTTGAAGCGCTAGCAATTTAGCCAAGCTAGCATTCAACCGCTGGGCATGTGGATGGCTGGGAGTGAACTTCTTTCGACGGTCCAGCAGCTGGGGCAGGGAAATTTGCCTGCTAGAATCGGACGTCGGTGTACTGCTAGCAGAGTGGGCGCAAGTACTTGGCTGTGACACACCTAATTCTACACCTTCATTCCTCTCAGTGCATGTTTCAGAGAGGACTGAAGTTATAGTGGGGTTGGAGATCCCAGCTGATGCGGTGCAAGGAGAGGTCCGCTTTGTTCTTTGGTGTGGGTCTTTGAGGTAGGCTTGCCAACGAGCTGCATGGCAGGTCAACATATGTCTGGTCAGGCATGTGGTACCCAAGCGGCTGATGTTTTGGCCACGCGATATACGCTTGAGACATATGTTGCAAACAGCAGCTGTGCGATCTGATGCACTAGCCTCAAAAAAGGCCCACACCAAAGAACTTTTTGAATGACGGGCAGAGGCAGCGCCCTGCACAGGCGGAGCTCTGCGGTGTGATTCCGTCGGTGTACTGCCCTTACGCTGGCCACCAAAGGGCATCCTGCCTCGTTGGAGATGTGCCTCCTCCTCATCCTCCTCCTCCTCCTCTCTCCTATTAGGCACCCACGTGGAGTCATTGACCTCATCATCCCCTCCCTCCTCATCACTGGAGCCAATCTGGCAGTATGCTGCAGCTGCTGGAACATGACTGCCAGATTGGTGTCCTTCTTGAGCATCCCCTCTGTCTGCTCTCACGCTACTGCCTTCCTCTAGCTGGGTTTCATCATCAGACCCTTCGAAACGCTGGGCATCCTCCTGGAGCATGTACCCAACACTGTGCTGAAACAGTTCGGGGGACTCCTCAGGAGGAGGACATGGTGGGTCTAGGGAAGGAGTGACTGATGATTTGTCTGACATTGATACCAGGGAAGACGACGCTTTGGCAGCTGCTTTTCCAGTACCCTGAGCCTGGGTGAGAGAGGATGAGGAGGAGGAGGAGGGCTTGGTCATCCACTCTACCAAGTCTTCGGCATGATGTGGCTCAACATGTCCAGCTGCCGAAAAGAAGGACAAGCGTGTCCCATGGCCATGTGCTGATGACAATGCACCGCGTCCACGACCAGCACTGTTGCCCCCAGACACAGAGCCTGCTTGCCCTCTTTTATTGCCTCCTGACTGTCTGCCTCTCCTTGTTTGCCTTCCAGACATTCTAATAGATGGCCTGCAGGGAGATGGGAAAAAAGCAATAAGGGCTACCTTCAGGTGTCCTTCTCTGTCCCTTGAAACAAGGACTTTCACAGTGAAAGAAACTGACACTGTCCCTACCTAGAGTTTTCTGTCCCTAGAATAAATGTTTTTTTTAATCACAATATAGCACAAGGACAATTCACTCAATGTCTCTCCAGGTCCCTGGAAACAAGGACTTGCAGAGTGAAAGAAACTGACACTGTCCCTACCTAGAGTTTTCTGTCCCTAGAATAAATGTTTTTTTTAAGCACAATATAGCACAAGGAAAATTAACTCACTGTCCTTACAGGTCCCTGGAAACAAGGACTTGCAGAGTGAAAGAAACTGACACTGTCCCTACCTAGAGTTTTCTGTCCCTAGAATAAATGTTTTTTTTAAGCACAATATAGCACAAGGACAATTAACTCACTGTCCTTACAGGTCCCTGGAAACAAGGACTTGCAGAGTGAAAGAAACTGACACTGTCCCTACCTAGAGTTTTCTGTCCCTAGAATAAATGTTTTTTTTAAGCACAATATAGCACAAGGAAAATTAACTCACTGTCCTTACAGGTCCCTGGAAACAAGGACTTGCAGAGTGAAAGAAACTGACACTGTCCCTACCTAGAGTTTTCTGTCCCTAGAATAAATGTTTTTTTTAAGCACAATATAGCACAAGGACAATTAACTCACTGTCCTTACAGGTCCCTGGAAACAAGGACTTGCAGAGTGAAAGAAAAAAAACACTCTCCCTACCTACAGTTTTCTGTCCCTAGAAAAAATGTTTTTTTTAAGCACAATATAGCACAAGGAAAATTAACTCACTGTCCTTACAGGTCCCTGGAAACAAGGACTTGCAGAGTGAAAGAAAAAAAACACTCTCCCTACCTACAGTTTTCTGTCCCTAGAAAAAATGTTTTTTTTAATCACAATATAGCACAAGGAAAATTAACTCACTGTCCTTACAGGTCCCTGGAAACAAGGACTTGCAGAGTGAAAGAAACTGACACTGTCCCTACCTAGAGTTTTCTGTCCCTAGAATAAATGTTTTTTTTAATCACAATATAGCACAAGGAAAATTAACTCACTGTCCTTACAGGTCCCTGGAAACAAGGACTTGCAGAGTGAAAGAAACTGACACTGTCCCTACCTAGAGTTTTCTGTCCCTAGAATAAATGTTTTTTTTAATCACAATATAGCACAAGGACAATTAACTCACTGTCCTTACAGGTCCCTGGAAACAAGGACTTGCAGAGTGAAAAAAAAAAAACACTCTCCCTACCTAGAGTTTTCTGTCCCTAGAAAAAATGTTTTTTTTAAGCACAATATAGCACAAGGACAATTAACTCACTGTCCTTACAGGTCCCTGGAAACAAGGACTTGCAGAGTGAAAGAAAAAAAACACTCTCCCTACCTACAGTTTTCTGTCCCTAGAAAAAATGTTTTTTTTAATCACAATATAGCACAAGGAAAATTAACTCACTGTCCTTACAGGTCCCTGGAAACAAGGACTTGCAGAGTGAAAGAAAAAAAACACTCTCCCTACCTACAGTTTTCTGTCCCTAGAAAAAATGTTTTTTTTAATCACAATATAGCACAAGGAAAATTAACTCACTGTCCTTACAGGTCCCTGGAAACAAGGACTTGCAGAGTGAAAGAAAAAAAACACTCTCCCTACCTACAGTTTTCTGTCCCTAGAAAAAATGTTTTTTTTAATCACAATATAGCACAAGGAAAATTAACTCACTGTCCTTACAGGTCCCTGGAAACAAGGACTTGCAGAGTGAAAGAAACTGACACTGTCCCTACCTAGAGTTTTCTGTCCCTAGAATAAATGTTTTTTTTAAGCACAATATAGCACAAGGAAAATTAACTCACTGTCCTTACAGGTCCCTGGAAACAAGGACTTGCAGAGTGAAAGAAACTGACACTGTCCCTACCTAGAGTTTTCTGTCCCTAGAATAAATGTTTTTTTTAAGCACAATATAGTACAAGGACAATTAACTCACTGTCCTTACAGGTCCCTGGAAACAAGGACTTGCAGAGTGAAAAAAAAAAAACACTCTCCCTACCTAGAGTTTTCTGTCCCTAGAAAAAATGTTTTTTTTAAGCACAATATAGCACAAGGACAATTAACTCACTGTCCTTACAGGTCCCTGGAAACAAGGACTTGCAGAGTGAAAGAAAAAAAACACTCTCCCTACCTACAGTTTTCTGTCCCTAGAAAAAATGTTTTTTTAATCACAATATAGCACAAGGAAAATTAACTCACTGTCCTTACAGGTCCCTGGAAACAAGGACTTGCAGAGTGAAAGAAACTGACACTGTCCCTACCTAGAGTTTTCTGTCCCTAGAATAAATGTTTTTTTTAAGCACAATATAGCACAAGGACAATTAACTCACTGTCCTTACAGGTCCCTGGAAACAAGGACTTGCAGAGTGAAAGAAACTGACACTGTCCCTACCTAGAGTTTTCTGTCCCTAGAATAAATGTTTTTTTTAAGCACAATATAGCACAAGGAAAATTAACTCACTGTCCTTACAGGTCCCTGGAAACAAGGACTTGCAGAGTGAAAGAAACTGACACTGTCCCTACCTAGAGTTTTCTGTCCCTAGAATAAATGTTTTTTTTAAGCACAATATAGCACAAGGACAATTAACTCACTGTCCTTACAGGTCCCTGGAAACAAGGACTTGCAGAGTGAAAGAAAAAAAACACTCTCCCTACCTACAGTTTTCTGTCCCTAGAAAAAATGTTTTTTTTAAGCACAATATAGCACAAGGAAAATTAACTCACTGTCCTTACAGGTCCCTGGAAACAAGGACTTGCAGAGTGAAAGAAAAAAAACACTCTCCCTACCTACAGTTTTCTGTCCCTAGAAAAAATGTTTTTTTTAATCACAATATAGCACAAGGAAAATTAACTCACTGTCCTTACAGGTCCCTGGAAACAAGGACTTGCAGAGTGAAAGAAACTGACACTGTCCCTACCTAGAGTTTTCTGTCCCTAGAATAAATGTTTTTTTTAATCACAATATAGCACAAGGAAAATTAACTCACTGTCCTTACAGGTCCCTGGAAACAAGGACTTGCAGAGTGAAAGAAACTGACACTGTCCCTACCTAGAGTTTTCTGTCCCTAGAATAAATGTTTTTTTTAAGCACAATATAGCACAAGGACAATTAACTCACTGTCCTTACAGGTCCCTGGAAACAAGGACTTGCAGAGTGAAAGAAAAAAAACACTCTCCCTACCTACAGTTTTCTGTCCCTAGAAAAAATGTTTTTTTTAATCACAATATAGCACAAGGAAAATTAACTCACTGTCCTTACAGGTCCCTGGAAACAAGGACTTGCAGAGTGAAAGAAAAAAAACACTCTCCCTACCTACAGTTTTCTGTCCCTAGAAAAAATGTTTTTTTTAATCACAATATAGCACAAGGAAAATTAACTCACTGTCCTTACAGGTCCCTGGAAACAAGGACTTGCAGAGTGAAAGAAACTGACACTGTCCCTACCTAGAGTTTTCTGTCCCTAGAATAAATGTTTTTTTTAATCACAATATAGCACAAGGAAAATTAACTCACTGTCCTTACAGGTCCCTGGAAACAAGGACTTGCAGAGTGAAAGAAACTGACACTGTCCCTACCTAGAGTTTTCTGTCCCTAGAATAAATGTTTTTTTTAAGCACACTATAGCAGAAGCACAAAACACACTGACACTCTCCCTACCTATCCTTCTCTTTCCCTAAACTAAAGGAATCCAGGTTAAGCAAGAAAGAAATAACAGTCACTGTCCCTGCCTATGCTACTCTATCCCTGCTCCGGAACACACTACACTAGGCCGCCGTGCTGGCGGCCTTTTATAGTGTGGGGCGTGTACTAAACACCCTCAGCAATAATTGGCCACAGGCATCCTGCCTGTGGCCAATCATTGCTCTCCTCGCTGCCGGCGCTGTGATTGGCCAAGCATGCGGGGTCACAGTGCATGCTTGGCCAATCACAGCGCCTGGATGACACTGCGATGGCGTAGTGCATTGTGGGCCGTTCGCGTCACTCGAATTTGGCGCGAACGGCCCAAATCGTTCGATCTTCGTCGAACGATCGAACAGCCAATGTTCGAGTCGAACGTATGTTCGACTCGAACACGAAGCTCATCCCTACTCCATACTATAGGATTGTGTAGTCCACAGAGAGAACTGAAAACAATGCTGATAACAGTTAGTAGAGGAAGAGTACAGCAAGTTATCTGCACATTGGATTCCTGGCAGAATCAACAGGTTAGCCAGTTTGGCCAAAGGGCAGCTGCCCAAAATTGTTGGTACATAGCAAATTGTATTTAATATTTTTAAAATATATGCGGTTTTGAATATTTTGAATGCCGGATTTAAGCTACAAAAAGAAAAATGTACTGTTTCTTATGTCCATGTATTTATATCTAGTGGAAAGGATGCCAGAAGAATTTTCCTATCTGTACTGATATAAAATCTTGATATATTTCTGCTTTGCAGGCACAGATTTACACCGGTGTTCTGTATATATCTGTTTCTCTTCCGCGCTGACGGGGGTCTGTCTTAGGGAAAAAATATATTAGCGGTTGCATTGTAATTCTTTTTCCCCACTGTATTTTCTCTACCGCCAGTCAGCGTTATGAATTATTTTCAGTGACAGTTTATTTTACAGCAGTATGTGTTTTTATTTAATTAAAGCCCAACTCCAGGAAACCTAAAAATCCTCCTTTACAGTGGGGCTGTGCTTATTTAGTCTAGGAGACAGTAAAAGCACTTTTACTTACCCAAGCCTCCACCTAGGACTGTTCTTCGGCATCCTCACGTCCAATGCAAGACTATTGACCTGGCATCGGTCTTGATGATGCCAGAGGACCTTTAGCCTGCTGGAGCATAGGAAAGAAGAGGCAGTAGAGACCAGTCTACCAGAGCGGAGGAGCCTGCAGGAGTGAAGGATCAGGTTAAGTGAGGCTGGGTTCACACCTATGTGTTTTTTTGTGCTTTTTGCAGAAACGCACTACAGTTCATTTAACATGTTTTTTTATGGGACACGTTCACATCTATCCTTTTTTCAGCCACTGCGTTTTTAGAAAGGGTCAGGGACTTTAAACGCAAAACGGTGATTTTTTTGCTTTTTCGGTTCAATAGACTTGGAGAAGCTGCAGAAAAGCATGTAGTACATTTTTGCCTGGATTTTACCATGATTTGCATTTTGCTTTTTTTAATCTGCCCAACAACAAATTGGGTCAAAAAAAGTAAAAAATCATAAGAAACGCAAATCGCGCTTTCAAAAAATGCAAAAAGCACTACAGAAACGACCGAAAGCAAACTGCATAGGTGGGAACCAAGCCTGAAAGTGCTTTACCAAGTCCCAAAGACATAAGCAATCAGTTGCATTGCAGGCATGGCCCCACTGCAGGGGAGAATTTTTAATAAGGTTGTAAAGCCAATATTTCTTCCAATAAAATAAAAAAGATGTTATACCTACCTGCTCTGTGCAAGGGTAATGGACAGAGTGGGCCCTAATTTTCTCTTCTGGGGTCCCCTACATCCGCCTTTTCTCCATGTGCCACTATAGGATGCCGCTTCCTATGGTGGCACACATGTGGGTTTGTTCCCGAGCTGGGCTGTGTGCATCCACAGACACACAGATAAGCTCAGCCCTGCCCTTTGCTCTCTCCTCAAAGTCTTTGATTGACAGCAGCAGCAGCCAATGTCTACTGCTGCTCTCAGCCAAGCTTGTTAGAGGGGAGAGAAAAACTGCAGACGGGCACAGCGCTGGATCGATGTAGGACTCAGGTAAACTGGGTGTTTAGGGAGGGTAGGGGAGGAACAGGAACTGGAATTTTTATTTTTTTACCTTAAAGCGGAGTTCCGCTGAAAAATAAAAATTAAAAGTCAGCGGCTACAAATACTGCAGCTGCTGACGTTTAATATAAGGACACTTACCTGTCCAGGGCGCCTGCGATGTCCTCACCCGAAGCCGATCTGTCCCTCGGCTCCCAGGTGGAGGCGCCGCCATCTTGAGTAAGGGAATCCGGAAGTCAAGCCTTGTGGCTTCACTTCCTGGTTCCCTACTGTGCATGCGCGAGTCACGCTGCGTGTCCTCATTGGTCCCTGCTGTCTTCTGGGACCTGTGTGTCTCCCAGAAGACAGCGGGGGGACGGACGGAGAAGAGGGCGGACATGGCTTAGATCGCTGCGGAATTTGTTTTAGACAGGTATCTGCTCCCCTCTCCCCCCTGAAAGGTGCCATAGGTGACACCGGAGGGGAGGGGACGAGACGGAAAAGCGGAAGTTCCATTTTTGGGTGGAACTCCGCTTTAATGCATTATGGTAAAAAAAAAGCTTGTGACTCTAGAACCGCTTTAAGTTTCCTGGAATTCAGCTCCCCACGTTTGTGCTATTCTGTGTCACCTGAATGGTATTTTTGTCCTTTGCAGGACAAGGACATTTTATTACACTGAAGGCTGGTAGCGTAATTTGGCTGCTTTCCAGCCGCGCCCAAAGATTTTCCTGAGGCTATCAACAGTTACAACATTCCTTGCTTAAGATATGAGATATGATATACATAGGTGCGACTGTTGTTGAAAAGGAATGTTTCATCGTAAAAAGAGTGCTGAGAAATGCAGCAGTTTATTACATACGTTCCTATATTTACCTGTACCTACAGCAGCCCATCTACTGTACCGCTCCCCACCCTTGCTCTAAAAATCCCTAAATATGTGGGTGTACGTGGCACCACACCTGCCCCCCTACAATGCCCCCCTTGGGGTCTGAGCAGCACAAAGCTCACCTCTGCTCTAGAGCTGCACGATTAATTGCTAATGCCGCGTACACACGACCGTTATTCATGTCATGCAAAAAAACAAAGTTTTTCTCTTCGTGATTCCTCTCAAGCCTGCCTTGCATACACACGTTCGTGGAAAAAAAAAAACGCTTGAGCAAAGCGCGGTGATGTACAACATGTACGACGGCACTATAAAGGGGAAGTTCCATTCAAATGGTGCCACCCTTTGGGCTGCATTTGCTGATCCTCGTGTTAGTAAAGTTTGGTGAGAGACGATTTGCGCTTTTCAGCCTTGTGCTCTTCAGTCTGTTACAGCGTGACGAATGTGCAATCTCCATTCTGAACGCTAGTTTTACCAGAACGAGCGCTGCCGTCTCATACTTGATTCTGAGCATGCGCGGTTTTTCCCCCCTCGTAAAAGCGTACACACGACCGTTTTTCACGAGGTGAAAAAGAACGACGTGGAAAACTACGAGAAAAAATAGAGCAGGTTCTAATTTTTTTCGGGCAGTTTTCTCATCGATAAAAATGCTATGGACCCTACACACGACCGTTTTTCACGACCAATCTAAAAAAAAGGCATTTTCTCGTTATGAAAATCGGTCGTGTGTACGCGGCATAAGGATCAAAATAAAACATTTAGCAACTCACATGGTTGATGAATAAAAGAGGCACATCTAAGTATGCAGGCATCCGGGGAAAAGCTGTCCACATAGACCGTCCTCTGCACTGCCGGTGTTCTGCCGAGAAAGGTCCCCCCGGCGGATTATGCCCCCCTCTGTACTGCGCAGGCGCGGCGCTTGCGCAGTACGAACCTGAATGAGCCTCCGAAAATAGCCAAACATATGTAGAGCTGAGAGTCAGCTCTAGACGGCGCCTGTGTGGACCTTGCTGTAAGTGGCCAGTCGGCCTCACGTCCTCGCTTCGCTCGCTCGGCCTCCTGGCTCTTTTTTTAACATCCTCCATGTCCACGGGGATGGTAAGGAAAGAGCCTGGATGTCAGAAGCGTAGCACAATTTGGTGTGCGCAGGCGCCATCTAGAGCTGACTCTCAGCTCTACATGTTCGGCTATTTTCGGAGGCAAGCGCCGCGCCTGCGCAGCACAGGGGGGGCATAATCCGCAGGGGGATCTTTCTCGGCAAGACACCGGCTCTCACCGCTGTCAGTCTGCAATCGTGACCAAAAAGACTATCCTACAGTAGAGAGATCTGAAAGCGTGGCTTGAAGCGCTCGTGGAGCGCAGAGTGGAAGGGATGACGTCGATGGCGGTGCGGGGGACGGTCTATGTGGACAGCTTTACCTCAGATGTCTGCATACTTAGATGTGTCTCTTTTAATCATCAACCATGTGAGTTGCTAAATGTTGTACCTTCATTAAATGTAACCATATTGCTACACTTGGAGGCGCCTCTCTTCTCTTTTATACTCAGTTGTGACATGACGCTACTTGTATATCAAGTCAAAATTTATTTAAACATTTTGCTTGTCTTGCAAAACGCTCTCCAACCAAGGTTTTACTGTATATATATTTTTCACAGTTTGATTCTTGATTTATATGCATCATTCTTAATGTTTAGGGTGTCACATGGTAATTCACACTTGGCAATGTAACGATATTGTTTGATATGAACTAGTTTTATGGCGCTTTGCACTTTACTAATTTTTCATTGATTTATTTAATACAATAGATCCTTATCATTGCTCTACATTGTAGTAGATGGATGAATGAATACTGTTTTAGAAGTGTTACACATATTTCCTATATGATAAATATGTTATAAGGTGAACCATTTGGGGACAGCGCACTTATTTCTTATTTAGTATCGTTTAATAGCGTATTCCCTATTTTAGGTGCAGAAGTCAACGTATATCAGCCGAGCACAAACCTATCCCATTTCCCGAATCATCCAAGGAGTATCAGCAGACCGACAGCTAAACTGGAATCAGTGTATGCAGCTCAACTTGGCGAGTGGCCGAGAAAACCACAAAATAGATAAGCAAAAGTCCCAAATTTATTCAAATCAAACGCAATACATTTCAGAGTATGCATTGTTCTTTTTTGAGCAACTCCCAAAGAGGGAGCAATGCATGCTCCAAAACACATTACATTTATTATCTAAATACATTTGGGACTTTTTATTTAATTATTAACGTTATTCATTTCCTCACCTTGCTGACTCCCAATATCCAACAGCACTAATGTTAAGCATGGTACACCCAACCTTCAGATGTGTTTTTTTTTTTTAAGATCCCTTGGGGAATTTATTGTGGACTCCAATAATTTAATACCGGGCATTTTCACCCCCTTCCTGCCCAGGCCAATTTTCAGCTTTTAGCACTGTCACGCTTTGAATGACAATTGCGTGGTCGTGCGACGCGGCTCCCAAACAAAATTGACGTCCTTTTTTCCCACAAATATAGCTTTCTTTTGGTGGTTTTTAATCATCTCTGCGTTTTTTTGTTTTTTTTTTGCGCTATAAACAAAAAAAAGATTGACAATTTTGAAGAAACACAATATTTTTTCCTTTTTGCTATAATAAATATCCCAATTTAAAAAAAAAATAAAACATATTTTTTTCTCAGTTTAGGCCGATATGTATTCTACATATTTTTGGTAAAAAAAATCGGAATAAGCGTATATTAATTGGTTTGCGCAAAAGTTATAGCGCCTACAAAATAGGGGATAGATTTATGTTTTTTTTTTTTTTTTTTACTAGTAATGGTGGTTATCTGCAATTTTTGTCAGGACTGCGATATTGCGGCGGACAGATCGGACACTTTTGACACTATTTTGGGATCATTCACATTTATAAAGAGAACAGTGCTATAAATATGCACTGATTACTGTATAAATGTCACTGGCAGGGAAGGGGTTAACACTAGGGGTGATCAAGGGGTTAAATGTGTTCCCTAGGGAGTGATTCTAACTGTGGAGGGAGGGGACTGACTGGGGGAGGTGACCGATGTACAAGGAAGACACCATCGGTCTCCTCTCCCTGACAGGACGTGGATCTCTGTGCTTACACACACAGATCATGTCCCTGGCTCTGTAACTGCCGATCGCGGGTGTCTGGCAGACATCGCGGCTGCCAGGCACGCGCATCGGCACCCGAGTGACGCGGCGGGCGTGTGCGCCGCAGGCGACATGTGTGCGCCCCCTAGCGGCCGGGAGGCCCGAGAACATCGTATAACAGCCACCCAGGATGGCAGTGCCACCTTGCAGCCGTCATATTACTATAGGCGGATGGGAAGTGGTTAAGCCTGTGAGCTGGGACAGAAGTTGGTATTTTCTTGGCCACTCGCCAAGGTGAGCTTCATACATTGATTCCAATATACCTGATACTCCTAGGATCAGTGTATCCAGTCCCATTCATGTCAATTGGGACTCAGCGGCTGCACAGACACAGTTTGACATTTGTGTGGGTGCAGGAGCAGGTGCATGTCCCCAAATGCAGACAGTGTGCATTATTACAGTATACCATTGTATGTTCACAATTGCTTTAAACTCTACAGACCCCCTCTGCACATCTTTGCACCCCAACCCCCCTCCCTCTTTGCACACCCCCTCTTTGCCCACCTTTTTGTACCCCAAAGTGTAATCCCATTCAGTGGCAGGCAGGGCTTCCAGGCCTGCTCCTGATTGTGTACATCCCCATGTGGGCAGCATTCAGCAGAGGTGATGATACCGTTAGGTCCATATATACAGTATTTGGAGACAGGCACAGTTTTCATACTATTGGCTCTGCATGCCACCAGAATAAAATGAAATTAAACAATCCAAATGAATTTGAAGTGCAGATTATCAGCTTTAATTCAAGGGGTTGAACATAAATATCAAGTACAAATTTTAGAAACTGCAACCATTTTTAGGGGTTCAAATGTAATTGGACAAATGAATATAATCCTAAATAAAATGTTCATTTCTAAAATTTTGGAGAGAATTCTTTACTGGCAATGACTGCCGAAGTCTGAAACCCATGGACATTACCAAAGACTGGGTTTCCTCCTTTCTGATGCGTGGCCAGGCTCTAAGTGCAGCTGTCTTCAGATGTTCTTTGTTTGTGGTTCTTTCTGCCTTTCGTTTTGCCTTCAGCAAGTGTGCATGCTCAATTGAGTTGAGATCAGGTGATTGACTCGGCCATTGCAGAATATTCCACTTCTTTTTCTTCAAAAGCTCCTGGGTTGCTTTTGCAGTGTGTTTTGGATTATTGTCTATCTGTACTGTGAAGCGCCGTCCAATCAACTTTTGCTGCATTTGGCTGAATCTGGGCTGACCGTATATCTCTAAACACTGCAGAATTCATCCGGCTGCTTCTGTCTTCTGTCACATCATCAATAAACACCAATGACCGAGTGCCACTGGAAGCCATGCATGCCCATGCTATCACACTGCAAGCTCCACACTTTTTTCTTCCTGTCATTCTGGTATAGATTAATCGTTTCATCCGTCCAAAGAATGCTTTTCCAGAACCGGTCTGACTTTCTTAGATGTTTTTTTTGGCAAAGTCTAATCTGGTTTTTCTATTCTTCAGGCTTATGAATAGTTTGCACCTTGTGGTGAGCCCTCTGTATTTGCTCTTGTGAAGTCTTCTCTTCATTGTAACTTTGACAATGATCCGCTCACCTCCTGGAGAGTGTCCTTCACTTGTCTGGATGTTGTGAGTGCGTTTTTCTTTACCATAGAGAGGATCCAGTGATCATCCACCACTGGTGTCTTCCGTAGACGTCCAAGCCTTTTTATGTTGCTGAAATCACCAGTGCGTTCTTCTTTCCTCAGAATGTACCAAACTATTGATTTGGCCACATTTTGAGGCCTAATGCCACGTACACACGATCGGAAATTCCGACAAGTAAACGGTGTATTTTTTTCCGACGGAATGTTGGCTCAAACTTGTGTTGCATACACACGGTCGCGCAAATGTTGTTGGAAATTCCGACCGTCAAGAACGCGATGACGTACAACACTACTACGAGCCGAGAAAAATGAAGTTCAATGTATCCGAGCATGCGTCAAATTGATTACGAGCATGCGTAGGATTTTTGTGCATCGGAATTGGCTATACACGATCGGAATTTCTGAGCAGACCTTTTGTTGGAAAATTTGAGAACCAGCGCTCAAATTTTTGTTGTCGGAAATTCCGACAGAAAATGTCCGATGGAGCCTACACATGGTCGGAATTTCTGACCAAAAGCTCACATCGACTTTTCTTGTCGGAATTTCAGATCGTGTGTACGTGGCATTACAATGGCCTGTTTTACTTGCATGGACAGCTCCTTTGAACGCATGATGTAGGTTCACAGCAATAGATTCTAAATGCAAATACCACACTAATGCCGCGTACACATGATTAGTG
This sequence comes from Rana muscosa, assembly GCA_029206835.1. Taxonomy (NCBI): domain Eukaryota; kingdom Metazoa; phylum Chordata; class Amphibia; order Anura; family Ranidae; genus Rana; species Rana muscosa. The sequence goes on from CM055125.1 coordinate 103,189,324, forward strand.
ATGAGCCGAACACCCCCGGGTTCGGTTCGCACCAGAACCCGCGAACGGACCGAAAGTTCGTACGAACATTAGAACCCTATTAAATACAATGGATGCGAACGTTCGAATTCTAAAGTGCTAATTATAACAACTATTATGCATGTTATTGTCATAAATAGGGTTTGGGAACCCGGGTTGTGCACCAGGGGACATGTATCAATGCAAAAAGAAGTTTTAAAAACGGTCGTTTTTCGGGAGCAGTCATTTTAATGATGCATAAAGTGAAAAAAAAAAAGTCAAATATTCCTTTAAATATCGTACCTGGGGGGTGTCTAAAGTATGCCTGTGAAGTGCCACGTGTTTCCCGTGTTTAGAACTGTCCCTGCACAAAATGACACTTCTAAAGGAAAAAAAAGCCATTTAAAACTGCTTGCGGCTTTAATGTAATGTCTGGTCCCGGTAATATGGATGAAATTCTTTAAGAAAAATGGCATAGCTACCCCATGACCCCCCCCTACCCCAGCCCATTACCAGCCCCTTTGGGTCTTGTATGGATATTAAGGGGAACCCCGCACATAAAATAAAAAAGGCCCTATATACTCTGAACAGCCGTATACAGGCGGTGCATACAAGACAGGGACTGTAGGTTTGTTCTTATGTAGAATCTGTTTGTAATTTTGAACAGGTACATTGTTGAAGTGTAGCTCCAGCCCAAAAATCTATTTTTAAACTTTTTGGGAAACATAGGTAAGGGTTATCACCCCTGTAACATTTGTTTTTCTGTCTGTGCCCCTGTTCAGAACATTTCACCTCACTTTCCGTCCCAATGACAACTGTTTTTGAAATGTGGTGTTTTTCTTGAAACAAGGATTGCTGATAAAGCATCAGTACAGATGAGACCCCTTTCTCCCATATTTATTCTTACAGGAGAGAATTTTCCTTTCTAGGGGTAGATTTCCTCTCACTTCCTGTTGTCTTCTTTCGTTTGCAAGTAGGAGTCGTTTGTAAGTTGGATGTTTGAAAGTAGGGACCTGCCGTATATACTCTGCAGAAATAGGCCCCTTAGTTGTTGGTGTTGGCACTACACTGTAAGCACTCAGTTACTCTTGGTTGGTGCTGGAACGCCCTGCTGTCAACTATTATATCAGGAATTTTAATTACATATAATTGTTGAACAGTGGTAGTAAAAATTGGGGCTTTGATGGTGGTGCTGGTGCCACAACACTGTAAGCCCTGACAGTTACTCTTGGTGGGTGCAGCAATGGGCCCTGCTGTGAATTATTAGATCAAGAATTGTAATTACATGCCCCTTTTGAACAGGGGCTGAAAAATTGGGCCTTTCGTGGTGGTGGTGGTGGTGGCGTTGCCACAAGACTGTAAGCCCTCAGAGTTACTCTTGGTGGGTGCAGCAATGGACCCTGCTGTGAATTATTAGATCAAGAATTGTAATTGCATGCCCCTGTTGAACAGGGGCTGAAAAATTGGGCCTTAGGCACTGGTGGCACAACACTACAACCCCTCACAGATACTGTACTTGGAGCACAGCAATGAGCCCTGTTGCAAAGTATTGCTTCAAAAATTGTAATGACACGCCCCTGTTAAACAGGGGCTGAAAAATTGGGCCTTAGGCACTGGTGCCACAACACTCCAACCCCTCACAGATACTGTACTTGGAGCACAGCAATGAGCCCTATGGCAAATTATTGCTAAAAAAATTGTAATTACACGCCCCTGTAAAACAGGGGCTGAAAAATTGGGCCTTAGCCACTGGTGGCGGCACCCATAAACAAAAATGATCTTCCAAGCTATCATCATCAATCGTATCATTGAGGACTCGGAGGAGGAGGATAGCCAGTCAACATAACAGCACAGGCACTCAGCATCAGCATCAGTCTTGAAGGGATGTGACATGTTAAAATCAATTAGTCTGTTATATCAGCATCAGGTGTGTGGTAGCTGGTGGTGATCCAAGACTGGTTCATCTTGATGAAAGTCAGTCGATCAACCGAGTCGGTGGACAGGCGCACCCTGTGATCCGTGACAAATCCTCCAGCAGCACTGAATGTGCGTTCCGAAAGAACGCTGGATGCAGGACAGGCCAGTAGCTCAATTGCATACTGTGCAAGCTCTGGCCAGTGATCCATCCTCAAGACCCAGTAAGCCAGAGGATTTTCGGTGGGGAAGGTGTCCAAGTCTGACCTTGCCCCTAGATATTCCTGCACCATGTTTATCAGACGCTGGCGATGGTTGCTGGAACCGATCATACTTTGGGGCTGCGGACTAAAGAATTGTCTGAACGCATCGGTCAGACGGCCACCTTCCCCACCGCTCCTTCTTTGACTGGCCGAAGCCTCAGCAACTCGTTGTCCAGGACCAGGAGTTTGTAACCTCCCAGTCTCTGGGAACGCGTTGCACAGACCTTTCTGCAAGGCCTCCCGGAGTTGTCTCATCCTCTGCTCCCTCTGCGACGGTAACATAAGGTCCGCAACCTTACCCTTGTACCGTGGATCAAGGAGAGTGGCCAGCCAGTAATGGTCCCTCTCCTTGATCCGAAGAATACGAGGATCCTTCCGCAGACTTTGCAGGATCAGGGAGGCCATGCAGCGTAGGTTTGCTGAGGCATTCGCTCCGGAGTCCTCTGGGTCACTAAGGACGACATGATCCGCAGCCACCTCCTCCCAGCCACGTACAAGTCCACTGGTTTCTTGGGACTGTAAATCATCCCTAAAAGACTGCTGCTGATGATGCTGAGTGCCAGCCTCCACCTCCATGCTGACACAATCCTCCTCCTCCTCCTCCTCCTCCTCCTCCTCCTCCTCTTCCTGTGCGATGGGTGGGACAGAAGGAACACTGTCTGGGTAAAGGGGGCCTTGAGAGGCAAGGAAGTCCTCCTCTTCCTGCCTCTGTTCTGCCTCAAGTGCCCTGTCCATTATTCCACGCAGCGTGTGCTCCAACAGGTGGACAAGAGGTACAGTGTCACTGATGCATGCACTGTCACTGCTCACCATCCTCGTGGCCTCCTCAAATGGTGCCAGGACAGTGCATGCATCCCTGATCATGCCCCACTGGCGTGGAGAAAAAAAACCAAGCTCCCCTGACCCTGTCCTGGTGCCGTAGTCGCACAGGTACTCATTGATGGCCCTCTGCTGCGTGTGCAGCCGCTGCAGCATGGCCAACGTTGAGTTCCACCTGGTGGGCATGTCACATATAAGGCGGTTCTTGGGCAGGTTCAACTCCTTTTGCAGCTCAGCCAGGCGAGCACTGGCATTATAAGATCTGCGGAAATGCACACAGACTTTCCTGGCCTGCCTCAGGACATCCTGTAAGCCCGGGTACCTGCCCAAGAACCGCTGCACCACCAGGTTAAGGACGTGAGCCACACAGGGCACATGGGTCAGTTGTCCCTGTCGGAGGGCGGAGAGGAGGTTGGTGCCATTGTCGCAAACCACCATTCCTGGCTTAAGCTGGCGTGGCGTCAACCACCTCTCGGCCTGGCCCTGCAGAGCAGACAGGACCTCTGCCCCAGTGTGGCTTCTGTCCCCCAAACACACCAGCGCAAGCACGGCATGGCATCTTTTTGCCTGCGTACTTGCGTAGCCCCGTGAACGGCTACGGAGCACCGCTGGTTCATAGGACAAACCACAGGAAGAGGCCATGGAGGAAGAAGAAGAGGAGGGGGTGGAGGAGAGAGGTGTGTCACAACCAGTAGTAGCATTTTGGAGGCGTGGCGGTGGGACAACCTCCAACACTACTGCACCTTGTCCTGCATCCTTCCCAGCTGCCAAAAGAGTGACCCAATGGGCCGTGAAAGAAAGGTAACGTCCCTGTCCATGCCTGCTGGACCATGAGTCAGCGGTAATATGCACCTTACCGCTGACCGCCCTGTCCAGCGAGGCCAAGACATTGCCTTCCACATGCCGGTAGAGAGCCGGAATAGCCTTCCGTGAGAAAAAGTGGCGTTTGGGAACCTGCCACTGAGGAACCGCACATTGCACAAACTCACGGAAGGGGGCCGAGTCTACCAACTGAAAAGGCAGCAGTTGAAGCGCTAGCAATTTAGCCAAGCTAGCATTCAACCGCTGGGCATGTGGATGGCTGGGAGTGAACTTCTTTCGACGGTCCAGCAGCTGGGGCAGGGAAATTTGCCTGCTAGAATCGGACGTCGGTGTACTGCTAGCAGAGTGGCCGCAAGTACTTGGCTGTGACACACCTAATTCTACACCTTCATTCCTCTCAGTGCATGTTTCAGAGAGGACTGAAGTTATAGTGGGGTTGGAGATCCCAGCTGATGCGGTGCAAGGAGAGGTCCGCTTTGTTCTTTGGTGTGGGTCTTTGAGGTAGGCTTGCCAACGAGCTGCATGGCAGGTCAACATATGTCTGGTCAGGCATGTGGTACCCAAGCGGCTGATGTTTTGGCCACGCGATATACGCTTGAGACATATGTTGCAAACAGCAGCTGTGCGATCTGATGCACTAGCCTCAAAAAAGGCCCACACCAAAGAACTTTTTGAATGACGGGCAGAGGCAGCGCCCTGCACAGGCGGAGCTCTGCGGTGTGATTCCGTCGGTGTACTGCCCTTACGCTGGCCACCAAAGGGCATCCTGCCTCGTTGGAGATGTGCCTCCTCCTCATCCTCCTCCTCCTCCTCTCTCCTATTAGGCACCCACGTGGAGTCAGTGACCTCATCATCACCTCCCTCCTCATCACTGGAGGCAATCTGGCAGTATGCTGCAGCTGCTGGAACATGACTGCCAGATTGGTGTCCTTCTTGAGCATCCCCTCTGTCTGCTCTCACGCTACTGCCTTCCTCTAGCTGGGTTTCATCATCAGACCCTTCGAAACGCTGGGCATCCTCCTGGAGCATGTACCCAACACTGTGCTCAAACAGTTCGGGGGACTCCTCAGGAGGAGGACATGGTGGGTCTAGGGAAGGAGTGACTGATGATGAGTCTGACATTGATACCAGGGAAGAGGACGCTTTGGCAGCTGCTTTTCCAGTACCCTGAGCCTGGGTGAGAGAGGATGAGGAGGAGGAGGAGGGCTTGGTCATCCACTCTACCAAGTCTTCGGCATGATGTGGCTTAACATGTCCAGCTGCCGAAAAGAAGGACAAGCGTGTCCCATGGCCATGTGCTGATGACAATGCACCGCGTCCACGACCAGCACTGTTGCCCCCAGACACAGAGCCTGCTTGCCCTCTTTTATTGCCTCCTGACTGTCTGCCTCTCCTTGTTTGCCTTCCAGACATTCTAATAGATGGCCTGCAGGGAGATGGGAAAAAAGCAATAAGGGCTACCTTCAGGTGTCCTTCTCTGTCCCTTGAAACAAGGACTTTGACAGTGAAAGAAACTGACACACTCTCCCTACCTACAGTTTTCTGTCCCTAGAAAAAATGTTTTTTTTAAGCACAATTTAGCACAAGGAGAATTACCTCACTGTCCTTCCAGGTCCCTGGAAACAAGGACTTTGACAGTGAAAGAAACTGACACACTCTCCCTACCTACAGTTTTCTGTCCCTAGAAAAAATGTTTTTTTTAAGCACAATTTAGCACAAGGAGAATTACCTCACTGTCCTTCCAGGTCCCTGGAAACAAGGACTTTGACAGTGAAAGAAACTGACACACTCTCCCTACCTACAGTTTTCTGTCCCTAGAAAAAATGTTTTTTTTAAGCACAATATAGCACAAGGAGAATTCACTCACTGTCCTTCCAGGTCCCTGGAAACAAGGACTTTGACAGTGAAAGAAACTGACACACTCTCCCTACCTACAGTTTTCTGTCCCTAGAAATTTTTTTTTTTTTAAGCACAATTTAGCACAAGGAGAATTACCTCACTGTCCTTCCAGGTCCCTGGAAACAAGGACTTTGACAGTGAAAGAAACTGACACACTCTCCCTACCTACAGTTTTCTGTCCCTAGAAAAAATGTTTTTTTTAAGCACAATTTAGCACAAGGAGAATTACCTCACTGTCCTTCCAGGTCCCTGGAAACAAGGACTTTGACAGTGAAAGAAACTGACACACTCTCCCTACCTACAGTTTTCTGTCCCTAGAAAAAATGTTTTTTTTAAGCACAATTTAGCACAAGGAGAATTACCTCACTGTCCTTCCAGGTCCCTGGAAACAAGGACTTTGACAGTGAAAGAAACTGACACACTCTCCCTACCTACAGTTTTCTGTCCCTAGAAAAAATGTTTTTTTTAAGCACAATTTAGCACAAGGAGAATTACCTCACTGTCCTTCCAGGTCCCTGGAAACAAGGACTTTGACAGTGAAAGAAACTGACACACTCTCCCTACCTACAGTTTTCTGTCCCTAGAAAAAATGTTTTTTTTAAGCACAATTTAGCACAAGGAGAATTACCTCACTGTCCTTCCAGGTCCCTGGAAACAAGGACTTTGACAGTGAAAGAAACTGACACACTCTCCCTACCTACAGTTTTCTGTCCCTAGAAAAAATGTTTTTTTTAAGCACAATTTAGCACAAGGAGAATTACCTCACTGTCCTTCCAGGTCCCTGGAAACAAGGACTTTGACAGTGAAAGAAACTGACACACTCTCCCTACCTACAGTTTTCTGTCCCTAGAAAAAATGTTTTTTTTAAGCACAATATAGCACAAGGAGAATTCACTCACTGTCCTTCCAGGTCCCTGGAAACAAGGACTTTGACAGTGAAAGAAACTCACTCACTCTCCCTACCTACAGTTTTCTGTCCCTAGAAAAAATGTTTTTTTTAAGCACAATTTAGCACAAGGAGAATTCACTCACTGTCCTTCCAGGTCCCTGGAAACAAGGACTTTGACAGTGAAAGAAACTGACACACTCTCCCTACCTACAGTTTTCTGTCCCTAGAAAAAATGTTTTTTTTAAGCACAATTTAGCACAAGGAGAATTACCTCACTGTCCTTCCAGGTCCCTGGAAACAAGGACTTTGGCAGTGAAAGAAACTGACACACTCTCCCTACCTACAGTTTTCTGTCCCTAGAAAAAATGTTTTTTTAAAGCACAATTTAGCACAAGGAGAATTACCTCACTGTCCTTCCAGGTCCCTGGAAACAAGGACTTTGACAGTGAAAGAAACTGACACACTCTCCCTACCTACAGTTTTCTGTCCCTAGAAATTTTTTTTTTTTTAAGCACAATTTAGCACAAGGAGAATTACCTCACTGTCCTTCCAGGTCCCTGGAAACAAGGACTTTGACAGTGAAAGAAACTGACACACTCTCCCTACCTACAGTTTTCTGTCCCTAGAAAAAATGTTTTTTTTAAGCACAATTTAGCACAAGGAGAATTACCTCACTGTCCTTCCAGGTCCCTGGAAACAAGGACTTTGACAGTGAAAGAAACTGACACACTCTCCCTACCTACAGTTTTCTGTCCCTAGAAAAAATGTTTTTTTTAAGCACAATTTAGCACAAGGAGAATTACCTCACTGTCCTTCCAGGTCCCTGGAAACAAGGACTTTGACAGTGAAAGAAACTGACACACTCTCCCTACCTACAGTTTTCTGTCCCTAGAAAAAATGTTTTTTTTAAGCACAATTTAGCACAAGGAGAATTACCTCACTGTCCTTCCAGGTCCCTGGAAACAAGGACTTTGACAGTGAAAGAAACTGACACACTCTCCCTACCTACAGTTTTCTGTCCCTAGAAAAAATGTTTTTTTTAAGCACAATTTAGCACAAGGAGAATTCACTCACTGTCCTTCCAGGTCCCTGGAAACAAGGACTTTGACAGTGAAAGAAACTGACACACTCTCCCTACCTACAGTTTTCTGTCCCTAGAAAAAATGTTTTTTTTAAGCACAATTTAGCACAAGGAGAATTACCTCACTGTCCTTCCAGGTCCCTGGAAACAAGGACTTTGACAGTGAAAGAAACTGACACACTCTCCCTACCTACAGTTTTCTGTCCCTAGAAAAAATGTTTTTTTTTAAGCACAATTTAGCACAAGGAGAATTACCTCACTGTCCTTCCAGGTCCCTGGAAACAAGGACTTTGACAGTGAAAGAAACTGACACACTCTCCCTACCTACAGTTTTCTGTCCCTAGAAAAATTTTTTTTTTTAAGCACAATTTAGCACAAGGAGAATTCACTCACTGTCCTTCCAGGTCCCTGGAAACAAGGACTTTGACAGTGAAAGAAACTGACACACTCTCCCTACCTACAGTTTTCTGTCCCTAGAAAAAATGTTTTTTTTAAGCACAATTTAGCACAAGGAGAATTACCTCACTGTCCTTCCAGGTCCCTGGAAACAAGGACTTTGGCAGTGAAAGAAACTGACACACTCTCCCTACCTACAGTTTTCTGTCCCTAGAAAAAATGTTTTTTTTAAGCACAATTTAGCACAAGGAGAATTACCTCACTGTCCTTCCAGGTCCCTGGAAACAAGGACTTTGACAGTGAAAGAAACTGACACACTCTCCCTACCTACAGTTTTCTGTCCCTAGAAAAAATGTTTTTTTTAAGCACAATTTAGCACAAGGAGAATTACCTCACTGTCCTTCCAGGTCCCTGGAAACAAGGACTTTGACAGTGAAAGAAACTGACACACTCTCCCTACCTACAGTTTTCTGTCCCTAGAAAAATTTTTTTTTTAAGCACAATTTAGCACAAGGAGAATTACCTCACTGTCCTTCCAGGTCCCTGGAAACAAGGACTTTGACAGTGAAAGAAACTGACACACTCTCCCTACCTACAGTTTTCTGTCCCTAGAATTTTTTTTTTTTTAAGCACAATATACCACAAGGAGAATTCACTCACTGTCCTTCCAGGTCCCTGGAAACAAGGACTTTGACAGTGAAAGAAACTGACACACTCTCCCTACCTACAGTTTTCTGTCCCTAGAAAAAATGTTTTTTTTAAGCACAATTTAGCACAAGGAGAATTACCTCACTGTCCTTCCAGGTCCCTGGAAACAAGGACTTTGACAGTGAAAGAAGCTGACACACTCTCCCTACCTACAGTTTTCTGTCCCTAGAAAAAATGTTTTTTTTAAGCACAATTTAGCACAAGGAGAATTACCTCACTGTCCTTCCAGGTCCCTGGAAACAAGGACTTTGACAGTGAAAGAAACTGACACACTCTCCCTACCTACAGTTTTCTGTCCCTAGAAAAAATGTTTTTTTTAAGCACAATTTAGCACAAGGAGAATTACCTCACTGTCCTTCCAGGTCCCTGGAAACAAGGACTTTGACAGTGAAAGAAACTGACACACTCTCCCTACCTACAGTTTTCTGTCCCTAGAAAAAATGTTTTTTTTAAGCACAATTTAGCACAAGGAGAATTACCTCACTGTCCTTCCAGGTCCCTGGAAACAAGGACTTTGACAGTGAAAGAAACTGACACACTCTCCCTACCTACAGTTTTCTGTCCCTAGAAAAAATGTTTTTTTTAAGCACAATTTAGCACAAGGAGAATTACCTCACTGTCCTTCCAGGTCCCTGGAAACAAGGACTTTGACAGTGAAAGAAACTGACACACTCTCCCTACCTACAGTTTTCTGTCCCTAGAAAAAATGTTTTTTTTAAGCACAATTTAGCACAAGGAGAATTACCTCACTGTCCTTCCAGGTCCCTGGAAACAAGGACTTTGACAGTGAAAGAAACTGACACACTCTCCCTACCTACAGTTTTCTGTCCCTAGAAAAAATGTTTTTTTTTAAGCACAATTTAGCACAAGGAGAATTACCTCACTGTCCTTCCAGGTCCCTGGAAACAAGGACTTTGACAGTGAAAGAAACTGACACACTCTCCCTACCTACAGTTTTCTGTCCCTAGAAAAAATGTTTTTTTTAAGCACAATATAGCACAAGGAGAATTCACTCACTGTCCTTCCAGGTCCCTGGAAACAAGGACTTTGACAGTGAAAGAAACTGACACACTCTCCCTACCTACAGTTTTCTGTCCCTAGAAAAAATGTTTTTTTTAAGCACAATATAGCACAAGCACAAAACACACTGACACTCTCCCTACCTATCCTTCTCTTTCCCTAAACTAAAGGAATCCAGGTTAAGCAAGAAAGAAATAAAAGTCACTGTCCCTGCCTATGCTGCTCTATCCCTGCTCCGGAACACACTACACTAGGCCGCCGTGCTGGCGGCCTTTTATAGTGTGGGGCGTGTACTAAACCCCCTCAGCAATAATTGGCCACAGGCATCCTGCCTGTGGCCAATCATTGCTCTCCTCGCTGCCGGCGCTGTGATTGGCCAAGCATGCGGGGTCACAGTGCATGCTTGGCCAATCACAGCGCCTGGATGACACTGCGATGGCGTAGTGCATTGTGGGCCGTTCGCGTCACTCGAATTTGGCGCGAACGGCCCAAATCGTTCGATCTTCGTCGAACGATCGAACAGCCGATGTTCGAGTCGAACGTATGTTCGACTCGAACACGAAGCTCATCCCTACACATGATCAGAATTTCCGACAACAAATGTTCGATGTGAGCTTTTGGTCGGATATTCCGACCGTGTGTGGGCTCTGACCATCGGAATTTCTGAGCAACATTTGTGCGACCTTGTGTTTTCAAGACAAGTTTGAGCCAACATCCGTCGGAAAAAAAAACACGGTTTTGTTGTCGGAAATTCCGATCGTGTGTACGTGGCATTAGAATCAACTCCAGACCCTTTACCTGCTTAATTGATGAAGAAATAACAAAGGAGAAGCCCATTCCTGGCCATTTAACAGATTTTGATTCAATTGTCCAATTACTTTTTGTCCCTTGAAAAAGGGGCGGGGGGGCGGGTGGCTATTCTTAAGAGCTGTAATTCCTTATCCTTTCCTCCGATTTGGATGTCATACCCTCAAATTAAAACTGAGAGTGTGCACTTTCAGCCTGTATCCATTATATGACTCAAGCTTGAGTATGTTTTGGCAAATATCTGAAAAAAACTAAAATTGTGCCTGTGTCCAAATTGTATATCACATATACAGTATATCATATGAATGAAGATGTGCTTTACATATGAGTGATGATGGGATTTAGATATGAATGCCAACTTGATCTGCATAGGAATCATCTGTACACTGCACATAGTAACAGGGCAGGCTGACAGAATCAGCACTTCACACTGTGATCTCAGGACACAGCACAGGACATAGACTTCAAGGGACAAGTGCGTGTAAAGTGGGACTCTCCTGGCAAATCAATGATAGTTGGAAAGTATGATGTATGCTGCGAACACATCCTATCTGTGATCTGAGAATATGTCAGTGCGCGTGCGAGCATACCTGTACAATGACATATGGAGCTAAGGGGGTAGGTTAATCAGAGTATAGTGGATGCTTGCTTAGAATTGTTATGATGGCTTCAGGGAAGGTCGGAGGTGATGGATAAGAGCTAGGATGTTAGAAAGAGTGTCTTCGGGTCTCGAATCTAGTAACCTTGAAGCGATGTCATGACATCACTTCTGGATTACTGGCATTCTAAAGGCGCCAGTTTAAAAAAATAGAAAGTATTCAAAAACACTGATCTTGATGTTTTGAATACTTTGCAGTGCAGAGGAGATCCCTCCATAAAGAGTACCTGTCACTGTCTATTACTGTCACAATAGATGTTTACATTCCTTGTGACAGCAATAACAGTAAAGGACAGAATATCGGCACCTGGAAGACAGACGAAAAATCTGTATCGACCCCTACTTCCTACATTTTTTTTTGCTAAAAAATAAATAAAAATCTGGTTTGCTACAATCAATCACACTTCAGTTGGCGTTTACAGTTTTTTTCTTACTCCACTGCACCAGGGAAATGACTTACCTCTAATGTCATCCCCACATATGCCAGCTCCTCCTCCTACCTGCATGGGTTAAGAGCGGGTACCACTGTCGTGAAAGTCTCCTGATGCTCGCCCCCTCCACCTTCCTCCTAACAAAACTCCTTGTATTGTTCGTGAGAATGCAACACATGCTGTGAATGGAGGAGGGGTGGATAAATGACAGGATCCCCTCCTCCACTTATAGAACATGTTGTTTTGTGAAAACAATACAAGGAGTTTTATTATTATAGTGTTGCTAAACCCAGAACCTGCATTCACTATATCTGATCTCCCACAGTACACAGAACATGGAAAAATGCAATAGCTTTAGAAAATATAAACTGCTAAATACTTTTTCTCATCAGCAGTTTATAGGAGTCTTGTGACTTCTATCACTGTCTGCTTAAAGAGGCTCTGCAGTCTGCTCACATAATTTGTAATAAAAACATCTTTGCCATTCTGAAGCTTCTCTCCAACCACTTTGTATATTATTTTATATATACTGTGATTCTGTACTTGTCAAATATGTTGCAGAAATCTCCCTCCATTAAGTCTGGCTGCAATCATTTTAACTGTGGGAAGCTGAAGCTATTTCCTGGATTTACACAGACACACAGAGGCACACTTTCAGCTCTGCAGCTCTCAGTGGCCCTCTTATGACTCACCCCCCTCTCCCTTCCTGGCAAACTCTCATGAGAGTGAGAGAGAGCTGTGCATGATGTCACAGGCCTAGGCTTTTTACCAGACAATTAACAGGAGGTGGGCTGTATAAGGTATTTACTGGCAGAAAAAAATGTTTTACTATCCAAAATTAAAACAACAAGGGCAAAAGATTTAAAGTGGAAAGTTGAAGAAATTACTGAAGTTCCGCTTTAAGCTTGTAGGTGGAGTTTTCATTCTCCCCTGACCCTGTCTGGACAGTGCTGATTGGTCCTGTGCTAATCACATGCACTCTCCCAAAAAAAAGAACCCCAACTCTCTAGCAATACACACCAAACAGAATAAAGCAGTAGGAGTCAGGCTGCACATGCTCAATCGAGAGATGGGTTGGAGTCAGTTAAAGAAGAGAAGGATCAGAGAAGTGAGGATCACACAGCCTTTATACACAATGCAGAGGGTTAACCCCTTAGGTTCCACAGTGAGTATAACAAGCATGCTTTACTGCATATAAAGACTGATTTTACTTTTGTGCTTTTAGTAATACTTTAAGTAAAGTCAAAACTTTTTTTGTAAATTTGGGGTTAAAATACTTGGCAGGTTGTTACTGCATTCTGTGCTACACATTAGCCACTTAAGCCCCGGACCATTTGGCTGGCCAAAGACCAGAGGACTCTTTGCGATTCGGCACTGCGTCGATTAGACTGACAATTGCGCAGTCGTGCGACATGGCTCCCAAACAAAATGTACGTCCTTTTTTTCCCACAAATAGAGCTTTCTTTTGGTGGTATTTGATCACCTCTGCGGTTTTTATTTTTTGCGCTATAAACAAAAATAAAGCGACAATTTTGAAAAAAATTATATATTTTTTACTTTTTGCAAAGATAAATGTCCCCAAAAAATCTATAAAAAAACAACATTTTTCCGGAGTTTAGGCCGATCCGTATTCTTCCACATATTTTTGATTAAAAAAAAATTGCAATAAGCGTATATTGATTGGTTTGTGCAAAAGTTATAGCGTCTACAAAATAGGGGATAGTTTTATGGCATTTTTTTTTTTACTAGTAATGGCGGCGATCAGCGATTTTTATCATGACTGCGACATTATGGCGGGCTCATCGGACTCTTTTGACACATTTTTGGGACCATTGTCATTTTTACAGCGATCAGTGCTATAAATATGCACTGATTACTGTGAAAATGACACTGGCAGTGAAGGGGTTAACCACTAGGGGCGAGGAAGGTGTTAAGTGTGTCTGAGGGAGTGATTCTAACTGCTAGGGGGTGTGGCTATGAGTGACACATCACTGTTTGCTGCTCCTGATGAGAGGGAATAGACGATCAGTGACTGTGTCACTAGGCAGAACGGGGAGATGCTTGTTTACACTTGCCTCTTCCCGTTCTGCAGCTCTGTGACCCGATCACGGGACATCGAGTCCACGGGTCACGTGGGCACGGTCACGGAGCTTACGGCAGGGGCTGGAATTTCAAAGTGACGTAAATATACGTTACTTTGCCCAGCCATGCCATTCTGCCGACATATATGTATAGAAGCCGGTCGGGAACCGGTTAGGGAGCTTCACCCCCTCCTGTTTTGTTTAATGATAGCACTGAAAGTAGAGCAAAATTAAAAAATTTGGGTTGTCCCCAGAACAGGAATAGTGGGGAAATCTTCCAATGGGGACACTAGTTCTTGTGACCCTGGTGACAACAAGGTATCCCCTCACTTTGGAGGGATTTCCTCTCACTTCCTGTTTTGGCTATGGGTCAGGAAGTGAAGGGAAATTTCCCCAATAGAACAAAAAAACCTGACAGGGGTTATAACACTCCCTTACTCTTTCCAAAGTGGAAAAAAAAAATGAAATGTGCCTACAGTTCTACTTTTATAAAAAAGGGAGAAGAAGGAGAGGGAGCTCTTCCCAGGCACAGCCACTGCTCCTAACCCATAGACCGTTGGAAGTTCACAGCTGTGAGGAGGAATCCACAAAAGTAAAAGGTGGACTTCTACAATAAGAAACAACCAGCAGTAAGTAGGACATTATGTTCCTGGTGCAGAATAGCTAAAAACAAAAAAGTAGTAATAATAACAACTAAACTGCAACTTTAACCAAATGAGCATAGACAGGTTTATTGACATAAAAATGATCATTTGTAACAAGAAACATGTGGCCGTGACATACAAATGTCTTTTATTTCCATACAGATTACCTCCCACCACCAACCAACCTCACTTTTGGAATGGATGGAATGTTCTGTTTGGTTTTCCAGTGGAATCCCTCTGAAAACACAGCTAACTGCTCTATAAAATATTCTAAAGTCTATTCTGCAAAGAATGGAACGGTAAGGCTTAAGTTATACCCTTCCTTCCCTTATACTCTATACTTGCTTCTCTCCTGTCACTAAGGCTGCTTTCACACTGAGGCGCTTTGCAGGCGCTATTGCGCTAAAAATAGCGCCTGCAAAGCGCCCTGAAAGAGCCGCTCCTTTATCTCCATTGTGAAAGGCCTGAGGGCTTTCACACTGGAGTGTTGCGCTGGCAGGACGGTAAAAAAGTCCTGCCAGCCGCATCTTTGTGGCGCGGTAGGAACGGTGAAAATACCGCTTCTAAAGCGCCCCTGCCCATTTTAATCAATAGGGTAAGCGCCTCTGAACCGCCCGCAAAGCGGCGTTTTTGCAGGCGGGTTTAACCCTTTTTCGGCCGCTAGCGGGGGTTAAAACCGCCCCGCTAGCGGCCGAAAATCGCAGCAAAAACTACGGTAAAGCGCCGCTAAAAATAGCGGCACTTTACCGCCGATGCACCCAGCGCTTCAGTGTGAGAGTACCCATATCTGGTCAGTAGAGATATAGCTAAGTAAAATGTTTTTTATGTTGTTTTTCAGTAGGAATGTATGTAAAAGTGAATACAAAGGTAAAAGGTACAAAGGTGAAAGTGTGAGTTTGCCTTTTCACAAAAAATTAAAAGGTGAACTAACCCTACACATCCTCCCCGACCCGCTGGTCCTTGCTGCCCTTTATAATCATAGATGATTAGGTTTCACTGCCCATGCAGCAAGTGCAGGGCTATGGAGATGTGAAAGCTGTGTTCTTCTTCCAGAGTGATTCTGATTGGCCAGACAGCCAGTCTGATTTGACCATTTAGAATCTATCTGATCTGATCTAAGGGAAGAAGACTGTAGCTTTCAAATCCTCAGACTGCTGCACCAGCTGCGTGGGCAGTAAAAGCTCATCCACATAGGTAAGTACAGCAGGGACTGGGGGAGTGGAGAGGGTATATGGTGTTAGTTCATCTTTACATTTTTCATTCAATCTTTTTTTATTAAATGTGAACCAGGAGGTATCAGATCAATCAAGTCCAGTGTTGAAATTTCAGAGCTGGTAAAATGATGTACAGTAATGGTTAACAAAGATGCCAATAAAGGCATATAGCACACATGCAAATAAATAAATTAACATCACAAAAGAGATCTACCGTGTTTCCCCGAAAATAAGACCAACCCCGAAAATAAGACCTAGCATAATTTTCCAGGAGGGCTTCAATATAAGCCCTACCCCGAAAATAAGCCCTAGTTCAAAATGCTTGTACCGCAGCCTGTTTAATCGAGGATTGCAAACCTGTATGAAAATGGCTAAACTACTATCAAAGAGGAGAATACATTTCCTACAATAAAGGCCAGCAGAGTAGTCTTTGAATACGCACCGTCTAAAGGAAAAAGACCACAGAGAAGACAAGAACTTAGAAAGAGACCCATTTATGCTCATGCAGACCCCAACTAAAAATGCAAACTTAGGATCAATAAAAATAAACCAGTCTGCAATTAATAGCCAAGAAAATGGCCACGAAAACCAAAACAGCAGAGGGAAAACATTGACCAAATAGCAATGAAAACAGCCTTCTTTTTTATAAATATATCCAGAGTCCTATAACGACCAATATAATATCCTTCCAAGAAAACTATAACAGTACCTGGCACAGAAATAAATTTGAGAAACGGCACACTTCTGACACTGCCAGGACACAGAGGGGTTGATTTACCAAGGCAAAAAGACTGTGCACTTTGTAAAGTGCAGTTGCTCCAGAGTTTAGAAAATGAGGTAAAGTTTCACTTTACAAAGAATCCCATGCAAGGGAAATAAAAATAGAGCATTTTTGCTTGCACATGTTTGGATGATGGAAGTCAGCAGAGCTTCTGCTCATTTACCGTATTTATCGGCGTATAACACGCACTTTTTTCCCCTTAAAATCAGGGGAAAATCGTGGGTGCGTGTTATACGCCGATACTCCGTCGAATTCCCCTGCTGAAAACGAGCGAGAGGAGCGAGCGGAGCCGAAGCCGAAGTACACTCGGCTTTACTCGGCTCCTCTCGCAGTCCCGCCCATCTCTGACTGCGCCGCTGACATCGAGAAAGCCGAGTGTACTTTGGCTAGTCTCGGCTCCTCTCGCAGTCCTGCCCCTGACTGTGAGAAGAGCCGAATCTAGCCGAAGTACACTCGGCTTTCTCCGCCAGCGGCGCAGTCAGTGGAGATGGGCGGGACTGCGAGAGGAGCCGAGTCTAGCCGAAGTACACTCGGCCCCGCTCGCTCCTCTCCACAGAAATCGGCGCCAAATTTAAAAAAACGTCGAGACTGACACAATCGCAAAGGTACTGGGCAAGGCTGCAGATGGACAGATGGACACTGGGCAAGGCTGCAGATGGACAGATGGACACTGGGCAAGGCTGCAGATGGACAGATGGACACTGGGCAAGAATGCAGATGGACACTGGGCAAGGCTGCAGATGGACACTGGGCAAGGCTGCAGATGGACAGATGGACACTGGGCAAGGCTGCAGATGGACAGATGGACACTGGGCAAGGCTGCAGATGGACAGATGGACACTGGGCAAGGCTGCAGATGAACACTGGGCAAGGCTGCATGCTGCATTTAAATGTAAGTTTTTTTTCCTTGAATTTCCCTCCTAAAAGTTTTTTTCCTTAAAATTCTCTCCTAAACTTGGGGTGCGTGTTATACGCCGGTGCGTGTTATACGCCGATAAATACGGTAATTACAAGGAAAAAAGATGCGCCTTCTAAGCGTAGCAATAAAGATATTTAATCAAGAATAAACATAAAAACAGGCAGTAGGAATCACACTCACAATGGAGCGATTAAATTAGGCTTATCTGTAATGTAGATCATCCGCGCTGTAGTAACTTTATTGCTACGCTTAGAAGGCGTCGCTTTTTTCCTTGTACTTTGTTTCAGATCCTCTTCTATCTGCAAGCTGGCAGCCATCCTTGCGTCATGGACTAATTGTCATGGACTAATACTAGCCCCCCCCCCCCCCTGAACATTCAGACTGATCTCTGTATCCCATATATCTCTAGTTTCATGCATTTCTGTCGGTTTAGAGATTTTGTCTTTCCCGCCTGTTTCTATTACTTTCTTGTTCTTGTTTCTATTACTTTCTTGTACCCAGAGTGCGCTTAATTAACCCTTTGTCTTGTATGTCTGCTCATTTACTTAGCTCCGGAGCAACTGCTCTTGCAGAGAGCAACTGCATTTTGCAAAGTGCAAAGTCTTTTTGCCTTTAGTAAATCTACCCCAATTAGTTGCTCATGCTGGAAGGAATGTTTCTCAGTTTAAACCCTGGAACAGAACTGCAATACACAAAGAATGCTCTAGAAAACATGCAATTTTGGCAGGACCTAAAAAAAATAAAAATAAAAATACACTTCAATAAAGAGCCAAAGCAGGAGGAACAAAATATGAAAACTCCTGGGATCCTAATTCACTAAATACATTCCTGACTGAAGCCTAACCAGGCCACCTCAGAAGCAGCCAGAATCCTAAAGGAATGAGTAGAGAAGTTAAAAGAGAAGAGACCCAAAGCAAAAATACAGAAACGAAAATAGCATTCAGCCAAAAAGAAGAATGAGGGGAGCCGACAGCATGAAACAAGAAAGTAATAGAAACAGGCAGGAAAGAAAAAATCTGTAAACCAACAGAAACGGGCAAAAGGGACCACCATTCAGAGCCTGCGGAGATCAACCTCCACCCTCTACCTAACTAAAGTTTCTTAAATCATTGAAAATAAATATATATCTAGGAGTCAGATAATAACATAACATAAACAATGAAACAACCCGTATGGACACTAGAGAAGGGAAAACCAGTTCAGATAAATGAAAAGCACCAAAAATGCTAAGGAAAAGCAGTTTAAAAGAGAACTTCAATAATAACAAAAGCAAACCTCGGGGACTATGGAACTCAGATCCTGTAACATGCAAAAGTAAAAAAAGCATGAGAATACATATATCAGCAAAGGGGTCGACTTAATAAATATGAAAAGCTTTGATCCCCATGCCTAGGGAGCTTGTTCTAATGAGGGTGTTGCAGTGTCCCACAGGATGAGTGCACTTTGCAAGAATCCTAGAAATATGGAGATGGTAAAATGAGGCATGCAAAAGCATACAGGTCTTACAAACTCAATACCCAATATTCATCCATCCTAGTGCCCACAGGTCTCAGTGGGATCTCATGTTTAACCCTGTGGGATGAAATTCCAAGCCGCTAATGTACCAAATTTGCTTGACTTGCGAGTTGTTTGTAGATTTGATTAATGATTTACATGTTCCTTAATATTTTTTGTACTTGGTATTTTCTCAATAAAAACCTCTTTGATTTAGAAAAAAAAAAAAAACAGCATGAGGACCCAGAGAAAACACAGCTACAGAAGTACCTGCATAAAATTCTCAACAATAAAATAAGATAAACACACAGGGACACAATGAAACCATCAGAAAGTGGAAACACTTACATACCTCCCAAATTTAGAACTTTGGAATGAGGGACACTTGAGGGAGAAAGCAATTTTTTGTCGCGCGTAGCGTGCCACGGCAAAATGTGGGTGTGGCAAAACTCGTAACAGTGGGAGGGGCTTAAGGATGTGGTGGACAGGAATGGCATAGGAGAAGGGTCTGCAGGGCAGTGTACGTGTGTCAGCACGGCAGAGAAGAGGCATTACAAGAACGAAGGACAGAGTATAGGGGGTCAGTAGGGCAGTGTAAAAGAGTCAGCACGATGGAAGACAGGGGGTCAGTAGGGCAGGGTACAGGGGTCAGCAGGACGGAAGACGGGGTCAGTAGAGCAGGGTAAAGGAGTCAGCAGGATGCAAGACAGGGAGTCAGTAGGGCAGAAGACAGGGGGAGTCAGTAGGGCAAGGTACAAGGGTCAGCAGGACAGAAGACAGAGGGTCAGTAAAACAAGGTACAAGGGTCAGCAGGATGGAAAACAGGTGGTCAGTAGGGTAGCGTACAGGGATAAGCAGGACAGAAAACAGAGGGTCAGTAGGGCAGGGTACAGGGGTCAGCAGCACAAAAGTCAGGGGGTCTGTAGAGCAGGGTACAGGGGTCAGCAAGACAAGGACTGGGGGTCAGTAGAGCAGGGTACAGGCAAGGGGCAGTAGTGCAGGGTACAGGGGTCAGGACAGAGGACCGGGGGTCAGTAGAACAGGCTACAGGGGTCAGCAGGACAAAAGACAGGGCGTCTGTAGAGCAGGGCAGAGGGATCAGCAGGACAGAGGGCCAGGGGTCAGTAGAGCAGGGTTACAGGGGTCAGCAGGACAAAAGACAGGGGGCAGTAGGGTAGCATACAGAGATCAGCAGGACAGAATGCAGGGGGTCAGTAGGGCAGGGTACAGGGGTCAGTGGGACAGAACACTGGGGTCTGTGGAGCATGGTACAGGGGTCAGCAGGACGGGGACTGGGGGTCAGTAGAGCAGGGTACAGGGGTCAGCAGGACAGAGGACCAGGGGGCAGTAGGGCAGGGTACAGGGGTCAGGATGGAGGACCGTGGATCAGTAGAGTAGGGTACAGTGATCAGCAGGATGGAGGACCAGGGGGCAGTAGGAAAGGGTACAGGGGTCCAGACGAAGGACCGGGGGTCAGTAGGGCAGGGTATAGGGGGTAAAATCCCCCATTCTTTTTCTTAACCATAATCCCCCACCTCCTCCTAGCACAAATCCCCCCCAGTCTATCCACCTTTACTCTTACACCTCCCACAGTCTTTCCCCCCTTTCCACTCCCCAATGACT
Organism: Rana muscosa; assembly: GCA_029206835.1. NCBI lineage: Eukaryota > Metazoa > Chordata > Amphibia > Anura > Ranidae > Rana > Rana muscosa. The sequence continues at coordinate 103,209,784 of CM055125.1, forward strand.
GCCCTCTCCCCCCAGTCACATGGGACCCCCATCGAAGTACCTTCAAGCTGACAGCAGGCTGACTGTCCACTCTTAAGTCCAGTGGGCGCAGATTTTTGTCATTGGACAAGGAGGCTCCTCCTCTGCAAGTGTCACACTCAGATCATAGTTCTGGCAGAGTGGAATGCATGCTCCCCGCCTCCTCCTCTGTACAGAAGAAGAAAATAGAAGAACAAAACAGGGGGAGGCGGTTTCAGTGCGCTCCACTCTGCCACTCTGTGTGTGTCAGAGGAAGTCAGACCGGCGGGGAGAGATGCCGGCTGGCGGCGGCCATACACAGCGTTGCTCGTGCTGTGCGGGAACCAAGACACCCCGCACATGCCGCAGGCATTTTGGGCAGGCATTTTGGGACTCAGCCCTGATACACCGGGACTCTGGGACAGGGACCAATTTCCGGGATGGTCCCGGCGAATTAGGGACGGTTGGGAGGTATGCACTTGCAAGGAGTTAATACGACAAATCAGAAAAGGGTGAAAACCATGCAGAATGAAGTTACATAGGGAACAAAGCAAAAGCTCAGGTTAATAAACAAAGGGGGATGCAAGGAGTAAAGCTGTAAACAAACCCCATGTTTCCTATGTTAAAGTGTAAGATCTCCAGGTACTACAGGAAAACAGAGCCCTCTATCATGACAAATAACAGACTGTGAACAAACTGCAAACTAGTCCATTCGCTTCCGCCATTGGAGTTGTTTTCCAGCATTTCCACGAACTTCTGCCAAGACAAAGCAACCGCAATGAAATATGATGTACCTGCTAAGTGCTCAGCCTTAAACCGAATATACAAACACAAGCAAAGTAAAATTAAATACCTAAACAAAGTGACAACAGGGGATGACTAAGATGCAGGACAATGTTGGGCACATCCCAACATTGTTGTTGGGATCCCTGCAGAATCTGGACCCGCTCTGTGATGTCAGCCAACAGTGGGCTTTGGCCATACTTCTTTATCTCTTTAGGCAATGTGGGCTACATTAGCTCTTTTATTGGATCGGACTACACGGGCCAGCCTAGGCTCCACCCGTCGATCAGCGAACCTTGCTCGCCCATGACCCTAGTGCTGGTTTACCAGTTTTCTTTTTTTGGGACCACTTTTGGTAGGTCCTAACCACTGCAGACTGGGAACATCCCACAAGAGCTGCAGTTTTGGAGTTGCTCTAATCCAGTCATCTAGCCATTACAATTTGACCATTGTCAAAGTCGTTCAAATCCTTACGCTTGCCTATTTTTCTTCTTGCAACACAATAACTTCAGGGACATGTTCACTTGCTGCCTAATATATAGTATCCCACCCACTTTCAGGTGCCATTGTAACAAGATAATCAATGTTATTCACGTTACCTGTCAGTGGTCATAATGTTATGGCTGATCTGTGTATATACAGTATATATAATGGCAGGTTTAAGTGGCATGTATGTGAGTATCTGTATCATCAATCTCCATAGGTTACTTTAGGATTGTTGGAATTTACTTTGCAAAATATCCATGTCAGAGAGTAAAAGCATTTAATTTAGATAAGTGACCAGGTAATTAAATCTTCTGTTTTTCAGCGACGAGCAAGAGGGTCGAGTACAAATTTGACAGCGCATGTTCAAAACATTGACTTAAATAAAGAAATTCTCTTTACTGTTCAAGCTAAGTGTGACAATACAAACATCTTCAGTAACAATACAACACTCCCTGTACAGATAGCAACAGGTAAAGTCTGTTTAAATGGGTATTTATCAATCATAAATTGTCTTAGGACTCATTCATGCCAGAAAACTGGGCAAATCACATGGGCACCGGTGTGTGTCGGGAGTAAACAATGCTGATGCACTGATTCAGGCACATTGCGTTGTTTCGTTTTTTCTTTTTGTTAGATCTTTTATGAAATGTTACACGTAAACATACTGTAATAACCCCTGTGGGAGAGTCAGTTTGCACTCTCCAGTTTTAGTAAATCAACCCCATTGGTACCATTTATCAATAAAAACTGCAGTTAAAAACAATTTGAATCCACAGGATGACGGCTGCTATGTGTGATGATGTCATCTCAGGTTCCCCCTGGATATTGGTTTCAGTACTTTATATATGGTATGGCATGGATAAAAAAAAAAAAAATAGGCCCCATTCACATCTGGTGATTTGGGGTCATGTGTGGAATTGGACGGGAATCGTTGTGATTATGCCCGTAATTCCAAATCGCACTGCAACTGTGACAAAACACACCATGCGTGCTTGGGTGCCATTTATTTTTAAAGGCACCTCAAACTTGGTGCCGTTTTGCTGCGATTTTTGTGCAAAATTTGCCTCCTAAAAGAAGCTCCTGCTCCTTTTGGGCGACAAGCTTCGCGCGATTCGGTTTGCTGCGGTTGCCACTGAAGATGAATAGACAGGGGACAGAGGCTCCTTTTCATTCATAAACCTTAATATTATGGAATCAACCAAACTGATGTGCATTGGCTAATAGGCATCCACCTATATACAGCATATGCTGCTGATTACAATGCAAGCTTTCAGTAGGTGATACCCTCTGTGGGATTTGAACCCATGGCCTTAAAATACATTTACTAGTGTTTGATTTTTTTAATTCTATACAATAATGTTTTGCATTTGAGGCATTAATATTATGGAAACAACCATTCTCATGCTGATGTGGCATTGGCTATTAGGCATTCACCTGTCAGGGTCTGTGGGTCGGGGGCTTATCGAAATCAGGAAGCCCCCTCTAACAAGGGGGCCCCCAGATCCCACTCCCCCTATGTGAATGGGTATCGGGTACATCGTACCCCTACCCATTCTCCAAAAAAGTGTCAAAATGTAAAAACCACAAGAGACAGGTTTTGACAATTCTGTTATTAAAAAAAAAAGTGTCCCGCGATGTCCATCCACCGTCCATCACACCGCCCAACGGACCCGAAAAAAAGAACAAAGCTCCGCCTCTAGACGAGGCCTCCTGCCAAATGCTGTCTCTTCACTGTGATGGACGGTGGATGGACATCGCGGGTCCCTCTTTCTTTCTTTTTTTTTCCTTTTTAATAAAAGAATTGTCAAAAATTGTCTTTTGTGGTTTTTACGTTTAAAAAAAATGGCCTGGTATGGATTTGGAGGGGGGACCCTACGGCAATTTTTTTTCAGCATACAACATTAAAATATGTGTGCAGGATCACACTATACTTATACATCCATATCTGGCCCAAAACACACAGTTATGGATTTGGTGCAAACCCACACTCGCTTGATTTATAATGTCATTTTTTGGGTTTACATTATGTGAAACCCATCAAAAATGTAAAAAAAAAACATTTTAGGTTGAAAAAAAAAAACTTTAAAACCACAACAGAGGAAGAACATACAAACCTCTAGCCAGGTAGCAGCATATTTGGGATTTGAACCATTGAACCCAGTGCTGCTAAACAAAAGTGCTAACCATTTAGCCTCAGTGCTGCCTCATGGCTGTAGGTTGCATCTCTGTGGTGTCAAACGGTCCTAAGTCCCAGGGGTGCAATAAGTTAATCAAAGCAGATGTACTGTGGAAGGCCAGAGAACTATTGAACAACCTGTTTCTGGCATATGACATCTGTCTTGATGGATGGGTATCGCTGATTACTGTCAGTATGCTGAACCATCTCAATTGTTGTTGCTTTTTGCTTGGTAAGAGGCTACAATTAGTGCTGGTGGAAAAATCTTAAGGCTGATTATTGCCCTTGCCCATGGAAAATATATTACACAATTTGCAATGGTGGTGGAACCTTCCTCCACATGAATACAAAATTTAGACATAATTTGGGTAAGGACATGAGTCATGTTTAGCAACATATGGAGAACAGACAACTTCTCTACATGAAGTGGCATGTTTGAGATTTGAACCAACAACCCCAGCGCTGCTAAGCAGAATTGCTAACCTGTTAGCCACTGTGCTGCCACATGGATGTAATCTGCATCTCTGTGGTTTCAAACAGTCCTAAGTCCCAGGGGTGCAATAAGTTAATCAATGCAGATGTACTGTGGAAGGCCGCAAAACCATTGAACAACCTGTTTCTGGCATGTGCCATGTGTTTTGAAGGCTGGGTATGGCTGGGTATGGCTGATTACTGTCAGCATGCCGAGCCATTCGATAACCATCGATAACCATCTCTAATTGTGTTGCTTTTTGCATGTTCTTCCTCTGCTGTGGTTTTAAAGTTATTTTTTTCAACCAAAAATGTTTTTTTGTTAAGAGGCTGCAATTAGTGCTGGTGGGGAATTCTTAAGGCTGATTATTGTCCTTGCCCATGATAAACATTTGGCATGATTTGCAATGGTGGTGAAACCCTCCTACACATAAATACACAAATACTGCATTCCTTTGGAGTTATGCTTCTTGATTTATTCTGTGATATTTGGTGTTTTTTGGTGTGTGAGTGTAGAATAGTGATGTTACACTCTGAATTTTGGGAATGACATTTTGATTTTTGATGTTGGTACACATATCACATTTTTGGGGGTAAAATTATGATCAATTGGGAATACTAAACAACACTAAACAAAATTGTGACTCATTTAAAATTTGCATCAGCATTGGTATTGTTTGTGGTTTGTGAAGACACCTGTGGGAGTTGTGGATTCGATTTTTGTGAAAAATATATTTTACCAAAACATGAAAACATTACACATTACTAGCATTCTTAAAAAAATATATATATGAAGAAGCAGCAACATAAAAACCCAGCAAGGACAATTTATTTTAGAGAAATAAACCGTTCATCTTAAAATTAAAATGTATTTTTTTGTGTGTGGAAGTAACAATTGTACAATTATATTCAAATGGTTGAAACATTTGGCTATATAGCATGCATTTTCCCTTACGCAAATGCTTTTTAGCCAAGCACTAACTCGCAAATTAACTGTAGCGCTTGGTTAAAAATTAATGGGCGTTAAAATGTGAGTATTTTGCATGTCTGAGCATGCGCACCTGTGCTGATACATAGTTGTAGAATAAGGGGGAATTTATCTCTTCTCAGACTTTCAATGATATTTCAGTTTATACATCAATTTTTTCAACAGTTTAAAAGCAGATTATCTTTAAACAACATACCACATATTTAAAGCGGAACTTCCGTAATGTTTTCAACTTTCCATCTATTAAATCTTCGGCCCTTGTTGTTTTAACTTTTAATAGTAAACAATTTTTTTTTCCGCCAGTAAATACCTTATGACATCATGCACAGCTCTCTCTCTATCTCTTGTGAGAGTTTGCCAGGAAGGGAGGGGTGTGAGTCATAAGAGGGACAATGAGAGCTGCAGAGCTAGATGTGTGCCTCTGTGTGTCTGTGTAAATGCAGGAAGTGGCCAGGCAGCAGCTTCAGCTGCCCTCAGTTAAAATGGTTGCAGCCAGACTCAGTGGAGGGAGATTTCTGCAGCATATTTGGCAAGTACAGAATCTGAGTATATATAAAATAATATGCAAAGTGTTTGGAGGGAAGCTTCAGAATGGCAAAGATGTTTTTATTCCAAATTATGTGAGCAGACTGCAGTTCCTCTTTAAGAACCATTTAGGCTATCATATTTTTATGGGATTGTGATCAGCGTCAGTAGCTGATATTTGGATGCTGGTGTAGTTGCACCAGCCCAATCAGCTGTGGCTGGGAAATTCACAAGGGGCAGGGATGCTGGTGACATCATTACCATAATATGGCCACATGACATTTTGGTCAATGTCATTGACTAAATATATAGCTACATGGCCAGATTAGTTCAATGACATCAACAGTATCCCTGCCCCTTTGTTACATGTGGCTGCCAGGAATTCCCAAGCCAAAGCTGATTGGGCTGGTGGCCTGCCATCATGTGTCAGTTTCCACAGGGTTCAGCCCAAACCTTAGCCCATCACTATTGTTGATGGACTGGGCATTGAACTTAGGCCCCTTTCACACTAGGGCGGGCATGTGCGCTGGCGAAATAGTGGCGCTATTCGGCCGCTAGCGGTGCTGTTTTAACCCCCGCTAGCGGCCAAAAAAGGGTTAATAGGGTTAATAAATAAAAAGGGTTAATACCGCCCGCAAACCGCTGCTACAGCAGCGGTTTGCAAGCGGTATAGCCGCGGTGTCCCATTGATTTCAATGGGAAGGAGCGGTAAAGGAGCAGTATACGCACCGCTACTTCACCGCTCCAAAGATGCGGCTTGCAGGAGATTTTTTTTTCCTCCAGCCAGCGCATCGCCTCAGTGTGAAAGCCCTCAGGCTTTCACATTAAGAATGCTGGGGCAGTATTATTTCAGGCGTTATTTATCCGCTATTTTTAGCGCTAAAACGCCTGAAATACGCCTCAGTGTGAAAGGGGCCTAAGACCACTTTCACACTGAGGGGCTTTTCAGGCGCTTTCACGCTAAAAAAAGCGCCTGAAAACTTATTTCCATTAAAATCAATGAATCCTTTCACACTGGGGCAGTGCGCTGAAAAAACGCCTCTCTCCATTGAAATTAATTAAAAGCGCTTCAAAAGCTCCTGAAAAGCGCTTCAAAAGCGCTCAGTGTTTTAATGGCAGTTTTTCAAGCGCCTCAGTGTGAAAGGGGCCTAAGAGATGCTGGGGGAAGACTATTCTACACTACCAGGATTTGTTGGAAAGGCTTGGTGCTGTGCTACCCTAAGAAATCAAACAAGTAAGGCCTCTTTCATTCTGAGGCACTTGAAAAACTGCCAGTAAAACACTGAGCGCTTTTGAAGAGCTTTTCAGGTGCTTTTGAAGAGCTTTCAATTAATTTCAATGGAGAGGGGTGTTTTTTCAACGCTCTATCAGCGCACTGCCCCAGTGTGAAAGCATTAATTGATTTTAATGGAAATATGTTTTCACAAGCTTTTCAGGCGCATTTTTTAGCGTGAAAGCGCCTGAAAAGCGCCTCAGTGTGAAAGTGGTCTAAGGGTATGTGCTGACAACTTATGCTGTCAATAAGTTCACATAAGTTTACTCTGAGTGCACAGGGCCATCAGTTTACCATACCATACCAAAAAAAATACTTTTGGTTTTATACTCATAATTTAATACATCCTATTATATTTTGTAATTGATAGTGTGTTTTTTTTTTTTTTTTTTGAGTAGACATTCACACATTAATTTACTTTTGCTTGGTAGGTAAAGGTAATCCAAATACTTCAGTGAGAAACTTCAGCTGCATTTGGTACTATCCTGAATATGTTCAATGCACCTGGAAACCAGGAATAGATGTTCCTCCAAATGTCAACTACACCCTAATTTACTGGTTGGTATGAAATGAACGTGTATTTGCACAGGCCAGCAAGATTCAGCATTGACTTCAATTTGCATATTTATTAATCCCCCTCCAAGTGTCCGCCCATAGCAACTAGATTTTATGAATATCTGTGGTTGAGCACAAAGGTTGCCTAAACAGAAAGTTAATAAGTGTTGTTTGCTATACTTTGCTTCTTTATGATATTATATTTGCTAGAGAAATTGAGCTACATTTTAAGCTCTCCACAAAGAAGATAGAGGCAGGATCAACAAGATGAAATGTTTGTTTTTGTACTGTAAAGAGATACTATGGGGGTTATTTACGAAAGGCAAATCCACAAAGTGCACTTGAAATTGCACTGAAAGTGCACTTGGAAGTGCAGTCGCTGTAGATCCGAGGGGGACATGCAAGGAAAATAAAAAACAGCATTTTAGCTTGCAAATGATTGGATAATAAAATGAGCAGAGCTTCCCCTCATTTGAGGTCTACCCCTCAGATTTACAGCGACTGCAGTGGAGAAACAAAAAGCCAAATCTGACACATTCCACGCAAAATGAAAAAAATGGACTGGACAAAATTATTGACACCTTCTCAAAATTGAAAGAAATAATTGCATTTCAAGTTTGTGATGCTCCTGTAATTTGTAAATCAACTCACCTGTATCAATTAACAGGTGCTGATAATGTAGAAATGTCACTGGCAAAAAGTCATAATGGTGAAAAATTGATTTACCCGTTCCTGTTGTGTGTCTCTGTGTGCATGTCTGGAGGTCAAAGGCTGCACCTACCACAGCTTATGTTGTAAGTGGTACTGCGGTGATTGGTGTAAATTTGTCTCAGTGTGGGTACAGGGTCCTGTGTGTCAGGGGCAGTGGATTCAATCTCTGAAACAGGGATAGCAGGAGTACTTACTGTATCCCACATGGAAGTTTCAGCAGGGTCCTCTGGCCATGCTGGGCCACTGTCCTGCTCTGCGGGATGGTCTAGCCATGCTGGGTCACTGTCCTGCTCTGCGGGATGGTCTGGCCATGCTGGGCCACTGTCCTGCTCTGCGGGATGGTCTGGCCATGCTGGGCCACTGTCCTGCTCTGCGGGAAGGTCTGGAGCAGGTTCCATAGGCAGAGGGATCGACTTAGTGGGAGTCTCCTTAGCTAAGTTCTTTGCAAACAGTCTTTGTGCAGCTTCCTTGGCCCGAGCGAGGTGCGCGGCCGCCAACTTGAGCCGCATGGTCGGGTCCCCGGTGCTGGTCTTTGCCTCTTTTAGACATGTTGCCACAGGGGAAATCACTTGCATGCTTGTGATAGAGAGTGATACGTGTGTAATTCCTGATCAAGCCTCCTGTCTGTCTGTCCTTGTCTGCTAGTTAAGATTTCCCTGTGTATGACCTTGAACCGGACTATTCCCTGAACTCAGCCTGACTTTTAACTGGACTGTCTTGGAACCACTCTGCCTGTCTGCTAACCGCAAGTACCTGTTTGCTTTGCTCAGTTTGCGTCTGCCCTGGCGTGGTGGCCAGACACTATAGCATTGCGTATTAAACCTGGGACTAGGCCTGAGTATGGGTAGGCCTGCTTGCCTTATGGGAAAGGGGGATGCTATAGGTGAAGAACACAGTAACCAGCTATAGTGTCTGACCACCTGCTTTTGGGGTAGACGTGACAGACCCAAAGCACAAGTCAAAAAGCACCCAGAAATGGTTTAAGACAAAGCACGTTAGAGTACTGAACTGGCCAGCAATGAGTCCAGATAAAAAACCAAAGAGCACATGTGGAGAGATCTCAAAACAGCGGTTGGGAAAAGGAACCCTTCCAATCTGAGAGACCTGAAGCAGTTGGAAAAAGAAAAGTGGTCCAAAATTCCAGTAGTGTAAGAAACTCATTGATGGTTACAGGAAGCGATTGATTTCAGTTATTTTTTCCAAGGGGTGTGCTACCAAATATTAACCACTTACCGACCGCCGCACAACGATGTACGTCCTTACTTTGAAGAGGGATATCTCGGTAATGGCAGCAGCTGCCACAACCGAGTTATCCATCCCTTCAGGCGGCGGTCCTGTAAACGATAATGGTGGTCTCTGTGGCGGATTCGCTGCAAGATCACCGTTATCGGCGGCGGGAGAGGGGCCCCCCTCCCCCTGCTCTCCCGCGCCCTCCGCCGCTTACCGGAGCCGTCGGTAGCGGTGGAGGCGAACAGGTCCTATCCATGGCTTGGTATGAATATGAGTGAGGGGAAGATGGCCCCCACCCATCTCCATACCATAGCAGGGCGGAAGCGACGTCAAAACGTCACTTCCGCCCATATGTCTTAAAGGGCCATTTTATTTTTGTAATTTTTTCAAATGACATTTTATTTATTTTTTTATTGCATTTTAGTCAAAATATGAGATCTGAGGTTTTTTTGACCCCAGATCTCACATTTAAAGGGGTTGTAAATGTTTGTTTTTTATTTTCTAAATAGCTTCCTTTAAGCTAGTGCATTGTTGGTTCACTTACCCCTTTTCCTTCTATTTCCCTTCTAAATGTTTTTTTTCTTTGTCTGAATTTCTCACTTCCTGTTCCTCCTCAGTAAGCTTGCCCCCATGGGTTAGTCAGCGTACTCGCCTTGGGACAACATCCCTGCGGGGAGCCTCCCATGCCTGTGAACGTACAGAGTGTCTCCCCACAGGGATGTAGTCCCAAGGGAGGGGGCGAGCAGGCTGACTAACCCCCAGCCAGAATGGCTCGGATGATGGGGGCAAGCTTACTGAGGAGGAATGCACTAGCTTAAAGGAACCTATTTAGAAAATAAAAAACCAAACCTTTACAACCCCTTTAAGAGGACCTGTCATGCTTTTTTTCTATTACAAGGGATGTTTACATTCCTTGTAATAGGAATAATAGTGACCCAAAATAAAGTAAAATAAATAATAAAGAAACATTTTTTTTTTTAAAGTGCCCCGTCTCGACGAGTTTGCGTGCAGAAACGAACGCATACGTGAGTAGCGCCCGCATATGAAAACGCTGAGTTCAAACCACACATGTGAGGTATCACCACGATCGTTAGAACAAGAGCAATAATTCTAGCCCTAAACCTTCTCTGTAAATCAAAACATGCAACCTGTAGAATTTTTTAAACGTCGCCTATGGAAATTTATAAGGGTAAAAGTTTGACGCCATTCCACGAGCGGGCGCAATTTTTAAGCGTGACATGTTGGGTATCAATTTACTCGGCGTAACATAATCTTATACAATATAAAAAAAGTTGGGCTAACATAATTGTTATTTTTTAATTAAAAAAAGTGAATTTTTTCCAAAAAAAGGTGCGCTTGTAAGACCGCTGCGCAAATACGGTGTGACAAAAAGTATTGCAATGACCGCCATTTTATTCTCTAGAGTGTTAGAAAAAATATGTATAATGTTTGGGGGTTCTAAGTAATTTTCTAGCACAAAAAACTTGCTTTTAACGTGTAAACACCGAGTCTGAAAAACAGGCTCGGTCCTTAAGTGGTTAAATCAAGGGTGCCAATAATTTGTCCAGTCCATTTTTGCAGTTTTGCATGGAATTTGACAGATTTGGCTTTTTGTTTCTCCGCTTAAATAAATATGAGAATGCCTAAACATTGTAATTGCAACAATTTTCTGGGCAAAGTGGTGCATTATCTGACAGAAGTGCAGGGGTGCCAATTGGATTAGTCATGACTGTGTATGTGTGAATGTATGTGTATAAATATATATATACTGTATGTATATATATATATATATATATATATATATATAAAATATATAGTGCGTGTGTATTCTGTATATATATGTGTGTATATATATATTATATTATATTTATTTATCATATGTATTTTTTAATTTGGACTGTTTTCATTCCATGCAGGACGGGTGTGGAATCATCATGTATTAATTTTTCACAGCCTAAACAGTAAGTTAAATGACTACAAGTACTTTCATCTTTTCTCCATATGGGTGCTTTAGGAATGAACCACCTTTTCAAATCATTCCCTATTGTTTTAATGTATTTAATTATACATGGGCTTATGACCACATCACTTAGCTTTCATTAAGTGTTCAACAAGCTTAAATAAAATATTTTATTAAAATGTATTAAAAATTACATCACATGATCAATCCAGCCCATGAAATATCAACAAACACTTGTGGAAGTGGAACTTGTTCAAAGTTGCTAGTTAATCCTAATATTAGCAGGGCTATTAGCCTTCTTCTTTTTCTATAAAAAAAATAAATACAAATTCCATAAATACTTATTTGCTATTAACATTCTTACACTGTCACCCATATTTCCCTCCAAACAATAGGTCATCATCAAAATTCAATTCCTTGGGATGTAAAATTTGAAACAAATGTATTCACTGTAACTTTCCTTGTTTAAAAAAAGCTACACTTTTCAGAACCTGAAATGTTAGCTGACTAAGGGTATGCTCCTTTTCGGTAAAGTGTTGAGGAACCAGATTTTTAAAATGAAATCCGGGGACATATTTTTTTTTTTTACTAGTAATGGCGGCAATCAGTGACTCTCTGCACATTACCGCCCGCCTCACAGCCTGTCAAGTCTCACTCTCCGCGCCCCGGCTACTACTGGGTGGGGAGCGGAGGAAGATCACTCCACCAGGGAAGGCAAGGAGATAGGCAGACGGCTGGGACTTGAGCCAAGGCAGAAGAACATGCGAGCGGAGCTGAATGGGCATGCACCCGAAACTGAATAAATATTCCCTCTGCTCCGACCAGCACATGATCATCAGAAAGGGGCACAGATAATGGAAAAAAATACACCCCCCCCCCCCCCTAAGCTAGTAGGCGCGGCGGAGCGGAGGTGTGTAATTCAGATTTTTTTTTTATTCTGCACTGACTGGGGGACAAAACCGGGGACAGACTTGGTCCGGGGACAGTGTCCTCAATCCGGGGACTGTCCCCTGAAACCGGGGATGTCTGGTCACCCTACACTAGAATCTGGTAAATCACTGTAGTAGACACTACTATTCCAGTGATCGATCTCAAGCTAAATTGTGAACACAGTAGGTCACCTGCTTGGCACGAGCACCTTTCAGAGAGAATGCTTTGCATTTCCCAATGAGGTATGGTATATGCATTGCTACAGCATTGTCCAAGATGGACATTGTATAAAATATCTATACCTGGAATTCTTTAATATATTGGGTTTTTTATACAAGCTGCTCATGGGCACTTTTTAAAACTACATAATTGTTATTGCAATCAAATATATCCTTTAATTCCTAGACGTTGCTTTTTATGAGGATGTCTCACGTTATCCCCCAAGTTAAATTAAGACAGTATGCATACCTGTTGACTATGTACCACTTATGCGTTCGATAAAGAGCAATCCTGCTTGTTAAAAAAAATGAAGACAGTGTGCAATGGACATGCAGGTATGCATGCTTTGTCGTATCTTGCTCAATAATATGGTAATCTGTTCATCCGAGTCTCCCTCATATACATCTGAAGTCACCTCCATATCTGCAATAGTTACCTATAGTCTATTCCCTACAAGAGGAGAACAATGAGCTGAAAGCAACTTCCCTTACTTGTGGCATGCGTTATTTCAGCATATGCCAATTTTTGCAGTATAAGTAATACAATCATCACAGTTATGCCGTGTACAGACGATCGGACATTCCGACAACAAAAGCGTGGATTTATTTCCGACAGATGTTGGCTCAAACTTGTCTTGCATACACAAGGTCACACAAATGTTGTCGGAAATTCCGAACATCAAGAATGCGGTGACGTACAAGACGTACGACGAGCTGAGAAAAATGAAGTTCAATAGCCAGTGCGGCTCCTCTGCTTGATTCCGAGAATGCGTGGAATTTTGTGCGTCGGAATTGTGTACACCCGCTCGGAATTTCCGACAACAAGTCTTGTTGTCGGAAAATTTGAGAAGCAGCTCTCAAATTTTTGTTGTCGGAAATTTCGACAACAAATGTCCGATGGGGCCTACACATGGTCGGAATTTCCGACAACAAGCTCCCATCGAACATTTGTTGTCGGAAATTCCGATCGTGTGCACGCGGCATTCGAATGTTCACAGTAATGCCTCACACAATCGTGATTTCCGACAAGAAAACCACGTTTTTTTTCAGCAGGAAAATGGCTGAAATTTGTCTTGCATACACACGGTCACACTAATCTTGGCTGAAATTCCGACCGTCAAGAACGCGGTGACGTGCAACACGTACGTTGAGCCGAGATCAATGAAGTTCAATAGGCAGTTCGGCTCCTCTGCTTGATTCTGAGCATGCGTGTTTTTTTGCGCGTTGTAATTGCATACAGACGAGAATTTTTCCTGTCACGAAAATTGAGATTCTGCTCTCAATCTTTTCTTGGCCGGAATTCTGACAGAAAAAGTGCGATGGAGCATACACACGGTCAGAATTTGCGACAAGAAGCTCACACCGCACTTTTCTCTTCGGGAATCGCGATCATATGTACGAGGCATAGGGCCTTTTTCACATCTGCGTGACACACTTATTTACTTTTTTTTTCATTTTTTTTGTACATTTGTTATGCTACAACATAGTAAATAGGCTGCCCTATGCGCAATAAACGTGCCAAAGCTCCTGCGCCTTTTTTGGGCTGTTTTTGTACCGCATGATTTTCCACATTTTTTTGAGTGACAAAACACACACCCACTAGCCGTGTTTGTGGTGTCATTAAGAAATAAGCGTGTTTCTGGGAACATGCACAGGTATGAATGGAGCCTACGGGAGTTTGCTTACATTCCAAAGTTCTCCCACAGTAGTGACCAATATTATCTATTTGGTCAAATATTTGGCCCATACCCATATACACTATATTGCCAAAAGTTTTGGGACACCTGCCTTTACACGCACATGAACTTTAAAGGCATCCCAGTCTTAGTCTGTAGGGTTCAATATTGAGTTGGCCCACCCTTTGCAGCTATAACATCTTCAACTCTTTTGGCAAGGCTATACACAAGGTTTAGGAGTGTGTCTAAAGGAATGTTTGATTATTCTTCCAGAAGTGGATTGTGAGGTCAGGCACTGATGTTGGATGTTGGATGAGAAGGCCTGGCTCGCAGTCTCCGCTGCAATTCATCCCAAAGGGGCTCTATCGGGTTGAGGTCAGGACTCTGTGTAGGCCAGTCAAGCTCCTCCACCCCAAACTTGCTCATCCATGTCTTTGTGGACCTTGCTGTGTGCACTAGTGTGCAGTAATGTTGGAACAGGAAGGGGCCATCCCCAAACTGTTCCCCCAAAGTTGGGAGCATGAAATTGTCCAAAATGTCTTTGTATGCTGACTCCCTTAAGAGTTAATTTCATTGGAACCTCGATGCCAAGCCCAACCCCTGGAAAACAACCCCACACCATAATCCCCCCTCCACCAAATAATTTGGAGGCGTGGCCCAATACTTTTGGCAAAATAGTGTGGATGAGAGAGCTTGGGGAGGAGGAACTTAAATGAAAGCAGAGACTGCGAGCCAGACCTTCTCGTCCACATCAGTGCCTGACCTCACAAATGTACTTCTGGAGAAATGGTCAAATATTCTCATAGACACACTCCTAAACCTTGTGAACAGCCTTCCCAGAAGAGTTGAAGTTGTTATAGCTGCAAATGGTGGGCCAACGCAATATTGAACCCTACGGACTAAGACTGGGATGCCATTAAAGTTTATGTGCGTGTAAAGGCAGGTGTCCCAATACTTTTGGCAATATAATGTACTGTAGGAGAGACTCAGACAAAGAACTGACTACCAATGTTCATATACTGGGCAGAAGATGATAGGGCATTGTATCCTTTCATGTCCTGTGCACGGTTTGGTAATATAAATAAGGGGAGTAATGTGAGACATAGTCATACAGGAAAAAAATCTATTTAGGCAACCATATTTTTTTACCCAGGCTGAATTACTATGTCTTCCTTTTGTTTATCTCCATTGCATGGTTGTTGAGGAGATTAATAGTTTACATAACATAAAAAAAATTCTATTCATTGTCCCAGAAAGTGACACGAGCAGTGCATTTCTGTCAAGATGGAAACAATTAAAGGGGTTGTAAAGTGTAATTTTATACATTAAGGTGAAAAACCTTCTGTGCTGCAGCTACCCCCAGAGCCCACCCCCTTTTTCTTACCTGAACCCATTTATTCCAGAAGCGAACACGAGCCCAGCAGCTCCAGACACTGTCTGCAGCCTCATTGGATAGATTGATAGAAGCAACAGCCATTGGTTCCCGCTGCTGTCAATCAAATCCAGTGACACCAGAGCGGGGGGTGGGGCTGAGTCCTGCTGTCTAAGCGGCTCTCCGTAGGGGCACCCAATGAAAAGGAGGGCTGCGCCTCCGGATCACCACAGAAGAAGAGGATCGGGACTGGTCTGTGCAAAACCCTTGCACAGAGCAGGTAAGTGTAACATGTTTGTTATTTAAAAAATAAAATAAAAAAACAAACCTTAAGGCCCGGTTCTCACAGGGGCGGCACGACTTTGGGGGCGACTCGGCGACGCGATCTCAAGACGACTTGAGACGCCCGCCTGAGGCGATATGCATAATGACTTCTGTATAGAAGTCATTATGCAAATCGCATAATGATTTCTGTATAGAAGTCTGTATAGAAGTCAATGCAAGTCGCCCTGAGTCGCCCCCAAAAGTAGTACAGGAACCTTTTTCTAAGTCGGAGCGACCTGAGTCGCTCCTATTAGAACAGTTCCATAGTACAGAGCGGGACGCGTCTCCTCAGGCGACCGAGTCGCCTGAGGAGTCACCCCTATGTGAACCGGGCCTTACAATCACTTTAATGCAGTCACCATCTAAGAACTGGTAAACTGCAATATATTACATTTTTGCTCCTGTGTTTATCTATGCTGTAATATCTGTTTGGTCAAATATTTTCTATAATGTGGTTCTGTTTCTTATTGTGCTCTTGATTTTAGGTTTCATGATTTATTACCGACAGGGAGTGCCTGCTCTAACTATACCTATAGCAATGGAATTCCTACCGGGTGCCAGTTTAAATTTCAAAAATTGATTACAACATTAAGCAAACTGGTAACAGCAGTGTCAGACTGGTCAAAGGAGGTCAAGCCACACCTCTACTATGTGGGAGCCAATGACATAGGTATGTATACCTATAGACACAAAATAGATGTGTCAATATGTATGTCACTGTTACAAAGCACTAGATACTAAATACACTTTATAAAACAGCATTTAAAGTGGTTGTAAATCCTAATGACAAAAATGAAAGAAAAAAAAAACCTGCAAGAGAAAGGCATAATGAGCTAGTATGCATAGCATACTAGCTCATTATGTATTACTTACCTCAGATCGAAGCCCCCGCAGCAGTCTTCGTCTCCCCCTCCGGCCGTCAACAACTCTCCCGGAGTGACTTCCGGGTATCGCGGCTCCGGCGCTGTGATTGGCATGCGCGCGTGAGCCGCCGGTACGGCACACGGACTGAAGCAATGGCACATAGGTGCCATTGCTTCAGTTTGCCCCACAGGGGATATCTCCTAAACCGTGCAGGTTTAGGAGATATCCTGGGTAGCTACAGGTAAGCCCTAATCTAGGCTTACCTGTAGCATAAAGTGGTTGTAAAGGGTTTACAACCACTTTAAGGTCAGAGCCTTGTACAGAATGTCAGGTAAACTTCCTCATTCCTATCCTCAAAACTGGTTCAGCTGTTTCAGCTGACAGTTGACATGCTTAAAAGTGAACTAAATTGACCTCCTCTCTAGCGCTCTCGGGCTCCTCGGCAGCACCGGCATCTTCTCCCTGGGTGGTAGTCTTTGGGAGTCTTCATTGGCCAGCGTGAGATGACATAACGTTTGTGCATGCACAGGAGTCAGTCATTGGCAGACAGGAATAGTGCAAGCAATGTAAGCTGCAGAGGACTGCTTGCAGGCAGGTAGGTATATTTTATGGCAGAACATACATTGCGTGTCTTTTGTACGATAATAGTTTGCATGTTTCAGTCTGTTCCAAAATAACCTTTAGTTCTGTTTTAGCTCCCAACTGCATATTTGCCAACTATTTACAAGCTATCCCGCTACAGCTCTGTCCCAGGCTTTTCGGAGGAACAGCATTTTTTTGCTGGTACTATGAACAAGCAAAAATAATAATATAAAAAATAGTTTCTGATTGTACACATATAGGGGGTCAGGATTAAAAGTGCATACATAAAATGTGCATACATACATGTAAAGACACATATATGTAAACACACATATACTGTATATATACACATACACACACACATATATATAAATGCACATATGCACACACATATAAACCAGTGGCGGCTGGTGCTCAACATTTTTAGGGGGGCGCAAGCTAACTGAAAAATTCTGAAAAAATCAATTGCATCCACTGTGCCATCAAACGCTGCCACTGTGCCCATCAAATGCTCCCGCTGTGCCCATCAAATGCTCCCACTGTGCCCATCAAATGCCGCCACTGTGCCCATCAAATGCCGCCACTGTGCCATCAAATGCCGCCAGTGTGCCCATTAAATGCTGCCAGTGTGCCCATTAAATGATGCCAGTGTGCCATCAAATGCTGCCACTGTGCCCAAACGCTGCCACTGTGCCCAAACGCTGCCACTGTGCCCATCGAAGTCTGCCACTGTGCCATCAAATGCCGCCACTGTGCCATAAAATGCCGCCACTGTGCCATCAAATGCCGCCACTGTGCCCATCAAATGCTGCCACTGTGCCCATCAAACTCTGCCACTGTGCCATCAAATGCTGCCAGTGTGCCCATTAAATGCTGCCAGTGTGCCATCAAATGCTGCAACTGTGCCATTGAATGCCGCCACTGTGAATCCCCCTCGGGGTCCTCCATGCTTCTCCTGCTGTCCTCATCTCCTGTCCTCTCCTCTTGATAGGCGTCCAATAGCTGCGCCTATCGTTTCAGCCAATCAGGTGACGGGTAACAGACCCGCGCACCTGATTGGTGGAGAGGCAGTTTAGTGTTAGGAAAGTGAATATTAATTCGCTTTTCTAACACAACTGGGTGGACTGTGAGCGCCAAGCATGGCGCTCGCAGTTCACCTATTTTAAAGCCTATTAGAGCCTATTAGAGCCTATTAGAGCCTAAAGGGGCCGGACACCTGAATAGGGGATGGCAGCGGTGGCCATGGATAGATTCATCCAATGCTTGAATCTATCCATTGGTCACAGAGGGGGTGGCCGTAGAGAGGGGGCGACGCCCGTGCGCCCTTATGGACACACCGCCACTGAAAACACATGCACATACATGCACACTCACATACATATGCACACACACACTCACATACATATACATATGCACACACACATACATACATGCACATACATACATGCACACACACACACACACATACATATACACACACACATACATGCACACACATATAAACACACATACAGTAGATAGATAGTCTTATAAAAAAATGACAGACATTTACCTTACCTCTTTCTTCCGGGTACTGCACTGTAGGGGGAGTCAAAGAGCACAGCACACACTGTGCTTTCACTTTAGGTTAATGTGACGAGCTTCCTACACAGTGCCATTACAGTTCGGCTGACGATCGGGGAGCTCGTCTCAGCCGCCCTTGCCGCTCCTCCTATCGAAGAGTACAGGGGGCACAGCAAGGGGCCCAGTCGCCATTGTGAGCTCAGCGACCCCTATAATTCCGCCACTGGTGAGCTGTAGACGCCCTTTGTAAATTCCCCAGCACTTTTGGCATAGATTATACTTACCAACATCCTCACTTTTCCAAGATGTTCACAGTGTGGACTTATGCACATCCTCAGTCTAAACATGGGTCGACCGACCCCGGTTCGCAGCAGAACTTTCTAACATCGCAAATATTTGGAACCGAATAACAAACCCAATTGAAGTCTATGGGACCCGAACTGGAAAAAGTGCCCATTTTGAAGGCTTATTTGCAAGTAATTGGGCATACAAAGGGTATAGGGGTTTGGGTACTGCCCTGGGGGACATGTATCAATGAACACAAAGTTTCTAAAAAACATTACCTTCAAGCTTTCTTTATTTTATAAACAACAGTTTAGAGAGCCAGTCTGTATGATGGGTCCAAAATTGTGTGCACTCAGAACAAGATTAGAGATTTTTTGGATAAGTTCTGGTGTCTCTTTCGCAGACTTTTGATAGAAGTAACAGGTAAAATTGGACTTTGGGTGTTGGTGATGCCTTCATACCAAAACCCTATAGAGGTACTCTTGATGAATCAAGTAATGGCTGTGCATCGTCAAGGAGCAAGTGGCTGACACTGTATTCAAATAACTCAGCTGACTCCTACATGCATGATGCTGGGGCTATGGCAGGAAAAGCTGTGGACAAGGAGGCAGAATAAGCCACTATGGCAGCTGCGGTGGACTGCACACTAGTCTCTGCTTGGGTGACGGAGGATGACGAGGATGAAAATGGTTTTGTAAGCCAGTCCACCACCTCCTCTGCATGCAGTGGCTGGATAGCACGGGCAGCATCACTAAACAGAGGAAATGATGCCCCACCTGAGGACGGACCACGTCCTCTTTTGCCTGTGGACACAGATGCTGCTTACAGTGCCATGGGAATGTCTGCCTCTCCTTGTTGGCCTCCCAGATATGATGGGGGGGGGCTTTAATCAATGAAAACGGTGTTTTGTGCACTTTAACTTGAGTACTCACTGCACAGACACACTGCAATATACTGCGGTAAACGTGCACCAATGCACTGAAATATACAGCGTTAAATGTGCATTAACACACTGCAATATACTGCGGTAAACCTGCAATGATGCACTGCAATATACTGCAGTAAACATGTAGTAATGCACTGAAATATACTGCAGGAAACCTGCCCTGACAATAAAATGACACTAAAGTAAAAATGAACGGTCACACTACTATCACACTGCACTATCACTAGATTAACACTAAACTGCCACTCTACACTTACAATAGAATCACAATAGTATACACTATAGCACACTAATTCACTAGTAGCACTAAACAGAGCCCTGTTCTATCTCTCTTCACGCCAATATCGCACTGCAAATGGCCGCAATGAGAAGAATATTCTTATAGTGTGGTGTGGGAGCACGGATTGGATAAAGACATTGTCACATTGTCCAATCATGGCTCTGACAGTGCTGTGTGCCCTGATTGGGCAAAGCTTTCATTGCTTCAGACAATCAGGGCTTCCAATGCACTGTGTGACGGCGCAGTGCATTGTGGACGTTCGGCGGGACGAGCAAAAGGTCAAACACCCCAATAATTCAGGAGCTCGTCGAACGGGCGAACAGCCAATGTTTGACCCGAACTCATGCTCTGGCCAAACTGTTTGCCCCAACTCTACCTCTGTCTATACTTTTCAGAATTTTTTAAGTCCATGTAACACTAATGATCTTGCTCCTTGCAACATCTGTCTAGCAACATGATTGCTAACAACAATTCTCACTGACATTAAATGAGTTGCTTCCTCTCTGGTCAATGCAAAGTCTCACTCGCCATCCAGGGAGAGGTGACAGAGTGGCGCCATAGTAGGATGTGAGTGATTCATTTGCTTTCCTAGCAGTCATGTCACTGGTGAGCTGTCCCTAGAGGACCAAAGTATGTACAGTATGCATGTTGAAGCTTCTGTTTCTTTCACAGAAAACTCTTCTGTAGGCCTTTCAGGCTGCGAATGGGATTTTAATTATAGTGAATGGAGGACATTGCAAGTATGTCTGGGTACTGCTCTAAAACGCATATGTTTTATACCATACCATGTGATTTATTTTAACCATTGTCTGTTAAATTGTCATCACATCTTTGTAATTTTATTTTAGCAAAATTAAAGCCTCCAGTCATACGTGCCTACCGCACTCCTAATGACAATATACACATCAGCTGGAATGACACGGAAGTGTATAAAGATGTGCTACATGAAGTCCTAGTACAAAAATCCAATAGTGAAATTCATGAAAACTACAAGGTAGGGATCTTTTTCGAATGGTTCTTGAACAAAAAAAAAATGCTGGAAAGTTATAATCTGGAATTTTTGGACAGAAATACACATGAAAGCTAGGTTAGCAAAAAAGAAGGATATTTCAATTTAAAGCGGAATTTTCCCAATAACAACTTGATAAAAAAAATAATGTTCTTTAGCAAGGGACATACATTCTACATTAATAATTATGCTACCAACATTAGTGTGTGTTGTAAATTGCCTCCAGCATTGCTCCTGTTTCTCCCTACTTGAGGCTGCCATTTTATTGAAGCCCAGAGCCCCTGAACAGCAGTAAATCATAAAGCAGAACTAAACTCCTCAATTTAACTGTTTAAAAAAAACAGGAACATTCCTGGAATTCCAGGATTTCTAACTGTCAAATTTGCTTGTGTCCTCAACCAAACTGTCAAACCATCAAATGGCTGGTGTCACCAACTGATCACATGTGCAGCACCATGACAATTGCAGATCAAACAGAAGCAGCTTCCTTGGCTGTAAAGTATAGGAGGGTTTATTTCCTCTTTATGGCTGTCAGCAAATCGGCCTCTACAAATTCGTCAGTGCCTAAAAGTGCCCAAAGATGGAGAGCAACTGAGCATGTGCAGAGCTGGGTGAAATAGTATATTACTGTATTTTAAACAGTGTAGACAGTTATTTTTAATGTTTTACATAGCTATACCTGCAAAGGGGACCACCCTGAGGTGATCAAGCGGGACTTTATTTTCTGACTAAAGTTCCACTTTAAAATAACATAATAGTCAAAACATCTCTGCTGTATTGTGCTGAACTCTCCTATATGTGATGAAATACATAAAGGAGAGCTGTTTACCTGTCAAAATGATTTGCATTTCTGTACATCCAAGTTTTTTCACAGCCGTGTAGATGACACCCTTTACAATAAAGGATTACAGTGGTGTCTTCTCTCCACCCCACCCTGCTGACTGGACAGCAAAAGAGCAACATCAGACTGATGAGGTCATTCCTCTACTCACTGTGCTCTTTGTCAACATATCAGATTGGTCCTAGTCCCGCCCCTCCTTCTGCCACTCTAAGTACTTCTGTACATTGCAAGAGACATATGCAAAATGAAAATTCTGGTTCTTGCCCTATTTGCATTTAAATAAGTATTTCATTAATTAATATGAAACTGCATTAATGTGTGTCCTTAATACAAAGCTCTATTAATTTGTGTATTGTACATCTGCCTGAAGTTTAAAGGGGTTGTAAAGGTAAACGTTTTTTCACCTTAATGCATTCTATGCATTAAGGTGAAAAAACATCTGTGCATTAGCCGCCCCTCTGAGCCCCCGTTTACTTACCTGACCCCTGGAAAGTCACGCGCCGTGAACGCGCAGGCTTCTGGGCCGGCTTCTCGGCTCATTCATTGGTTGATTGAAAGCAGCGCAGCCATTGGCTTGCGTTGCTGTCAATCACATCCAATGGGGGGCGGGGCCGAGTGATACAGTGAGCGGCTATAGCCGCCGGCTGTATCACAGGCGCGCGCCCGCAATAACTCACCACCATGCGA
This sequence comes from Rana muscosa, assembly GCA_029206835.1. Lineage (NCBI taxonomy): Eukaryota > Metazoa > Chordata > Amphibia > Anura > Ranidae > Rana > Rana muscosa. The sequence goes on from CM055125.1 coordinate 103,232,516, forward strand.
GCTCGCATATAGGTGGTGAGTTATTGCGGGGAGGAGCCGAAACAGCCGCCGAGGGACACCAGAAGACGTGGTTCAGGGCCACTCTGTGCAAAATAAGCTGCACAGTGGAGGTAAGTATAACATGTTTGTTATTTTGAAAAAAATAAATAAATTGGTTACAACCCCTTTAAAGCGTTATTAAACCCACAACCAAAAATGTAATATATTGCAGCTTACCAATCCTTAGATTTGATGGCTGCATTAGTTTCCATTTTTAGGCTTTCCCCCTCTGTTTTGACCTGGTAATATGGCCATTAACCTACCTCCTGTATTAGAGTGCCCCCACTCTGGATGAAGGAGCAACAGGGACATCCTTGGATAGCAGCATTGTTTATCTGGGGGTGTTAGATGTACTATCAGATTTAGATATGCTAAAACATTGAAGCCTAACTCCAGCTCACCCTTTTAAGGAAGTTACAGCAACTGTTTTTTTTTTCTTTTGGGATAAAGGTTTTACACAAATATATAAAAGCTGATCGTTGTAAGCACCCAATGTCAGTGGTAAATGGTTTGTCTCACAAAATGTGTAAGGCTGCATTCACACCTGAGCTTTCATTTTCAGGCAAAAAGTTACACATTTTTTGGCCGCGATTTTGCACAGGTCAAAAGGTCACCAATTTAAAAAGCAGAAAAACGCCTGCAAACTGCCCAAAAAGAAGCTCATGTCCTTTTTGGGGCTTCAGGCATTTTGCTTCAGGCTACAAAACGCCCAGATGTGAACAGGGGCCATTTAAATGAATGGAATTTTGCTTGTTGGGCGTTTTTCAAGCATTTTACGAGCTGAGAATGCTCAGGTGTGAATGCAGCCTAAGTGAGCAAGACAAACAGTACCAAATAGTGTAAACACAACTGAATAGAAGTTCTGATCCACACTGTAGATTAGTGCTACAGACACAATGACACCTCACATGATCTGGCACCTCGTGTACAATAAGACGCCTACCAGAGCAAATGGACTCTTTAAGATAAAGAGTCAAATCCACTTGCGTATCCTTATGGTCTCTGGCTCAGAATCATAAACCTACCCCGCTCCCAACTGACGTCAGATGTGATGAAACGTGTAGGGCGGAGCTATCGATTGTGATGTCATTACACACTCTACAATCAGGAAGTTATTGGTTTGATTTCCTAAATTGGCTTTTTATAGATGAGTGCTTATCATTCTTTTATATTGTAAGTAATTAGAGGCTTTTTATAATAAATGTAATTCTTTAAATGTGGTTTTATACAATGTGGCTTCCTTGTTTTTTTTTCATTCAAAACTACTCCATACTGGCTGTTTATTGATGTCACAACCCAGTTAAGGTTTATGATTCTGAGCAGGAGACCATAAGAATACACAAGTGTAGTGTAAACCACATTTAGAGAATTTATTATAAAAAGCCTCTAATTACCGTATTTATCGGCGTATAACACGCACAGGCGTATAACACGGACCCCAATTTTAGGAGGGAAGTTTAAGGAAAAAAACTTACATTTTAAATAAAGAACTTTAAAGCAAAATTAGGGTCACAGCTCAAGTGCCTATCTGCAGCCATTAAATTGCCCAACAATGCTGCCTGTTCAGTGCCCATCTGCAGCCTATAAATTGACCAACAATGGCTGCATTGGTGTTCTCTTTGGCTTCAAATATGTGCGAAGCAGTAAGGGTGCCATACCAATGGTCATAAAGTTAAAAAAAAGTATTTTATTAAATAGTTAGTGAAATCAGAGAGCCAACATGTTTTACGGACTTTAAAGGCACTTGAATTCATATAGTAGTCAAAATTAAAGTAGAAAAATCATTTTTCTTTTTCGTACATCACGGGACACAGAGCGACTTAGTCATTACTAATGGGTTATATAGATTACCTTCAGGTGTTGGCACTGGCCAATTCCAAACCGGAAGTACCCTCCCCTATATAAGCCCCTCCCACCCGGGAGCACCTCAGTTTTTTGCCAGTGTCTAAGGTGTTGGCCAAAGAGTAACATGTGTTTTCACTGGGCTTGCGTACAGGTTCTTTTGGGCCTTAGTAAGCTGTTCCGGATCCCACCAAAAAAGCTTCATAGCTAAACGGTCGGTACCCGGGCCTTGCAGCAGAAGAGCAAGGTTTTGCCTGTAATGCTTCTCTTAGGAGGGCTGGACCCTGGGATCCAGAGCTCTGGTCATACCCACGACCAAGACGCTGTCTGTGCAGGGTGCTATACAGGTCCAGGGGAGTGGAATCCTTGGGAACCCGGTCCCTGAAGGTTTAATTACAATGCCTGCCGTGATAGGTGAAGTTTGGACTTTTGTGGACCAAACAAAGTCCTGCGGCGGGGATCAGGTAAGTGGGGGCCCTCAGGAACTTGGTTCTATTGGGGGACCCCCAAGCCTAATTTGTCTTTCTGTCTGTTACCTAACGGTATTCCCGCTAAATATCTGTGTTTGCCTATAACTACTGAAAATGTAAAATTTTAATAGTAGTCAAGAAAAAAAAAAAAAAAAACAGGGACCGCGGTACCTGTGTTAAACCACTAGAGGCCGCTGTAGTCCATTTTTCTTGTAAATGTGGATCTTTGGTTTTCTCAACTCAAAAGATCCAGGCAGCTGGTAAGTTTCTCTGAGGGAATCCACTTCCTCTGCCCTGTTGCTGCGTTCATCCACCGCACAGGCCCTCCGGCAAAAAGGGCCCTGGCTCCTAGTCCTCTGTTGGTTTTCGAAAAGGGCGCCATTGGCGCACGGGCGCGCGCGCGGGCGCGTGCACGCGCCTCCTATGAAAAAAAAGGGGCGGGGCGGGTGGATGACGCTCGATGCGCGCCGCGGCGCTTCTGCGCATGTGCGGGCGTCCCAGCATGGTTAAAAGACACAGTACAAGTGTCAGCTGCATGCAAACAGAGCTAGCAACAAACAGTGGCACACAGAGGCGGTTGATGCAGGCATCCCCATAGAAAGGCACTTTAGTGGACACCAGCTGGTATATAGCAGCACCTGTGTTAGACTATTACCAGCAAAAATTGGTGTATGACGACGGGAATACCTCAGCTTTGTGCTTAAAGGATATGTCGTCCAGACGCTCCGGAAATAATCTTCCAGGAAGCCAAAGGGGTCTCCATCGGGCTCTGAGGATATTGGGCATGCTTGCACTGCACCAATCTCCCCTGAGAATGCAGAGGTCAGTAGCCGTAGAAACCCCGCAGGAATGCCTGGTGCTGCGGCTGTCCCCAGTCCACCAGCTCCTGTATATATAACAGAGGAGGTTTTATCCTCAACTCTGGGAGGATTGGAAGAGAGATTAACAGCATTGTTCGCTGCTTCCCTGTCACAGGAAAAGCGCGTCCGATCTCCGTCTCCTCCTTCAGAGTGCCTGTTAGTGGAGGAACAGCCCCACACAGAGATCGACCTACCTGAAGGGGATCAGGATGAGGTTGATTCACTTATAGAGGAATCAACAGTGGAAGAACCTTTCTCAGCTTCTCAGGCTGAAAGATTATGGGTTCAGTCTCTGACTAACATGGTCCGATCAGCATTTAAAATGCCTCTGGCGGAACCACCATCCACTACGGTTTCCTCGCTGGGGTCGCTAAAAGCTCCCCAGGCGGTCTGTTCCTTCCCAATCCACCCTTTATTAGAAGGGCTTATTTACCAGGATTGGGAGCATCCTGATAAAATATTTGCTCCCCCCAAGAGATTTCCGGTGATCTATCCCATGGAGGATAAGTTCATAAGAAAATGGAGGGTCCCTATAGTGGACGCAGCCATCTCTTCTGTTAACAAATCACTGACATGTCCAGTAGATAATGTTCCAATGTTCAAAGACCCAATAGATAAAAAATTGGAGTCTTTACTAAAATCTGCTTTCTCTACAGCAAGCATGGTGACACAACCTGCGGTAGCAGCGATTGGAGTCTGCCAAGCAGTGAAAGATCAGTTGAAACAAGTCTTAAGGGACTTACCAGATCAGCAGGCTCTTGCCCTAGCTGACCTGCCTAGAGCCTTGTGTTTTGCGGTGGACGCCATAAAGGATACAATCCAACAGGCCTCCCGCTTTACGCTGTCTATAGACATATGCGTAGGCTTCTGTGGCTCAAAAACTGGTCTGCTGAAGCTCCCTGTAAAAAACTGCTGGTTAGCTTCCCATTTCATGGAGAACGCTTATTTGGAGAAGATCTGGACAAATATATCCAGAAAATTTCTGCCGGTAAAAGTTCACTCTTACCGGTTAAGAACAAGGGTAGAAGTCCTTCTTTTAAGAGGCCTACTTCTCCAGTCCCTGGCACATCGGCTGTGAAACAGTTCCGACGGCCTCCGCGGTCAAATCCAGGGGGCAGAAATCAGGGACAATCACAGGGTATCAAGAAACCCTGGGTCAAGAGAGGTACAAAACCTCCCCCTAAGTCATGAAGGGTTGCCCCCACTCAGTCGGGTGAGGGGAAGACTTCAGTTGTTCACAGAGACCTGGCGGGACACCATCAGAGATGGGTGATCCCCGCAGTAAGTCTGGGATACAGGCTGGAGTTAAAAGACATTCCTCCTGCCCATTTTATAAGGTCAAACGTGCCAAGCGATCCCCAGAAGAGTGGATCCCTCCTTCTGGCACTAGAGCAACTATTGCCCCAAGGGTAATCATGAAGGTTCCCTTGAAAGAAAACGGGTTCGGGTTTTACTCGAACCTTGTCACAGTCCCCAAACCAAATGGGGACATGAGGCCCATATTGAATATAAAAGGGCTAAACAAGTTCCTACATATCAGGACTTTTTTCGGATGGAGTCGATCCGATCGGTGGCCACCGCCCTACAAGGGCAGGAATGGTTAGCCTCGATCGACATAAGGGATGCTTATTTGCTTGTTCCCATCTTTCCGGCCCATCAGAAATTTCTACGCTTTGCAGTAGAAGGGCGCCATTTTCAGTTCAGAGCCTTACCTTTCGGTCTGGCCACGGCACCACGAGTGTTCACAAAAATTCTGGCCCTACGATTGGCCAAACTAGGAACACAAGGTGTAACGATAATGGCATATCTAGACGACTTGTTGCTGATAGACCACTCAGTGGAAAAAACTAGAAGTGGTCGTTCACAAGATAATCAAGTATCTGGAATCTCACGGTTGCATTATCAACCGAGACAAGTCAGCCCTAAAACCAGTCAAAAGCCTGGAATACTTGGGGGCTAAGACTGGATTCAAAGCAGAGAAAGATTTTCTTACCTCCAGAGAAGATGTCGTCTTTGAAAGATTTGACCCACTTAGTGGGTACAAAAAAGAAAAACCATCCATACGCCTGTGTATAAGGCTGCTGGGAAAAATGGTGGCTTCATTCGAAGCGGTACCCTACGGTCAATTCCATTCAAGGAACTTGCAGAGGGCCATACTGTCAGCCTGGAACAAAAAAGTTCAGGCTTTAGACTTACCAATGTCCCTGTCCCCTTCCGTTCGCAAGAGCCTCCATTGGTGGTTGGTGCCCCAGAATCTGGGAAGGGAAACCCTTCAGTTCGGTTTCTTGGAAGGTGGTCACTACAGTTGCCAGCCTCATAGGCTGGGGGGCAGTACTGGAGCAATGGTCTCTCCAGGGCAAGTGGTCAGAAGCAGAGAAGGCCCTGCCCACCAATCTCTTAGAGATACGAGCAGCCCGGTATGCCCTAGTAGCATGGACATCCAAACTCCAAGGGTCACCTGTCAGAATTCAATCAGACAATGCCACAGCAGTGGCATATATCAATCACCAGGGTGGCACCAGGAGTCGTGCAGCCCAGAGGGCAGCGAAATGCATCCTGGAGTGGGCAGAAAGGTATGTCACAGCCATATCCGCGGTTTTCATCCCAGGAGTGGAAAATTGGAGAGCGGACTTTTTTAAGTCGCCAGCAATTATGCCCGGGGGAATGGTCTCTTCACCCCGAGGTTTTCCAGGCAATATGCCAGCGGTGGGGAACACCGGATGTAGATCTGCTAGCATCCAGATTCAACGCAAAGGTGGACAGATTTGTGTCTCGCACAAAGGATCTCCTAGCTTGCGGTTCGGATGCCCTAGTGTTCCCTTGGAATCAGTTCAAGCTGATATATGCATTCCCATCGCGATTAATCCGCAGAATCAGGGTAGAAAAGAAACCAGTGATTCTGGTGGCTCCAGCGTGGCCCCGAAGGGCATGGTACGCGGAGATTGTAAAAATGTCAGTGGGAAGTCCTTGGACCCTCCCACATCGTCCGGACCTGCTTTCGCAAGGACCGATATACTACCCTTCCTTACCAGCCCTAGGTTTGACGGCCTGGCTATAGAAGCCCACATTCTAAAAAAGAGAGGGCTCTCTAATCCTGTGGTATCTACCATGATCAATGCCAGGAAGCCGGTATCCAGGCAGATCTATTATAGGATCTAGAAGGCGTACATCACGTGGGGTGAGGCCAGGAAATGGCATCCACGTAAGTACGTAATAGGTAGGATTCTGGACTTCCTACAGTGGGCTGTACATAGGAAGCTTGCCTTGAGTACTATCAAGGGTCAGACGGCCTTGTCAATATTTTTTTTTTTGCCAAAGGCCCTTGGCTTTGCATTCATTAGTCAAAGTTTTCATACAAGGAGTGATGCGTATTAGCCCTCCGGTTAGTATTCCCATATGTCCATGGGACTTAAACCTGGTTCTGTCGGTTCTACAGAAACAACCATTTGAACCATTGCGGCACATTTTCTTGGTTCTTTTCACCAGGAAATTGATTTTCTTAGTAGCCATTTGTTCGGCTAAAAGAGTATCGGAATTAGCCGCCTTGTCCTGTAAGGAGCCATATCTGGTTGTCCATAAGGACAGAGTAGTATTACGTCCTCATCCAGCCTTTCTTCCTAAGGTGGTATCGAGGTTCCATTTGAACCAAGGTGTGGTTCTTCCTTCCTTTTTCCCCAAACCTAGTTCGGTAGAGGAAAAGTTATTGCATTCTTTGGATGTAGTAAGAGCAGTTAAAGCTTATCTAAAAGCCACTGCTCAGATTCGTAGAACGGATACTTTGTTTGTTCTGCCGGAAGGCCCCAGAAAGGGTCAGGCAGCATCAAAAATCTACTTTAGCCAAGTGGATTCGACAGGTCATAATACAAGCCTATGGCTTGAAAAGGAGACCGCCTCCGTTCAAAGTTAGGGCGCACTCCACAAGAGCAGTTGGAACTTCATGGGCAGTGCATCACCAAGCCTCCCTGGCTCAAGTACTGTAAGGCCACAACATGGTCCTTAGTACACACGTTTACTAGATTCTACCAGGTAGACGTCAGAAGTCAGGAGGATGTCGCCTTTGGGCGCAGTGTGTTGCAGGCCGCAAAAGAGCCTCATGCCTGATGGCGCCCAGCTTATGTATCCCTCCCCTCATTTGGCATTGCTTTGGGACGTCCCATTAGTAATGACTAAGTCGCTCTGTGTCCCGTGATGTACGAAAAAGAAAAAGGGATTTTTATAACAGCTTACCTGTAAAATCCTTTTCTTGGAGTACATCACGGGACACAGAGCTCCCACCCCTCTTTTTGGGACACTTATTGCTTGGCTACAAAACTGAGGTGCTCCCGGGTGGGAGGGGCTTATATAGGGGAGGGTACTTCCGGTTTGGAATTGGCCAGTGCCAACACCTGAAGGTAATCTATATAACCCATTAGTAATGACTAAGTCGCTCTGTGTCCCGTGATGTACTCCAAGAAAAGGATTTTACAGGTAAGCTGTTATAAAAATCCCTTTATTACACATAATTAAAATAGGTTACACGGAGTGTACAAGACCACAAACAACTGATGGTACATAAACTGTAGCATGGTAATGATATAGACAGATATCATCTGCAGCCTCACCTTTCCCATCATTGCAGCCTGTTCAGGATTATCCCTGCTGTCTCAGAGGGAAGAGGAGGAGCGAGCGCCGCTGAATTACACAGAGCCTCGATCTCCTGTGTACCCGTCACTCCGTCACTCACTGCCACGCCTACTGGCCCTGCTCATATAATAGACAGAACAGTGGCCCAATGCAGGGCCAGGAGGCGTGGCTGTGCGTGGCGGAGCGCCGGGTACACAGGAGATCGCGGCTCTATGAAATTCAGCGGCACTCGCTCCTCTTCCCTCAGAGACGTCAGGGATCAGCGTATAACACGCACCCACGATTTCCCCCTGATTTTATGGGGAAACAAGTGCGTGTTATACGCTGATAAATACAGTACTTACAAAATGTGCTAATAAAAGAATGATAAGCACTCATCTATAAAAAGCTGATCCTGGAAATCAAACATACAACTTCCTTGTTGTAGAATGCGTGATGACCTTACCATCAATGGTTTACTTACGCGTTTCAGCACATCTGACGTCATCGGGGCTAGGCTTATAATTCTGAGCAGGAGTCCATAAGCATAAACAAGCGCATTTGACTCTTTTTAGAGTCCATTAGCTCTGTTAGGAGTTTTATTGTACACCAGGTGGCAGATCACTTAGATATCGCTGTGTCTGCAGCACTCATCTCCAGTGTGGATCAGAACTCCTATGCAGTGTTTTCCTAAATAGTGTGTGGGGACTTTTATTCTTGTCACTTCATTTGCTGTATTTTTACAAAAATTATATTCTATTTATTCATGTTTTATTGCTATTTTTAGCGTGCCACTTTTGGAATTACACTTGGTATACTATTTGTATCGATGGTTGTGGCAGCTGCTTAGTAAGCCATATCGTGATTTCATTTTGTATGCCTAAGGCTGCATTAACACATGGGAGTTTTGAATCGTGGGCAGAATCACTGCAATTCTGCCTACAATTTTTTTAAATGCTCTGGTAAAATGACAAATCGCACAACGCGAATTTCAGATGCCATTCATTTTAACGGCACCTAAAAATGGCGGTGCAGTTCTGCCTTGATTGCCGCGTGATGAATTGCGTGGTAATCGTGGCAAACCGCATTGCATGAAGCTTGTCGCCCCAAAAGTAGCTCCTAAACTTTTTTCATGCTTTATGTAAACTGGTTTGCCGCATTTGCAAAAACGCACAGGTGCGAATGCAGCCTGATGGTTTGTCTCAGTCCTCTAACTGCTACATCTGCAGGAAAGCTTGCTTGAAAAACAACGATTGTTGACAGGATCGCCAGGTGAAAATAAAGGAAAGAAACCCTAAAAATGAAAAATAATGCAGCCACCACATCTAAGAATTGGTAAGCTACAATATAAAATTTTTTTTTGCTTTTGGCCCAGTCTCCGAAGGGAGGGGATCATGCTCGGCTTCAGTATGTCACAGTACATGTTGGCATTCATGGTTCCCTCAATGAACTGTAGCTCCCCAGTGCCAGCAGCACTCATGCAGCGCCAGACCATGACACTCCCACCACCATGCTTGACTGTAGACAAGACACACTTGTCTTTGTACTCCTCACCTGGTTGCCGCCACACACACTTGACACCATCTGAACCAAATAAGTTTATCTTGGTCTCATCAGACCACAGGACATGGTTCCAGTAATCCATTCCTTAGTCTGCTTGTCTTCAGCAAACTGTTTGTAGGCTTTCTTTTGCATCTTTAGAAGAGGCTTCCTTCTGGGATGACAGCCATGCAGACCAATTTGATGCAGTGTGTGGCGTATGGTCTGAGCACTGACAGGCTGACCCCCCACCCCTTCAATCTCTGCGGCAATGCTGGCAGCACTCATACGTCTATTTCCCAAAGACAACCTCTGGATATGACGCTGAGCACGTGCACTCAACTTCTTTGGTAGACCATGGTGAGGCATGTTCTGAGTGGAACATGTCCTGTTAAACCTTGGTCACTGTGCTGCAGCTCAGTTTCAGCGTCTTGCCAATCTTCTTACAGCCTAGGCCATCTTTATGTAGAGCAACAATTCTTTTTTTCAGATCCTCAGAGGGTTTTTTGCCATGAGGTGCAATGTTGAACTTCCACTGACCAGTATGAGAGAGTGAGAGTGATAACACCAAATTTAACACACCTGCTCCCCATTGCCACCTGAGACCTTGTAACACTAACGAGTCACATGACATCGGGGAGGGAAAATGGCTAATTGGGCCCAATTTGGACATTTTCACTTAGGGGTGTACTCACCTTTGTTGCCAGTGGTTTAGACATTAATGGCTGTGTGAGTTATTTTGAGGGGACAGCAAATTTACACTGTTATACAAGCTGCACACTCACTACTTTACATTGTAGCAAAGTGTCATTTCTTCAGTGTTGTCACATGAAAAGATAGAATAAAATGTTTACAAAAATGTGAGGAGTGTACTCTCTTTGGTGAGATACTCTGTGTAATAACTGAAATGAATGACTCATCCCAGCTCCTTTTCATCTTTTAGGATATTATAGGTTTAAGCAAAGAAATTCCCAATGCTGCTTCTGATGTCACATACACCGTGAAAGTACGGGCGAGGTTATCACCATATTCCATAGAGTCAGGTGGCCATTTTCTTTGGAGTGACTGGAGTGAAGAGCAGACACTGCAAGGTAAAGTTAAGAGGAATTACAATGACGTTATTTATAAAAAGAACCTGCAATAGCCATGTGATGGCAGTTTATAACGAATCTAATTTAACATTGAATACAGCACAAGTGTACGAAGTGCTACCTGCCAAACAGTTCGTTTCTAATGAGACACACTTTCAGCATCAAGGCAGTTTGTAAAATTCTAACCATTCATTCTCATTGCAGTCAAAGCAATACCATTTTGTCAAAGCAGTGATTGGATCGTGAGAGAACAGCAGTGCATTGATTAAGTCAGCTCTGTGCTTCCTCCTCGAAACCAAAAACTCTATTTGTTAGGTTCACAGCACTATGCAATGCTAACAATGCTGCCTTCTCAATTTTCAGATCGGTAGTGATGTGCAGAGAATTACAAAAAGATACTATAAATAAAAAAATTAACAAAATAATGTACTATATACTGTAAAAATATTTTTAATAGTTTAATTAACACATAACTGAATTAAATAGGGGTCTCTTCTTGAAACGGTGTCACCTCTATAACTGTTGGACAAGTGCACTGACAAAAAATGTGTTAGTTTTCGTTTCATTCGTTTTTTTACTTTTTTCAGAAATCCGAAAATTCGAAATTCGGATTTTCTGATTTCCAAATTTTCAAATTCCAAAATGTTCTAATTTTCTAATTTTCAAATTCCGAATTTTCAAATTCCGAATTTTCAAATTCCGAATTTCCGAATTTGTCAGAATTTGTTAAAAAACGAATTTGGAGCTAAACGAATTGCACATGTCTACTAACTGTTGATTGGACTGTGATACCACTGGAGAGTTGTCTAAACCTTTCCTCTCCAGTACCAGGGAATCCTAGGATTAAATTACATGAGCTTAGCCCTCTGATGAGTGAAACGCAGTTGATCAGTTTTCAGTGGGAATTTGACAGGCGGTAAGGAGGCATTATGTTGCCACCTCACCAACTGTTTTATTCACCCTATGCACCACAATGGCATGCATTGCACCTGGTTGTAAGGCAGTTGCGGTTTGGCCCTTTTCAGTTGAATGCAATCATTTTTGCCACACCGCGATGCCAAGCATGTGACATGTATACACCCCTATCTGTACCCTTGCAGCTTAAAGGAGAGCAGTTGGGGGGGGGGGGTGAAAATGTGGCTCAAAGTGTTACTAAACCCAGGATCCTGAATTCACTATATCTGGTCTCCCACATTACACTAAACATGGAAATGCAATTATTTTCGTAAATATAAACTGCTAAATACCTTTTCTCATCAGCAGTATATAGAAGTCTTGTGACTTCTGTCAGTGTCTGTCTGAGCACTGGTTAAAGCTTGTAAGATTCATTAATTCTCCTCTGACTGTCCTATGAGGCTGCAGGACCCCTGACTTTCTGTCTGGAGAGTGACGATTGGCCCCGTGCTGATTACATGCACCCTCCCAAAAAAACTCTAGCAATACACATCAATCAGAGCATGTGCAGAGTGCCCCCGAGGCTCTGTACTATCAGGAGATGAATTGGGGTCAGTGGAAGAAGGGGAGGATCAGAGAAGACAGGGTCAAACAGCCTTTTTACACAATGCGGGGGATTAACCCTTAGGTTCCATAGTGAGTATAACAAGCATGCTTTACTGCATATACAGACTGATTTTACTGTTGTGGGTTTAGTAGCACTTCAACTGTTTTTTTGCCCCCAACAAAGTGTAAATGAAGCCTTAAAGCTGAGCTTCAGTTCACATCAATCTACCCCTGATGTGCTTGTTAAAGCGATATTAAACCCAAAAGCAAACATTTATATTGCAGCTTACCATTTCTTATATGTGATGTCTGCATTAAGGCCCCTTTCACACTGGGGCGGGCAGGAGCGGTGGCGGTATAGCAGCACGATTTTCAGCGCTGCTATACCGTCGTTCTTACCGCGGTATGCGGTCGCTAGGGGGGTTAATTTAACCCCCGCTAGCGGACGAAAAAGGGTTAATACCGCCCGCAAACCGCGGCTATTGCCCATGCTGATCATCTTCTGTTTTTTTTTTCTCTTTTCTGTTATTCGTTTATGTTTTCTTCTTGCTACCCCAAACTACAGTACAATGATATATTGTATGATATGTGCCTACGAAAGCTATATCTTATATTATGTACCAAAGAGTTGTATTACAGCTTGTACATGTTAATGCTGTATTCATAGGCGTGCGCACAGGGTGTGCCGGCTGTGCCTAGGCACAGGGTGTGCTGGATGTGCCTAGGCACAGGGTGTGCCGGATGTGGCTAGGCACAGGGTGTGACGGATGTGCCTAGGCACACTGTAATCACCCCATGTGCATTAGCATTATCCAGGAGCAGCACTAGGTGGGTGATTGGGGATGCCAGTGGCCATTGTAAATGCCCCCATTATATTAAATTCTAGGTTCATTTTTAGGAACACATTACACCTGTATTTAGGGTGTATAGTAATATGCTTCCAATCAACTGGCTCCCACCACCAGGGCCCCTTCCTGGGACAGGAAGTGACGTTCATGTGTGTTTGAGCTTTGGGGTGCACACCCTAATGCAATAGGCTATGGCTGTATTACTAATGTGTATTCTATCTTTATATACAATAAACATTGATTTTGGGGAAAAAAGAAACCTAGAACAAGTTCAGGAAAGCCATAGAAAATGCAGTATGCCCAATCTGCATGTTTGTTCTATAGCAGCCAGACAATTAGCAGTTTCAGAAGGTGAAGATGAAGCAACCTTCATGTTACTCTTGTGACCGGATTGAAGGACATGTTTTTTTCTTTTCTGATTTGAAACGACACAGATGGTTATATACCCTAAGCGATGATAGCACTGTGGATTTTTACAGGTTGGCAATTTCAGAGTACAAACCTATGGTAAATATTGCCTGCCATTCCAGAATCTGCTTTCATAGAGTCCAAATACTTAGCAATTGATCAGCTCCAATCTATAGGGAAATTGTATTTTACAGGTTTCTTCTGCTGTCTCATGGCGATTTAAAACAATGTTCAGAATGATTTATGCAGAATGCTCATGTGTGTGTTATTTATTTCTAGGAGTGAGCAATGGGCGAGATATATCCATCCTATTACTTCTATTAATACCAGCAATAATTATTGTTTCAGCAGTCATCCTGCTCATTTACATAAGAAGGTAATTTCCTATGCTTATGACAACACTAGTATAGATGTTCCTCTGTCTACCTCTCTGTTTGTCTTGTTTTTCTACACCCCCCCCCCCCCCCCCAAAAAAAAAAAAAGATAATCCCTTCCTTTTCCAGTGCCTTATCTTTTTCTTTTTCTTTTTTATATCTCCTTCTCTTTATAATTTTATATCCCTATCAATTTATCCTATCTATCCATATCTATCTATCTATCTATCTATCTATCTATCTATCTATCTATCTATCTATCTATCTATCTATCTATCTATCTATCTATCTATCTGTCTATCTATCTATCTATCTATCTATCTATCTATCTATCTATCTATCTATCTATCTATTTATCCTATCTATCTATCTATCTATCTATCTATCTATCTATCTATCTATCTATCTATCTATCTATCTATCTATCTATCTATCTATCTATTTATCCTATCTATCTATCTATCTGTCTATCTATCTATCTATCTATCTATCTATCTATCTATTTATCCTATCTATCTATCTATCTCTATCCCTATCTATTTATCCTATCTATCTATCTATCTATCTATCTATCTATCTATCTATCTATCTATCTATCTATCTATCTATCTATCTATCTATCTATCTATCTCTATCCCTATCTATCTATCTATCTATCTATCTATCTATCTATCTATCTATCTGTCTATCTATCTATATATTTATCGATTTATCTATCTATCTATCTATTCCTATCTATTTATCCTATCTATCTATTTATCCTATCTATCTATTTATCCTATCTATCTATTTATCCTATTTATCCTATCTATCTATTTATCCTATCTATCTCTCCCTATCTCTCTCTATCTATCTATCTATCTATCTATCTATCTATCTATCTATCTATCTATCTATCTATCTATCTATCTCTATCCCTATCTATCTATCTATATTCATCCCTATCTATTTATCCTATCTATCTATTTATCCTATCTATCTCTCCCTATCTCTCTCTATCTATCTATCTATCTATCTATCTATCTATCTATCTATCTATCTATCTATCTATCTCTATCCCTATCTATCTATCTATATTCATCCCTATCTATTTATCCTATCTATCTATTTATCCTATCTATCTATGCCTATCAATCCCTATCTATCTATCTATCTATCTATCTATCTATCTATCCCTATCTATTTATCCTATCTATCTATATATCCTATCTATCCTATCTATCTATCCCTATCTATCACTATCTAACTATCCCTATCTATCTAGCACACGATTAGGAGCCTGAGGCTCTAATTGGCTTAAAAAAAGGGTGGGCTCGGGGCACAGAGCACTGTGCCATGAGCCCACCCAGTTGTGTGACAATAGCAAATTAATATTTGCTATTGTCTTTCTGCTTCTCCTCCTGGCCAATTAGGAAGCGGATCTTAAGACCCGATTGGCCAAGAGGAGAAGCGACCATATTGCCTGCCGAGGAGGAGATGCAGGGGAAAGCCGCTGAGGAGGAGATGCAGGGGAAAGCCGCTGAGGAGGAGACGCAGGAGGAAGCCATCGAAGCTGCCTTTGACCTAGATAGTGGTGCGGGGCTGGTGGGCAGACAGGCGAGCGACGAGGGGTGGTGGGTGGTTTGCCGAATGACCGAGCGACAGAGGGGTGGGGGATTTGTTACTGGCGGATCGACCGAATGAGGATGGGGGGTTTGACTGACCAACCAAACGGGGGGGGGGTGTCCTTTATTTTCCGCCCCCCCCCCACGAAACTGGAGCACCAGCCACCACTGCTATCCGTCTGTCTGTCTATATGTCTACCTGTCTATCTATCTTACATTAATAGAGTATTTATATTGGGTTGTGTTCTAAAACCACCGGCCAATACATACAATATATACAGTTTCCAAGTGGTTTACCAGGGACTGGCTTTCTCATGAAAGTGGTCCGAGCAGCTAGTTAGCCGCTAGATAGCTTTCTGAAGCAGCGAGAGGGGTCTACTGCTTTGATCTTTGAGCCTGTCATTCCTTATTTCTATTGCAAGAGTTGTTTACATTCCTTGTAATTGGAATAAAAGTCATAAAAAAAAAAATTTAAGGAACAGTGTAAAAAGAAAAAATTTAATAAATAAGAAAAAAAAATCCCCATCCCTCTGTGCTCACACGCAGAAGCGAACGCATATGTAAACAGTGTTCACACCACACATGTGAAGTATGTCCACAAACGTTTGAGCGAGAGCAATTATTCTAGCACTAGACCTCCTCTAAAATTTTAAAGCGTCACCTATGGAGATTTTTAGAAATTAGAAAAATAAATAAAAATCTGCGTTACTTTTAGTATTTTATGCACATAAATTACACCTTCCCCTGAATAGTAGATTATATTATAGCTGGACTATACCTTTTCAGACCGTACTGGCGTGTTTTGCACAGGAACTCTATACCAGGAATATCCGGCTTTCATACATCAGTATCGTATGCAAGAACCTTAATGCCCTGTACACACGATCAGTTTTTCCGACAGGAAAACCGTGTTTTTTTTTTCAGCAGGAAAACGGCTCACAATTGTGTTGCATACACACGGTCACTCAAATCTTGGCTGAAATTCCAAATGTCAAGAATGCGGTGACATACAACACGTACGACGAGCCGAGATCAATGAAGTTCAATAGGCAGTTCGGCTCTTCTGCTTGATCCTGAGCATGCACGTTTTTTCCGCGTCGTAATTGCATACAGACGAGCGCGATTCCCGATAGGAATTTTTCCTGTCACGAAAATTGAGATCCTGCTCTCAATCTTTTCTTGGCAGGAATTCTGACAGAAAAAGTGTGATGGAGCATACACACGGTCAGAATTCCTGGCAAAAAGCTCACATCACACTTTTCTTGTCGGGAAAACTGATCGTGTGTACGAGGCATAAGGCTCCGTTCACATCTAGGCATCCCGGATTGTTGGCGTAATCGCCGCGATTCTGCTTGCGATCACGGAAAATCGCGATTCCCATCACTTCCAATGGCACCCCGATCGCAGCGTGATTTTGCCGCGCTTGTCGCCCAACGAATCGCGGTAAAATCGTGCAAACGGAATTGCGGTACCCCGTCGCCCAAAGGAAGTTGCAGAACAATTACAGCAAAATCGCACCGCGATTGGGCTGTCATTGGAAGTAACAGGGATTGCAAGGGGTCCTGCAATTTGCCGTAAGTTTGGGATTGCAGACAGAATCGTGGCGATTCACATAAATTTGCGGTCGGAACCACCGCAATTCCCCCCCCCCATGATTTCAAATGGCTGCAAAACGCGGGACACAATTGCGATCCCATTACTTCTAATAGCACCCTAATCACGCAGCGATCTTGCCACGATTGTCAGCTGGTAAATTGCGCTGCAATCGCAACAATACACAGTGCTAAAAGGAACACTAGCTTCTTTTGGGCGAAATCGTTGCACGTTGTGCTTAGGCCACGATTGCAGTGTAATTTACCAATCCGACAATCGCGGCAAAATTGCAGCGTGATTGGGGTGCCATTAGAAGTCATGGCATGAAAATCGCATAACACGTTTTGCAGCCATTTCAAATTGCGGGGCAGAATTACGGAGATTCCGCCCGCGATCATGTGTGAATGTAGCCTAATAGTATTTGATTTGTTTTTATCTTTGTGGGAACTGCTGCCCCTAATAATACGACTACCTAATTAGATAGAGTCTGAAATGGGAAGTGTTTGAGGGTAGTAGGCATGGTGCTGCTCAATTGTTTGTATGTGTGTGGTGCCCTTTAAATAAAATATAAATTCCTAGTAATCAAATAAATTCCAGTTTAGTATCTGGTAACAAAACGTATTCATTGAAACCTATTTTGTTAATTGAATTTGTAAAGTGACAGGTGCTTTTATTATTCAGAAATAAATAAGTAAAACTACAAAAATTATTAAACATTTGATGTGCAAAATAATCCTTAAGTGAACAATACTTACAATTTAAAGTGACTGGTGCTCTTTAAAATTAGGCAAATTAACAAATAGTCAGTCTTTGATATATAGGCTACTTTCACGCTGCCAGCGCGGGGGCGTTGGCGGTAAAGCGCTGCTTTTTTAGCTGCGCTTTACTGTCATTTTTGCAGCGCTATTCGACCGCTAGCGGGGTGCTAGCGGCCGAAAAAGGGTTGAAACCGCCTGCAAAGCGCCGCTACAGCGACGCTTTGCTGGCGGTTTGGCGGTGCTGCCCATTGATTTCAATGGGCAGGGGCGCTTTAGGAGAGGTGTATACACCGCTCCTACAGCGCCTCAAAGATGCAACTAGCAGGACTTTTTTTACTGTCCTGCCAGCGCACCACTCAGTGTGAATGCCCACGGGTTTTTTCACATTGGAGTGAAAGGAGAGGCTCATTCTGGGTGCTTTGCAGGCGCTATTTTTAGCGCTATAGCGCCTGCAAAGCGCCTCAGTGTGAAAGTAGCCTTAGAAATAGTCCTTGGATGAATAGTCAAAAAATCATGTGACAGGTGCTCTTCAATCTTGCATATCACAATTCATGATTGTGCTGGTGCTTTACTTTGTGCTCGCCCTATGGTACTGCACTCACGAGAAAGCTCTCCCCTCTTGGGGGTAAAGTATCTCACTTTCACAGTTTATGCCACTGTGTAGCAGACCCAGATCCATACCTTTATGTGTCTCTCCTCTCCTTCCTCTTTTAGAAATTCAGCCCCTCTGTCTCGTCCACCTCCATGAAGATTCTTCAGCTTCTTGGGAATCTTCTGCAAATGTTCATAATGAACTCTAAAAGAATCGTGAATGGCCTTAAACTGTTTAACCACTTCAATACAGGGCACTTAAACCCCCTTCCTGCCCAAGCCATTTTTCAGCTTTCAGCGCTGTCACACTTTGAATGACAATTGCGCGATCATGCAAAACTGTATCCAAATAAAAATCTTATAATTTTTTCCCCACAAATAGAGCTTTCTTTTGGTGGTATTTGATCACCTCTGCAGTTTTTATTTTTTGCGCTATAAACAAAAATAGAGCGACAACTTTGAAAAAAAGCAATATTTTTTACTTTTTGCTATAATAAATATCCCCCAAAATATATAAAAAAAAATTTTTTTCCTCAGTTTAGGCCGATACGTATTCTTCTACATATTTTTGATAGAAAAAATCACAATAAGCGTATGTAGCACTACCCCCGTAGGAGCTGCTGGTTTAATTTTGGGTCTGCCGTTACCTCACTGTTCACCATATCCGCCATAGGGGTCCCATTGGGGAGTTGTTCACAGATGTCCACTCCAAACACTTATGCCGTGTACACACGATCAGTTTTACCGATGAAAACAGTCCGATGGACTTTTTTCATGGGACAAACCGATCGTGTATGGGCCCCATCGGTCTTTTTTCCATCGGTGATTAAAAATAGAACATGTTTTAAATTTATCCGATGGAAAAAAAACTATAGCAAATTCCGATCGTCTGTGTGGAACTCCATCGGAGAAAAAACCCACGCATGCTCAGAATCAAGTCGACGCATGCTCAGAAGCAATGAACTTAATTTTTCTCGGCTCGTCGGAGTGTCTTACGTCACGGCGTTTGGGACGGTCGGATTTTTGACTGATGGTGTGTAGACAAGACTGATGGAAGTCAGCTTCATCGGATTACCGATGGAAAAATCCAACGTATTTTATTCCATCGGAAATCCGATCGTGTGTACAGGGCTTTAGTCTCTTTTTCCCAATGCTTTTATTAACAACTTCAGATAGAGGGATGGAGGGTTAGGGGAGATTCAGGTACCTTGTTCTGCGGATCACGGGGACTTCTTTGATCCAGAGGACAAACAGATTCCACAACTGGATCTAGCAACCACCAGATAGGCCTCTCTCACTGACCTAGCAGCCGGTGCGGTGCTCGGTCATAGTCTCTGCCACAGACTTGTTGAATATACTAGAGTCGTTGTACAATCCTCTGCCACAGGATTGTATAACCAAGAACTTTTGCAAAGTCAAAGAACAGTTACACAGTACCAGTTTCTTTCAGCCATCCGGCAATACTGTGGGGTAGATTGGCTGGGATGCGTCCTCCAATTGAGTCTCCAGGCTCTTTTTGAGATACCAGCCTTTTTGCTTAGTCCTCTCTGAGAAAAGTCCTCCCCTGGTTTCTCCAATTGCTCGGCTTCTCCCCGCAGGCAAGACAGCACAGGACCACTCCTGGGCCTACTTTCAATAACGATGCCTCGGGCCAGCAGGCCCCGAGGCAGAAGAACTGCTACTACATACCTTAAGCCAGGAGAGCCATCAGGTCAGAGAGACCTGAAAAACGGTGTCTGTCCCTTAAGTACCCTCTCCCAGAATGCACAGCGGGAGAACCACTCCCACTGGGCTGTTTCTTTGTAAATAGGTACTCAATGCATCCAGCCCATTGTATTTCCAACACTGACCGGTGGTGACAGTGACACCCACGGCCAAGTGGAAACACACAACACAGCTGAACTGGAACAGAAACCAGCAATTTAACATAATCACTCTGAGCTAAACTACAGATAAACCTAAATTTACATATAGCGCCTACTCATTAGGAGCAGGGCGCTACACAAATTGATTGGTTTGCGCAAAAGTTATAGCGTCTACAAAATAAGGCGATAGATTTATAGCATTTTTATTATTATTATTTTTACTAGTAATGGCGGCGATCAGCGATTTTTATCATGACTGCGACATTGCGGCAGACATATCGGACACTTTTGACACATTTTTGGGACCATTCACACTTATACAGCGATCCGTGCTATAAAAATGCTATGATTACTGTATAAATGTGACTGGCAGGGAAGGGGTTAACACTAGGGTGCAAACAAGGGGTTAATTGTGTTACCTAGGGAGTGATTCTGACTTTGGGGGGAGGGGACTGACTGGGGGAGGTGACCGATCTGTGTCCCTATGTACAAGGGACACACCATCGGTCTCCTCTCCCTGACAGGATGTGGATCTCTGTGTTTACATACAGAGATCCACGGTCCTGCTCAGTTACTGGGCAATCGCGGGCACGCACATCGGGTCCCCAGCGCGCACGCCCCCTAGTGGCTTGGGAAGGCAATCACGTCATATGACGTCCGCCCAGAACGAGAGGCTGTTCGTCCCGCCGTCATTTGACGGCGGGCGTTAGAGTAGTGGTTAAACATTGTTCTTCTGAGAGCATTTGACAGTTGGTGAGGATCTGTTGTATCACCTACTCACCATCTGCTTTAACCCTTTGAACCCCTCACTAGCGCACTACAACCGTGTACGTTGCACGTGGTTGCAGGGCATTTGCAGAGCGGTCCCATTTACTTGAAGCGGCAGGTGGTATAATTTCTGCCCTGGCTGCAGCATGTATACGCTCCCAGCTGCTGCCTCTTCAGCTAAAGGGGGTAGTGGCTGGAGGCTGATAAAAGAGCGGCTAAACCACAGGGTTTTACTGCCCCCCAACCGCTAGTGTGAATAAACTCTAAGATAAGCTTTATTTTAAAGAGGCTCAAAAATGTTCCAGATTTTATATTTTTCTTGGTCATGCCATTTGTTTGAATCATATTTTTGTTTATACTCTGTAGGTTGAAGATTTTGATTTTCCCTCGAGTTCCTGACCCTGGCAAAGTGTTATCCAGTGACTTGCAGGTAAATACTAGTTCTCTGAAAGTGATTGTTTTAAAAAAAAAATAACAAACATGTCATACTTACCTGCATTGTGCAAGAGTTTTGCACAAAGCAGCCCCGATCCTCCTTTTCTGGGGTGCCCCCACAGAGACCTGCTTTCCAAGGGGGCACCAGATCGGGCGCGCTTACGAGTCCTGCTGCTGCGTCCATTGACACAGACAGCAGGACTCGGCCCCACCCCTGTTCTCGTGTCACTGGACTTGATTGACAGCAACAGGAGCCAGTGAGGTAGCACACACAGTCCATTCACTGGATACACACAACGCCATATTTGCAATCATCCCCACACATGTGGGATGTGTTGTGGCGATCAAGCATGCCATGTGGATGTTTTCTTGGCTGGGGGGGGTTCCTTGCCTCAGCTCCGGAACAGACAACAATTTTGGGGTCCCATCTTCCTCGATGCTAGCCAAGCACAGTGCTCTAGCCGACCTTTTATTTCTGTACCCAACTCCTGATGAATGGCATATAGCCATGAAACGCGTTGAGTTTCCATGGGGTGCTCAGTCAAGTCTGGCTCATTACCTATTCACTGGCCCATATATATCTTGTATACTTTCAAAATATTGAGTACTATGCAACCATTAATGTGTATGTGTATCCTTTTTCTTTGTTTTTACAGCAGCTCTGTTGCATATAGTGTACCAATGCCTGCTAATAGGAAATACGCTGTATTATATTTTACTAATATTTATTACCTCTCATGCGCTGCCAAGCTGACATACATGTATCTATTACAGTTGCAAAAAAAAGTATGTGAACCCTTTTGGAATGATATGGATTTCTGCACAAATTGGTCATAAAATATGATCTGATCTTCATCTAAGTCACAACAATAGACAATCACAGTCTGTTTAAACTAATAGCACACAAAGAATTAAATGTTACCATGTTTTTATTGAACACACCATGTAAACATTCACAGTGCAGGTGGAAAAAGTATGTGAACCCTTGGATTTAATAACTGGTTGAACCTCCTTTGGCAGCAATAACTTCAACCAAACATTTCCTGTAGTTGCAGATCAGACGTGCACAACGATCAGGAGTAATTCTTGACCATTCCTCTTTACAGAACTGTTTCAGTTCAGCAATATTCTTGGGATGTCGGGTGTGAATCGCTTTCTTGAGGTCATGCCACAGCATCTCAATCTGGTTGAGGTCAGGACTCTGACTGGGCCACTCCAGAAGGCATATTTTCAAGCCATTCTGTTGTTGATTTACTTCTATGCTTTGGGTCGTTGTCCTGTTGCAACACCCATCCTCTGTTGAGCTTCAGCTGGTGGACAGATGGCCTTAAGTTCTCCTGCAAAATGTCTTGATAAACTTGGGAATTAATTTTTCCTTCAATGATAGCAATCCATCCAGACCCTGATGCAGCAAAGCAGCCCCAAACCATGATGCCCCCACCACCATACTTCACAGTTGGGATGAGGTTTTGATGTTGGTGTGCTGTGCCTCTTTTTCTCCACACATAGTGTTGTGTGTTTCTTCCAAACAACTCAACCTTGGTTTCATCTGTCCACAGAATATTTTTCCAGTACTGCTGAGGAACATCCAGGTGCTCTTGTGCAAACTGTAATCGTGCAGCAATGTTTTTTATGGACAGCAGTGGCTTCCTCTGTGGTATCCTCCCATGAAATCCATTCTTTTTTAGTGTTTTACGTATCGTAGATTCGCTAACAGGGATGTTAGCATATGCCAGAGACTTTTGTAAGTCTTTAGCTGACACTCTAGGATTCTTCTTCACCTCATTGAGAAGTCTGCACTGTGCTCTTGCAGTCATCTTTACAGGACACCCACTCCTAGGGAGAGTAGCAGCAGTGCTGAACTTTCTCCATTTATAGACAATTTGTCTTACCGTGGACTGATGAACAGCAAGGCTTTTGAAGATACTTTTATAACCCTTTCCAGCTTTATGCAAGTCAACAATTCTTAATCGTAGGTCTTCTGAGAGCTCTTTTGTGCGAGGCATCATTCACATCAGGCAATGCTTCTTGTGAAAAGCAAACCCAGAACTGGTGTGTGTTTTTTTATAGGGCAGGGCAGCTGTAACCAACACCTCCATTGATTGTACTCCAGTTGGCTGACACCTCACTCCAATTAGCTCTTGGAGATCTCATTAGTCTGGGGGTTCACATATTTTTTCCACCTGCACTGGGAATGTTTACATGGTGTGTTCAATAAAAACATGGTAACATTTAATTCTTTGTGTGTTATTAGTTTAAGCAGACTGTGATTGTCTATTGTTGTGACTTAGATGAAGATCAGATCACATTTTATGACCAATTTGTGCAGAAATCCATATCATTCCAAAAGGGTTCACATACGTTTTTTTGCAACTGTATGTTCATGCCATGTGTGCATGTGTATATATACGGAAATACTTTTTTACTTGTTTCATACCATTGTTACAAATAAATAATGTTTACTAACCACTCTATCTCCACAAGTCAATTGCCTCATTCAAAATCCCACATTCCTTTCTTATTTACTTGAACCAGGGATGGAGGTACATTTATTGTGCCTCATTTAAAGTCCCAAAACTCCCCCCTCTCAACTATGTACATATTCTCATGTATTGTAGGTGAAGTGGTAACTCTTCTATTGGCAGGAGTTTTCCCTGTAAGCATGCTACCTATCGTGGCTGTGTGTGTGCGTAACAGTAGAAAATAATTGTTAAGGTCTAAGCTGTATTATTCTGTGCATGCTTCCTGTCTGCCGTGGAAAAGCCTCAACCACTTCCCACAGGAAGAGCGCTGATTGTTAAAACAATTTATGCATCATTCTATATAGCTAGTGTAGCAATACCCCCTAGAGGACCGCTGGTTAGTTTGGGTTTTGCAGGTTACCTCTTCAGCTGCGTTGTCCGGGTAGGAAAGTCTGTAGTAATGTAATGTCCACACAGATGTAAAACCTCAAACTGTTAGGCTTTATTTTCCTTATGCAGTAAACGTTGAGAAGTAGAAGGTATAGAAGAGTAGGGGAAGGTTCAGGCACTTGCCACAAAATATAACAGTTTCAGATCAAAGTCACTCTCCACTCTCAATGTTAGAGTGGGTATTGGTCACCCGGATAGTCCCCTCTCACATGGCCTAGCAGCCGGGATGACACACGAACCAGCAACAGGGCAGTCTCTGCCACAATCTGCCCAAGATGAAATGGGTCTCTGCCACAGACTGCCCAAGATGAAATGGGTCTCTGCCACAGACCTTTTGAAGTGTACAAAGTCTCTGCCACAGACCTTTTGAAGTTGAGCAAATGGATAGTCCAGGAATCCTCTGCCACAGGATTTCAAAGTCCCAAACTTCCAGCCGTACAGTTAAAGAGCCTTTAAGCCAATCCGGCGAACTGCAGGGCTTGTAGTCTAGCGGATCCTTCCTTGACAAAGTTACCAGGCCTACCCGAGACAGCAGCACTTTGCCGGTCTCCTCCAGAGCAGGTCCTCCCCTGGTCTCCTTCACCAAGATAGCTTCCTCCCCATTTGGACGGACAGCTTGGGATCCCCTCTCCGAATGTAGGCCCCAGCCAAACTAGCTGGGCCTACGGGATAGCGATGCAGCCTCGGGCCAACGTGGCCCCGAGACCAGGACCACACACATACCTCGGACCCGGAGGGCTGTGGGGCGAGAACTGACCCCAATCAATGGCGTCTGCCCCTTAAGTATCCCCTCCCAGCAAGCACAGCGGGTCGACCACACCCACCATACCACTGCCGAAAAGGACCACTCAATGCACCACAGTTTGCCCGTGTTCCAACAGGTGCCTGAGGTGGTAACGCCACCTACAGGCAATAAGGGAAAATGCTATCGGGCAAACCACAGCTAGAACAGAGGTAAATTTAAATGCAATTCAACCGTCTGAGCCCAACTACTGGCTCAGACATCCCTCTATATTTGAAATAGCGTCCCAAACTTTTGGGGAGGGTGCTACACTAGGATGCAACACATTATAAAAAATATCTGCTTGAAGGTTGGAAGCAAGTACATAATATTATATTATCATTCTCAATAAAGGGGAATGACGTTATATCATGTTGATTACAAGACAAGTACCAACACTTGTTACATAAACTTAGCTGTCCGGAGATGCAGAATAAATTAGAGTGGACCCATTGCTTTGCTATTTGATCCACCTAGCTCTTGCCAATAGATGGACCTTTGTAAAGAAATAAAGCTGAACAAACCAATCAGACTAATTTCCACTGTTGGATAAGACATTTAATGATAAGTGTGGAGCAAAAACAGGTGGTTGTCTCACCAAGAACTATGGATGGTAGGACATCTGCCTGTACTCAAAGTTGGCAGGATGACACAAGCAAAAGGTAAACACTTCTTGAACGCTTTAGAACCTGTCGTACAAAGATTTTCCAACAAAAAGTCTCTGTGTATGATAAGAAATGTTTTGAGAATTGGAAGCACTCCTGATTGGCAATAAGGGAGAGCCTACAAGACCAAGTCCTCAATCAGTTGTTTTTGGCTGTAACTAAATCTGTTTTAACAAACACATAAATATGCTTAACTTGTACGGTATTAAAAACTTTCATTATCTGTTACCAAACATTAAAGCATTTACAGTATTATATTTTGTTTTTCTTACAGCAGTGGCTAAAGAATGGCAGAACTGTATACAATGAGCCCAGGAAGGAAGAGATATGTCCTATTTCTATGTTGGAAACCCCTTTAACATCTCCGCCCGTGGAATAGCTCTACATTCTTCAAACCAAATGGAAAATGTGAAGACAATTTCTATTCTGGTCCTTAGGTTTACGTCTCATGACAGCTGAAAGTTAAACACAAGAATTGTTGCAACTGATCACTGCCATGGTTTTTGGACTCTGGAGTCAGGTGATGAGGAAAAGAACTCCACTTTGTGTATATATTCACCAAGTAGAGCTAATGCTTCTGACCTTTTATCAACAGTTGGGGGGGGGGGGGGGCTTTCCTATGTTAAGCACCATTTTCTTACCTCCTGTTGTGTCTGTGTTACGTAAAGCTGATAAGGTAGCCAGTCTCAGTACTTGAGGTCATACCTACTTACATACTATAAAATACTCAGGACATTTTTTTATTGGCCTGGCCACCAATGTTGCAGGTGAATGCAACAGCAGAAATTAAAGGGAGGTGTAGAGTTTGCTAAGAGAAATCACAGGACACTCTATAGCTTTAGTAGCATACAGCTACCTCTTCTTTCTCAAAAGGCTCATGGCTAGTATACTGTACTGTCTATTGTACATACTGTATTGTCTATTGGTGACTTTGTATATAAAGCAAATGCATACTGCCTCCAGTAGCACATCCATGCTATTCAGGATATTCAGATACCATATAGGGCTGACTAAATTTGAACTCCAAGGACATAAAAAAAAAAATATTCTTGCAGCAGGGCTTCCCCCTGCAAGGTTCAAATGCGCATTTAAGCTTAGGGTACCATTAAAAAGCATGTTCACTTACCTTTTCAATGGCACCTGCATCCTCCTACTCTCCATGCAACTGGTCTCCCACAACTGCTTCTCTTTGGCTCTCTGTCTGTCTGTTACACTTCGACATTATCATGTACAAGGTAGGAACAGCAGTCCTGCATTGTAGATGAGGACACAGATGGCCCGCCCACAATCCTGAGTGTCAGCAGGAAGTTGACAGCAAGGCATTCATTAAGTAACAGTGATTTTAATTAGTATGCTAGGCAAAAACAAGCCTTTAACGTTTCCAGAGTTTTAAACTTCCCCAGAGTCCAACTTTAATAGTCTTTTTTTTTTTCTGTTTCAATTGTTTTTATTATTAATGTTTTAAAAGAGTAAAAAAACAAAAGCACTGTACAGAGCAGCAAACAATCCACGCTAGCTCTGTATAGACAAAGGTAAATAAGTGGGGGAAACAAAACATCTGAAAATCTTGGCAAATAGGTGGGTATTCCCTAAGCTCACGAGTGAGCATTTGACCACCATTAGAAGTGGACTGGAATAACATATTTTGTGTTGTAACATGGGTATAAAACCACAAAACAATTATGGTTACTAGGAAGTGATCTTCCATAAGATCACTCCTTGAATCATAGTGTGGCACAACAAGACCCAAGATGTCGAGGTCAAGACCATCTTGAATCGTAATCCCTGGAAGCCGGCCCATAATTAAGTGAAGCCCAAATCCAGCTACTATGGCTCGCATAGTATTACTCGTTGCCAAGCATTGTAATGGTTCCATAAAGGGGCTCCAGACCCCCAAATATGAACATCAAAAGCTTAAATAAGAAGGATGAAGGAAAAGCTAGGAGGACGTGATGCCAAGGCTGGCCAAAGTGGAGGGAACAAGCAAAGAGAAAAGAAAGAAAAAGGGGGGGGGGAGAGAAGAAGAAAAGAGATGGGTCCATCTGGGGATCCAGCATTAACTTATTTGTATTAAATGATTCAGTCATTTGGAACCTGTAAGTGAGCAAGTCAAGGGACCATATTTTGTCAAAATTGGATTGTCTCATAAGACACTCACTATTTTTTCATTCAACATGATCCATGTAAGTTTTCGTTTTATTATCGCAATGTCTATGATGGGGCTTTTCCATGCTGTTGCTATCGCGATTTTGGCAGCTAGTAATATAAAGTAGATCAAGGTCTGAGTATGTCGTGGAACATTTGCAACAGGCCTATTTAGTAGGGCGATGCAACTTTAATAGTTTTTTAATCATTTTACACCATTCGTACGTGCTACACATATTATCAGCAGAAGTTTACATTGTACAATGCTATATCTGAGCAGATGGTAGAGAATTTAAAACAGATGCTGTAGATAAGTGCAGCACCTTCTGAAACTAACCACCACTGATCAGTTTTGCATGTTGTTTCTTAAAGCTTTTTCTTAGAAATTCCACTATAAAAATCTTAGAATTGTGGGGGAAAAAGCCATTTTGTAATGGAAAATGTCTACTTTTTTGACAAACACCATTCAAAATTTGACGTGACCCTACAAAGAAAATGGTTATTACTTTATCTGCCCCATTGCTCACGCTGCCTGACTCTGCTGCATTAAAGATCTTGGCTTGCTGAATAATATTCAGCATTTAACACATCCTGTAATGTTGACTGCCAGCATCCCCTGCTAAACTCTGTGGTTCCCTCCACCAGCCCCTACATCATTACAAGATAAAGTAGTGATGTCGGGGGTGGAGGAAGGAACCACAGAGAACATTGGTGGGCCAGACATCCAAAACATCCAGAAGAGAGCCAGAGATCTTTCAGCAAGCTTCTTTTCTAGGGTGGAACTATGCCCTCCAATCCTTTTCAGCCAAGGAAGCTGCCATCTTACCCTATATTTGATCCCCAACTGTATAATGGTGCTGCACATGTGATCAGTTCTATCAGCAGCCATTTGATGGTTATACAGTTTGGTTAAGAGCACATGCAAATGTGACAGTCAGCATGCCAGGAATGTAACTGTTTTCCAAAACTGTTTAAATCAATAGGTTTAGTTCCGCTTTAAAAAAGAAGTATGGGAATGTTTTTTTTTTTTTTTTTACAATCATACTTACCTAGGTGGAGGCAGCATCTGTCCAATGATGCATTAGCCCCTGCCGGCTCTAACACTGAGAACCGAATGATCAAACCCCCGTCGATCACTCGGTTCTCAGGGATCCCTTAGCAGAGATCTGGTGACTGTCAGTTTGAGCTTTGGCTGTACTTCTCCTTTAAGGGCAGCAGAGTTCAATGCCATGGTGAGGGGAAAAGGTAAATAGTAATCATTTTCTTTGTAGGGATATCTTTTTTCGTCTTAATAAAAATAGCATCAGGGTTACTTTAAATGGATATGTGTTAAGCCACTTTTAAATGTCAAAGAGTGGAAATTAATTGCCACTAAAGATTATCCCAACAGCCTGCTTGACAATAGCAACTGTTAATTTGTCCATGATAAATCTATATAGAGTGATGCTAACATATTTATACAATCATGTATTTCCAAGGAATGATCACAACAAATATCCAAGAAGCACAAAGTAATTTTGGATATTAACAGCCAGTTCTCAATTATGCAATATGTAAAAAAAGGCTACATCACAGGGTACCAATGTAAGACAAAAAGTTAATTGATTGGATAAAAATTGATTGCTCAGATTTCTTTTACTGTTCATAGTGTAAAGGGTATTGCTACCATTATGCAGAGTTATACATTAGCTATAAATCACAGAGAATGTCTGAAAAAAATAAATTAAACAGAGGAACAAGTAATGCCCCAGCTATGTGTATGAGCTATGCTTAATGTTTAAAGATGATTTTTTTTTTAAAAGCAAGCAGCTACAAATACTGCAGCTGTTGACTTTTAAAAAATGGACACTTACCTGTCCAGCGCGCCCGTGATGTCGCCAGACGAGGCTGAGCAATCGCTCGGTCCTCGGATGCTACCACCACTATGCTCGGTGAGGGAATCAGGAAGTGAAGCCTTGTGGCTTTACTGACTGGTTCCCTACTGCACGAGTAGCGCGGCGCGCCGCCACTGGTCCCCCCTCTCTCCTGGGAACAGTGTGTTTCCCAGAAGACAGCGAGGGGGGGGGGGGGTGATGCGAAGGTACCCGGAAGTGGTGCAAATACCTGTTTTATACAGGTACCTGCACCCCCCTCCCCCCTGAAAAGTGCCAAATGTGACACCGGAGGGAGGAGGGTTCTGGAAAGCGGAAGTTCCATTTTTGGATTGAACTCCGCTTTAAGTAAACCGGTATTAAGAGAGTATGGAGTCTTTCTTTGTCAAATTCCCTAGTTATATGTCTGTCATTCCAATGGTTTCAATAGTCACTAGCCTGGAACAGATATGCAGGTCAAGACTTCAGTCTGCCTTTACTCTGCATGTCTGTTCTGGATCAGTAACTTAGGAATCATTAACACCAGAGACATCCAGGCAGCTAGTGTTTTAAGAAAGAGATCAGTAATGGTAGTCCCTGTATTCCATGTGCAGCACTGGTGAACATGTGTTCAGACTATGGATATACAATTATTTACCTATCATTAGCAAGCAGTAAACAACCTATAAGGCAAGCCCCCATCAACTCATGTAGCTACAGAAATTGTGGAGCAATTCATCTTTAAATTTCACAGCAGACGCACCAAAGTTGTACAAGTCATTCTCTCAATAGCTTAGCTAACCCTTCTCCACACTCCTGGAACACCTGGAGATATAAAACAAAACAGAAAATATGCTGCTCAATTACTGCTGGGAGGGGGAGCAGAGCTAGTGAGAGGAATGGCATAGACAATGTCAGTGCTTCTAATGTAAACTTGAATTAATTTCTCCACTGTGCCTGCTTCTACAGACGCCCTCGAGTTGCTTTTTAACTTGGTTACTGCTGATTAATAATTTTCAAATGTTTTAATATTCATAGCCTGGCCACAGAATCTTTTTAAACACAGCTTGGAAGTGATTATTCAGCTTTATGATGACTATACAATTTTAAGCTATTTCAAGTGCTATTAACAGCTTGCCGACCAGCGCACAACGATATGCGTCGGCACAATGGCACGGCTGCGCAAGAGGGCATACAGGTATGTCCCCTTTAAACCGCGGCTTAGTGGGAGCGCCGTGTATTCTGTGACTATGGCCGCAGGTCCCGCGGACTCAATGTCCACCGGTGTCCCGCGATCGTGACACGGAGCTGCAGAACTGGGAGATGCCTATGTAAACAAGGCATTTCCCTGTTCTGCCTAGTGACATGACAGGGATCTACTGCTCGCTGTCATCGGGAGCAGTGATCACTGTCATTTCAGTGGTAGCCCATCCCCCCACAGTTAGAATCACTCTCTAGGACACACTTAATCCCTTGACCGCCCCCTAGTGTATAACCCCTTCCCTACCAGTGTCATTTGCACAGTAATCAGTGCATTTTGATAGCACTGATCGTTGTATAAATGACAATGGTCCCAAAATAGTGTCAAAAGTGTGCGATGTGTCCGCCATAATGTCGCAGTCATGATAAAAATCGCAGATCGCCCTATTACTAATAAAAAAAACATCTAAAAAAATGCCATAAATCTATCCGCTATAACTTTTGCGCAAACCAATTTTTTTTTTTTACCAAAAATATGTAGAAGAATACATATCGGCCTAAACTGAGAAAGAAATTAGTTTTTTTATATATTTTTGGGGAATATTTATTATAGCAAAAAGTAAAAAAAATAGCTTTTTTTTCAAAATTGTCACTCTTTTTTTGTTTATAGCGCAAAATATAAAAACCTCAGAGGTGATCAAATACCCCCAAAAGAAAGCTCTATTTGTGGAACAAAAGGGACGTAAATTTTGTTTGGGTGAAATGTCGTACAACCGCGCAATTGTCAGTTAAAGCGACTCAGTGCCATATCGCAAAAAGTGCTCTGGTCAGGAAGGGGGTAAATTCTTCCGGGGCTGAAGTGGTTAAGCAACCTAGGTCGCATTGATCTTTTTTGGTCATTTGGTTAAAAGCTGATTTAAAGTGGTTGAAACCTGGAATATGCCATATTGGTGTTTAGCATTAGAGTGAAGGCTGCTGTACAACGTCACTTAACTTGTTATTAAGTGTGGTTGATATAATGTGAATGTCTTCCCCATAGCCAAATATGTTTCTATCTTTCTCCTTTTAAACTGCTCTAGATGAATACTAGCTGGGACCTATGATTGCTTAAACCTTTACTTGATCATGTTTGCAATTATGTTTGCAGGAGGAATATAATGGATCCAATAATTTGTGCCATTCTTGCAAACTATACTAATTAAAGTGGTTGTAAAGGCTTACATTTTTGTTTACCTTAATGCATTAAAGTAAAAACCCTTCCATGGTCAGCTCCCCCTAGACCCTCCTAAATACTTACCTGAGCCCGATCCAGCACTGGGCCCGAGAGCGGCAGCGCTACACTGTCTCCCTCCTCACTGGACATGAAGGAATCAGCGGGAGCGATTGGCTCTTGCTGCTGTCAATCAAATTATGTGAGGGAGTGGGGCTGAGCTAGGCTGTGTGTGTGAATAGACACACACTGCCCAGCTCCGGATTGAGTCCACGGGTGTGCCACCCTAGGAAGCGGCTTCTTGTGGTGGCACACTCAGAAGAGGAGGAGGCTAGAACGCCTGCAGGGGACCCTGAATGAGGGGGTTCAGGGCCTCTCTGTGCAAAACCATTGCAGAGTGCAGGTAAGTATAACATGTTTGTTATTTTAAAAAAATATAATTATTCTAACATATTCAGGCTTGTAGGCAGGTTTGACCTAGCTATTTAAAGCCAAATGTTAAGCATTTCATCAAAATGTTGTAGCTATCAGGAAGCCTCCAAGGACTTTGTTCAATGTGTAGTTGTTTACATGTAATTGATTCAATGGATATTGAACTCTTACAACATGAACTGCTTGAATAGAAATGTACTTACTACTGTACCTAAATTTATATATACATTTAACCAAAGCTTACAGGATATAAAGAAATATCTTTTGTGTTAATGCATTTTTTTTAAAGATAGGGAGTGATTTACTAAGGGCAGGTTCACACATGCGTGCATGAAAAATACAGGTAAAAACAAATATGCACTCATCTGCTTTTACATGTGTTTTATATGCATTTACCTGCATTTACCTGTGTTTTTATGCTTTTTTTTTTTACATATCGCAATTGCCTGCATTTTTTTTTTCTTGTGAGCTTTCAGAAAGCCAGAAAGCTGTACAGGCCAAACATCTGCCAGTCATCAATTTGTTTTCTTCTTTACTACCCGCTGCATTGGTTTACTGCGCGTTCTTGATCAGTTCAACTGAGTGGTGTGTAAAAATGCAGACATGTTGCAATTTTCTGTACAGCTCTACCCTGCAGCTGACAACTGTGTTAAAGTGTAAACTGAGCACATAAAAACCATTGTTTTCCATGTTCCCTTCTGAAGAAAAATGCAGCTCGTTGTACAAATGCGAACTTGCCTTAAAGCAGAAGTAATCTGCAGGTGGTTCCCTGCAAGGCAATGTCATAATGTGCTAGTAGGCATCACATACTAACACATGAGAAAATTACCTTAGAACGAAGCTGAGACGGCTGATATCTTCCCCCGGTCTTCCTTTTGGGTTTGCGGCCTTCGGCTACATGAGTGGCCGGTGGTGCAATGATGTTACTCCAGTGCATAGCCGGCATTTACGGCAAGTTTAAGAGATATTCACAGTACTTACAGTTAAGCCTTATTATAGGCTTACCTGTAGGTACTAGTGGTGTAACAGAGTTTACTACTACTTAAAAGGAATACATTTTCATTAAAGCCTTACTTGGGACAACATTGACCAACACCGAAAGCATTTGTCACACTCTAAAACATTCAACGCATCTGGGAATGTCAGGTGCCCATGCTTTATACTGCAGTGTGGTTCCATCTACTGGCCCCTGTGTCACTACAGGATACAATGTTGACAAGTCAGTGAATGGAACCACAGCATACGGCAATGATCACTCCCAAGAGTGTTGAAATGCTCCAAAAGAGGCTGTAACACTCTAAAATGAGCAAAGACAGTGGACAAGGGCTGCGGGAGAGGTAAGTATAATACTTCTTTTGCAGCAAACTGGTATTAAGATTTAAGAGTTAAGCCTCGTACACATGATCGGATTTTCCGACAACAAATGTGTGATGACAGGGTTTTGTCAGAAAATCCGACCGTTTGTATGCTTCATCGGACAATTGTTGTCGGATTTTTCCATGTTTTCAAATGTTGGATAGCATGCTTTCAAATTGTCCGACAACAAATGTGTGATGTCGGATTATCCAATCGTGTGTACACAAGTCCATCGAAAAAAAAAAGTACAAACACGCATGCTCAGAAGCAATGCTAACCAAAATTAGCAGAAGTTGCCCAAAGGGTGGCGCTAAAGAGCTGAAAAACCATGTAGTTTTGTATTTGTTGGCTGAAAAAGTTTTGCCGTCTGTATGCAGAACAAGTTCACGGCCAACGCCCTTCGGACAAAAGTCCTACGGTTTGTCCAACGGAAATCCGATCGTGTGTACGAGGCTTTAGAGTGGTAGGAGTATACATAATTTTTGTTGCGCAAAAAGGAACAGAGAGAAGGATGCAGCCTGATGTAGTGATAGCTGTTGCCTTTCCTTGGAGATGTTAAGTGCTCCTCTGATGTGAATACAGGACATAACTGTTTCTTCATCTTAGGTGAACGTTATTCACCCATATTCCTCCAGAAAGAAAAGTTAGACTCCCTGATGGAGACAGTTTTGAGGCTAGTGGGACTCAAGCTGGACAAGTAAGGCTGAGAAAGTGACAATATCAGCACAAAATGATGCCCTGCTTTGTGACTTAGACCTGGTTCACACAGGGGCGACTCCGGACGCGACTTCTGGTCGCCCCGAGTTGCCCAAAGTCGCGCTATTTTTAAAAATTATTGAAATGAATGTAGCCGTTTTAATGCACATGACTGCAGTCGCTCCGACTTCAAAAAAGGTTCCTGTACTACTTCATTCCGACTTCTATGCGACTGCTAGGCGACTTGTACCCATTGATTTCAATGGAAGTCGCTCAGAAGTCGGATCCCCTGTCTTAACAGAAGCAACTTTCCTGGAAGAGAACATACATTTCTCAGGCAATCCCCTCCCTCCCCCCTCCCTCCCACAGAGCTGATTCTTGTTTTATTGGCCACTGGAAAGCCTCCTGTTCTGCAGGCAACTTGAAGTTGCCTTGTAAGTAGCTCCAGGTCGCACTGTGATTCATACTCAAGTCGTGTCCAAGTTGCCTTGTAAAGTCGTGCTGGAAGTTGTGTTGCCCCTGTGTGAATGGAGTCTACAGTATGCCCTGCTATGTAACAAGTCACTGGCATGCCCCTTTTATATGTGACCATACTGTTAATGATCTTTACAGATTAGCCTGTGAAAGGCATATTGTGACAGGCTTAATCTAGAACTTCATTGTAACACCAAACCTACATAATCCTACCTCCTTACACCTGTTATGTTTTTAGTTGTAAAATGAAGTGTTAGTTTTTATCATATGGTTTTGATTCATAGTTAAATATGCATGTTAAATGAAACCTGTACTGGGAGAAATATGGAGGCTACCATTGCTGATCTCACTGCCAGTTGGCTGGCTGTCATATCGATCCAGCGGATTTAATACTTTGAGGTCTCAGAGTCAAGGTTCTGGTTCAAGTGTGCAAATCAGGAGTTCTGATTTAATTCCCACTGCCTGCATGCTTGTTCTGGGTTAGTGACTAGGAGAGTATTTAAGTCTGAGAAATTCAGGCAACTAGCATTTTCAGAAGCAGGTCAGCAATGAAAACAACATATTTTCTTCAACGCAGCTTTTATCATGGAAGCATGAATTGATCACTTTCTAGTTAAGTAGCAACAGAATATACAGCAGGGGGAAAAAATGACAACCTGTTGTGACAAGAACTGGTGCTGTTTGTATGGTGCAGCTATTTGCCCTTAGGACTTTCTTGAGTGATGTGTTGGATGGAATGCAGTTCTGCAAAATGCTTGTGTTGGGATACTGAGAAAAACTTAAATTGGGTAAAAACGGCAAGAGTCTCAATTCTTGAAAGGTGCCCATTCCGAGTGGCTGACCAACTGTGTTCACACAATTCAGCATAATAGCCACTTGGCACAGGCCCTAAACCTAGTGGAGATCACTGGAGGAATGGAGTCTACTTCAATACTTTCCAGCTTCCAGGGGCATCTGCCAGGTATGGTATATGCATAGTTACATTGGTCCAAGCTGGAACAACGTAACCATGTTTAAAATATCCATACCTGGAATTTATCTTTAAAGCAGTTTCAACTGACAGCCAACACTTTGTGAGTTCTGGGATTTCCCAACAAATGTGTATTTTGTGGTTTGTGGGTCTCACAATGCAAGACTGAGTCCAGCCTAAAGTGAAAATAAAATGTATTAATAAATTCTGGCACTTGCAAAGTAAATCTTTAGACATCAATGTGGGATTTTTTTTTCTATTGATCCTGTGTTCTTCTATTGCTCCTGCACCTTGTTTTAGCGATTGTCCTGTTAGCCCATGAGGAAAAGCATTGGTATGTGTTACCTTTTAGGCACCTTTCACATGAACCATCCAATCAGGTCCATCTGTCTGTTTTTCAGGTGGACCCAATTGGAACCTCCATTCTCCTCTATGGAGCGGCAGGTGTAAATGGACACGTGTCCGTTTACACCCCTCTACATCCAATCTGATCCGCTAAAAACAGACGGATCCCTTTCCGTCCAGCAGATCAGATTGGATGACAGTCGGGTTTAAATGGAGAGGTGGTCCGTTTACACCTGACCACCCATAGAGGAGAGCGGACCCTGTTCATTTAAGCTCTGCATAAGCAGAGCGAACATGGACCTGCCATCTACCTGCTCAGCGGGCATCAGCAGACAGATCCCCTGCTATGCCAGCTAGCCGTGAAGTAGTCTGCCCCATGTATATGGCTTGAGTTTCATTTAGTACAGCTTAGATATTCCTAAAATGTCTTCTTTGAATAGTGAAAAACCCACTCTCTGTCTACTCTAGAGGGGATTGTTAGTGAAAAATTAGTCTGGGCTGACCTAGGAGTTGATTTTAAAGAAGAGATAAAAAGCACCAGGGCGCTGTAAGCCACTATGTGTTTTATTTGCAGGTACAAATGCAAAGTGGAAGTGACTGATCTAATAAAGAGACTTTACACATTAAGCAAATAAATGGAGAATAGATCCAGTCTGTTACTTAAAACTCCTGAGCAATTTCTAGGACTTCTCATTCTGTGCTTTCATACTCATTGCCTATACAGATTAAGACACAGGGACTGAGAAGTTCAACTTGACAAAATTATGGACGTCATGTTCTTAACATCATTAGTTCATCTATAGTTCATCTTCCACTTAACGTAGTATGGTTTTTCTGCAGTAAAATTTGATTGCCATTTAGTTATTGGTCAACATACATTAAAAAGGGATGTGGCATTTGGTAATTAGCAAAAAGTATGTAAACCGGGTGAAGCTGAATTTCAATTTGATACCATACAAATCACATTCTTATTCAGAGATTGTATGTATATATATATATATATATATATATATATATATATATATATACATATACACACACACACACATATATATATATATATTTATATATATTTGATCCCCTGCTGATTTTGTACATTTGCCCACTGACAAAGAAATGATCAATCTATAATTTTAATGGTAGGTTTAGTTTAACAGTGAGAGACAGAATAACAAAAAAATCCAGAAAGACGCATTTCAAAAAAGCTATACATTGATTTGCATTTTAATGAGTGAAATAAGTATTTGACCCAAGGAAGGAATTTGGGACTTTGAATGAGGTAGAGACCTGTTAAGGACTCACACCTCCATCCCGGTTTCATGAGACAAAAATAAGGGGCGCAGGGTTGCCAACTTTCAGTAAATATACAAACAGTTTGTAAAATCCATAATTGTTGCATCTGTCCATGAATGTCAGTTACGGACATGCAGCCTACATGTCTGTAATGGACATTCAAGGACAGATGCAAAAAGTACGGATTTTACAAACTGTTTGTATATTTACTGAAAGTTGGCAACCCTGAAGGGGCGGGACTTTAAATGAAACACGCAGTCAATAGTAGGGAACCAAAAGAAATGGTGTATTAATGTAAATCATGATATAAATTCATACAGCAAAATACATAACATCACAGTAAATTCATCTATGTACATATGGGAACATGATATTACATGACAGTGGATAGGGGACAGTGCTATACCAACTAAAAAACTTCCTATTACATAAAATACTGATTGACCATAATAATATATAGATATCCATATGATAACGAGATACATGATTGGTTAAACATTGCATATACAGGCTCGACGCGTTTCGTGGAGTATTGATATCCACTCTTCAGGAACAGCAATGTCTTAATCTGAAATGAGATATAAGGGTGTCTGAGTCAATGCCTTTGAAGGGGGAGGGACCTTAAAGAGGCTTGGGGTTGGAAATTATATCCTTATCTAAGAGGTACTAATATATGTTCCCATATGTACATAGATGAATTTACTGTGATGTTATGTATTTTACTGTATGAATTTATATCATGATTTACATTAATACACCATTTCTTTTGGCCCCCTACTATTGACTGCGTGTTTCAATTAAAGTCCCGCCCCTTCCCTTTGTCTTAAGTATTTGACCCCTTCGCAGGGGATCAAATACTTTTTCCCTCACTGTATATATAGTCTTGATACCAGTTTCTTATAATCCTTTGCACATCAGCGTGAAAGGGGCAGAGGCAGGACTCTTGGCCAAATATTGGTTTGCAAAATACTGTCAGTTATCATTCCTGTGAGCAGAAACAAAGAGCAGAATGACGACTTCCCTAATCTGTGTCTGCCCATTTGGTGTCCAAACTCAGCATGGGGTGGACTGGTGATCAAGCTGAATTAACTATTCTTTCAAGGGTTATGAATACTTTTTCAAGGCACTGTAATGTATATAAATGTTGCCTGGAGTCAAAGTTTAAACAGCACTTAAAATGTTTTTGCACATTTTTACTTTATTATTCTTTTGTAAATAAGTACTTTTTAAGGACAATGTGTATTACATTTGTTTTAAAATGATGCTCTTTACAATTACACACACACCGTGGTGTAATTACGGAAAATGTGAGATGTATATATGTTGTACTGTCTGAACTTTTAACACAGAGTTTATGATAATAAAGTATCTATTTTTCTCATCTGCAGTCATAGTAATACTATTCCTTAAATATAAATACATTTTGGACATTACTACATGTGCTTCATACTGAAGGGCATATAAGACACCCAACACTGGCAAATAAATGTGCATCATTGTTGTAAACCTTATGGTTGCATTACTTATTGCCAATTGGTTCAACCTAAGCAGCAAGGGTCAGATTTGCATTACTCAACTTTTATCTGTTAATGTATTTTTTTATATATAACATTAGCAAACCCTTATTGCTTACTGAATATGTAGGAAAGCCACATCACTAAATTCCCTCAAAGTAGCTGAGAAACCAATGCCCCCTTTGATGCTCTACATACTATGGCCAGCTTGGGTGGAAGCCAATGAACCAACCAGTGCGTTTTCAGACATGGAAAAAACTGGAGAACATACAAAGTCCATGAAGACAATTTCACCGGGGAAGCAAAACCATTACTGTACATCATTGCTGCAGGTCAAACTACAACAGACAAATCTGTGTGTGCCCATTGTAGCTTGGTGCGTATGCCCATTGTAGCTTGGTGCATGTGCCCGTTGTAGCTTGGTGCGTGTGCCTGTTGTAGTTTGGTGCGTGTGCCTGTTTTAGTTGGATGCGCTGCAAGCACCTTTCATGTGAGTACTTATCTTGGGATTTTTTAAATAAAGGATTTTTTAAACATTATCACATTATCCCACTATCTCCATTATCACGAGGATACCACTTTAGGAGGATCCAAGACACCTGAGCTGCTTTTCCCATGGAACCCAGGGGTGGTTTGTTAGCGTGTACTGACCAAACTTAACTGTGCGGTCACACGCTTTAAGGTGAGGGTAACCACAAAAGGGGGGAGCACTGGAGTGTCGGCACTTACCATAAAGTCTGGAGCACTTTTCACAAGGATCTTGTCTTTATTTATCCAATATGGAAATCTTTAACATCTTGTTTACTGTGCACTTTCACTATTAAGCACGTTTTGCACACTGTATGTTATGTAATTTTTCAGCACAGAAGCACTGTTTTGCATTGATATGGCATGAGTCTTTTGTATATGTATTTATAATAGCACTTTTTTTATGCAGTAATTTACACTTTTATTGTGAGTATATTTTTTGCACATTATGGGACTGTGAACAGTGTAAGCGGCTGAATCTTTATATTCATGTGTGGATACACATGTATATATACATCTCTTATTGATACACTGGTGGAATCCAAGTGATAGCTCGCAAGACCTTTATTTTTTCATGGGAACAAAACAGGAAGCGCCACCTAAGTGCAATATTTTAGTCACAATTTATTAAAGACAGAGGAGATGCGCTTACAGACATATGTAAAAAATGGGCTCATCTGTGTGTGTAGTTCGCGGTGTGATCCGGTCTCAGGAGCATCCAGGCTCACGGGTAGGCAGAGCAGTGTGTAGTTTCCATCCTGTGGCCACCAGGAAGCCAGCCAGAACCAGCAAGGAACGAGGATGATGATGTCACCGGAAACAGAACAAGAGAGATCACCGGAAGAAAAGTCACCGGAAACTACACACTTCCGGTGATCTCTCTTGTTTTGTTTCCGGTGACGTCATCATCCTCGTTCCTTGCTGGTTCTGGCTGGCTTCCTGGTGGCCACAGGATGGAAACTACACACTGCTCTGCCTACCGTGAGCCTGGATGCACCTGAGACCGGATCACACCGCAAACTACACACACAGATGAGCCCATTTTTTACATATGTCTGTAAGTGCATCTCCTCTGTCTTTAATAAATTGTGACTAAAATATTGCACTAAGGTGGCGCTTCCTGTTTTGTTCCCCTGTCTTCCCTGTGCAGAGCCGACTTTCTCTGAGGACAGCTGCCTCCTATCATCCTTCCATTGCTCCCTCCTTCCCCCCTG
This sequence comes from Rana muscosa, assembly GCA_029206835.1. NCBI lineage: Eukaryota > Metazoa > Chordata > Amphibia > Anura > Ranidae > Rana > Rana muscosa. Next base: position 103,273,288 of record CM055125.1, read on the forward strand.
TTATAGGAATGGTCATTATATACCAGCAAATGGACTTAAAAGAACAGTGACTGGACTTTTTGAGATCTAATTCCTGGCCATCTATCATGCGTTAGTCTTTTGCGCTAACAGTTTATTCCATTGTTTTTATTTTATCATAACTCTTTTACAGACTTGCTATTTGTGCCAGGCACTTAAATATTACATCACCAATACAAAGTCTGTGTTGTTCAGTGCATTACCTCAGTGAAGTGTTTTCTCACAGTCTTAGCCTACGCAGACTCAATGTCCTTCCCCTTTTGGACTCTGAAGTAAACCTTATCAGTCTATGTTTGTGTCTTTCCTGCCAAAAGGGCATAATTTGCCAAAGCTACGTAGGGTGAGCTAAGGTTGACATCTGGGTGTCTGTAACAGCGATATAGCCTCTGCAGTCTCTCATATTACAGCAATAGTCCCTTTCCTGTGTCTGCAGTTGGCTTTAAAGCGGGGTTCCGGGCATAATTTTTTTTTTTTTTTTTGCAAGCTAAAATTAATCACATTAGATAGTCCCTAAAACATATTAATAGCTCCCCAATCGTTCCAGAAATCATTGCAAACACTTGCCTTATATCCTCCAGCTCATGTTGTGGCCATATCCATCATATGTGTGGGCATGTGAAGCCCAGTTCCTTTTTCTTCCTGGTCTTCAGGGAGAGGTGCATGCTGGGCGATTTTTAGGCACAGTAATGCCCAGAGACTCCTGGGAAATGATTGTCATCATTTCCCAGGAGGCAATGGGGTCTTAGAACAGGAAGTTGAACCACCTAGGACTAGGAACTAGGCAGATTACGAAATCTGCCTAGTAACAGCCAGATAGAAGTGAGTAAAAAATATATATATTTTTTATTTTTATTTTTTATGTAGCGGGGTCCTCAATTTAGGGGTAGTGTTTGAGTGGTAGTTATGCTCAAACACTTAAATTGTTAGGACATTATCACCCATTTTTGTCTGCAGGAATAGTATCGGTGTACTGTTCCCTGTGGCCTGCAGGTGGCGCTGCCATAGTGGGCCAGGGTTGAACTGCTGATACAGTGCTGTGCCTTGTGTGCCCCTATCGGCAACCATACAGTGGGAGTGGTCAGCCTGCTGTGTATGCTGGGAGAGGATATACAAGGGGCAGACGCTGCCTGTTGTCGTTCGTTCGTCGTTGGGAGTCCTACTCCCAGGGAGTGTGTTCCTGTCTGCCCTGGGCACCTTTGGCCCAGGAGCGGAGGTCGGTAAATCGGTCCCAGGCACCTTTAGCCCTGGGGCTGCAACTAAAGGCCTTGGGCCCAGCACCTTCGGCTGGGGCCCGTCAAGGATCGAGGAATCTCAGGGTGCCGCCTTGCGAGGGGACCCGCATCTTAGACGAGGAGGCCGGGGGAGGACCGTTCCGAGGGACTGGTGAGAAGTCACAGTGAAGGAAGGGGCCCGGTAACTCTCTGGAGGGATGTCTTCTCCTTACAAAGAGGCCAAGCTTTAAAGAAACCAAGTTCACCAGGTCTGTGGCAGAGACCAAGTTCACCAGGTCTGTGGCAGAGACCAGGGTACCAGTTTGTATAGTAATTGAGCGGTCAGTTTGAGTACCATTTTGGCTGCTAGTCCCTATCTAGAGAGACTATCCAAATGGGCTAGGTCTGCTTGAGAAGCCAAGCAGTGAAGTGTATTACGTTTGTGCCTGGACCTCTCCCACACCTTATGCTGTCCTTTTCTCTCTCCAACCTTTCCTATCAGAGACTGTCGTTTAAGAGAAATAAACTCTACGTTGGAGTTACAGCTGGTGTGGACATTGAAGTCATTGGGGGAAATAGAGACTTATTGGCTATAGAGATAAGAACCATTCTGTGGGAGTATCTGGCTGTGGAGACCCATCACAACACCGCTCAACTGGTTTTAGTTTGTCTTCCCAAAATGGCATCTAGCTCAGTTGAAGCTGTGCCCTGGCATCACTAAGGTTTCAGATGATGGGATGTCTCAGATGATGTGTGTGTATCTATATGAGGTCTAATCCCTTCCTATCTCACCAACTTGTCATATATTCAGTTATGAACAATACATTCAACAATCCCACTAGGAGGGTTTAATGTGTTTATGCAAGCATTATCTCCCATGCAGGGGCGGACTGACAACTCATGGGGCCCCCGGGCAATAGAAGATCATGGGGCCCCCTGTGTCCCCACCCACACGCAAGCAACACCTACAAAAAGCCCCACCTACATAAATCATGGGGCACACAGTAAGGCACACCACAGGGCATGGGGCGCACAACAGGGCACATCAAGGGGTACACAGCAGGGAACAACACGGGGCATGGGGCACACAGTAGGGCACATCACAGGGCACACAGGAAGGCACATCAAGGGGAACACAGCAGGGAACAACACAGGGCATGGGGCACACAGTAAGACACATCATAGGGCACACAGGAAGGCACATCATGGGGCAAAGGGCATATCAGGGGGTGCACAGCAGGGCACTGAGAACATCACAGGGCATGAGGCACATCCAGGGGCGGACTGACAACTCATGGGGCCCCCGGGCAATAGGAGATTATGGGGCAAGCATCCAGGAAGCTGCATGCTGTGGGGGCACTCGATAGGTGGGAGGGGCCAGGAGCAGCAAAGAGGTACCCAAGAAGAGGAGGATCTGGCCTGCTCTGTGCAAAACCAAGGAGGTAGGTATGACATGCTTGTTATTTAAAAATAAATAAAAAAGAAAACTTTACAATCCCTTTAATTAAAACCAGCAACTGTTGAGACAACACCTTGGTCAGGTCTATGTACAGTATAATGTACAGAGTACGTGGGTCAGGAGTAAGTAACAAACAAAACAACATATAGAGTACAGCAGTTGTGATGAGCGCCACTCATCAGAGTCCTCCCTTACACCAAAATCCCAACATGGGACTGTAGGTCGCACATTCTATCAATAATAATAAATACATACTACAACCAGATGGTGTTTAAAATGGCCGCGGCACCTTTATTGGTATTAAAAAATAAATTAAATTCCTTTATTAAAATAATTAATTCAGAGTATAATAAATAAATAATATTAAAACATTCAAATAAATTCTAAATCCGCTCAGTCATAGGACTCGAGCTGTAAATAATCAATTAATAAACCAAAGTCCCCCCTTGATCCAAGGGTGACATATCCACATAAATGGTGCCTGCGACAAGGGTGGGAGGGAAGGGAAGCTCAAACTTACGCCTCCTCAGGGGGAACTGTGAGCGGGTCAGTCAGACAGGGTTATTTATAACCTCCTCTCACCTGCAGAGAACGTTTTTCCGCACATTTCCCTGTGACAAGCTCGCTCAAACTTCTTATCTCTTTTTTTTTTTTTTTTTTTTATTAATACATTTTAAAACAAACATTCTTCTTTTTTCTTTTTTTTTTTAACTTTAAGGCGGCCACAATCCCATGTTGCAGGCACTCTATTGTGCCTGCTTTCATGGGACTGTAGGTCGCACATTCTATCAATAATAATAATTACACACTACAACCAGATGGTGTTTAAAATGGCAGCGGCACCTTTATTGGTATTAAATAATAAATTAAATTCCTTTATTAAAATAATTAATTCAGAGTATAATAAATAAATAATATTAAAACATTCAAATAAATTCTAAATCCGCTCAGTCATAGGACTCGAGCTGTAAATAATCAATTAATAAACCAAAGCCCCAACCAGACAGATTTGTTGTAAACAAAACGGCTACCCCAGCACCGCGGCCTGTTCGATGCAGTTCTGAAGACCTAGGTTAAAAATGTCCAAACCGACATCTGACAGGTGAACACCATCCTGTCTATATAATCCGGGGAAACCCCCTTCCAGATCAACGTGATGGAAAGAGATCCCCCCGATTACTGGCAATTTTTTTTCCATCAAATGGTTAATTCTCCGCTTAATTTTTTCAAGCGGCTTGCCGCCCTCAGCGTATAGCCAAGGCAAACGCGAGACCATTTCGGAAAATATAATAACCGTATTTGGAAAAGATAATTTCAAACGGTGTAAATCATGTTTCATCTAAAACATCAAATCTAAAGTTTTAAGTCTACCAATATCGTTACCTCCAAGGTGTAAAATTATAATAGATGGACAAGGTCAAGAATTAAATAAATCAGAAAGATGTAAGAAAAGATTAGTCCATTGCAGCCCTCGAATGCCTTTCCAAAGAATAACAAACTTATCTGGAGGTAATGATAAATTCGAACCATAGCAACGTTCAGAAGCTCTTTTTTTTTGCCCAGTAAATATATGAATGGCCAACTATCCAAATGTACGATTTGTCACCTATAAATTAAAGAGACAAGTTAGGTCGAATGTAAACGTTGAATCTACTAGAATCCCATCTGCCTAGAGTCCTAATCACTGAATCATTAAGGCCCAATCTAGCCGCCTCAGTGGCGGCTCCGATCCTGAAAGAATGGGAAGAGAATTTAAAATTGGAGAGGCCTAAATTATGAAAACATTTTTTTAATACAGAAGAAAACTGAAATTTTGTCATAGGCGATAAATCCTTATGGACAAAAAATTGATGACCGGAAACCGGTCTAATGGAAAAATAATTTTTAAGGATTATCACAGGACACAGGATGGAGTCGCCATAAGCAAATAGATTAAGCCAACAGCCTTTACCTAATCGATCTGTTTTTGATCTTTTAATAAAAATAAGAACCTTGTCATCAAACAAAGAAACATCCGATGAAAGGAGACCCCCTCGACTGTGTTTGTTATTCGGTAGCATTTCTGAAATACGAAACACAGCAAAAAACATTAAAATGAACGCTGCGTGAAACAATAAAGCCTCATAATCAGAAATGCAAATGACCGAAGTGGACAAACACAGTCAAGATAATAAATCCAATGTAACTGGTCTACGAAGATCTGGAGCAAAACTAACCTTCCTTAAACCTATTAATGCTTGCCTAACTGAGAAGAAGCTGTTGCAAGCTGGAAAATTATGTAGTTTAAAGAAAAATGAAACTCCTGCTAAAATCTTGTTTATATGACTAACAGAGAACTCCGACTGTATTAATGAGCAAAGAAAAGCCAATATTGAATCCTTAGAGGGAGGCGAACCAGGAGAGCCCAGCTCAGAATTAAAATTCAACCATTTGTTCCATGCAACTGAGTAATCAGCCCATGTTTTTGGAGCGATCAAATTTTTAATAGCCAAAAAAACTGGATTTAGATCAGATCCCAAATATGACTTGGGCAACGAAGTCCCACCCGGTCTGCCTGAGGCAACAGCTGTCTGAAACGTGCCATCTGGAATCGAGATAAGGCATCAGCAATGACATTGAGCTTACCTGGTAAATATTTTGCCTTAATCCAAATGTTTAATCTTAAACATAGTAAGACTAAATATCTCAATAACTTTATTACCAATAAAGATTTTGAGGAAAGACAGTTTAACGCGAATACAACTCCTCTATTATCTGTATTAATGATGATACGCTTGTTAGCAAACTGTTCACCCCATAACTCCAAAGCCACCACGACCGGGAAGAGTTCCAACAAGACTATATTTTTGTAATCCTGCTGGAAATCCAATATGGGGGCCATGAGCCTGAACACCAGTGTGAACGAAAAATGGCCAAAAAGCCAAGAGAACCTGCGGCATCTGTGAATAATTCCAGATCTGCTGCAATACAAAATCCTCCTGGAAAAAAGATCTGCCGTTATAATCTTGTAAAAATTGAGACCATATGATCAAATCATCTTTCAGATCGCTAGTAAGCCTAATATGGCAAAAAGGAGATTTAAAACCGGACATAGCCAAAGATAACCTTCTTGAAAATATCCTACCCATGGGCATGATCCGAGTGGCAAAAGCCAACAGACCTAAAAAGGATTGAAGTTCTTTCAACAAGATTTTCTTTCTGCGCAGGAATAAAGAAATTTGAGATTGGAGTCTGCAAATTTTTAATGCAGGAAGCTCAAATTGAAATAATACTGTATCAATTTTTATGCCCAAAAATTCAATAATTGTGGAAGGTCAAATAGTCTTTTCTGTAGCTAAGGGAATACCAAAATATTCCGAAATATGAAAAAATTGCTTAAGAATTAATGAACAGACCACAGAATCAGGAGGACCAATGAAAAGAAAATCATCTAGGTAGTGAATTATTCCCGTATGACCAGATTCAAAAAATAAAATCCATTGAAGAAAAGAGGCAAAAATTTCAAGGTAATAGCACGACAATGAACAGCCCATTGGCAGGCATTTATCATAGAAAAAATAATCTTCAAAATAGAAACCCAGGGAATTATAAGATTCAGGAGCAATGGGTAGTAATCTAAAGGCTGACTGTATATCTGCATTTGCAAGAAGTGCACCATGACCAAAAGTTTTGATGACTTGCATGGCGTCATCAAAGGTGGTATATTTTACTGAAGCAGATAAAGAGTCAATTTCATCATTTAAGGAGTGACCAAAAGGGAATGAAAGATGATAAATTAGCCGGTAACTATTAGGCTCTTTTTTAGGTACTAGACCCAACGGAGACACTCTAAAATTAACGAATGGGGGAGAAATAAAAGGACCAGCAATTCTATTAGCTAAAATGTATTTTATTAATTTTTCCCTCACTACATCAGTGTGAATTGATACTGACTTTAAATTTTTTGTTAACTGGCAACCAGAACCTGTAAAAATAGGTAATTTAAAGCCTATAGAAAATCCATCAAGTAGTAATTGGGCTTTCTCCTTGTCGGGGTACAGCATTAGCCAGGGACGCATTGCGTGAAACCTCACTGGCGTGCAGGCTTCTTGAATGATCCCTGTTTCCCTGGCTGCTCGAGGCTCTTTTAAAACATTTTGAGACCGGGTGGCTGCCAAAACAAAAAGAACATTCATGACGATAGCGACATGAATTCAACTATTTGCATTGAGCCTCATTAAATGCAAAACATATACCTTTCTTATATACAGAAGCTGACGGATTTGTATTCAAAGTTGACTGGGGCTGTTGTCTTAAAAAAACTGTTTTTTTGAGGAATAATAAGGTTCAACCATAACCCTACGTCCTTATTACCCCATTTAAGCGTTGGATAAATTGCGATTTTTTGACGGAAGGATTCGTCGTAATTGAACCAACCTATACCGCCAAAACTCTTATATGCTTCCAGAATGTGTTCTAAATGCTGAAAAAGCCCAGTGCATCTTTCCGGGTGCTTTTCACCCATTATTGCGGTGAAAATGCAAAAGGCCTGCAACCAATTAAAAAAGGATCTGGACACGGGACGGCGCCTATCTTCAGTACCGTCCTCAGACCTCTTTTCTGATTTTGTGGAGAAAATCCTTTGAAATTGGCAGCAAGGATAGTAAATCTAAGAATTCACCTTTCCAAATTCTTTCTTTGATAGATGTAGGCAAATGGAATCCTAAAGGAGACATCTCACAAGGAAGCACCTCCTTGAAACATGTCTCAGAAACAGAAGCAGACATACTCATAGGAACATTAGAACAATGTACAGGATTAACACTAGCTACTGGGTTACCTGACCATACATTCGCTGGAGAAGAAGATGCAGGTGCAGACTGGTTAATAGATACATTTTCATTAAATTTAGTCAGAGAAATAATCAACTGATTTATCAATTCATTCTGCACAGACTCACCAGCATGATTTGGCCCTGGCGAACTGCATACAACTGGTATGTGGGTTCCTTGGAAGACCTGGTTAATTTCTGGACCTGTATGGGAGGAAAGACACACAGGGGCCCTCACTGTATCCAGCCTGGATGGCCTGGATGCAAGTGATGCCACATCTCTGACCTGAGGTGATTGCATGGGCTGTAACCCAGCAGAAGCGTGAGACATTACATCTCCATGCAAAGCCATGCTGACATGAGGAGAAGCAGGAGTAGCATCTGCTAGGATTGGAAATTACATTTCCTCCAGGTGAGGGGGGGGGGGCCGCAGTGATGGCGAGTTGCGGGTCCTGCCTCTACCCCCCTTGCCTCGGATAGGGGATGGAGATAATACCCGTCTATTTCTCTTCCCATTCTGACTGGCGCTCCGAAGTTCTGGAACCGTGACCTCCCTCTCTGCTGCTGACTGGGACTGTTCACCACCCCCAATTGCTGTTTTAGATACCCCTCTCTCAGGAGGTATGCTTCTCTGCAAGCCGCGAGGTGGTGACCGCTGTGTATATGCAGCGTCAGCTGTGAAGGACCCGACTCCTTGCCCAGACCCACTCTGCATAGGCTGCTGCTCCGGCGGCGCTGACACAGGAGAAGTGTCCTCCCCAGTCAGCGCTAAACACTGCTGAAGCCATTCATTCCCCCCTTCAGCCTCAGCCCTCTCAAGCACTCTCCTCACTAAAGACTTCATGTCCCACGACGAGCTAAGGAGATGCAGAGAAGCTCAAACTTACGCCGCCTCAGGGGGAACTGTGAGCGGGTCAGTCAGGCAGGGTTATTTATAACCTCCTCTCACCTGCAGAGAACGTTTTCCCTCACATTTCCCTGTGACAAGCCCGCTCAAACTTCTTATCTCTTTTTTTTTATTTTTTTTTATAAATTTTAAAACAAACATTCTTCTTTTTTTTTTTTTTTTTTAACTTTAAGGGGGCCACAATCCCATGTTGCAGGCACTCTATTGTGCCTGCTTTCATTCTCCCTATACATCACAGTCCACAGAGTCAGTCCCCCCTTACATGAGAATCTCCCCTTATGGCAGAGCCCCCACAGTGACACCCTATGGCAGAGCCCCCATTGAAAAAAAAAAGTTAATTTTTTATTTGTATTGCTTTAAAGTGTAAATGTGAGATCTGAGGTCTTTTTGACCCCAGATCTTACATTAAAGAGGTCCTGTCATGCTTATTTCTATTACAAAGGATGTTTACATTCCTTGTAATAGGAATAAAAGTGATCAAAAAAGTTTAAAATTATATATATATATACACATATATATATATATATATATATATATATATATATATAAAGTAAAATAAATAATAAGAATAAAAAAAAAGCATCACATCCCTCTGAGCTCACACACAGAAGCGAACGCATACGCAAGTCGCGCCCATATATGTAAGCAGTGTTAAAACCACACGTGTGAGGTATCGGCACGATTTTTAGAGCAAGAGCAATACTTCTAGCACTAGATCTTCTCTGTAACTCTAAACTGGTAACCTGTAGAAAATTTTAAACATAGCCTATGGAGATTTTTAAGTAACAAAGTTTGTCGCAATTCCACGAGCGTGCGCAATTTTGAAGCATGACATGTTAGGCATCAATTTACTCGGAGTAACATTATCTTTCACATTATAGAAAAAAATTGGGCTAACTTTACTGTTTTCTAATTTTTTAATTCACAAAAGTGTATTTCCTCCAAAAAAAAATGCGTTTGAAAAACCGCTGCGCAAATATGATGGACATAAAGAATAGCAACAATTTCCATTTTATTCTCTAGGGTCTCTGCTAAAAAAAAATATATAATCTTTGGTGGTTCTATGTACTTTTCCAGCAAAAAAAAAATGATTTTAACTTGTAAACAACAAGTGTCAGAAATAGGTTTGGTCCTTAACCACTTGACAACTGGGCACATAACCCCCTTCCTGCCCAGGCGAAATTTCAGGTTTCAGCGCCGTCACGCTTTGAATGACAATTGCGCGGTCGTGCGACGTGGCTCCCAAACAAAATTGACGTCCTTTTTTTCCCACAAATAGAGCTTTCTTTTGGTGGTCTTTGATCATTTCTGCGGTTTTTATTTTTTGCGCTATAAACAAAAATAGAGCGACAATTTTGAAAAAAACACAATATTTTTTAATTTTTGCTTTAATTAATATCCCATTTTTTTTTAAAAAACTATTTTTTTCCTCAGTTTAGGCCGATACGTATTCTACATATTTTAGGTAAAAAAAAAAAATCGCAATAAGCGTATAGTGATTGGTTTGCGCAAAAGTTATAGCGCCTACAAAATAGGGAATAGAATTATGATTTTTTTTTTATTATTTTTTTTATTTATTTTTTTACTAGTAATGGCGTCGATCTGCGATTTTTTTTTTGCGACTGTGACATTACGGCGGACACATCGGACACTTTTGACACATTTTTGGGACCATTCACATTTATACAGCGAACAGTGCTAAAAATATGCACTGATTACTGTATAAATGTGACTGGCAGGGAAGGGGTTAACCACTAGGGGGCGATCAAGGGGTTAATATGTTCCCTGCTAGATGTTCTTACTGTGGGGGGAAGGGGACTGACTGGGGGAGGTGACTGATGGTTGTCCCTATGTACGAGGGACACACCATCCGTCTCCTCTCCCTAACAGGACGTGGATCTCTGTGTTTACACACAGAGATCCACGTCCCTGGCTCTGTGACAGCCGATCGCTCGTACCTGGCGGACATCGCGGCCGCCAGGCACGCGCATCGGCACTCGCCTGACACGGCGGGCACAGTTTTTCCCCGATGCGCGCCCGCGGTGGTGCGCATCGCGGAAGTAAATAAGAGGACGTCCATAGATGTCCTATCAGCAATTGACGACCGCTTTGCGGACGTCTTTTCCTTATAGCCCGGGCACGAAGTGGTTAAGTGGTTAAAAAAATCTGATATATTACCAATTATTATTCTACCACAACAAGTGGGACCATGTGATTTTATATAAAATATATCATTTATGATGTTTAACCACTTCAGCCCCGGAAGAATTGGCTGCCCAATGACCGGGCCATTTTTTGCGATTCGGCACTGCGTCGCTTTAACTGACAATTGCGTGGTCGTGCGACATTGCACTCAAACAAAATTGGCGTCCTTTTTCCCCCACAAACATAGCTTTCTTTTCGTGCTTTTTGATCGCCTCTGCGGTTTTTATTTTTTGCGCTATAAACAAAAAGAGCGACAATTTTGAAAAAAAAACAACAATATTTTTTACTTTTTAGTATAATAAATATCCCCAAAAAATATATAAAAAAACTTTTTTTTCCTCAGTTTAGACCGATATGTATTCTTCTACATATTTAAGTTACAAAAGTTATAGCGTATACAAAATTGGGGATAGTTTTATGGCATTTTTATTATTAATTATTTTTTTACTAGTCAGTGCGGCGATCAGCGATTTTTATCGTGACTGCGATATTGCGGTGGACACATCAGACACTATTTTGGGACTATTGTCATTTATACAGCAATCAGTGCTATAAAAATGCACTGATTGCTGTGTAAATGACACTGGCAGGGAAGGGGTTAACCACTAGGGGGCGAGGAAGGGGTTAAGTGTGTCCTAGGGAGTGATTCTAACTGTGAGGGGGCTGGGCTACGAGTGACACGACAGTGATCACTGCTCCCGATGACAGGGAGCAGTAGATCACTGTCCTGTCACTAGGCAGAACAGGGAAATGCCTTGTTTATACATACATCTCCCCGTTCTGTCGCACCATGACACGATCGCGGGACACCGGCGGACATCGAGATTCAAAGCAAAGTAGAGGTACGTTGCTTTGCCTGCCCGTGCCATTCGGCCAACTTTTATATCTATGTTAGGCAGTCGGCAAGTGGTTAAGAGAATCTGTTAATTGCTAATTTATGACCATTATTTTCTGGTGCAGCAGTAATTAAATGGAGAATTTAAACTATCAGGAGGTGGCATTTCATATAGCGATTAAAATAATAGTTGTACACATATAAAGGAAATAAAATTAAAAAAATATTAAAAATGTATAGAGTATACTACTTATTGATTATGGCTATGGCATCATACATATAATTTTTCTGCAAAAATGATAAACTCCAATACACTAAATATATAATGGGATTATCACTTCCCTATGATAAACATATGTTTTTAACAATGGTGATCACACACAAACAACCCGTATTAATATTAAGAAATCCTTTCCAGCAATGGGATATTGTATCAGGATAAAATGTTTTATAGATACCTTGGAACATTGTGTTACGATTTCAAATCATATACTTATAGATATGTCCACCCAGTGGATGGCGCTGGAACCACAGCCAATGAAAGCAGGCACAATAGAGTGCCTGCAACATGGGATTGTGGCCGCCTTAAAGTAAAAAAAAAAAAAAAAAGAATGTTTGTTTTAAAATTTATTAATAAAAAAAAAAGATAAGAAGTTTGAGCGGGCTTGTCACAGGGAAATGTGCGGGAAAACGTTCTCTGCAGGTGAGAGGAGGTTATAAATAACCCTGCCTGACTGACCCGCTCACAGTTCCCCCTGAGGCGGCGTAAGTTTGAGCTTCTCTGCATCTCCTTAGCTCGTCGTGGGACATGAAGTCTTTAGTGAGTAGAGTGCTTGAGAGGGCTGAGGCTGAAGGGGGGAATGAATGGCTTCAGCAGTGTTTAGCGCTGACTGGGGAGGACACTTCTCCTGTGTCAGCGCCGCTGGAGCAGCAGCCTATGCAGAGCGGGTCTGGGCAAGGAGTCGGGTCCTTCACAGCTGACGCTGCATATACACAGCGGTCACCACCTCGCGGCTTGCAGAGAAGCATACCTCCTGAGAGAGGGGTATCTGAGACAGCAATTGGGGGTGGTGAACAGTTTTTCAAACGCATTTTTTTTTGGAGGAAATACACTTTTGTGAATTAAAAAATTAGAAAACAGTAAAGTTAGCCCAATTTTTTTCTATAATGTGAAAGATAATGTTACTCCGAGTAAATTGATGCCTAACATGTCATGCTTCAAAATTGCGCACGCTCGTGGAATTGCGACAAACTTTGTTACTTAAAAATCTCCATAGGCTATGTTTAAAATTTTCTACAGGTTACCAGTTTAGAGTTACAGAGAAGATCTAGTGCTAGAAGTATTGCTCTTGCTCTAAAAATCGTGCCGATACCTCACACGTGTGGTTTTAACACTGCTTACATATATGGGCGCGACTTGCGTATGCGTTCGCTTCTGTGTGTGAGCTCAGAGGGATGTGACGCTTTTTTTTATTCTTATTATTTATTTTACTTTATATATATATATATATATATATATATATATGTATATATATATAATTTTAAACTTTTTTGATCACTTTTATTCCTATTACAAGGAATGTAAACATCCTTTGTAATAGAAATAAGCATGACAGGACCTCTTTAATGTAAGATCTGGGGTCAAAAAGACCTCAGATCTCACATTTACACTTTAAAGCAATACAAATAAAAAATTTACTTTTTTTTTTCAATGGGGGCTCTGCCATAGGGTGTCACTGTGGGGGCTCTGCCATAAGGGGAGATTCTCATGTAAGGGGGGACTGACTCTGTGGACTGTGATGTATAGGGAGAATGAAAGCAGGCACAATAGAGTGCCTGCAACATGGGATTGTGGCTGCCTTAAAGTTAAAAAAAAAAAAAAAAGAAAAATGTTTGTTTTAAAATTTATAAAAAAAATTAAAAAAAAAGAGATAAGAAGTTTGAGCGGGCTTGTCACAGGGAAATGTGAGGGAAAACGTTCTCTGCAGGTGAGAGGAGGTTATAAATAACCCTGCCTGACTGACCCGCTCACAGTTCCCCCTGAGGCGGCGTAAGTTTGAGCTTCTCTGCATCTCCTTAGCTCGTCGTGGGACATGAAGTCTTTAGTGAGGAGAGTGCTTGAGAGGGCTGAGGCTGAAGGGGGGAATGAATGGCTTCAGCAGTGTTTAGCGCTGACTGGGGAGGACACTTCTCCTGTGTCAGCACCGCCGGAGCAGCAGCCTATGCAGAGTGGGTCTGGGCAAGGAGTCGGGTCCTTCACAGCTGACGCTGCATATACACAGCGGTCACCACCTCGCGGCTTGCAGAGAAGCATACCTCCTGAGAGAGGGGTGTCTGAGACAGCAATTGGGGGTGGTGAACAGTCCCAGTCAGCAGCAGAGAGGGAGGTCACGGTTCCAGAACTTCGGAGCGCCAGTCAGAATGGGAAGAGAAATAGACGGGTATTATCTCCATCCCCTATCCGAGGAAAGGGGGGTAGAGGCAGGACCCGCAATTCGCCATCACTGTGGCCCCCCCTCACCTGGAGGAAATGTCATTTCCAATCATAGCAGATGCTACTCCTGCTTCTCCTCATGTCAGCATGGCTTTACATGGAGATGTAATGTCTCACGCTTCTGCTGGGTTACAGCCCAGGCAGTCACCTCAGGTCAGAGATGTGGCATCACTTGCATCCAGGCCATCCAGGCTGGATACAGTGAGGGCCCCTGTGTGTCTTTCCTCCCATACAGGTCCAGAAATTAACCAGGTCTTCCAAGGAACCCACATACCAGTTGTATGCAGTTCGCCAGGGCCAAATCATGCTGGTGAGTCTGTGCAGAATGAATTGATAAATCAGTTGATTATTTCTCTGACTAAATTTAATGAAAATGTATCTATTAACCAGTCTGCACCTGCATCTTCTTCTCCAGCGAATGTATGGTCAGGTAACCCAGTAGCTAGTGTTAATCCTGTACATTGTTCTAATATTCCTATAAGTATGCCTGCTTCTGTTTCTGAGACATGTTTCAAGGAGGTGCTTCCTTGTGAGATGTCTCCTTTAGGATTCCATTTGCCTACATCTATCAAAGAAAGAATTTGGAAAGGTGAATTCTTAGATTTACTATCCTTGCTGCCAATTTCAAAGGATTTTCTCACAAAATCAGAAAAGAGGTCTGAGGACGGTACTGAAGATAGGCGCCGTCCCGTGTCCAGATCCTTTTTTAATTGGTTGCAGGCCTTTTGCATTTTTTCCGCAATAATGGGTGAAAAGCACCCGGAAAGATGCACTGGGCTTCTTCAGCATTTAGAACACATTCTGGAAGCATATAAGAGTTTTGGCGGTATGGGTTGGTTCAATTACGACGAATCCTTCCGTCAAAAAATCGCAATTTATCCAACGCTTAAATGGGGCAATAAGGACGTAGGGTTATGGTTGAACCTTATTATTCCTCAAAAACCTGTTTTCACAAGACAACAGCCCCAGTCAACTTTGAATACAAATCCGTCAGCTTCTGTATACAGGTCCTTCTCAAAAAATTAGCATATTGTGATAAAGTTCATTATTTTCTGTAATGTACTGATAAACATTAGACTTTCATATATTTTAGATTCATTACACACAACTGAAGTAGTTCAAGCCTTTTCTTGTTTTAATATTGATGATTTTGGCATACAGCTCATGACAACCCAAAATTCCTATCTCAAAAAATTAGCATATCATGAAAAGGTTCTCTAAACGAGCTATTAACCTAATCATCTGAATCAACTAATTAACTCTAAACACCTGCAAAAGATTCCTGAGGCTTTTAAAAACTCCCAGCCTGGTTCATTACTCAAAACCGCAATCATGGGTAAGACTGCCGACCTGACTGCTGTCCAGAAGGCCATCATTGACACCCTCAAGCAAGAGAGTAAGACACAGAAAGAAATTTCTGAACGAATAGGCTGTTCCCAGAGTGCTGTATCAAGGCACCTCAGTGGGAAGTCTGTGGGAAGGAAAAAGTGTGGCAGAAAACGCTGCACAACGAGAAGAGGTGACCGGACCCTGAAGAAGATTATGGAGAAGGACCGATTCCAGACCTTGGAGGACCTGCGGAAGCAGTGGACTGAGTCTGGAGTAGAAACATCCAGAGCCACCGTGAACAGGCGTGTGCAGGAAATGGGCTACAGGTGCCGCATTCCCCAGGTCAAGCCACTTTTGAACCAGAAACAGCGGCAGAAGCGCCTGACCTGGGCTACAGAGAAGCAGCACTGGACTGTTGCTCAGTGGTCCAAAGTACTTTTTTCGGATGAAAGCAAATTTTGCATGTCATTCGGAAATCAAGGTGCCAGAGTCTGGAGGAAGACTGGGGAGAGGGAAATGCCAAAATGCCTGAAGTCCAGTGTCAAGTACCCACAGTCAGTGATGGTCTGGGGTGCCATGTCAGCTGCTGGTGTTGGTCCACTGTGTTTTATCAAGGGCAGGGTCAATGCAGCTAGCTATCAGGAGATTTTGGAGCACTTCATGCTTCCATCTGCTGAAAAGCTTTATGGAGATGAAGATTTCATTTTTCAGCACGACCTGGCACCTGCTCACAGTGCCAAAACCACTGGTAAATGGTTTACTGACCATGGTATTACTGTGCTCAATTGGCCTGCCAACTCTCCTGACCTGAACCCCATAGAGAATCTGTGGGATATTGGGAAGAGAAAGTTGAGAGACGCAAGACCCAACACTCTGGATGAGCTTAAGGCCGCTATCGAAGCATCCTGGGCCTCCATAACACCTCAGCAGTGCCACAGGCTGGTTGCCTCCATGCCACGCCGCATTGAAGCAGTCATTTCTGCAAAAGGATTCCCGACCAAGTATTGAGTGCATAACTGAACATAATTATTTGAAGGTTGACTTTTTTTGTATTAAAAACACTTTTCTTTTATTGGTCGGATGAAATATGCTAATTTTTTGAGATAGGAATTTTGGGTTTTCATGAGCTGTATGCCAAAATCATCAATATTAAAACAAGAAAAGGCTTGAACTACTTCAGTTGTGTGTAATGAATCTAAAATATATGAAAGTCTAATGTTTATCAGTACATTACAGAAAATAATGAACTTTATCACAATATGCTAATTTTTTGAGAAGGACCTGTATAAGAAAGGTACATGTTTTGCATTTAATGAGTCTCAATGCAAATGGATGAATTCATGTCGTTATCGTCATGAATGTTCTTTTTGTTTTGGCAGCCACCCGGTCTCAAAATGTTTTAAAAGAGCCTCGAGCAGCCAGGGAAACAGAGATCATTCAAGAAGCCTGCACGCCAGTGAGGCTTCACGCAATGCGCCCCTGGCTAATGCTGTACCCCGACAAGGAGAAAGCCCAATTACTACTTGATGGATTTTCTATAGGCTTTAAATTACCTATTTTTACAGGTTCTGGTTGCCAGTTAACAAAAAATTTAAAGTCAGTATCAATTCACACTGATGTAGTGAGGGAAAAATTAATAAAAGAGATTTTAGCTAATAGAATTGCTGGTCCTTTTATTTCTCCCCCCATTCGTTAATTTTAGAGTGTCTCCGTTGGGTCTAGTACCTAAAAAAGAGCCTAATAGCTACTGGCTAATTCATCATCTTTCATTCCCTTTTGGTCACTCCTTAAATGATGAAATTGACCCTTTATCTGCTTCAGTAAAATATACCACCTTTGATGACGCCATGCAAGTCATCAAAACTTTTGGTCATGTGCACTTCTTGCAAAAGCAGATATACAGTCAGCCTTTAGATTACTACCCATTGCTCCTGAATCTTATAATTCCCTGGGTTTCTATTTTGAAGATTATTTTTTCTATGATAAATGCCTGCCAATGGGCTGTTCATTGTCGTGCTATTACTTTGAAATTTTTGCCTCTTTTCTTCAATGGATTTTATTTTTTGAATCTGGTCATACGGCAATAATTCACTACCTAGATGATTTTCTTTTCTTTGGTCCTCCTGATTCTGTGGTCTGTTCATTAATTCTTAAACTATTTTTTCATATTTCGGAATATTTTGGTATTCCCTTAGCTACAGAAAAGACTATTTGGCCTTCCACAATTATTGAATTTTTGGGCATAAAAATTGATACAGTATTATTTCAATTTGAGCTTCCTGCATTAAAAATTTGCAGACTCCAATCTCAAATTTCTTTCTTCCTGCGCAGAAAGAAAATCTTGTTGAAAGAACTTCAATCCTTTTTAGGTCTGTTGGCTTTTGCCACTCGGATCATGCCCATGGGTAGGATATTTTCAAGAAGGTTATCTTTGGCTATGTCCGGTTTTAAATCTCCTTTTTGCCATATTAGGCTTACTAGCGATCTGAAAGATGATTTGATCATATGGTCTCAATTTTTACAAGATTATAACAGCAGATCTTTTTTCCATGAGGATTTTGTATTCGCAGCAGATCTGGAATTATTCACAGATGCCGCAGGTTCTCTTGGCTTTTCGGCCATTTTTCGTTCACACTGGTGTTCAGGCTCATGGCCCCCATATTGGATTTCCAGCAGGATTACAAAAAATATAGTCTTGTTGGAACTCTTCCCGGTCGTGGTGGCTTTGGAGTTATGGGGTGATCAGTTTGCTAACAAGCGTATCATCATTAATACAGATAATAGAGGAGTAGTATTCGCGTTAAACTGTCTTTCCTCAAAATCTTTATTGGTAATAAAGTTATTGAGATATTTAGTCTTACTATGTTTAAGATTAAACATTTGGATTAAGGCAAAATATTTACCAGGTAAGCTCAATGTCATTGCTGATGCCTTATCTCGATTCCAGATGGCACGTTTCAGACAGCTGTTGCCTCAGGCAGACCGGGTGGGACTTCGTTGCCCAAGTCATATTTGGGATCTGATCTAAATCCAGTTTTTTCGGCTATTAAAAATTCGATCGCTCCAAAAACATGGGCTGATTACTCAGTTGCATGGAACAAATGGTTGAATTTTAATTCTGAGCTGGGCTCTCCTGGTTCGCCTCCCTCTGAGGATTCAATATTGGCTATTCTTTGCTCATTAATACAGTCGGAGTTCTCTTTTAGTCATATAAACAAGATTTTAGCAGGAGTTTCATTTTTCTTTAAACTACATAATTTTCCAGCTTGCAACAGCTTCTTCTCAGTTAGGCAAGCATTAATAGGTTTAAGGAAGGTTAGTTTTGCTCCAGATCTTCGTAGACCAATTACATTGGATTTATTATCTTGACTGTGTTTGTCCACTTCGGTCGTTTGCATTTCTGATTATGAGGCTTTATTGTTTCACGCAGCGTTCGTTTTAATGTTTTTTGCTGCGTTTCGTATTTCAGAAATGCTACCGAATAACAAACACAGTCGAGGGGGTCTCCTTTCATCGGATGTTTCTTTGTTTGATGACAAGGTTCTTATTTTTATTAAAAGATCAAAAACAGATCGATTAGGTAAAGGCTGTTGGCTTAATCTATTTTCTTATGGCGACTCCATCCTGTGTCCTGTGATAATCCTTAAAAAATATTTTTCCATTAGACCACTTTCCGGTCATCTATTTTTTGTCCATAAGGATTTATCGCCTATGACAAAATTTCAGTTTTCTTCTGTATTAAATTTTTTTTTTCATAATTTAGGCCTCTCCAATTTTAAATTCTCTTCCCATTCTTTCAGGATTGGAGCCGCCACTGAGGTGGCTAGATTGGGCCTTAATGATTCAGTGATTAGGACTCTAGGCAGATGGGATTCTAGTAGATTCAACGTTTACATTCGACCTAACTTGTCTCTTTAATTTATAGGTGACAAATCGTACATTTGGATAGTTGGCCATTCATATATTTACTGGGCAAAAAAATGAGCTTCTGAACGTTGCTATGGTTCGAATTTATCATTACCTCCAGATAAGTTTGTTATTCTTTGGTAAGGCATTCGAGGGCTGCAATGGACTAATCTTTTCTTACATCTTTCTGATTTATTTAATTCTTGGCCTTGTCCATCTATTATAATTTTACACCTTGGAGGTAACGATATTGGTAGACTTAAAACTTTAGATTTGATGTTTTAGATGAAACATGATTTACACCGTTTGAAAATTATCTTTTCCAAATACGGTTATTATATTTTCCGAAATGGTCTCGCGTTTGCCTTGGCTATACGCTGAGGGCGGCAAGCCGCTTGAAAAAATTAAGCAGAGAATTAACCATTTGATGGGAAAAATTTGCCAGTAATCGGGGGGGATCTCTTTCCGTCACGTTGATCTGGAAGGGGGTTTTCCCGGATTATTTAGACAGGATGGTGTTTATCTGTCGGATATCGGTTTGGACATTTTTAACCTAGGTCTTCAGAACTGCATCGAACAGGCCGCGGTGCTGGGGTAGCCGTTTTGTTTACAACAAATCCGGCTGGTTGGGGCTTTGGTTTATTAATTGATTATTTACAGCTCGAGTCCTATGACTGAGCGGATTTAGAATTTATTTGAATGTTTTAATATTATTTATTTATTATACTCTGAATTAATTATTTTAATAAAGGAATTTAATTTATTATTTAATACCAATAAAGGTGCCACGGCCATTTTAAACACCATCTGGTTGTAGTGTGTATTTATTAGGGCTGTGGAAATTAACTATTAATTCATCGATTAATCGATTAATTGTTTTGATCAATCAAAATTCTTTTAATCAATCAAAACTCTTTGGGCTTGCCGTGTCCATCTGAAGGGCTTCTTTGCTGTGCCTTCATATCTGCATGCCGGGGGGCCTTACTATCTGCCACACGCAAGGGCTGTTACACTTCCCTCTATCAACCTGGGATTCTACAGCCATCCACTGGGAGTTGTGATAGTTCCCTTCACGGGACATCTACATGCCGACGGACTGATGTTAGCCCCTTCTCATCTGGATTCAGCAGTGGTATCGTTGTACACATTTTTATACCAGTATCATACTTAGCTACATGTTTTTATGACTGCTTTTGCTACCGTTTGGTATTACTCGCACCATTGTTACAGTTTATGTAGCTACATCGATTTTATCTCCAGTGCAATATTTATTTTGTTACCTACTTGAAGACTATAAAAGTTTTAATGCTATTCCCATCAAGCGCTGCCTTTGTGTGTTTTTTGTATCCTGCTATCCATTTTTCCAGTGGTTGGTAGCTGCACAGGGAATTGGCCTGCAAGGAGATCAGCTAAAAGTAGTTGGATCTGTATGTGCGTTTTAATCGAAATTAGTCGATTAATCGATAAAAAAAAAAACGATTAATCGAACACGAAAATTTTAATCAGTAACAGCCCTGGGTTTGATTGCAAATTTTCATTGTGCAATATATATTCTATGTATATATATATATATATATATATATATATACTTTGTTTTTATTACTGTAGGGCTATGTTTGCCCATTTGATCATGCTCTGTATGAATTAAAGCTGTGTCACTGCCCTTTGAACCAATTCTACTGTTTACCACTCAACTTTCTGCCTTTAACCAGTTGTCAACCGGCCGCCGTCAATTGACAGCGGCAGGAAGACACTGTTATCATGGGCGGACGTCATATGACGTTGCGCCTTTAAAATCCACTAGGGGCGGGCGCGAGCCGCGTCTCTGGGTGCCCAAAGCGTGTGCCCGGCGGCCGCCCGATGCGCGTGCCCTGTCAGGGAGAGGAGACCGATGGTGTGTCCCTTGTACATAGGGACAACCATCGGTCACCTCCCCCAGTCAGTCCCCTCCCCCCACAGTAAGAATCATTAATAGGGAACACATTTAACCCCTTCCTCGCCCCCTAGTGTTAACCCCTTCCCTGCCAGTCATGTTTATACAGTAATCAATGCATTTTTATAGCACAGATCGCTGTATAAATATGAATGGTCCCAAAAATGTGTCAAAAGTGTCCGATGTGTCCGCCGCAATATCGCAGTCACGATAAAAATCGCTGATCGCCGCCATTACTAGTAAAAAAAAAAAAAAAATGCTATAAATCTATCCCCTATTTTTTAGACGCTATAACTTTTGCGCAAACCAATCAATATACGCTTGTTGCAATTTTTTTTACCAAAATTATGTAGAAGAATACGTATTGGCCTAAACTGAGGGAAAAAAAATGGATATTTATTCTAGCAAAAAGTAAAAAATATTGTGGTTTTTTTCAAACTTGTCGCTCTTCTTTTGTTCATAGCGCAAAAAATAAAAACCACAGAGGTGATCTAGTACCACCAAAAGAAAGCTCTATTTGTGGGGAAAAAAAGGACGCAAATTTCGTTTGGCTACAGCGTCGCACGACCGCGCAATTGTCATTCAAATTGTGACAGCGCTGAAAGCTGAAAAATGGCTTGGGCAGGAAGGGGGTTTAAGTGCCTAGTAGAGAAGTGGTTAAAGTCCAAGGGGATTATTCTAGTGCATTTTTTCTTGTTGGGGTTATGAAAATGTTGGTCACATTCAGACAGCAAATTGTTTATAAATAGATTTGTACAGTTTTAACAACACATGCCAAAATTGCAAAACTGGGTTCATTTGAAAAGGTGTTTTACTTTCTGTCAATAGTTAAGGTACACATAACAAATTACAATACAATCAAGACCAAATCGTATGTGAAAAACAATATTTATATAAGTATAACTGAGCTGAACAACAAGCCAATTTTCTCATAATATATCCTCAAAGATCCTTACCATGTCTCATACACAGCCCTATTTAAAGAGGAAGTAAACCCTTGATTTTTTTTTTTTTTTTTAAAACCTGCAAAAGAAAGGCATAATGAGCTAGTATGCATAGCATACTAGCTCATTATGAATGACTTACCTCAGATCGAAGCCCCCGAACTGCTTCTCAGTCCCCTTTGCCGCCATCTTGCCTCAATGTCCCTTCCTGTTATTGCCGCTCTGGCGCTGTGATTGGCCAGAGCGGCGATGACGTCACACGCATGCGCGCTTGGGCCGGCAAGATCCCATTCAGAAAACCGTCAAGAGAGGGGGCGTGGCCTGGACGGAGACCGAGATGGATGCTTAATCTGAGAGCTCCTGTGTGACCGGGGTGATTTCTCTATTTAAACGGGAGCCTACCGTTTTTTTCCTGCTATGCACAGGTACACAAGAAGCTCATCCGCATCCCGCACCCCCAAGGATCCTCAGACCCACTTGGGGAGGAACATACCGGACCTATTCCGGTCACAAAAACTCCAGGCCTCCGCACCATCACAGGCACACGCGCCATTACAGGCCCAAGCCGTGGCCTCGCCTGACAGACCATCATCCACCATCATGCCAGGAGTATCCGCGCCTAGCCCCAGTGGGGCGCTTCCCCCCAGCCTACTTGACTTGGAGAAGGTAGCTTCAGATATAAAGAACGCAGTGACGGCAGCCATAGCAGATCTGAAGACCGAGCTGCTTGCGGTCATCCACCGGATCGATAACGTGGAGCAGACAACCCTGACACACGCGGCGGCCATCCGCCAGGTACAGTCTACATATAAATCCCAACTGGCCCAAATCTTTGAGCTCCACAGACACGTGGAAGATTTGGATAACAGGGGACGGAGGCACAACATTAGGGTACGAGGGGTCCCCGAAACTGTAGACTCTAATGCCATACAACAAACCATTAGCGCGATCTTCAATGATGTGATTGAGCGCCCGGCAGACTCCCCCATTGACATGGAAAGAGCCCACCGCGCCCTCCGCCCCCTACCCCGAGACACCGTACCACCCAGAGACATCATATGTTGTATTGTCAATTTTCCCCTTAAGGAAGAGATTCTACGTAAGGCGAGGGAAAGGGGACGCATTCTCTTTAATGGCACGGAGGTTAAACTGTTCCAAGATCTCTCACAGATCACTCTCCAGAATAGGAGAGCACTACGACCATTGCTGGATGCCCTACAAACGAGAAACATTCAGTATCGCTGGAAGTTCCCGTTCGGTCTGTCCGCATCCGCAAGGGGGCGCTCGGCCCTACTCTGCACGCCGGAAGACCTTTTGGCATTCTGTGAACAACTCGATTTGCCCAACGTGGAATTAACTGAATGGTACGCGCTCTACTTTCCAACGGAACCATGGCTCCCTGTCTCCCTCAACCCCTCACCGAAAGCCTCGCGCCAGAGACCACGCCACCGTAGACCCGGACCGATGTCACCGAATGCCCGCTCCTCATGCCGGGAACTACGTCAACGTAGCCCTTCACCACCGCGCATGTGAGGAGAGGTACTGACTGTTTGACTGTCCGCTGGATGGATTGAGATGGATGGAGACCGGCAGCCTGTGAGTGTTCTTCCCCCCCCCCGCTTCACCATAGCTACCCGGGCCCCTTGCACCCCACGGATTATGCTCCCCCTCCCCGGTTCCCCCTCCAGTGACCTACGGGAGCCACCCGAGCTCTCGAAGACCAGCCCATAGCAGCGCCCGTTGGCTCTACCTCAGCCCTTCCTGCACCGATGCCCCGGCATAAGTTGCTCAGCCGCTCCACAGCTTGGCTTCCCTCGATTCGATCACGTCTCGCTCCACCCCGGTGGCTGATACGAGATGTGTATCTCCCCAGAGAACCGCTTTTTTTTCTCTCTCCTTCCCACAGCCCCGAAACCCCATCACATGCCCGGATCTTCCATAGCTCGACCTGAGTCTTCGCACCAAATGGCGGAACATCCCGACCTCCGGAAGATACTTTTTTTTCCCATAGGCCGACTACGTCCTGCGGGAGGCCTTGCTTAAGTACTGATGGCCAAGCCAGTGACTCGTGTATGGCCCCCCGTTCATGCAGTATAGGGATGAGCTCGGTGTTCGAGTCAAACATAGGTTTGACTCGAACATCGGCTGTTCGCGCGTTCGGTGAACAACGAACGATTTGGGCCGTTCGCGCCAAATTCGAGTGACGCGAATGGCCCACAATACACTGCGCCATCGCAGTGTAATCCCGGCGCTGTGATTGGCCAAGCATGCACTGTGACCCTGCATGCTTGGCCAATCACAGCGCCGGCAGCGAGGAGAGCAATGATTGGCCACAGGCAGGATGCCTGTGGCCAATTATAGCTGAGGGGGTTTAGTACACGCCCCACACTATAAAAGGTGTAGTGTGTTCCGGAGCAGGGAAAGTGAAGGATAGGCAGGGACAGTGTCAAATCTTGTCAAATCTATTCTTTGCTAAACCTTGTGTGTAGGGACAGAGAAGGATAGGCAGGGAGAGTGTAAGTGTCATATACTTTGATAAACCTTGTGTGTAGGGAGAGAGAAGGATAGGCAGGGAGAGTGTAAGTGTCATATACTTTGATAAACCTTGTGTGCAGGGAGAGAGAAGGATAGGCAGGGGACAGTGTCAGTGTCATATTCTTTGCTAAACCTTGTGTGCAGGGAGAGAGAAGGATAGGCAGGGAGAGTGTCAGTGTCATATACTTTGATAAACCTTGTGTGCAGAGAGAGAGAAGGATAGGCAGGGGACAGTGTCAGTGTCATTGTTGCTAAGCCTCCTGCACATTATACACCTGAAGTTAGCCCGTATTGCTTCTTTTTCCTGGTGTGTTACACCAACAGGATTTTGCATCACTTAAAGCGGGCGGAGTGTACCTCCTGACCATATTACACCTTAACTTAGCCTGTATTGCTGCTTTTTCCTGGTGTGTTACACCAACAGGATTTTGCGGCACTTACAGCGGGCGGAGTGTACCTCCTGACCATATTACACCTTAACTTAGCCTGTATTGCTGCTTTTTCCTGGTGTGTTACACCAACAGGATTTTGCGGCACTTACAGCGGGCGGAGTGTGCCTCCTGACCATATTACACCTTAACTTAGCCTGTATTGCTGCTTTTTCCTGGTGTGTTACACCAACAGGATTTTGCGGCACTTACAGCGGGCGGAGTGTGCCTCCTGACCATATTATACCTTAACTTAGCCTGTATTGCTGCTTTTTCCTGGTGTGTTACACCAACAGGATTTTGCGGCACTTACAGCGGGCGGAGTGTGCCTCCTGACCATATTACACCTTAACTTAGCCTGTATTGCTGCTTTTTCCTGGTGTGTTACACCAACACGATTTTGCAGCACTTACAGCGGGCGGAGTGTGCCTCCTGACCATATTACACCTTAACTTAGCCTGTATTGCTGCTTTTTCCTGGTGTGTTACACCAACACGATTTTGCGGCACTTACAGCGGGCGGAGTGTGCCTCCTGACCATATTACACCTTAACTTAGCCTGTATTGCTGCTTTTTCCTGGTGTGTTACACCAACAGGATTTTGCGGCACTTACAGCGGGCGGAGTGTGCCTCCTGACCATATTACACCTTAACTTAGCCTGTATTGCTGCTTTTTCCTGGTGTGTTACACCAACAGGATTTTGCGGCACTTACAGCGGGCGGAGTGTGCCTCCTGACCATATTACACCTTAACTTAGCCTGTATTGCTGCTTTTTCCTGATGTGTTACACCAACACGATTTTGCGGCACTTACAGCGGGCGGAGTGTGCCTCCTGACCATATTACACCTTAACTTAGCCTGTATTGCTGCTTTTTCCTGGTGTGTTACACCAACAGGATTTTGCGGCACTTACAGCGGGCGGAGTGTGCCTCCTGACCATATTACACCTTAACTTAGCCTGTATTGCTGCTTTTCCCATTTCCCTGCAGGCCATTAGAATGTCTGGAAGGCAAACAAGGAGAGGCAGACAGTCAGGAGCCAAAAAAAGTAGGCAAGCAGGCTCTGTGTCTAGAGACAACAGTGCTGGTCGTGGACGCGGTGCATCGCCATCAGCACGTGGCCATGGGACACGCTTGTCCTTCTTTTCGGCAGCTGGACGTGTTGAGCCGCATCATGCCGAAGACTTGGTAGAGTGGATGACCAAGCCCTCCTCATCCTCCTCATCCTCTCTCACCCAGGCTCAGGGTACTGGCAAAGCAGCTGCCAAAGCATCCTCTTCCCTGGTATCAATGTCATCATCAGTCACTCCTTCCCTAGACCAACCATGTCCTCCTGAGGAGTAGGGATGAGCTTCATGTTCGAGTCGAACATACGTTCGACTCGAACATCGGCTGTTCGATCGTTCGACGAAGATCGAACAATTTGGGCCGTTCGCGCCAAATTCGAGTGACGCGAACGGCCCACAATGCACTACGCCATCGCAGTGTCATCCAGGCGCTGTGATTGGCCAAGCATGCACTGTGACCCCGCATGCTTGGCCAATCACAGCGCCGGCAGCGAGGAGAGCAATGATTGGCCACAGGCAGGATGCCTGTGGCCAATTATTGCTGAGGGCGTTTAGTACACGCCCCACACTATAAAAGGCCACCAGCGCGGCGGCCTTGTGTAGTGTGTTCCAGAGCAGGGAAAGAGAAGCATAGGCAGGGACAGTGTCATTTTTTTCCTTTACTAATCCTGGATTCCTTGTGTTTAGGGACAGAGAAAGATAGGTAGGGAGAGTGTCAGTGTGTCATTCTGTGCTAAACCTTGTTTGTAGGGACAGAGAAGGACAGTGAGGGAAAGTGTCAGTGTGCTATTCTGTGCTAAATCTTGTTTGTAGGGACAGAGAAGGACAGTGAGGGGAAGTGTCAGTGTGCTATTCTGTGCTAAACCTTGTTTGTAGGGACAGAGAAGGACAGTGAGGGAAACTGTCAGTGTGCTATTCTGTTCTAAACCAATCTTGCTGAACCGTATTTGAAATCCTTGAGTTTAGGGACAGAGAAGGACACTCGTGGAAACTATCAGTGTGCTATTCTGTGCTAAATCTTGTTTGTAGGGACAGAGAAGGACAGTGAGGGAAACTATCAATGTGCTATTCTGTGCTAAACCAATCTTGCTGAACCATATTTGAAATCCTTGAGTTATGGACAGAGAAGGACACTCGTGGAAACTATCAGTGTGCTATTCTGTGCTAAATCTTGTTTGTAGGGACAGAGAAGGACAGTGAGGGAAACTATCAGTGTGCTATTCTGTGCTAAACCAATCTTGCTGAACCATATTTGAAATCCTTGAGTTTAGGGACAGAGAAGGACACTCGGGGAAACTATCAGTGTGCTATTCTGTGCTAAATCTTGTTTGTAGGGACAGGGAAGGACAGTGAGGGAAACTGTCAGTGTGCTATTCTGTTCTAAACCAATCTTGCTGAACCGTATTTGAAATCCTTGAGTTTAGGGACAGAGAAGGACACTCGTGGAAACTATCAGTGTGCTATTTTGTGCTAAATCTTGTTTGTAGGGACAGAAAAGGACAGTGAGGGAAACTATCAGTGTGCTATTCTGTGCTAAACCAATCTTGCTGAACCATATTTGAAATCCTTGAGTTTAGGGACAGAGAAGGACACTCGGGGAAACTATCAGTGTGCTATTCTGTGCTAAATCTTGTTTGTAGGGACAGAGAAGGACAGTGAGGGAAACTGTCAGTGTGCTATTCTGTTCTAAACCAATCTTGCTGAACCGTATTTGAAATCCTTGAGTTTAGGGACAGAGAAGGACACTCGTGGAAACTATCAGTGTGCTATTCTGTGCTAAATCTTGTTTGTAGGGACAGAGAAGGACAGTGAGGGAAACTATCAGTGTGCTATTCTGTGCTAAACCAATCTTGCTGAACCATATTTGAAATCCTTGAGTTTAGTGACAGAGAAGGACAGTGAGGGAAACTGTCAGTGTGCTATTCTGTGCTAAACCAATCTTGCTGAAGCATATTGCAAATCCTTGTGTTTAGGGACAGAGAAGGATAGGCAGGGGACAGTGTCATTGTTGCTAAGCCTCCTGCACAGTATACACCTGAAGGTAGCCCTTATTGCTGTTTTTCCCATCTCCCTGCAGGCCATCCATTAAAATGTCTGGAAGGCAAACAAGGAGAGGCAGACAGTCAGGAGGCAAAAAAAGAGGGCAAGC
Source organism: Rana muscosa (assembly GCA_029206835.1). Classification (NCBI taxonomy): domain Eukaryota; kingdom Metazoa; phylum Chordata; class Amphibia; order Anura; family Ranidae; genus Rana; species Rana muscosa. The sequence goes on from CM055125.1 coordinate 103,301,517, forward strand.
AGGCTCTGTGTCTGGGGGCAACAGTGCTGGTCGTGGACGCGGTGCATTGTCATCAGCACATGGCCATGGGGCACGCTTGTCCTTCTTTTCGGGAGCTGGACATGTTGAGCCACATCATGCCGAAGATCTCTCACCCAGGCTCAGGGTACTGGCAAAGCAGCTGCCAAAGCGTCCTCTTCTCTGGTATCAATGTCATCATTAGTCACTCCTTCCCTAGACCCACCATGTCCTCCTCCTGAGGAGTCCCCCGAACTGTTTGAGCACAGTGTTGGGTACATGCTCCAGGAGGATGCCCAGCGTTTCGAAGGATCTGATGATGATACCCAGCTAGAGGAAGGCAGTAGCGTGAGAGCAGAGAGAGGGGATGCTCAAGAAGGACACCAATCTGGCAGTCATGCTCCAGCAGCTGCAGCATACTGCTAGATTGGCTCCAGTGATGAGGAGGGAAGGGACGATGAGGTCACTGACTCCACGTGGGTGCCTAATAGGAGAGAGGAGGAGGATGAGGAGGAGGCACATCTCCAACGAGGCAGGATGCCCTTGGGTGGCCAGCGTATGGGCAGCACACCGACGGAATCACACCGCAGAGCTCCGCCTGTGCAGGGCGCTGCCTCTGCCCGTCATTCAAAAAGTTCTTTGGTGTGGGCCTTTTTTGAGGCGAGTGCATCAGATCGCACAGCTGCTGTTTGCAACATATGTCTCAAGCGTATATCGCGTGGCCAAAACATCAGCCGCTTGGGCACCACATGCTTGATCAGACATATGTTGACCTGCCATGCAGCTCGTTGGCAAGCCTACCTTAAAGACCCACACCAAAGAACAAAGCGGAACTCTCCTTGCACCGCATCATCTGGGATCTCCAACCCCACTATACCTTCAGTCCTCTCTGAAACCTGCACTGAGAGGAATGAAGGTGTAGAATTAGGTGTGTCACAGCCAAGTACTTGCGGCCACTCTGCTAGCAGTACACCGACGTCCGATTCTAGCAGGCAAATTTCCCTGCCCCAGCTGCTGGATCATCGAAAGAAGTTCACTCCCAGCCATCCACATGCCCAGCGGTTGAATGCTAGCTTGGCTAAATTGCTAGCGCTTCAACTGCTGCCTTTTCAGTTGGTAGACTCGGCCCCCTTCCGTGAGTTTGTGCAATGTGCAGTTCCTCAGTGGCAGGTTCCCAAACGCCACTTTTTCTCACGGAAGGCGATTTCGGCTCTCTACAGGCATGTGGAAGGCAATGTCTTGGCCTCGCTGGACAGGGCGGTCAGCGGTAAGGTGCATATTACCGCTGACTCATGGTCCAGCAGGCATGGACAGGGACGTTACCTTTCTTTCACGGCCCATTGGGTCACTCTTTTGGCAGCTGGGAAGGATGCAGGACAAGGTGCAGTAGTGTTGGAGGTTGTTCCACCGCCACGCCTCCAAAATGCTACTACTGGTTGTGACACACCTCTCTCCTCCACCCCCTCCTCTTCTTCTTCCTCCATGGCCTCTTCCTGTGGTTTGTCCTCGGAACCAGCGGTGTTCCGTAGGCGTTCAAGGGGCTACGCAAGTACGAAGGCAAAAAGATGCCATGCCGTGCTTGCGCTGGTGTGTTTGGGGGACAGGAGCCACACTGGGGCAGAGGTCCTGTCTGCTCTGCAGGGGCAGGCCGAGAGGTGGTTGACGCCACGCCAGCTTAAGCCAGGAATGGTGGTTTGCGACAATGGCACCAACCTCCTCTCCGCCCTCCGACAGGGACAACTGACCCATGTGCCCTGTATGGCTCATGTCCTTAACCTGGTGGTGCAGCGGTTCTTGGGCAGGTACCCGGGCTTACAGGATGTCCTGAGGCAGGCCAGGAAAGTCTGTGTGCATTTTCGCAGATCTTATAATGCCAGTGCTCGCCTGGCTGAGCTGCAAAAGGAGTTGAACCTGCCCAAGAACCGCCTTATATGTGACATGCCCACCAGGTGGAACTCAACGTTGGCCATGCTGCAGCGGCTGCACACGCAGCAGAGGGCCATCAATGAGTACCTGTGCGACTACGGCACCAGGACAGGGTCAGGGGAGCTCGGGTTTTTTTCACCACGCCAGTGGGGCATGATCAGGGATGCATGCACTGTCCTGGCACCATTTGAGGAGGCCACGAGGATGGTGAGCAGTGACAGTGCATGCATCAGTGACACTGTACCTCTTGTCCACCTGTTGGAGCACACGCTGCGTGGAATAATGGACAGGGCACTTGAGGCAGAACAGAGGCAGGAAGAGGAGGACTTCCTTGCCTCTCAAGGCCCCCTTTACCCAGACAGTGTTCCTTCTGTCCCACCCATCGCACAGGAAGAGGAGGAGGAGGAGGAGGAGGAGGAGGATTGTGTCAGCATGGAGGTGGAGGCTGGCACTCAGCATCATCAGCAGCAGTCTTTTAGGGATGATTTACAGTCCCAAGAAACCAGTGGACTTGTACGTGGCTGGGAGGAGGTGGCTGCGGATCATGTCGTCCTTAGTGACCCAGAGGACTCCGGATTGAATGCCTCAGCTAACCTACGCTGCATGGCCTCCCTGATCCTGCAAATTCTGCGGAAGGATCCTCGTATTCTTCGGATCAAGGAGAGGAACCATTACTGGCTGGCCACTCTCCTTGATCCACGGTACAAGGGTAAGGTTGCGGACCTTATGTTACCGTCGCAGAGGGAGCAGAGGATGAGACAACTCCGGGAGGCCTTGCAGAAAGGTCTGTGCAACGCGTTCCCAGAGACTGGGAGGTTACAAACTCCTGGTCCTGGACAACGAGTTGCTGAGGCTTCGGCCAGTCAAAGAAGGAGCGGTGGGGAAGGTGGCCGTCTGACCGATGCGTTCAGACAATTCTTTAGTCCGCAGCCCCAAAGTATGATCGGTTCCAGCAACCATCGCCAGCGTCTGATATACATGGTGCAGGAATACCTAGGGGCAAGGTCAGACTTGGACACCTTCCCCACCGAAAATCCTCTGGCTTACTGGGTCTTGAGGATGGATCACTGGCCAGAGCTTGCACAGTATGCAATTGAGCTACTGGCCTGTCCTGCATCCAGCGTTCTTTCAGAACGCACATTCAGTGCTGCTGGAGGATTTGTCACGGATCACAGGGTGCGCCTGTCCACCGACTCGGTTGATCGACTGACTTTCATCAAGATGAACGAGTCTTGGATCACCACCAGCTACCACACACCTGATGCTGATATAACAGACTAATTGATTTTAAAATGTCACATCCCTTCAAGACTGATGCTGATGCTGAGTGCCTGTGCTGTTATGTTGACTGGCTATCCTCCTCCTCCTCCTCAATGATCCGATTAATGATGATAGCTTGGAAGATCATTTTGGTTTATGGTTGCCGCCACCAGTGGCTAAGGCCCAATTTTTCAGCCCCTGTTTAACAGGGGCATGTAATTACAATTTTTGATGCAATACTTTGCAACAGGGCTCATTGCTGTGCTCCAAGTACAGTATCTGTGAGGGGTTGCAGTGTTGTGCCACCAGTGCCTAAGGCCCAATTTTTCAGCCCCTGTTCAACAGGGGCGTGTAATTACAATTTTTGATGCAATACTTTGCAACAGGGCTCATTGCTGTGCTCCAAGTACAGTATCTGTGAGGGGTTGCAGTGTTGTGCCACCAGTGCCTAAGGCCCAATTTTTCAGCCCCTGTTCAACAGGGGCATGCAATTATAATTATTGATCTAATAATTCACAGCAGGGCCCATTGCTGCGCCCACCAAGAGTAACTGTCAGGCCTTACAGTGTTGTGTCAACACCACCACCACCACCACCACCACCACCACCACCAAAGGCCCAATTTTTCAGCCCCTGTTCAACAGGGGCATGCAATTATAATTATTGATCTAATAATTCACAGCAGGGCCCATTGCTGCGCCCACCAAGAGTAACTGTCAGGCCTTACAGTGTTGTGGCACCAGCACCACCATCAAAGGCCCAATTTTTACTACCACTGTTCAACAATTATATGTTATTACAATTCCTGATATAATAGTTGACAGCAGGGCGTTCCAGCACCCACCAAGAGTAACTGTGAGTGCTTACAGTGTTGTGCCAACACCAACACCTAAGGGCCCAATTTCTGCAGAGTATATACGGCAGGTCCCTACTTTCAAACATCCAACTTACAAACGACTCCTACTTGCAAACGGAAGAAGACAACAGGAAGTGAGAGGAAATCTACCCCTTGGAAGGAAAATTCTCTCCTGTAAGAATTAATATGGGAGAAAGGTGTCTCCTCTCTACTGATGCTTTATCACCAATCCTTGTTTCAATAAAAACACCACATTTCAAAAACAGTTGTCATTGGGACGCAAAGTGAGGTGAAATGTTCTGAACAGGGGCACAGACAGCAAAACAAATGTTACAGGGGTGATAACCCTTCCCTATGTTTTCCAAAAAGCTTAAAAATAGATTTTTTGGCTGGAGCTACACTTAAACAATGTACGTGTTCAAAATTACAAACAGATTCTACTTAAGAACAAACCTACAGTCCCTGTCTTGTTTACACCGGTCTTGTTTACACCGCCTGTATACTGCTGTTCAGAGTATATAGGGCCTTTTTTATTTTGTGTTGCGGGGTTCCCCTTAATATCCAAACAAGACCCAAAGGGGCTGGTAATGGGCTGGGGTGGGGGGGGGGAGTGATGGGGTAGCTATGCCATTTTTTTTAAAGATTTTCATCCATATTACCGGGACCAGACATTACATTAACCACTTAACGACCGCTCACTGTATATATACGTCGGCAGAATGGCACCGACAGGCACAATCACGTAGAGCATACGTGATTGCCTTTGTATAGTTGGGGGGTCCAATCGGACCCCCCTTCTGTACAGTGAGCGGTGGCTAAGTGTCCGGGAGCATTCCGGGATGAGGGGGCAGCCATTCGTTTCTGGCCACCCCCTTGCGATCGCTCCCGGCGAATGGAAATGCCCCCTCTGTCTGTGTCAGACAGAGGGAGCAGGAGGAAGTGATGTCATCTCTGGTGCGGCGCTCACATATACCGAGCGCCGTACAAGAGAAGACATCAGGTCAGTGCACACAACACTACACTGACACCAGGACACATAGGGACATAAATCGCCCCCCCCAGCCCCCCCAGACACCCCAGATCACCCCCCAGATCACCCCCCCAGCCCCCAGTCACAGTGTCACTGATTGCAGTGACCATTTATTTAGTGATCACTGCAATCAGTGACATTTGTGACTGTAAAAGTGTCACCAAAGTTTAGTCTTAGGTCCAGTGTAGCCCCCTAACCCCCCCTAATAAAGGTTTAACCCCCTGATCACCCCCCAGATAACCCTTTCACCGCCTATCACCACTGTCGCTTAGCGATCATTTTTCTGATCGCTGTCTTAGCGTCAGTGATGCCGATCGGCAGCCAGTAATTTTTTTTTAGGTTCGCCGCAGGTTTTTATAGCGTCAGGTACCCCAATATATTATCTAATAAAGGTTTAACCCCCTTGATCGCCCCCCCAGGGTAACCCTTTCACCCCCTATCACCACTGTCACTAAGCGATCGTTTTTCTAAACGCTGTCTTAGTGTCTGTGATGCAGATCGGTAGGCGGTCATTTTTTTTAGGTTCGCCGCAGGTTTTTATAGCGTCAGGTACCCCAATATATTATCTAATAAAGGTTTAACCCCCTTGATCGCCCCCCAGGTAACCCTTTCACCCCCTATCACCACTGTCGCTAAGCAATTGTTTTTCTAAACGCTGTCTTAGTGTCGGTGATGCCGATCGGTAGCCAGTAATTTTTTTTAGGTTCGCCGCAGGTTTTTATAGCGTCAGGTACCCCAATATATTATCTAATAAAGGTTTAACCCCCTTGATCGCCCCCAGGTAACCCTTTCACCCCCTATCACCACTGTCGCTAAGCAATTGTTTTTCTAAACGCTGTCTTAGTGTCGGTGATGCAGATCGTAGCCAGTAATTTTTTTTAGGTTCGCCGCATGTTTTTATAGCGTCAGGTACCCCAATATATTATCTAATAAAGGTTTAACCCCCTTGATCGCCCCCCAGGTAACCCTTTCACCCCCTATCACCACTGTCGCTAAGCAATTGTTTTTCTAAACGCTGTCTTAGTGTCGGTGATGCAGATCGGTAGCTGGTAATTTTTTTTAGGTTCGCCGCAGGTTTTTATAGCGTCAGGTACCCCCATATATTATCTAATAAAGGTTTTAACCCCCTGATTGCCCCTAGTTAACCCTTTCACCAGTGATCACCATATAAGTGTTACGGGTGACGCTGGTTAGTTAGTTTGCTTTTTATAGTGTCAGGGCACCCGCCGTGTATATAACCCAATAAAGGTTTAACCCCCTGATCGCCCGGCGGGTGATATCAATTAGGTTTTAGCGTCAGAGAGGGTCTGAGTCACACCCCAGGCAGCGTCAGGTTAGTGCCAGTAACGCTAACACCCACGCGTGAAGCATACACCCCCCTTAGTGGTATAGTATCTGAACAGATCAATATCTGATCTGATCAGATCTATACTAGCGTCCCCAGCAGTTTAGGGTTCCCAAAAACGCAGTGTTAGCGGGATCAGCCCAGATACCTGCTGGCACCTGCGTTTTGCCCCTCCGTCCAGCCCAGGCCACCCAAGTGCAGTATCGATCGATCACTGTCACTTACAAAACAAAAACACACATAACTGCAGCGTTCGCAGAGACAGGCCTGATCCCTGCGACTCCAGTGCTGTAGGAGGTGATTTCACCACCACAGTTAAAAAAAAAAAGCAAATATGCCGAAGCATTGGGGCAGCAGGGGCGGAGGAGCGATTTTGCTCCTAATGCCGCGTACATACGGTCGAAATTCCGACAGAGGCTTGCCCGTGGAAAAGTCCGACCATGTGTGTGCGGCATAACTTTTTTGCGGGAGGATGCCCCCATGCTTCGGCATATATAAATGGTGCGTGTATGCCCATCATTGGAAGTGGGTGGATGAAGGGCGGTATTCTAATGGTGGGCATACCCACCGATCAATCTCTTTTTTCGTTCAGCCAACTGGCTGCATGAAATAAAAAGATTACAATACATGTCCAACAAGGACCAGCAACGTACTGGTATGTTGCTGGACTTTGAATGTTTATACCAGAATGATGCCTGCGGGTTTAGGTATCATCTTGGTATCATTCTTTTCAGCCAGCGGCCGGCTTTCATGTAAAAGCAATCCTAGTGGCTAATTAGCCTCTAAGCTGCTTTTACAAGCAGTGGGAGGGAATGTCCCCCCCCCCCCGGATATAAAAAGTGCCATTGGGAAATTGGGAAAGCATTTTATCACACCGATCTTGGTGTGGTCAGATGCTTTGAGGGCAGAGGAAAGATCTAGGGTCCAATAGACCCCAGTTTTTTCAAAAAAGAGTACCTGTCATTACCTATTGCTATCATAGGGGATATTTACATTCCCTGAGATAACAATAAAAATGATAAAAAAAAAATACTTGGAAGGAACAATTTAAAAATAAAATAAAAAAGCAAAATTAATAATAAAAAAAAAAGAAAAAAAAAAAGCACCCCTGTCCTGCCCTGCTCTTGCCCAATGGCGAACGCAAGCGTCGGTCTGGCGTCATATGTAAACAGCAATTGCACCATGCATGTGAGGTATCACCGCGAAGGTCAGATCGAGGGCAATCATTTTAGCAGTAGACCTCCTCTGTAAATCTACTGGGGTAACCTGTAAAGGCTTTTAAAAATGTATGTAGTTTGTCGCCAATGCGCGTTTGTGAGAAATTTTAAAGCATGTCGTGTTTGGTATCTATGTACTCGGCCTAAGATGATCTTTTTTATTTCATCAAACATTTGGGCAATATAGTGTGTTTTAGTGCATTAAAATTAAAAAAAGTGTATTTTTTAACCCAAAAAATGCGTTTGAAAAATCGCTGCGCAAATACTGTGTAGAAAAAAAAATGCAACACCCACCATTTTAATCTGTAGGGCCTTTGCTTTAAAAATACATATAATGTTTGGGGGTTCAACATAATTTTCTTGCAAAAAAAAAATGTTTTCATGTAAACAAAAAGTGTCAAAAAGGGCTTTGTCTTCAAGTGGTTAGAAGAGTGGATGTAAGCTTCCTAATGTTGTGTATAAAATGCCAGAACAGTTCAAAACCCCCCCAAATGACCCCATTTTGGAAAGTAGACACCCCAAGCTATATACTGAGAGGCATGTCGAGTCCATGGAATATTTTATATGTTGACACAAGTTGCGGAAAAACGACAATTTTTTTTTATTTTTTTTGCACAAAGTTGTCACTAAATGATATATTGCTCAAACATGCCATGGGCATATGTGGAATTACACCCCAAAATACATTCTGTTGCTTCTCCTGAGTACGGGGATACCACATGTGTGAGACTTTTTGGGAGCCTAGCCACGTACGGGACCCCAAAAACCAAGCACCGCCTTCAGGCTTTCTAAGGGTGTAAATTTTTGATTTCACTTCTCACTGCCTATCACAGTTTCGGAGGCCATGGAATGCCCAGATAGCACAAACCCCCCCCAAATGACCCCATTTTGGAAAGTAGACACCCCAAGCTATTTGCTGAGAGGTATTGTGAGTATTTTTCAGATCTCGCTTTTTGTCACAAAGTTTTGAAAATTGAAAAAAAATAAAAATATATATATATATTTTCTTATTTCATTTTCAAAAACAAATGAGAGCTGTAAAATACTCGCCATTCCTCTGAGCAAATAGCTTGGGGTGTCTATATTCCAAAATGGGGTCATTTGGGGGGGTTTTGTGCGATTTTGGCATTTTATGGCCTTCGAAACTGTGATAGGTAGTGAGGAGTGAAATCAAAAATTTGTGCCTAGAAATCCTGAAGGCGGTGCTTGGTTTTCGGGGTCCCGTACGCGGCTAGGCTCCTAAAAAGTCCCACACATGTGGTATCCCCGTACTCAGGAGAAGCAGAAAAATTTATTTTGGGGTGTAATTCCACATATAACCATGGCATGTGTGAGCAATATATCATTTAGTGACAACTTTTTGTAATTTTTTTTTTTGTCATTATTCAATCACTTGGGACAAAAAAAATATATTCAATGGGCTCAACAGGCCTCTCAGCAATTTCCTTGGGGTGTCTACTTTCTAAAATGGGGTCATTTGGGGGGGTTTTGTGCTATTTTGGCATTTTATGGCCTTCGAAACTGTGATAGGTAGTGAGGAGTAGTGATGAGCCGAACACCCCCGGGTTCGGTTCGCACCAGAACCCGCGAACGGACCGAAAGTTCGTACGAACATTAGAACCCTATTAAATACAATGGATGCGAACGTTCAAATTCTAAAGTGCTAATTATAACAACTATTATGCATGTTATTGTCCTAAAAAGGGTTTGGGAACCCGGGTTGTGCACCAGGGGACATGTATCAATGCAAAAAGAAGTTTTAAAAACGGTCGTTTTTCGGGAGCAGTCATTTTAATGATGCATAAAGTGAAAAAAAAAAGTCAAATATTCCTTTAAATATCGTACCTGGGGGGTGTCTAAAGTATGCCTGTGAAGTGCCACATGTTTCCCGTGTTTAGAACTGTCCCTGCACAAAATGACACTTCTAAAGGGAAAAAAAGCCATTTAAAACTGCTTGCGGCTTTAATGTAATGTCTGGTCCCGGTAATATGGATGAAAATCTTTAAGAAAAATGGCATAGCTACCTCATGACCCCCCCCCCCCCCCTACCCCAGCCCATTACCAGCCCCTTTGGGTCTTGTATGGATATTAAGGGGAACCCCGCACATAAAATAAAAAAGGCCCTATATACTCTGAACAGCCGTATACAGGCGGTGCATACAAGACAGGGACTGTAGGTTTGTTCTTATGTAGAATCTGTTTGTAATTTTGAACAGGTACATTGTTGAAGTGTAGCTCCAGACCAAAAATCTATTTTTAAACTTTTTGGAAAACATAGGTAAGGGTTATCACCCCTGTAACATTTGTTTTGCTGTCTGTGCCCCTGTTCAGAACATTTCACCTCACTTTCCGTCCCAATGACAACTGTTTTTGAAATGTGGTGTTTTTCTTGAAACAAGGATTGCTGATAAAGCATCAGTACAGAGGAGACACCTTTCTCCCATATTTATTCTTACAGGAGAGAATTTTCCTTCCTAGTGGTAGATTTCCTCTCACTTCCTGTTGTCTTCTTGCGTTTGCAAGTAGGAGTCGTTTGTAAGTTGGATGTTTGAAAGTAGGGACCTGCCGTATATACTCTGCAGAAATAGGCCCCTTAGTTGTTGGTGTTGGCACAACACTGTAAGCACTCACAGTTACTCTTGGTTGGTGCTGGAACGCCCTGCTGTCAACTATTATATCAGGAATTTTAATTACATATAATTGTTGAACAGTGGTAGTAAAAATTGGGGCTTTGATGGTGGTGCTGGTGCCACAACACTGTAAGCCCTGACAGTTACTCTTGGTGGGTGCAGCAATGGGCCCTGCTGTGAATTATTAGATCAAGAATTGTAATTACATGCCCCTTTTGAACAGGGGCTGAAAAATTGGGCCTTTCGTGGTGGTGGTGGTGGTGGCGTTGCCACAACACTGTAAGCCCTCAGACTTACTCTTGGTGGGTGCAGCAATGGGCCCTGCTGTGAATTATTAGATCAAGAATTGTAATTGCATGCCCCTGTTGAACAGGGGCTGAAAAATTGGGCCTTTCGTGGTGGTGGTGGTGGTGGTGGTGTTGCCACAACACTGTAAGCCCTCAGAGTTACTCTTGGTGGGTGCAGGAATGGGCCCTGCTGTGAATTATTAGATCAAGAATTGTAATTGCATGCCCCTGTTGAACAGGGGCTGAAAAATTGGGCCTTTCGTGGTGGTGGTGGTGGTGGTGGTGTTGCCACAACACTGTAAGCCCTCAGAGTTACTCTTGGTGGGTGCAGGAATGGGCCCTGCTGTGAATTATTAGATCAAGAATTGTAATTACATGCCCCTTTTGAACAGGGGCTGAAAAATTGGGCCTTTCGTGGTGGTGGTGGTGGTGGCGTTGCCACAACACTGTAAGCCCTCAGAGTTACTCTTGGTGGGTGCAGCAATGGGCCCTGCTGTGAATTATTAGATCAAGAATTGTAATTGCATGCCCCTGTTGAACAGGGGCTGAAAAATTGGGCCTTTCGTGGTGGTGGTGGTGGTGGTGGTGTTGCCACAACACTGTAAGCCCTCAGAGTTACTCTTGGTGGGTGCAGCAATGGGCCCTGCTGTGAATTATTAGATCAAGAATTGTAATTGCATGCCCCTGTTGAACAGGGGCTGAAAAATTGGGCCTTAGGCACTGGTGGCACAACACTACAACCCCTCACAGATACTGTACTTGGAGCACAGCAATGAGCCCTGTTGCAAAGTATTGCTTCAAAAATTGGAATGACACGCCCCTGTTAAACAGGGGCTGAAAAATTGGGCCTTAGGCACTGGTGCCACAACACTCCAACCCCTCACAGATACTGTACTTGGAGCACAGCAATGAGCCCTATGGCAAATTATTGCTAAAAAAATTGTAATTACACGCCCCTGTAAAACAGGGGCTGAAAAATTGGGCCTTAGCCACTGGTGGCGGCACCCATAAACAAAAATGATCTTCCAAGCTATCATCATCAATCGTATCATTGAGGACTCGGAGGAGGAGGATAGCCAGTCAACATAACAGCACAGGCACTCAGCATCAGCATCAGTCTTGAAGGGATGTGACATGTTAAAATCAATTAGTCTGTTATATCAGCATCAGGTGTGTGGTAGCTGGTGGTGATCCAAGACTGGTTCATCTTGATGAAAGTCAGTCGATCAACCGAGTCGGTGGACAGGCGCACCCTGTGATCCGTGACAAATCCTCCAGCAGCACTGAATGTGCGTTCCGAAAGAACGCTGGATGCAGGACAGGCCAGTAGCTCAATTGCATACTGTGCAAGCTCTGGCCAGTGATCCATCCTCAAGACCCAGTAAGCCAGAGGATTTTCGGTGGGGAAGGTGTCCAAGTCTGACCTTGCCCCTAGATATTCCTGCACCATGTTTATCAGACGCTGGCGATGGTTGCTGGAACCGATCATACTTTGGGGCTGCGGACTAAAGAATTGTCTGAACGCATCGGTCAGACGGCCACCTTCCCCACTGCTCCTTCTTTGACTGGCCGAAGCCTCAGCAACTCGTTGTCCAGGACCAGGAGTTTGTAACCTCCCAGTCTCTGGGAACGCGTTGCACAGACCTTTCTGCAAGGCCTCCCGGAGTTGTCTCATCCTCTGCTCCCTCTGCGACGGTAACATAAGGTCCGCAACCTTACCCTTGTACCGTGGATCAAGGAGAGTGGCCAGCCAGTAATGGTCCCTCTCCTTGATCCGAAGAATACGAGGATCCTTCCGCAGACTTTGCAGGATCAGGGAGGCCATGCAGCGTAGGTTTGCTGAGGCATTCGCTCCGGAGTCCTCTGGGTCACTAAGGACGACATGATCCGCAGCCACCTCCTCCCAGCCACGTACAAGTCCACTGGTTTCTTGGGACTGTAAATCATCCCTAAAAGACTGCTGCTGATGATGCTGAGTGCCAGCCTCCACCTCCATGCTGACACAATCCTCCTCCTCCTCCTCCTCCTCCTCCTCTTCCTGTGCGATGGGTGGGACAGAAGGAACACTGTCTGGGTAAAGGGGGCCTTGAGAGGCAAGGAAGTCCTCCTCTTCCTGCCTCTGTTCTGCCTCAAGTGCCCTGTCCATTATTCCACGCAGCGTGTGCTCCAACAGGTGGACAAGAGGTACAGTGTCACTGATGCATGCACTGTCACTGCTCACCATCCTCGTGGCCTCCTCAAATGGTGCCAGGACAGTGCATGCATCCCTGATCATGCCCCACTGGCGTGGAGAAAAAAAACCAAGCTCCCCTGACCCTGTCCTGGTGCCGTAGTCGCACAGGTACTCATTGATGGCCCTCTGCTGCGTGTGCAGCCGCTGCAGCATGGCCAACGTTGAGTTCCACCTGGTGGGCATGTCACATATAAGGCGGTTCTTGGGCAGGTTCAACTCCTTTTGCAGCTCAGCCAGGCGAGCACTGGCATTATAAGATCTGCGGAAATGCACACAGAATTTCCTGGCCTGCCTCAGGACATCCTGTAAGCCCGGGTACCTGCCCAAGAACCGCTGCACCACCAGGTTAAGGACGTGAGCCACACAGGGCACATGGGTCAGTTGTCCCTGTCGGAGGGCGGAGAGGAGGTTGGTGCCATTGTCGCAAACCACCATTCCTGGCTTAAGCTGGCGTGGCGTCAACCACCTCTCGGCCTGGCCCTGCAGAGCAGACAGGACCTCTGCCCCAGTGTGGCTTCTGTCCCCCAAACACACCAGCGCAAGCACGGCATGGCATCTTTTTGCCTGCGTACTTGCGTAGCCCCTTGAACGCCTACGGAGCACCGCTGGTTCCGAGGACAAACCACAGGAAGAGGCCATGGAGGAAGAAGAAGAGGAGGGGGTGGAGGAGAGAGGTGTGTCACAACCAGTAGTAGCATTTTGGAGGCGTGGCGGTGGAACAACCTCCAACACTACTGCACCTTGTCCTGCATCCTTCCCAGCTGCCAAAAGAGTGACCCAATGGGCCGTGAAAGAAAGGTAACGTCCCTGTCCATGCCTGCTGGACCATGAGTCAGCGGTAATATGCACCTTACCGCTGACCGCCCTGTCCAGCGAGGCCAAGACATTGCCTTCCACATGCCGGTAGAGAGCCGGAATAGCCTTCCGTGAGAAAAAGTGGCGTTTGGGAACCTGCCACTGAGGAACCGCACATTGCACAAACTCACGGAAGGGGGCCGAGTCTACCAACTGAAAAGGCAGCAGTTGAAGCGCTAGCAATTTAGCCAAGCTAGCATTCAACCGCTGGGCATGTGGATGGCTGGGAGTGAACTTCTTTCGACGGTCCAGCAGCTGGGGCAGGGAAATTTGCCTGCTAGAATCGGACGTCGGTGTACTGCTAGCAGAGTGGCCGCAAGTACTTGGCTGTGACACACCTAATTCTACACCTTCATTCCTCTCAGTGCATGTTTCAGAGAGGACTGAAGTTATAGTGGGGTTGGAGATCCCAGCTGATGCGGTGCAAGGAGAGGTCCGCTTTGTTCTTTGGTGTGGGTCTTTGAGGTAGGCTTGCCAACGAGCTGCATGGCAGGTCAACATATGTCTGGTCAGGCATGTGGTACTCAAGCGGCTGATGTTTTGGCCACGCGATATACGCTTGAGACATATGTTGCAAACAGCAGCTGTGCGATCTGATGCACTAGCCTCAAAAAAGGCCCACACCAAAGAACTTTTTGAATGACGGGCAGAGGCAGCGCCCTGCACAGGCGGAGCTCTGCGGTGTGATTCCGTCGGTGTACTGCCCTTACGCTGGCCACCAAAGGGCATCCTGCCTCGTTGGAGATGTGCCTCCTCCTCATCCTACTCCTCCTCCTCTCTCCTATTAGGCACCCACGTGGAGTCAGTGACCTCATCATCACCTCCCTCCTCATCACTGGAGCCAATCTGGCAGTATGCTGCAGCTGCTGGAACATGACTGCCAGATTGGTGTCCTTCTTGAGCATCCCCTCTGTCTGCTCTCACGCTACTGCCTTCCTCTAGCTGGGTTTCATCATCAGACCCTTCGAAACGCTGGGCATCCTCCTGGAGCATGTACCCAACACTGTGCTCAAACAGTTCGGGGGACTCCTCAGGAGGAGGACATGGTGGGTCTAGGGAAGGAGTGACTGATGATGAGTCTGACATTGATACCAGGGAAGAGGACGCTTTGGCAGGTGCTTTTCCAGTACCCTGAGCCTGGGTGAGAGAGGATGAGGAGGAGGAGGAGGGCTTGGTCATCCACTCTACCAAGTCTTCGGCATGATGTGGCTCAACATGTCCAGCTGCCGAAAAGAAGGACAAGCGTGTCCCATGGCCATGTGCTGATGACAATGCACCGCGTCCACGACCAGCACTGTTGCCCCCAGACACAGAGCCTGCTTGCCCTCTTTTATTGCCTCCTGACTGTCTGCCTCTCCTTGTTTGCCTTCCAGACATTCTAATAGATGGCCTGCAGGGAGATGGGAAAAAAGCAATAAGGGCTACCTTCAGGTGTCCTTCTCTGTCCCTTTACTTAAGGATTTCTAAATATGGTTGAGGATGATTGCTTTTGCACAGAATAGCACAACGACAATTTCCCTGACTGTCCAAAAAAACAAGGATTTCAAAGATGGTTGATGAGGAATGCTTTAGCACACTATAGCACAAGGAGAATTCCCTCACTGTCCTTCCCTGTCCCTAGAAACAAGGATTCGCACAGTAAAAGACACCAGAGGCGTTGCTAGGGGGGTGCGGGGGGTGCGGTCCGCCCCCGGGTGACACCCGCTAGAGGGGTGACACCCTCCCTTTTTTTTTTTTTTTTTTTTTTTTTTTTTTATTTTTTTTTTTTTACAGCTGACCCATTCATTGATTCATTTCACCCCGCTGGGCTGGAAGCCTGGAACAACACCTCCAGCGCCGCGGCCGCGCCTGGTGTGTGTCCTCCGGCTCCTTATTCTTCCTATTCCTAAATTCCAATCCTCCTCCCTACCCTACAGAGCCAGCGAGCGACTCAGCCTGTCACATCATCACACTGCACTGTGATGATGTGACGACACGTCACTGCAGCACACACACAACTTTCTCCGCCCGGGCGGCGCGGCTGCTGTGTGTGACGGTCGCTGCCCACAGTGCCCAGCCCTCCTCCTCTCCACTCTCCAGGAGTACACTAAGACTTTTTCTGTTTGAAGAGCGCAGTCACCTAGTGGAACATGCAATTAAGCAGGCACATTTAAAATCTAAAGAATATGGAATTGCCGTAGAGAGAAGAGCCAGGTTTAAGAAGAGGATGGCAGGGGAACAGGCACGTGATGCTGGAGGCATAAGTCTACAAGACGAGAACAAGAGGGCAATGCTTGAGTGCATTGATCGCTTCCATTCTGAACTCCAGATCAGATTAAGAGCCATCATGGAAGTTGCAGCCATGTTTGAGGCTGTTCAAGCAAAGAGTCTCATATATGAAACTGAAGAAACATTAAAGGTGTCCATTCCAAAACTGACCACTTTTTATGACGAAATATCTGAGAGTGAGCTGTTAATGGAAATACCCAGACTGAGGAGACATCTCAAAGCAGCCAAGATCAACCTAGAAGAAGTCAAAGATTGGTCGGCTTTACAAGTTTTGACCTTCATAGCAGAATGGGACTTCATTGAATCTCTTCCAACCCTTTCACTATGTCTAAAAATATTTCTGACAATCTGTGTGTCTGTGGCTTCATGTGAGAGGAGCTTTTCAAAGTTGAAGCTGATAAAAAAACTATTTGCGTTCAACGATGGGACAGGCAAGGCTTTCTGATCTTGCAATATTATCAGTTGAAAGTGAACTAGCGAAATGTATTGATTTTGATGATGTTGTTCACAATTTTGCAGCTGTCAAGGCTAGAAAAGCAAAGTTTTGATTTAGATGTTAACTAAATCATTTCATATTTGTTCCTGTTTTTGTGTTATTTATTTATTAATTCAGTAAAGTTTAAAGTTAAAATAAATACAGTTCTTTAACAGTTTAAGCTTTGATTTCTATTATTTTCATATGATTTTGTTATTCAAATTTGCTAGTTGATTGATAGTTATTAACGGCACTACTGTTGCCAATATATGCAGTGTTATTAGGGTGAAAAAAATTATTGGGGGGGGGGTGACACCATGTTATACCGCACCAGGTGACACCAACCCTAGTGACGCCACTGAAAGACACTGACACTCTCCCTACCTATAGTTTTCTGTCCCTAGAAAAAATGTTTTTTTAAAGCACACTATAGCACAAGGAGAATTTCACTCACTTTCCTTCTTTGTCCCTAGAAACAAGGATTATCACAGTGAAAGAAACTGACACTCTTCCTTCCTATAGTTTTCTGTCCCTAGAAAAAATGTTTTTTTAAAGCACACTATAGCACAAGGAGAATTCCCTCACTGTCCTTCCCTGTCCCTAGAAACAAGGATTCGCACAGTAAAACACACTGACACTCTCCCTACCTATAGTTTTCTGTCCCTAGAAAAAATGTTTTTTTAAAGCACACTATAGCACAAGGAGAATTCCCTCACTGTCCTTCCCTGTCCCTAGAAACAAGGATTCGCACAGTAAAACACACTGACACTCTCCCTACCTATAGTTTTCTGTCCCTAGAAAAAATGTTTTTTTAAAGCACACTATAGCACAAGGAGAATTCCCTCACTGTCCTTCCCTGTCCCTAGAAACAAGGATTCGCACAGTAAAACACACTGACACTCTCCCTACCTATAGTTTTCTGTCCCTAGAAAAAATGTTTTTTTAAAGCACACTATAGCACAAGGAGAATTTCCCTCACTTTCCTTCTTTGTCCCTAGAAACAAGGATTATCACAGTGAAAGAAACTGACACTCTCCCTACCTATAGTTTTCTGTCCCTAGAAAAAAGGTTTTTTTAAAGCACACTATAGCACAAGGAGAATTCCCTCACTGTCCTTCCCTGTCCCTAGAAACAAGGATTCGCACAGTAAAACACACTGACACTCTCCCTACCTATAGTTTTCTGTCCCTAGAAAAAATGTTTTTTTAAAGCACACTATAGCACAAGGAGAATTCCCTCACTGTCCTTCCCTGTCCCTAGAAACAAGGATTCGCACAGTAAAACACACTGACACTCTCCCTACTGTGAGGGGGTTAGCTCGGCAGCGGGTGTGTGTGACCCCCGAGATGGGCTCCCCACACAAAAACAGGCCCAGCAAACGGAGGTTGTGGTTTTCAAAATCAAAAAGGTGCGGTTTATTTTCTATTTACAGTGACAAAACACAGCAAAGCAAAAGAAACATAAACAAAATAAATCCTGGTCAACTTGACCTCTGACTAAACATACAGGTTTCCTAACTAACAACTGGGATCAGCCTAGTGCTGTCCTAGTCCCTAAGTCCCTGGTTTTAAATGTCCAAGCAAATAGCCACACAGGCTTTGTCTCACCGCACAGGGGTTCACTCTCCCTAGACAGTCCACACAGGTCTGGGTCCAGGCATGAGCTAACATCTAATGAAGCTGGGAGTTCTTATAGAGGCCTAAATGAGCTGACAAGCTTCAGCTGGTCTCATCAACTCCCTGTCTGCACGACGCCCCACACTCTCCCTAGAGGTATGAGTCATCCATGAGCCCACTAGCCTTATACAACTCTCCACCTAGTTGTATAAGTCGGCGTAAAGCCTGAATCTGGGCGAAATATATCTACCCCCCTGGATGCAACCAGGTGACTTTACCTTCCTGCTGTCACATACCCCCCCTCTTGTTTTAACCTCGGGGTTGGAACACCAGCAATCAGGCATTCATGTACTCGAGACAAAGCATCCACATTCCCCATTTGAACGCCAGGGCGATGCTTTACTGTGAAGTTGAATTCCTGGAGGGCCAGGAACCACCTATTCACTCTTCTATTTGTTTCCTTGTTTTGAGCCATCCACTTTAACGGAGCGTGATCCGTAACCATATCAAAGTGCCTACCTAGCAGGTAGTACCGAAGGGAATCTAGAGCCCACTTCACCGCTAAACACTCCTTTTCAACGGTGGCGTAATTTACCTCATGGGACTTCAACTTCCTGCTGAGGTAAATGACTGGGTGCTCTTCCCCGTTCCAGACCTGGGACAATACTGCTCCTAACCCCACATCTGACGCATCACTTTGTACGACAAAGTCTTTAGAGAAGTCGGGTGAGTACAACACTGGCTGGCTACATAAGGCTTGTTTCAAGAATTGGAATGCTGCCTCAGCCTCGGGGGTCCATTTAATCATGACCGACCCTTTCCCCTTCGTCAGGTTGGTTAGGGGCACAGCCTTAGAAGCAAAGTGGGGAATGAATCGCCGATAATACCCAGCGATTCCCAGAAAGGCTCGTACCTGCTTCTTGCTGTTGGGACGTGGCCAACTCTGGATGGCCTCGACTTTGTTGAGTTGGGGTTTTATTACTCCCCTCCCAATGGTGTACCCAAGATATTTGGCCTCCTCCTGCCCAATGGTACACTTCTTGGGGTTAGCCGTAAACCCCGCTTCCCGAACAGAGTCCAGGACTGCTTGCACTTTTGGCAGATGTGAGGCCCAATCTGTGCTATGGACAATTACGTCATCCAGGTAAGCCGCAGCATACTTCCGATGGGGCCTCAGCATCTGGTCCATTTTCCGCTGGAATGTGGCCGGCGCATTCTGTAACCCGAACGGCATTCTTTTATATTGGAACGCCCCGTCTGGGGTTACAAATGCGGTTTTCTCTTTGGCCGACTTGGCCAGGGGGATTTGCCAATACCCTTTTGTGAGGTCAAGAGTCGTCATGTATCGGGCTGTTCCCAGCCGGTCGATCAACTCATCTATACGTGGCATGGGGTAGGTGTCAAATTTTGTAACTTTGTTCAACTGACGAAAATCGTTACAAAATCGCCAGCTCCCATCCGGTTTAGGCACCAACACAATGGGACTAGACCAATCACTTTGGGACTCCTCTATCACCCCTAAGTTCAGCATTTTCTGTACTTCCTCCCGTATTGCCTCCCGTCGGGCCTCTGGGATCCGATAGGGTTTTAACTTCACCCTTTCACCGGGCGGGGTAATGATGTCATGCTCTACCCCAGATGTTTGTCCCGGCAGCTCAGAGAATACCTCCTTGTTGCGAAGCACAAACTCCTTAACCTCCTGTTGTTGGGGTTGTGACAAGGTGGCTGCTATTCCAGCCTCAGGAATCACGCAACCAGTTTGAGCTGGTGACCAAGTGTCTGCGACTAGGGACTCTCTATCCCTCCAGGCTTTCAACAGATTAACGTGATAGATCTGTTCGGGCTTTCGCCGTCCTGGTTGTCTGACCTTGTAATTCACTTCGCTCACTTTTTCCATTATCTCGTAGGGGCCTTGCCATTTCGCAAGGAATTTACTTTCAACCGTAGGGACAAGTACCAGTATCCTATCCCCCGGGGAAAAGGTACGGGTCTTGGCTCCACGGTTGTACACTCTCTGCTGTGCTAACTGCGCTTGGGCCAAATGTTCCTTCACGATGGGCATTACCTGTGCAATTCGGTCTTGCATCAGGGCGACATGCTCAATCACACTCCTGTGGGGAGAACTCTCACTTTCCCAAGTTTCCTTGGCAATATCCAACAGCCCTCTTGGGTGTCTCCCATACAGTAACTCAAAGGGGGAGAATCCCGTAGAGGATTGGGGCACCTCCCTAATAGCAAACATCAGATAAGGAAGTAGACAGTCCCAATCCTTTCCATCTCTATCCACCACTTTCTTCAACATTTGTTTTAGGGTTTTGTTGAATCATTCAACCAGCCCATCGGTTTGGGGGTGATACACAGACGTACGTAATTGCGTCACTTTGAACAATTTACACAGCTCCTTCATAACCCGGGACATAAAGGGTGTACCTTGGTCCGTAAGCAGTTCTTTACAAATACCCACCCGGCTAAACACAAGAGATAGCTCTTTGGCTATGGTTTTGGCCGAGGTATTTCGGAGAGGGATCGCTTCTGGATAACGGGTGGCATAGTCCATTATAACTAATATGTACTGGTGCCCCCTAGCGGACTTGATTATAGGACCTACCAAATCCATGGCGATCCTCTCAAACGGGACCTCAATGATGGGTAGAGGGACCAGCGGGCTACGGAAATGTGGCATCTGGGCCGACCTCTGACACACAGGGCAGGAGGAACAATAATTTTCTATGTCCTTCATCACCCCCGGCCAATAGAATCTCTGTAATACCCTCTCTCGGGTTTTCTCTGTCCCCAGATGACCTCCAAGAATGTGCCCATGGGCCAACTCCAACACCAACTTCCTGTAAGGTTTGGGCACCACAAGCTGCTCAACGGTTTCTTCTGCCCTTTTTGCCACCCGATACAGTAGGTCCTTCTCTACGCTGAAGTATGGGTAAGTGCAGGTATTATCTGGGTTCACTAACTCGCCATCTATTTTCACTACGTTTTCCCGTGCCTTTATTAGGGCGGGGTCTTTCAACTGTTCTGTGGCAAAGTTTTCCCTGTGAACCTCAAGATCAGAAAACTCCACAGACGGTAGGTTTTCGTCTGAGGAGGTGGGCTCCTCTCCAGTTTCTTGAGTCTCCCATGCCAATACTGATAAGGGAAATTCCGGAGAGTCCTCACCACTCTCAGGGGAGTTCTGGCTATCACATTCCTGGTACATAGGGGCACCAGTGGGGGGCTCAGGATCATCCCACAGTTTCCAGAACTTCGGAAAATCCCTTCCCACAATGGCGTCATGCGGTAACTGAGATACTAAGCCCACTGGATGAGAGAGGGTACCTTTGGGGGTCTCGAAACACACTGTAGTCACTGGATACTCTCGGGTGTCCCCATGCACACAAATAACAGCTACCTTGCTATTCCCAGAGACCTCTGTTTTAACTAACTCAGCCTTTATCAGGGTCACAAGGCTACCTGAATCCAGCAATACCACAACATTTCTACCATTAACACACATTTTGCATAAATGTTTCTCAGTTCCTCGAATGGCAGTGCATGCGACTGTCGCACACAGCGACTGACGTCTGCCCGTCAGAAAGTCACACTGCATGGGTTCCTCCACAACCGGGCAATTGGCTGCAATATGTCCCGCTTGCCGGCAGCGGTAGCAAACGATCCTTCTTGCGGCCTCTTGAGCCGCTGATTTCCCAGGCTGTTCTCGCCAAACTTGGGGTAGAGCTCCCACCCTCTCACTCTCTCCACCCTCACCCCTTGGAATCCTCTTATCCGCCCCTGGGGATGGTCTGGTCTTAGGGTGGAAAGTCCGAGTGTCTCTGGAAGAGGCCGTCAGGTTCTCTGTAGCCAAGTATTTCTCCACACGATCCACAAGACCATCGGCCGTCTCTGGGTCTCCATGGCTTACCCACTTTTGGATGGCAGTAGGAAGAGCTCTCAAAAACCGATCCATTACAACACGTTCCACAATCTTTGGTGCGGACAAAGTCTCTGGCTGTAGCCACTTTCTGCTCAGGTGAATGAGATCATACATTTGAGACCTGGGGGGTTTTCCAAGCTGGAAAGTCCAGTTATGCACACGCTGAGCCCGGACAGCCTGGGTGACACCCAGCCTTGCCAATATTTCAGCTTTTAGCATCACATAGTCTTTTGCTTGGTTAGGCTCTAGGTCATAGTAAGCTTTCTGCGATTCACCAGTTAACAGAGGAGCCACCAGTCCAGCCCACTGCTCCTCAGGCCACTTTTCTCTTTCAGCGGTCCTTTCAAATGTGGTCAAAAATACCTCTGGATCATCCTCTCCAGTCATTTTTGTCAATAAACGACTCACCCCAAAGGACGCGGTATTAGTGGGACGGCTTTCCTCACTGGTCTGCGGACGTTGCTGCATTACTGCTTCCATCTGTTGTTGTAGTCTCTGCTCTTGCTTCTGCAACAGGTCTATGAAGCGGGCCTCAGATTGCTGCTGGGCTTGTTGCTGAGCCTCCAGACTCTGTTGCAAAGTTACGTTTGTCTGCTGCTGGGCTGCAAGGCTCTGTTGATGAGCTTGCTGCTGGGCTGCAAGGCTCTGTTGATGAGCTTGCTGCTGGGCTGCGAAGTTCTGTTGTTGAGCTGCAAGGCTCTTTTGCAAACCTGCATTTGTCTGCTGTTGATTGGCATTTGCTAGAGCCAGCTGCTTCAGTATCTCCTCCATGCTGGCTTAAAAAAAAACTGCCACTGGTTCTCCACCAACTGTGAGGGGGTTAGCTCGGCAGCGGGTGTGTGTGACCCCCGAGATGGGCTCCCCACACAAAAACAGGCCCAGCAAACGGAGGTTGTGGTTTTCAAAATCAAAAAGGTGCGGTTTATTTTCTATTTACAGTGACAAAACACAGCAAAGCAAAAGAAACATAAACAAAATAAATCCTGGTCAACTTGACCTCTGACTAAACATACAGGTTTCCTAACTAACAACTGGGATCAGCCTAGTGCTGTCCTAGTCCCTAAGTCCCTGGTTTTAAATGTCCAAGCAAATAGCCACACAGGCTTTGTCTCACCGCACAGGGGTTCACTCTCCCTAGACAGTCCACACAGGTCTGGGTCCAGGCATGAGCTAACATCTAATGAAGCTGGGAGTTCTTATAGAGGCCTAAATGAGCTGACAAGCTTCAGCTGGTCTCATCAACTCCCTGTCTGCACGACGCCCCACACTCTCCCTAGAGGTATGAGTCATCCATGAGCCCACTAGCCTTATACAACTCTCCACCTAGTTGTATAAGTCGGCGTAAAGCCTGAATCTGGGCGAAATATATCTACCCCCCTGGATGCAACCAGGTGACTTTACCTTCCTGCTGTCACACTACCTATAGTTTTCTGTCCCTAGAAAAAATGTTTTTTTAAAGCACACTATAGCACAAGGAGAATTTCACTCACTTTCCTTCTTTGTCCCTAGAAACAAGGATTATCACAGTGAAAGACACTGACACTCTTCCTTCCTATAGTTTTCTGTCCCTAGAAAAAATGTTTTTTTAAAGCACACTATAGCACAAGGAGAATTCCCTCACTGTCCTTCCCTGTCCCTAGAAACAAGGATTCGCACAGTAAAACACACTGACACTCTCCCTACCTATAGTTTTCTGTCCCTAGAAAAAATGTTTTTTTAAAGCACACTATAGCACAAGGAGAATTTCACTCACTTTCCTTCTTTGTCCCTAGAAACAAGGATTATCACAGTGAAAGAAACTGACACTCTTCCTTCCTATAGTTTTCTGTCCCTAGAAAAAATGTTTTTTTAAAGCACACTATAGCACAAGGAGAATTCCCTCACTGTCCTTCCCTGTCCCTAGAAACAAGGATTCGCACAGTAAAAGACACTGACACTCTCCCTACCTATAGTTTTCTGTCCCTAGAAAAAATGTTTTTTTAAAGCACACTATAGCACAAGGAGAATTTCACTCACTTTCCTTCTTTGTCCCTAGAAACAAGGATTATCACAGTGAAAGAAACTGACACTCTTCCTTCCTATAGTTTTCTGTCCCTAGAAAAAATGTTTTTTTAAAGCACACTATAGCACAAGGAGAATTCCCTCACTGTCCTTCCCTGTCCCTAGAAACAAGGATTCGCACAGTAAAACACACTGACACTCTCCCTACCTATAGTTTTCTGTCCCTAGAAAAAATGTTT
The DNA here is from genome assembly GCA_029206835.1 of Rana muscosa. Taxonomy (NCBI): domain Eukaryota; kingdom Metazoa; phylum Chordata; class Amphibia; order Anura; family Ranidae; genus Rana; species Rana muscosa. The sequence goes on from CM055125.1 coordinate 103,325,673, forward strand.
TTTTAAAGCACACTATAGCACAAGGAGAATTCCCTCACTGTCCTTCCCTGTCCCTAGAAACAAGGATTCGCAAAGTAAAACACACTGACACTCTCCCTACCTATAGTTTTCTGTCCCTAGAAAAAATGTTTTTTTAAAGCACACTATAGCACAAGGAGAATTCCCTCACTGTCCTTCCCTGTCCCTAGAAACAAGGATTCGCACAGTAAAACACACTGACACTCTCCCTACCTATAGTTTTCTGTCCCTAGAAAAAATGTTTTTTTAAAGCACACTATAGCACAAGGAGAATTTCACTCACTTTCCTTCTTTGTCCCTAGAAACAAGGATTATCACAGTGAAAGAAACTGACACTCTTCCTTCCTATAGTTTTCTGTCCCTAGAAAAAATGTTTTTTTAAAGCACACTATAGCACAAGGAGAATTCCCTCACTGTCCTTCCCTGTCCCTAGAAACAAGGATTCGCACAGTAAAACACACTGACACTCTCCCTACTGTGAGGGGGTTCGCTCGGTAGCGGGTGTGTGTGACCCCCTGGATGGGCTCCCCACACAAAACAGGCCCAGCAGACGGAGGTTGTGGTTTTCAAGATCAAAAGGTGCGGTTTATTTCTCTATTTACAGTGACAAAAACACAGCAAAGCAAAAAGAAACATAAACAAAATAAATCCTGGTCAGCTTGACCTCTGACTAAACATGCAGGTTTCCCTAACTAACAACTGGGATCAGCCTGGTGCTGTCCTAGTCCCTAAGTCCCTGGTTTAGTAAATGTCCAAACAAATAGCCACACAGGCTTTGTCTCACCGCACAGGGGTTCACTCTCCCTAGACAGTCCACACAGGTCTGGTTCCAGGCATGAGCAAACACCTAATGAAGCTGGGAGTTTTTATAGAGGCCTTAAACGAGCTGACAAGCTTCAGCTGGTCTCATCAACTCCCTGCCTGCACGACGCCCAGCACTCTCCCTAGAGGTATGAATCATCCATGAGCCCACTAGCCTCAGCTGGGCTTCATCAACTCTCTCCCTAGTTGTATAAGTCGGCATAAAGCCTGAATCTGGGAGAAATATACCTACCCCCCTGGATGCAACCAGGTGACTTTACCTTCCTGCTGTCACATACCCCCCCCCTCTTGTTTTAACCTTGGGGTTGGAACACCAGCAATCAGGCATTCATGTACTCGAGACAAAGCATCCACATTCCCCATTTGAACGCCAGGGCGATGCTTTACTGTGAAGTTGAATTCCTGTAGGGCCAGGAACCACCTATTTACTCTTCTATTTGTCTCCTTGTTTTGAGCCATCCACTTTAACGGAGCGTGATCCGTAACCATGTCAAAGTGCCTACCTAGCAGATAGTACCGAAGGGAATCTAGAGCCCACTTCACCGCTAAACACTCCTTGTCAACCGTGGCGTAATTTACCTCATGGGACTTCAACTTCCTGCTGAGGTAAATGACTGGGTGCTCTTCCCCGTTCCAGACCTGGGACAATACTGCTCCTAACCCCACATCTGACGCATCACTTTGTACGACAAAGTCTTTAGAGAAGTCGGGTGAGTACAACACTGGCTGGCTACATAAGGCTTGTTTCAAGAATTGGAATGCTGCCTCAGCCTCGGGGGTCCATTTAATCATGACCGACCCTTTCCCTTTCGTCAGGTTGGTTAGGGGCACAGCCTTAGAAGCAAAGTGGGGAATGAAGCGCCGATAATAACCCGCGATTCCCAGAAAGGCTCGTACCTGCTTCTTGCTGTTGGGACGTGGCCAACTCTGGATGGCCTCGACTTTGTTGAGTTGGGGTTTTATTACTCCCCTGCCAATGGTGTACCCAAGATATTTGGCCTCCTCCTTGTTGCGAAGCACAAATTCCTTAACCTCCTGTTGTTGGGGTTGTGACAAGGTGGCTGCTATTCCAACCTCCGGAATCACGCAACCAGTTTGAGCTGGTGACCAAGTTTCTGCGACTAGGGACTCTCTATCCCTCCAGGCTTTCAACAGATTAACGTGATAGATCTGTTCGGGCTTTCGCCTTCCTGGTTGTCTGACCTTGTAATTCACTTCGCTCACTTTTTCCATTATCTCGTAGGGGCCTTGCCATTTGGCAAGGAATTTACTTTCAACCGTAGGGACAAGTACCAATATCCTATCCCCCGGGGAAAAGGTACGGGTCTTGGCTCCACGGTTGTACACTCTCTGGTGTGCCAACTGCGCTTGGGCCAAATGTTCCTTCACGATGGGCATTACCTGTGCAATTCGATCTTGCATCAGGGCGACATGCTCAATCACACTCCTGTGGGGAGAACTCTCACTTTCCCAAGTTTCCTTGGCAATATCCAACAGCCCTCTTGGGTGTCTCCCATACAGTAACTCAAAGGGGGAGAATCCCGTAGAGGATTGGGGCACCTCCCTAATAGCAAACATCAAATAAGGAAGTAGACAGTCCCAATCCTTTCCATCTCTATCCACCACTTTCTTCAACATTTGTTTTAGGGTTTTGTTGAATCTTTCAACCAGCCCATCGGTTTGGGGGTGATACACAGACGTACGCAATTGCGTCACTTTGAACAATTTACACAGCTCTTTCATAACCCGGGACATAAAGGGTGTACCTTGGTCCGTAAGCAGTTCTTTACAAATACCCACCCGGCTAAAAACAAGAGATAGCTCTTTGGCTATGGTTTTGGCCAAGGTATTTCGGAGAGGGATCGCTTCTGGATAACGGGTGGCATAGTCCATTATAACTAATATGTACTGGTGCCCCCTAGCGGACTTGATCATAGGACCTACCAAATCCATTGCGATCCTCTCAAACGGGACCTCAATGATGGGTAGAGGGACCAGCGGGCTACGGAAATGTGGCATCGGGGCCGACCTCTAACACAGGGCAGGAGGAACAATAATTTTCTATGTCCTTCATCACCCCAGGCCAATAGAATCTCTGTAATACCCTCTCTCGGGTTTTCTCTGTCCCCAGATGACCTCCAAGAATGTGCCCATGGGCCAACTCCAACACCAACTTCCTGTAAGGTTTGGGCACCACAAGCTGCTCAACGGTTTCTTCTGCCCTTTTTGCCACCCGATACAGTAGGTCCTTCTCTACGCTGAAGTATGGGTAAGTGCAGGTATTATCTGGGTTCACTAACTCGCCATCTATTTTCACTACGTTTTCCCGTGCCTTTATTAGGGCGGGGTCTTTTAACTGTTCTGTGGCAAAATTTTCCCTGTGAACCTCAAGATCAGAAAACTCCACAGACGGTAGGTTTTCGTCTGAGGAGGTGGGCTCCTCTCCAGTTTCTTGAGTCTCGCCTGCCAATACTGACAAGGGAAATTCTGGAGAGTCCTCACCACTCTCAGAGGAGTTCTGGCTATCACCTTCCTGGTACATAGGGGCACCAGTGGGGGGCTCAGGATCATCCCACAGTTCCCAGAACTTCGGAAAATCCCTTCCCACAATGGCGTCATGCGGTAACTGAGATACTAAGCCCACTGGATGAGAGAGGGTACCTTTGGGGGTCTCGAAACACACTGTAGTCACTGGATACTCTCGGGTGTCCCCATGCACACAAATAACAGCTACCTTGCTATTCCCAGAGACCTCTGTTTTAACTAACTCAGCCTTTATCAAGCTGGAAAGTCCAGTTATGCACACGCTGAGCCCGGACAGCCAGGGTGACACCCAGCCTTGCCAATATTTCAGCTTTTAGCATCACATAGTCTTTTGCTTGGTCAGGCTCTAGGTCATAGTAAGCTTTCTGCGATTCACCAGTTAACAGAGGAGCCACCAGTCCAGCCCACTGCTCCTCAGGCCACTTTTCTCTTTCAGCAGTCCTTTCAAATGTGGTCAAAAATACCTCTGGATCATCCTCTCCAGTCATTTTTGTCAATAAACGACTCACCCCAAAGGACGCGGTATTAGTGGGACGGCTTTCCTCACTGGTCTGCGGACGTTGCTGCATTACTGCTTCCATCTGTTGTTGTAGTCCCTGCTCTTGCTTCTGCAACAGGTCTATGAAGCGGGCCTCAGATTGCTGCTGGGCTTGTTGCTGGGCTGCGAAGCTCTGTTGTTGAGCTGCAAGGCTCTTTTGCAAACCTGCATTTGTCTGCTGTTGATTGGCATTTGCTAGAGCCAGCTGTTTCAGTATCTCCTCCATGCTGGCTTAAAAAAAAACTGCCACTGGTTCTCCACCAACTGTGAGGGGGTTCGCTCGGTAGCGGGTGTGTGTGACCCCCTGGATGGGCTCCCCACACAAAACAGGCCCAGCAGACGGAGGTTGTGGTTTTCAAGATCAAAAGGTGCGGTTTATTTCTCTATTTACAGTGACAAAAACACAGCAAAGCAAAAAGAAACATAAACAAAATAAATCCTGGTCAGCTTGACCTCTGACTAAACATGCAGGTTTCCCTAACTAACAACTGGGATCAGCCTGGTGCTGTCCTAGTCCCTAAGTCCCTGGTTTAGTAAATGTCCAAACAAATAGCCACACAGGCTTCTCATCCAGGTAAGCCGCAGCATACTTCCGATGGGGCCTCAGCATCTGGTCCATTTTCCGCTGGAATGTGGCCGGCGCATTCTGTAACCCGAACGGCATTCTTTTATATTGGAACGCCCCGTCTGGGGTTACAAATGCGGTTTTCTCTTTGGCCGACTTGGCCAGGGGGATTTGCCAATACCCTTTTGTGAGGTCAAGAGTCGTCATGTATCGGGCTGTTCCCAGCCGGTTGATCAACTCATCTATACGTGGCATGGGGTAGGTGTCAAATTTTGTAACTTTGTTCAACTGACGAAAATCGTTACAAAATCGCCAGCTCCCATCCGGTTTAGGCACCAACACAATGGGACTAGACCAATCACTTTGGGACTCCTCTATCACCCCTAAGTTCACCATTTTCTGTACTTCCTCCCGTATTGCCTCCCGTCGGGCCTCTGGGATCCGATAGGGTTTTAACTTCACCCTTTCACCGGGCGGGGTAATGATGTCATGCTCTACCCCAGATGTTTGTCCCGGCAGCTCAGAGAATACCTCCTTGTTGCGAAGCACAAACTCCTTAACCTCCTGTTGTTGGGGTTGTGACAAGGTGGCTGCTATTCCAGCCTCAGGAATCACGCAACCAGTTTGAGCTGGTGACCAAGTGTCTGCGACTAGGGACTCTCTATCCCTCCAGGCTTTCAACAGATTAACGTGATAGATCTGTTCGGGCTTTCGCCTTCCTGGTTGTCTGACCTTGTAATTCACTTCGCTCACTTTTTCCATTATCTCGTAGGGGCCTTGCCATTTCGCAAGGAATTTACTTTCAACCGTAGGGACAAGTACCAGTATCCTATCCCCCGGGGAAAAGGTACGGGTCTTGGCTCCACGGTTGTACACTCTCTGCTGTGCTAACTGCGCTTGGGCCAAATGTTCCTTCACGATGGGCATTACCTGTGCAATTCGGTCTTGCATCAGGGCGACATGCTCAATCACACTCCTGTGGGGAGAACTCTCACTTTCCCAAGTTTCCTTGGCAATATCCAACAGCCCTCTTGGGTGTCTCCCATACAGTAACTCAAAGGGGGAGAATCCCGTAGAGGATTGGGGCACCTCCCTAATAGCAAACATCAGATAAGGAAGTAGACAGTCCCAATCCTTTCCATCTCTATCCACCACTTTCTTCAACATTTGTTTTAGGGTTTTGTTGAATCTTTCAACCAGCCCATCGGTTTGGGGGTGATACACAGACGTACGTAATTGCGTCACTTTGAACAATTTACACAGCTCCTTCATAACCCGGGACATAAAGGGTGTACCTTGGTCCGTAAGCAGTTCTTTACAAATACCCACCCGGCTAAACACAAGAGATAGCTCTTTGGCTATGGTTTTGGCCGAGGTATTTCGGAGAGGGATCGCTTCTGGATAACGGGTGGCATAGTCCATTATAACTAATATGTACTGGTGCCCCCTAGCGGACTTGATTATAGGACCTACCAAATCCATGGCGATCCTCTCAAACGGGACCTCAATGATGGGTAGAGGGACCAGCGGGCTACGGAAATGTGGCATCTGGGCCGACCTCTGACACACAGGGCAGGAGGAACAATAATTTTCTATGTCCTTCATCACCCCCGGCCAATAGAATCTCTGTAATACCCTCTCTCGGGTTTTCTCTGTCCCCAGATGACCTCCAAGAATGTGCCCATGGGCCAACTCCAACACCAACTTCCTGTAAGGTTTGGGCACCACAAGCTGCTCAACGGTTTCTTCTGCCCTTTTTGCCACCCGATACAGTAGGTCCTTCTCTACGCTGAAGTATGGGTAAGTGCAGGTATTATCTGGGTTCACTAACTCGCCATCTATTTTCACTACGTTTTCCCGTGCCTTTATTAGGGCGGGGTCTTTCAACTGTTCTGTGGCAAAGTTTTCCCTGTGAACCTCAAGATCAGAAAACTCCACAGACGGTAGGTTTTCGTCTGAGGAGGTGGGCTCCTCTCCAGTTTCTTGAGTCTCCCCTGCCAATACTGATAAGGGAAATTCCGGAGAGTCCTCACCACTCTCAGGGGAGTTCTGGCTATCACATTCCTGGTACATAGGGGCACCAGTGGGGGGCTCAGGATCATCCCACAGTTTCCAGAACTTCGGAAAATCCCTTCCCACAATGGCGTCATGCGGTAACTGAGATACTAAGCCCACTGGATGAGAGAGGGTACCTTTGGGGGTCTCGAAACACACTGTAGTCACTGGATACTCTCGGGTGTCCCCATGCACACAAATAACAGCTACCTTGCTATTCCCAGAGACCTCTGTTTTAACTAACTTTTCAGAAAGTCACATTGTATGGGTTCCTCCACAACCGGGCAATTTGCTGCAATATGTCCCGCTTGCCGGCAGCGGTAGCAAACAATCCTTTTGGCTGCCTCTTGAGCCCCCGACTTCCCAGGCTGTTCTCGCCAAACCCTGGGCAGAGCTCCCACCCTCTCACTCTCTCCACCCTCACCCCTTGGAATCATCTTATCCGCCCCTGGGGATGGTCTGGTCTTAGGGTGGAAAGTCCGAGTGTCTCTGGAAGAGGCCGTCAGGTTCTCTGTAGCCAAGTATTTCTCCACACGATCCACAAGACCATCGGCCGTCTCTGGGTCTCCATGGCTTACCCACTTTTGGATGGCAGTAGGAAGAGCTCTCAAAAACCGATCCATTACAACACGTTCCACAATCTTTGGTGCGGACAAAGTCTCTGGCTGTAGCCACTTTCTGCTCAGGTGAATGAGATCATACATTTGAGACCTGGGGGGTTTTCCAAGCTGGAAAGTCCAGTTATGCACACGCTGAGCCCGGACAGCCTGGGTGACACCCAGCCTTGCCAATATTTCAGCTTTTAGCATCACATAGTCTTTTGCTTGGTTAGGCTCTAGGTCATAGTAAGCTTTCTGCGATTCACCAGTTAACAGAGGAGCCACCAGTCCAGCCCACTGCTCCTCAGGCCACTTTTCTCTTTCAGCGGTCCTTTCAAATGTGGTCAAAAATACCTCTGGATCATCCTCTCCAGTCATTTTTGTCAATAAACGACTCACCCCAAAGGACGCGGTATTAGTGGGACGGCTTTCCTCACTGGTCTGCGGACGTTGCTGCATTACTGCTTCCATCTGTTGTTGTAGTCTCTGCTCTTGCTTCTGCAACAGGTCTATGAAGCGGGCCTCAGATTGCTGCTGGGCTTGTTGCTGAGCCTCCAGACTCTGTTGCAAAGTTACGTTTGTCTGCTGCTGGGCTGCAAGGCTCTGTTGATGAGCTTGCTGCTGGGCTGCAAGGCTCTGTTGATGAGCTTGCTGCTGGGCTGCGAAGTTCTGTTGTTGAGCTGCAAGGCTCTTTTGCAAACCTGCATTTGTCTGCTGTTGATTGGCATTTGCTAGAGCCAGCTGCTTCAGTATCTCCTCCATGCTGGCTTAAAAAAAAACTGCCACTGGTTCTCCACCAACTGTGAGGGGGTTAGCTCGGCAGCGGGTGTGTGTGACCCCCGAGATGGGCTCCCCACACAAAAACAGGCCCAGCAAACGGAGGTTGTGGTTTTCAAAATCAAAAAGGTGCGGTTTATTTTCTATTTACAGTGACAAAACACAGCAAAGCAAAAGAAACATAAACAAAATAAATCCTGGTCAACTTGACCTCTGACTAAACATACAGGTTTCCTAACTAACAACTGGGATCAGCCTAGTGCTGTCCTAGTCCCTAAGTCCCTGGTTTTAAATGTCCAAGCAAATAGCCACACAGGCTTTGTCTCACCGCACAGGGGTTCACTCTCCCTAGACAGTCCACACAGGTCTGGGTCCAGGCATGAGCTAACATCTAATGAAGCTGGGAGTTCTTATAGAGGCCTAAATGAGCTGACAAGCTTCAGCTGGTCTCATCAACTCCCTGTCTGCACGACGCCCCACACTCTCCCTAGAGGTATGAGTCATCCATGAGCCCACTAGCCTTATACAACTCTCCACCTAGTTGTATAAGTCGGCGTAAAGCCTGAATCTGGGCGAAATATATCTACCCCCCTGGATGCAACCAGGTGACTTTACCTTCCTGCTGTCACACTACCTATAGTTTTCTGTCCCTAGAAAAAATGTTTTTTTAAAGCACACTATAGCACAAGGAGAATTTCACTCACTTTCCTTCTTTGTCCCTAGAAACAAGGATTATCACAGTGAAAGACACTGACACTCTTCCTTCCTATAGTTTTCTGTCCCTAGAAAAAATGTTTTTTTAAAGCACACTATAGCACAAGGAGAATTCCCTCACTGTCCTTCCCTGTCCCTAGAAACAAGGATTCGCACAGTAAAACACACTGACACTCTCCCTACCTATAGTTTTCTGTCCCTAGAAAAAATGTTTTTTTAAAGCACACTATAGCACAAGGAGAATTTCACTCACTTTCCTTCTTTGTCCCTAGAAACAAGGATTATCACAGTGAAAGAAACTGACACTCTTCCTTCCTATAGTTTTCTGTCCCTAGAAAAAATGTTTTTTTAAAGCACACTATAGCACAAGGAGAATTCCCTCACTGTCCTTCCCTGTCCCTAGAAACAAGGATTCGCACAGTAAAAGACACTGACACTCTCCCTACCTATAGTTTTCTGTCCCTAGAAAAAATGTTTTTTTAAAGCACACTATAGCACAAGGAGAATTTCACTCACTTTCCTTCTTTGTCCCTAGAAACAAGGATTATCACAGTGAAAGAAACTGACACTCTTCCTTCCTATAGTTTTCTGTCCCTAGAAAAAATGTTTTTTTAAAGCACACTATAGCACAAGGAGAATTCCCTCACTGTCCTTCCCTGTCCCTAGAAACAAGGATTCGCACAGTAAAACACACTGACACTCTCCCTACCTATAGTTTTCTGTCCCTAGAAAAAATGTTTTTTTAAAGCACACTATAGCACAAGGAGAATTCCCTCACTGTCCTTCCCTGTCCCTAGAAACAAGGATTCGCACAGTAAAACACACTGACACTCTCCCTACCTATAGTTTTCTGTCCCTAGAAAAAATGTTTTTTTAAAGCACACTATAGCACAAGGAGAATTCCCTCACTGTCCTTCCCTGTCCCTAGAAACAAGGATTCGCACAGTAAAACACACTGACACTCTCCCTACCTATAGTTTTCTGTCCCTAGAAAAAATGTTTTTTTAAAGCACACTATAGCACAAGGAGAATTTCACTCACTTTCCTTCTTTGTCCCTAGAAACAAGGATTATCACAGTGAAAGAAACTGACACTCTTCCTTCCTATAGTTTTCTGTCCCTAGAAAAAATGTTTTTTTAAAGCACACTATAGCACAAGGAGAATTCCCTCACTGTCCTTCCCTGTCCCTAGAAACAAGGATTCGCACAGTAAAACACACTGACACTCTCCCTACTGTGAGGGGGTTCGCTCGGTAGCGGGTGTGTGTGACCCCCTGGATGGGCTCCCCACACAAAACAGGCCCAGCAGACGGAGGTTGTGGTTTTCAAGATCAAAAGGTGCGGTTTATTTCTCTATTTACAGTGACAAAAACACAGCAAAGCAAAAAGAAACATAAACAAAATAAATCCTGGTCAGCTTGACCTCTGACTAAACATGCAGGTTTCCCTAACTAACAACTGGGATCAGCCTGGTGCTGTCCTAGTCCCTAAGTCCCTGGTTTAGTAAATGTCCAAACAAATAGCCACACAGGCTTTGTCTCACCGCACAGGGGTTCACTCTCCCTAGACAGTCCACACAGGTCTGGTTCCAGGCATGAGCAAACACCTAATGAAGCTGGGAGTTTTTATAGAGGCCTTAAACGAGCTGACAAGCTTCAGCTGGTCTCATCAACTCCCTGCCTGCACGACGCCCAGCACTCTCCCTAGAGGTATGAATCATCCATGAGCCCACTAGCCTCAGCTGGGCTTCATCAACTCTCTCCCTAGTTGTATAAGTCGGCATAAAGCCTGAATCTGGGAGAAATATACCTACCCCCCTGGATGCAACCAGGTGACTTTACCTTCCTGCTGTCACATACCCCCCCCCCTCTTGTTTTAACCTTGGGGTTGGAACACCAGCAATCAGGCATTCATGTACTCGAGACAAAGCATCCACATTCCCCATTTGAACGCCAGGGCGATGCTTTACTGTGAAGTTGAATTCCTGTAGGGCCAGGAACCACCTATTTACTCTTCTATTTGTCTCCTTGTTTTGAGCCATCCACTTTAACGGAGCGTGATCCGTAACCATGTCAAAGTGCCTACCTAGCAGATAGTACCGAAGGGAATCTAGAGCCCACTTCACCGCTAAACACTCCTTGTCAACCGTGGCGTAATTTACCTCATGGGACTTCAACTTCCTGCTGAGGTAAATGACTGGGTGCTCTTCCCCGTTCCAGACCTGGGACAATACTGCTCCTAACCCCACATCTGACGCATCACTTTGTACGACAAAGTCTTTAGAGAAGTCGGGTGAGTACAACACTGGCTGGCTACATAAGGCTTGTTTCAAGAATTGGAATGCTGCCTCAGCCTCGGGGGTCCATTTAATCATGACCGACCCTTTCCCTTTCGTCAGGTTGGTTAGGGGCACAGCCTTAGAAGCAAAGTGGGGAATGAAGCGCCGATAATAACCCGCGATTCCCAGAAAGGCTCGTACCTGCTTCTTGCTGTTGGGACGTGGCCAACTCTGGATGGCCTCGACTTTGTTGAGTTGGGGTTTTATTACTCCCCTGCCAATGGTGTACCCAAGATATTTGGCCTCCTCCTTGTTGCGAAGCACAAATTCCTTAACCTCCTGTTGTTGGGGTTGTGACAAGGTGGCTGCTATTCCAACCTCCGGAATCACGCAACCAGTTTGAGCTGGTGACCAAGTTTCTGCGACTAGGGACTCTCTATCCCTCCAGGCTTTCAACAGATTAACGTGATAGATCTGTTCGGGCTTTCGCCTTCCTGGTTGTCTGACCTTGTAATTCACTTCGCTCACTTTTTCCATTATCTCGTAGGGGCCTTGCCATTTGGCAAGGAATTTACTTTCAACCGTAGGGACAAGTACCAATATCCTATCCCCCGGGGAAAAGGTACGGGTCTTGGCTCCACGGTTGTACACTCTCTGCTGTGCCAACTGCGCTTGGGCCAAATGTTCCTTCACGATGGGCATTACCTGTGCAATTCGATCTTGCATCAGGGCGACATGCTCAATCACACTCCTGTGGGGAGAACTCTCACTTTCCCAAGTTTCCTTGGCAATATCCAACAGCCCTCTTGGGTGTCTCCCATACAGTAACTCAAAGGGGGAGAATCCCGTAGAGGATTGGGGCACCTCCCTAATAGCAAACATCAAATAAGGAAGTAGACAGTCCCAATCCTTTCCATCTCTATCCACCACTTTCTTCAACATTTGTTTTAGGGTTTTGTTGAATCTTTCAACCAGCCCATCGGTTTGGGGGTGATACACAGACGTACGCAATTGCGTCACTTTGAACAATTTACACAGCTCTTTCATAACCCGGGACATAAAGGGTGTACCTTGGTCCGTAAGCAGTTCTTTACAAATACCCACCCGGCTAAAAACAAGAGATAGCTCTTTGGCTATGGTTTTGGCCAAGGTATTTCGGAGAGGGATCGCTTCTGGATAACGGGTGGCATAGTCCATTATAACTAATATGTACTGGTGCCCCCTAGCGGACTTGATCATAGGACCTACCAAATCCATTGCGATCCTCTCAAACGGGACCTCAATGATGGGTAGAGGGACCAGCGGGCTACGGAAATGTGGCATCGGGGCCGACCTCTAACACAGGGCAGGAGGAACAATAATTTTCTATGTCCTTCATCACCCCAGGCCAATAGAATCTCTGTAATACCCTCTCTCGGGTTTTCTCTGTCCCCAGATGACCTCCAAGAATGTGCCCATGGGCCAACTCCAACACCAACTTCCTGTAAGGTTTGGGCACCACAAGCTGCTCAACGGTTTCTTCTGCCCTTTTTGCCACCCGATACAGTAGGTCCTTCTCTACGCTGAAGTATGGGTAAGTGCAGGTATTATCTGGGTTCACTAACTCGCCATCTATTTTCACTACGTTTTCCCGTGCCTTTATTAGGGCGGGGTCTTTTAACTGTTCTGTGGCAAAATTTTCCCTGTGAACCTCAAGATCAGAAAACTCCACAGACGGTAGGTTTTCGTCTGAGGAGGTGGGCTCCTCTCCAGTTTCTTGAGTCTCGCCTGCCAATACTGACAAGGGAAATTCTGGAGAGTCCTCACCACTCTCAGAGGAGTTCTGGCTATCACCTTCCTGGTACATAGGGGCACCAGTGGGGGGCTCAGGATCATCCCACAGTTCCCAGAACTTCGGAAAATCCCTTCCCACAATGGCATCATGCGGTAATTGAGATACTAACCCCACTGGATGAGAGAGGGTACCTTTGGGGGTCTTGAAACACACTGTAGTCACTGGATACTCTCGGGTGTCCCCATGCACACAAATAACAGCTACCTTGCTATTCCCAGAGACCTCTGTTTTAACTAATTCAGCCTTTATCAGGGTCACAAGGCTACCTGAATCCAGTAATACCACAACATTTCTACCATTAATACACATTTTGCATAAATGTTTCTCAGTTCCCCGAATGGCAGTGCATGCGACTGTCGCACACAGCGACTGACGTCTGTCCGTCAGAAAGTCACATTGCATGGGTTCCTCCACAACCGGGCAATTTGCTGCAATATGTCCCGCTTGCCGGCAGCGGTAGCAAACAATCCTTTTGGCTGCCTCTTGAGCCCCCGACTTCCCAGGCTGTTCTCGCCAAACCCTGGGCAGAGCTCCCACCCTCTCACTCTCTCCACCCTCACCCCTTGGAATCATCTTATCCGCCCCTGGGGATGGTCTGGTCTTAGGGTGGAAAGTCCGAGAGTCTCTGGAAGAGGCCGTCAGGTTCTCTGCAGCCAAGTATCTCTCTACACGATCCACAAGTTTACCGGCCGTTTCTGGGTCTCCATGGCTTACCCACTTTTGAATGGCGGTAGGAAGAGCTCTCAAGAAACGATCCATCACAACACGTTCCACAATCTCCGGTGCGGACAAAGTCTCTGGCTGTAGCCACTTCCTGCTCAGGTGAATGAGATCATACATTTGAGACCTGGGGGGTTTTCCAAGCTGGAAAGTCCAGTTATGCACACGCTGAGCCCGGACAGCCAGGGTGACACCCAGCCTTGCCAATATTTCAGCTTTTAGCATCACATAGTCTTTTGCTTGGTCAGGCTCTAGGTCATAGTAAGCTTTCTGCGATTCACCAGTTAACAGAGGAGCCACCAGTCCAGCCCACTGCTCCTCAGGCCACTTTTCTCTTTCAGCAGTCCTTTCAAATGTGGTCAAAAATACCTCTGGATCATCCTCTCCAGTCATTTTTGTCAATAAACGACTCACCCCAAAGGACGCGGTATTAGTGGGACGGCTTTCCTCACTGGTCTGCGGACGTTGCTGCATTACTGCTTCCATCTGTTGTTGTAGTCCCTGCTCTTGCTTCTGCAACAGGTCTATGAAGCGGGCCTCAGATTGCTGCTGGGCTTGTTGCTGGGCTGCGAAGCTCTGTTGTTGAGCTGCAAGGCTCTTTTGCAAACCTGCATTTGTCTGCTGTTGATTGGCATTTGCTAGAGCCAGCTGTTTCAGTATCTCCTCCATGCTGGCTTAAAAAAAAACTGCCACTGGTTCTCCACCAACTGTGAGGGGGTTCGCTCGGTAGCGGGTGTGTGTGACCCCCTGGATGGGCTCCCCACACAAAACAGGCCCAGCAGACGGAGGTTGTGGTTTTCAAGATCAAAAGGTGCGGTTTATTTCTCTATTTACAGTGACAAAAACACAGCAAAGCAAAAAGAAACATAAACAAAATAAATCCTGGTCAGCTTGACCTCTGACTAAACATGCAGGTTTCCCTAACTAACAACTGGGATCAGCCTGGTGCTGTCCTAGTCCCTAAGTCCCTGGTTTAGTAAATGTCCAAACAAATAGCCACACAGGCTTTGTCTCACCGCACAGGGGTTCACTCTCCCTAGACAGTCCACACAGGTCTGGTTCCAGGCATGAGCAAACACCTAATGAAGCTGGGAGTTTTTATAGAGGCCTTAAATGAGCTGACAAGCTTCAGCTGGTCTCATCAACTCCCTGCCTGCACGACGCCCAGCACTCTCCCTAGAGGTATGAATCATCCATGAGCCCACTAGCCTCAGCTGGGCTTCATCAACTCTCTCCCTAGTTGTATAAGTCGGCATAAAGCCTGAATCTGGGAGAAATATACCTACCCCCCTGGATGCAACCAGGTGACTTTACCTTCCTGCTGTCACACTACCTATAGTTTTCTGTCCCTAGAAAAAATGTTTTTTTAAAGCACACTATAGCACAAGGAGAATTCCCTCACTGTCCTTCCCTGTCCCTAGAAACAAGGATTCGCACAGTAAAACACACTGACACTCTCCCTACCTATAGTTTTCTGTCCCTAGAAAAAATGTTTTTTTAAAGCACACTATCGCACAAGGAGAATTTCACTCACTTTCCTTCTTTGTCCCTAGAAACAAGGATTATCACAGTGAAAGAAACTGACACTCTTCCTTCCTATAGTTTTCTGTCCCTAGAAAAAATGTTTTTTTAAAGCACACTATAGCACAAGGAGAATTCCCTCACTGTCCTTCCCTGTCCCTAGAAACAAGGATTCGCACAGTAAAACACACTGACACTCTCCCTACCTATAGTTTTCTGTCCCTAGAAAAAATGTTTTTTTAAAGCACACTATAGCACAAGGAGAATTCCCTCACTGTCCTTCCCTGTCCCTAGAAACAAGGATTCGCACAGTAAAACACACTGACACTCTCCCTACCTATAGTTTTCTGTCCCTAGAAAAAATGTTTTTTTAAAGCACACTATAGCACAAGGAGAATTCCCTCACTGTCCTTCCCTGTCCCTAGAAACAAGGATTCGCACAGTAAAACACACTGACACTCTCCCTACCTATAGTTTTCTGTCCCTAGAAAAAATGTTTTTTTAAAGCACACTATAGCACAAGGAGAATTTCACTCACTTTCCTTCTTTGTCCCTAGAAACAAGGATTATCACAGTGAAAGAAACTGACACTCTCCCTACCTATAGTTTTCTGTCCCTAGAAAAAAGGTTTTTTTAAAGCACACTATAGCACAAGGAGAATTCCCTCACTGTCCTTCCCTGTCCCTAGAAACAAGGATTCGCACAGTAAAACACACTGACACTCTCCCTACCTATCCTTCTCTTTCCCTAAACTAAAGGAATCCAGGTTAAGCAAGAAAAAAATAAATGTCACTGTCCCTGCCTATGCTTCTCTTTCCCTGCTCCGGAACACACTACACTAGGCCGCCGTGCTGGCGGCCTTTTATAGTGTGGGGCGTGTACTAAACACCCTCAGCAATAATTGGCCACAGGCATCCTGCCTGTGGCCAATCATTGCTCTCCTCGCTGCCGGCGCTGTGATTGGCCAAGCATGCGGGGTCACAGTGCATGCTTGGCCAATCACAGCGCCTGGATGACACTGCGATGGCGTAGTGCATTGTGGGCCGTTCGCGTCACTCGAATTTGGCGCGAACGGCCCAAATCGTTCGATCTTCGTCGAACGATCGAACAGCCGATGTTCGAGTCGAACGTATGTTCGACTCGAACACGAAGCTCATCCCTAGTGAGGAGTGAAATCAAAAATTTGCGCCCTTACAAATCCTGAAGGCGGTGCTTGGTTTCCGGGGTCCCGTACGCGGCTAGGCTCCCAAAAAGTCCCACACATGTGGTATCCCCGTACTCAGGAGAAGCAGCAAAATGTATTTTGGGGTGAAATTCCACATATAACCATGGCATGTGTGAGCAATATATCATTTAGTGACAACTTTTTGTAATTTTTTTTTTAGTCATTATTCAATCACTTGGGACAAAAAAATAAAAAATTCAATGGGCTCAACATGCCTCTCAGCAATTTCCTTGGGGTGTCTACTTTCCAAAATGGGGTCATTTGGGGGGGGGGGTTTGTACTGCCCTGTCATTTTAGCACCTCAAGAAATGAGATAGGCAGTCATAAATTTAAAGCTGTGTAAATTTCAGAAAATGTACCCTAGTTTGTAAACTCTATAACTTTTGCGCAAACCAATAAATATACGCTTATTGACATTTTTTTTACTAAAAACATGTGGCTGAATACATTTTGGCCTAAATGTATGACTACAATTGAGTTTATTCGATTTTTCTTATAACAAAAAGTAGAAAATATCATTTTTTTTCAAAATTTTCGCTCTTTTTCCGTTTATATCGCAAAAAATAAAAATCGCAGAGGCAATCAAATACCATTAAAAGAAAGCTCTATTTGTGGGAAGAAAAGGACGCAAATTTCGTTTGGGTACAACATTGCATGTCCGCACAATTTACAGTTAAAGCAGCGCAGTGCAAAATTCTGAATTCACCTCTGGTCCTTTAGCTACCAAATGGTCCGGGGCTTAAGTGGTTAAAGCCGCAAGCAGTTTTAAATGGCTTTTTTTTCCTTTAGAAATGTCATTTTGTGCAAGGAGAGTTCTAAACACGGGAAACACGTGGCACTTCGCAGGCATACTTTAGACACCCCCCAGGTACGATATTTAAAGGAATATTTGACTTTTTTTTTTTCACTTTATGCATCATTAAAATGACTGCTCCCGAAAAACGTCCGTTTTTAAAACTTCTTTTTGCATTGATACATGTCCCCTGGTGCAGAACCCGGGTTCCCAAACTCTGTTTAGGACAATAACATGGATAATAGTCGTTATAATTAGCACTTTAGAATTCGAACGTTCGCATCCATTGTATTTAATAGGGTTCTAATGTTCGTGCAAACTTTCGGTCCGTTCGCGGGTTCTGGTGCGAACCGAACCCGGGGGTGTTCGGCTCATCACTACTGAGGAGTCCCCCGAACTGTTTGAGCACAGTGTTGGGTACATGCTCCAGGAGGATGCCCAGCGTTTCGAAGGGTCTGATGATGATACCCAGCTAGAGGAAGGCAGTAGCGTGAGAGCAGAGAGAGGGGATGCTCAAGAAGGACACCAATCTGGCAGTCATGTTCCAGCAGCTGCAGCATACTGCCAGATTGGCTCCAGTGATGAGGAGGGAGGGGATGATGAGGTCACTGACTCCACGTGGGTGCCTAATAGGAGAGAGGAGGAGGAGGAGGATGAGGATGAGGAGGAGGCACATCTCCAACGAGGCAGGATGCCCTCGGGGGGCCAGCGTAAGGGCAGCACACCGACGGAATCATACCGCAGAGCTCCGCCTGTGCAGGGCGCTGCCTCTGCCCGTTATTCAAAAAGTTCTTTGGTGTGGGCCTTTTTTGAGTCGAGTGCATCAGATCGCACAGCTGCTGTTTGCAACATATGTCTCAAGCGTATATCGCGTGGCCAAAACATCACCCACTTGGGCACCACATGCTTGACCAGACATATGTTGACCTGCCATGCAGCTCGTTGGCAAGCCTACCTTAAAGACCCACACCAAAGAACAAAGCTGACCACTTCTTGCACCGCATCAGCTGGGATCTCCAACCCCACTATACCTTCAGTCCTCTCTGAAACCTGCTCTGAGAGGAATGAAGGTGTAGAATTAGGTGTGTCACAGCCAAGTACTTGCGGGCACTCTGCTAGCAGTACACCAACGTCCGATTCTAGCAGGCAAATTTCCCTGCTCCAGCTGCTGGACCGTCGAAAGAAGTTCACTCCCAGCCATCCACATGCCCAGCGGTTGAATGCTAGCTTGGCTAAATTGCTAGCGCTTCAACTGCTGCCTTTTCAGTTGGTAGACTCGGCCCCCTTCCATGAGTTTGTGCAATGTGCGGTTCCTCAGTGGCAGGTTCCCAAACGCCACTTTTTCTCACGGAAGGCGATTCTTTTAGGGATGATTTACAGTCCCAAGAAACCAGTGGACTTGTACGTGGCTGGGAGGAGGGGGCTGCGGATCATGTCGTCCTTAGTGACCCAGAGGACTCCGGACTGAATGCCTCAGCTAACCTACGCTGCATGGCCTCCCTGATCCTGCAAAGTCTGCGGAAGGATCCTCGTATTTTTCGGATCAAGGAGAGGGACCATTACTGGCTGGCCACTCTCCTTGATCCACGGTACAAGGGTAAGGTTGCGGACCTTATCTTACCGTCGCAGAGGGAGCAGAGGATGAGACAACTCCGGGAGGCCTTGCAGAAAGGTCTGTGCAATGCGTTCCCAGAGACTGGGAGGTTACAAACTCCTGGTCCTGGACAACGAGTTGCTGAGGCTTCGGTCAGTCAAAGAAGGAGCGGTGGGGAAGGTGGCCGTCTGACCGAAGCGTTCAGACAATTCTTTAGTCCGCAGCCCCAAGGTATGATCGGTTCCAGCAACCATCGCCAGCGTCTGATATACATGGTGCAGGAATACCTAGGGGCAAGGTCAGACTTGGACACCTTCCCCACCGAAAATCCTCTGGCTTACTGGGTCTTGAGGATGGATCACTGGCCAGAGCTTGCACAGTATGCAATTGAGCTACTGGCCTGTCCTGCATCCAGCGTTCTTTCAGAACGCACATTCAGTGCTGCTGGAGGATTTGTCACGGATCACAGGGTGCGCCTGTCCACCGACTCTGTTGATCGACTGACCTTCATAAAGATGAACCAGTCTTGGATCACCACCAGCTACCAAACACCTGAAGCTGATATAACAGACTAATTTATTTTCAAATGTCACATCCCTTCAAGACTGATGCTGATGCTGAGAGACTGTCCTGTTATGTTGACTGACTATCCTCCTCCTCCTCAATGATCCGATTGACGATGATAGCTTGGAAGAAAATTTTTGTTTCTGGGTGCCGCCACCAGTGGCTAAGGCCCAATTTTTCAGCCCCTGTTTAACAGGGGTGTGTTATTACAATTTTTTATGCAATGCTTTGCAGCAGGGCTCATTCCTGCACTCCAACTAGAGTATCTGGGAGTGGTTGCAGTGTCGTGGCACCAGCACCAGTGGCTAAGGCCCAATTTTTCAGCCCCTGTTTAACAGGGGCGTGTAATTAGAATTTTTGATGCAATACTTTGCAACAGGGCTCATTGCTGTGCTCCAAGTACAGTATCTGTGAGGGGTTGCAGTGTTGTGGCACCAGTGCCTAAGGCTCAATTTTTCTGCCCCTGTTTAACAGGGGCATGTAATTACAATTCTTGATCTAATAATTCACAGCAGGGCCCATTCCTGCGCCCACCAAGACTAACTGTGAGGCCTTACAGTGTGGTGTCAACACCACCACCACCACCACCACCACCACCAAAGGCCTAATTTTTCAGCCCCTGTTTAACAGGGGCGTGTAATTACAATTTTTGATGCAATACTTTGCAACAGGGCTCATTGCTGTGCTCCAAGTACAGTATCTGTGAGGGGTTGCAGTGTTGTGGCACCAGTGCCTAAGGCCCAATTTTTCTGCCCCTATTTAACAGGGGCATGTAATTACAATTCTTGATCTAATAATTCACAGCAGGGCCCATTCCTGCGCCCACCAAGACTAACTGTGAGGCCTTACAGTGTTGTGTCAACACCACCACCACCACCAAAGTCCCAATTTTTCAGCCCCTGTTTAACAGGGGCGTGTAATTACAATTTTTGATGCAATACTTTGCAACAGGGCTCATTGCTGTGCTCCAAGTACAGTATCTGTGAGGGGTTGCAGTGTTGTGGCACCAGTGCCTAAGGCCCAATTTTTCTGCCCCTGTTTAACAGGGGCATGTAATTACAATTCTTGATCTAATAATTCACAGCAGGGCCCATTCCTGCGCCCACCAAGACTAACTGTGAGGCTTTACAGTGTTGTGTCAACACCACCACCACCACCACCACCAAAGTCCCAATTTTTCAGCCCCTGTTCAACAGGGGCATGCAATTACAATTCTTGATCTAATAATTCACAGCAGGGCCCATTCATGCGCCCACCAAGAGTAATTGTGAGGGCTCACAGTGTTGTGGCAACACCAACATGTAAGGGGCAAATTTCAGCTGAGTATATACGGCAGGCCCCTACTTTCAAACATCCAACTTACAAACGACTCCTCCTTGCAAACGGAAGGATACAACAGGAAGTGAGAGGAAATCTACCCCTAGGAAGGCAAATTCTCTCCTGTAAGAGTTAATATGGGAAAAAAAGTGTCTCCTCTCCACTGATTCTTTATCACCAATTCTTGTTTCAATAAAAACCCCAAATTTTCAAAAAACATTTGTCATTAGGACGGAAAGTGAGGTGAACTGTTCTAAACAGGTGCACACTGCACAGACAGCAAAACAAATGTTACAGGGGTGATAACCCTTCCCTATGTTTTCCAAAAAGCTTAAAAATAGATTTTTTGGCTGGAGCTACACTTAAACAATGTACCTGTTCAAAATTACAAACAGATTCTACATAAGAACAAACCTACAGTCCCTGTCTTGTATGCACCGCCTGTATACGGCTGTTCAGAGTATATAGGGCCTTTTTTATTTTGTGTGCGGGGTTCCCCTTAATATCCATACAAGACCCAAAGGGGCTGGTAATGGGCTGGGGTAGGAGGGGGGGGGGGGGTTTGTGATGGGGTAGCTATGCCATTTTTCTTAAAGATTTTCATCCATATTACCGGGACCAGACATTACATTAAAGCCGCAAGCAGTTTTAAATGGCTTTTTTTCCTTTAGAAATGTAATTTTGTGCAGGGACAGTTCTAAACACGGGAAACACGTGGCACTTCACAGGCATACTTTAGACACCCCCCAGGTACGATATTTAAAGGAATATTTGACTTTTTTTTCACTTTATGCATCATTAAAATGACTGCTCCAGAAAAACGGCCGTTTTTAAAACTTCTTTTTGCATTGATACATGTCCCCTGGTGCAGAACTCGGGTTCCCAAACCCTTTTTAGGACAATAACATGCATAATAGTCGTTATAATTAGCACTTTAGATTTCGAACGTTCGCATCCATTGTATTTAATAGGGTTCTAAAGTTCGTGCGAACTTTCGGTCCGTTCGCGGGTTCTGGTGCGAACCGAACCCGGGGGTGCTCGGCTCATCACTAATGCAGTACCGCAGACTCTCTCCTGAAAGGCCGAAAAACCGCTATACAAGTGAGACTTATACTGTCACTCGTCCCCTGAAGCAAGTAGGCCGAATTTTCTATTGCCCTATACCTCGGCCTGCAACCCGAACGCAACATCTTCTCCAGGGATGCTTACCTAACTGGGGATATTATTCACGTTCCCGCAGGCAACGTATACATGCTACTTATTTTTATTTAATTGCCTTTATGTTAATTTATTTTGCATTTTATCAACCATTAACAGTGTCTCCTTATGGTCCCTGTCCACATTTACTCTCCCCCAACCGCACCCTTGTCTACATTTGGCCGGGGGAATGGGCTGACGGAGCTCCCCTAGATGGCTGCCGGCCCAGGTCAAGGCCCAAAGGCCACCCCACTCTCCGATGCGCGGAAAAGACTCGGGGCATCCCTCCAGCCCACCCTGAGTGTCCTCCCACCCATTATCACCCTCCCCTCTCCCCCCCCCACACCTGGTCCTACTCCCCTCGCCCCCCCTTCCCCCTGCCCCCATCCCCTCTTACTTCCCAACCCACCCCCCTTCCTTCCCCCCACTTTACCTCCTACGCCCCTCCCCCCCACCTCCTCCCCTCACCTTCCTCCTTCCCCTCCCTCCTTTCTCTCCCCCCTCTCCCCCCTTTTTTTTTTCACCCCTACTCACTCCTCCTTCTCCCCCTTATCCCACCCCCCAGCCCTTCCCCACCCCCCCTTATATCCCAGTGCTTACCCCCTTCCTCCCTCCCCCTCCCGGTCCCCGCCCCCCCACTCACCATACCCCCCCACCCCGCCCCCCTTCATCCCCCACCTTAGACTGCCTTGCCAGATTAGCTTGGAAAGGTTGTCATCCCCCCTGAATACCTTGCAGGTTGTTGATTGCTCTTGAGTTCTCCCCAGAGTTCTACTTGCCAATAGCACGGCTTGCCTTTACTGACCCTAGTCTCGAGTATTGGAAATTGTTATGTTATGTTAGGCTGATTTATGTGTTGTTACTATGTACTTAACACCCGATGCATCTGTAGCTTGTTCCTTACGGTAGGCTCCCCACTACACTATATGGGACCCCGACGCTGGCGGGTTCTCCCACGTGCTTCTTTCAGACCCCAGGTTCACAGTTAGGTTGTGGTTGCCGTTCACCCTACTACCCCCACACAGCGGTCTCGTAGAGACGCAGCTGACACTCCAGATCTTACCCTTGACCCCTACAGGTGGACAGCCCAGCGACTCCCACCTCTGGTACTTTTCTTTCCCTCTCCCTATACCCCCACCCTCTCCTACTCGCATATCTTTATTCTTCCTATCCCTATCTCTTCCAGACCTCCCCCTCTGTTCGTCTTCCCCCCCACCAATCCATCCTTCCCCCTGTGTGTTGTCTCCCCTCCCTCCCCCCCCCCCCACCACAGGGGAGTGACCCTCGCACCCACTCTTTGAGTAAGTCTCTATCATATTCGATAGCCAGATTATCTCCCCCGCCTCTTCCTAACGCCCCACAATGCAGACCCCCCCCTAGAACAATTATCCCTCTGACCCTGAAATGTGTCTCACTGAACACGAAAGGCCTTAACGTACCAGAAAAAAGGTCGCAGGACCTATCTTCACTCACAAAACATAAGGCTCACTTTATTTTTTTACAGGAGACTCACTTCCGATCTGATGCTATTCCTAAACTTTCTAACCACATATACCGCTCTGCCCTACATGCCACTAACCCGGTCGCCAAATCCAAGGGGGTCTCGATCCTCATCTCAAGACACGCCAATTTTCTTCTGACGAACTCCCTGGTGGATCCAGAAGGAAGATTTATCTTTATTAAGGGAACGTACGCATCTAAGCCAATTACTCTGGCTAACATCTATTGCCCTAATGAACACCAGGTTTCCTTCCTCCGCAAGACTTGTGCCCTCCTGGCCACATTCAAGAGCGGACTAGTCCTCCTGGGTGGCGACTTCAATGTACCCTTAAACCCCATCCTAGACACCTCCACGGGTTCGTCAACGCTTAAATACAAGGCATTACGTCACATCAAAGCCCAACTACAATCCCTGAACCTTCATGACACATGGCGCACCCTTTACCCCTCAACCAAAGACTACACCTTTTTCTCGGCCCCACACCAGAAATACTCCAGAATCGACCTGTTCCTCCTTTCCCAGACTGACCTCCCCGCCCTTCTTCACTCCTCCATTGAGCCGATGTTCCTCTCAGACCACCACCCCATTACAGTCACACTATCGTTCCCAGAAACCTGCCCCAAGACCAAAGTATGGCGGTTTAACCCTTCCTGCTTGAAAGACCCAATCATCCTGGAATGCATTCGTACACGTATTAAGCTATACTTCCAGGAAAATGCTAGTCCTGACATTTCTCCACTGTCCCTATGGGAAGCCCACAAGTGTGTAATAAGGGGGGAACTGCTGGCCCTTAATTCTCAGGCCAAAAAACTTCACCAGGAAAGAATAAACTCCCTTCTCACAAGGCTTAGATCATTAGAATTGTCCCATAAACAAACACAAGCCCAGATCACCCTACAGGATCTAATCCAGACCCGCATGCTTCTTGCAGAGGAACTGGGCAAACGCACGAGGAGGCGATACATCCTCGGTCAGAAGGTTTTTTATGAACAGGGCAACACAAGCGGTCGCCTTCTAGCCCGATCAGTTCAGACGGCCAAACCCTCATCCACCATACATACCTTACGCAATCCCCGGGGTACTCTCCTGGCCAAGAGCGAGGACATCGCAAAAGAATTTGAATCTTTTTACAGTAAGCTCTACAACCTTCACCCCAACCAGCCGCTCCAAGCCTCGGGTGGAACACGCCAAGCACTCATCACGGATTTTCTCTCTCAGTATGGTCCCAAACCTCTGTCTTCCCAGCAGGCACAGTCCCTAGAGGGGCAATTCTCGCCAGGGGAGCTAGAGACAGTCCTGAAACAAATGAAGCTAGGCAAAAGTCCGGGCCCCGATGGGTACACTCTCCAGTATTACAAATCCTTCGCAGATGTTCTGTCTCCCAACCTCCTACAGTTGTTTAATGCCCTGGCCAACCCGCGAGACCGACCAACCAGACTGTTAGAGGCACACATCACCGTAATCCCTAAGGAAGGGAAGGATCCCCTTCAGGTGGCCAACTATAGGCCGATTTCACTCCTTAATGTTGACATAAAAATCTATTCCAAAATTCTTGCCAACAGGTTGACGCCTCTGATCCCCGGCCTTATCTCCAGGGACCAAGTGGGCTTTGTCCCGGGTCGGGAAGCCCGGGACAACACCATACGAACCCTCAACCTACATCATTGGCTCACTTCAACTAAAACCCCGGGATTCCTACTTTCGCTTGATGCAGAGAAGGCGTTTGACAGGGTGGCCTGGGACTACATGCGAGAAGTCCTAACAGGCATAGGCCTGGAAGACCGCATGCTCACCTCCATAATGGTATTGTACGCTGGTCCCACGGCTGCGGTGAGAGTTAACGGCCACCTGTCAAACGCCTTCCCCATCAACAATGGCACACGCCAAGGTTGCCCCCTCTCCCCCCTGATCTACATCCTCTCCCTAGAACCCCTTTTAAACAAACTTAGAGAAAACCCGGATGTTAAGGGACTGATGGTTAAGGGCAGAGAATTTAAAGTAGCCGCCTTCGTGGACGACATCCTGCTCTCTCTCACTTCGCTGCGAACCTCCCTCCCATCGCTCTTACAAGATTTGGAAGCCTTTGGTACAATCTCAAACCTTAAAATCAACTACACAAAGTCCCAGGCCCTGAATGTTACCCTCCCATTACAGGAGGTCACCCACTGTCAGGAGTCCTTCCCATTTTATTGGGAAAAGACTGCGATTTCCTACCTTGGAATTCGGATCCCGCCCTGTCTTAAGGACCTTTATGCCCTCAACTTCCACCCAGCTCTGAACAAGGCCCAAGAACACCTTAGGGATTGGTCAACACTTAATGTCTCGTGGTTTGGCCAGGCCGCTTTGATTAAAATGATCATACTTCCACGTCTGCTGTATCTGATCCAAACCATCCCATTGTCTATTCCCGCAGGATTTTTTTCTTCCTATCGGAAAGCCTGCTCCACATTTTTGTGGAAAGGCTCCCCCCCTAGAATCAAATACACTAGACTCACCTGGCCCAAGTCTAAAGGGGGCATTGCTCTCCCGGATCTGTACAAATATTTTGTGGCCTGCCACCTCACGAGAATCGCTGATTGGTGTATTCATTCCTATGAAAAGATTTGGATCTCCCTTGAAGACTCCTTCTCACCCATTCCAATACGACTCCTCCCTTGGCTAGCCCCGAAACAATGGCCACAATCCGTAATCTCACACCCTTTCATCCACACCTCCTTGGCGCTTCTCAAGTCGTCCCCCACCAACAGATCCCTTGCACCCACCCCGGGTCCGCTGACTACGCTGAGAGGAAATTCCGAATTCCTCCCGGGCGAGTCACCTAATTTCCTCAAACATGAATGGCCATTTCAAGACATTCTTGCTTCGCAACTGTACATCGATGGCAAGCTCGCCTCGATTGAAGACCTCAAGCGCATTTCCAACACCTCGACCTTCCCTTTCTGGACTTACAGACAAATACATCACTTTCTATCCACTCATGCGGCTCACGACAGCTGGACAAGACCACTCACTCCATTCGAAACCCTTTGTCATCGTAAAACCCCCCAAAGACACCTCATCTCCCTCCTATACCCCCTACTTATAGAGCCCAAAGATTCTACCCCCTCACCGTCGCAAATCTCGTGGAATAGAGATCTCCCTATCCCCCTGACACCAGTCGAATGGGTGAGAGTCCATGAATATGCACATAAGGGGTCGCTGAATGTTGCCATCCAGGAGAATGGGTACAAAGTGCTCACTAGGTGGTATAAAACCCCATCTCTCCTTCACAAATTTGCCCCGTCAATCTCCGACGCATGTTGGAGGTGTAATGCAAAAGTGGGATCCATGTTACATATCTGGTGGGATTGCACACACATCCAACCTTTTTGGAGGGAAGTTCACAGACTCATCACATCAATCACTACGTACACCCTGGACTTCACACCAGCACAATTCCTCCTGCACCACACCTCCCTAACTAGAAAAGTCTACTTCAAATCCCTAGCCATGCACATGGTAAATGCGGCTAGACTGTGCATCCCCAAACACTGGCGCTCCAGTCATACACCGTCACTTAAAGAATGGTTTATGACCATTTCTAGAATTTGTGACATGAAAGAGCTGATCCACATTTCTCAGGAGAGAATGGAGAAATTCTCGACTACCTGGTCCTGCTGGTCACACTTCAAAACAACCGCTAAATACAGACAGCATGTCCCCCCAGACTAGAAAATGATCCTTTAGGGCAGGGATATGCAATTAGCGGACCTCCAGCTGTTGCCAAACTACAAGTCCCATGAGGCATAGCGAGACTCTGACAGCAGCAAGCATGACACGCAGAGGCATGATGGGACTTGTAGTTTTGCAACAGCTGGAGGTCCGCTAATTGCATATCCATGCTTTAGGGTAACACCGCCCCGGTCATATCCACAGACAACTAAACGAGCGGTCACTCCTCTCACCCTCATCCCTACTCCTACCCCCACCCTGCCCCCTCTTCTCCACTTTATCCGCTCCCCTACGCCTTCTGGCCCCCTATGCTATATCTACTCCTATCCCCTTCAACGATATTATAAATTCCCCCCTATCCCCATCAGTGTGTTAGACATGACCCCCGTTTTGGTTGTTGTCCCCCAACCCCCAATCCCCCTCCCCCTTCCCATTTCCTCCCTCTCTCTCTCGCCTCCCCTCTGTGGGTCGGATCCATCTCTCTTTTTCTCTTTTTCTCTTCTTCTTTTCTCTCACCTCATCTCCTTCCTTCTACCCCATAGTCACCACCCCCCTTTTTCTTTTTCGACGCCAGAAGCAATACGACAAGTAGCAAATTTAGTAGACAGTCGAAACGCGATTTAAAGCAATAATGGCTTCGGCCCGACTACACTTCCCTTACCACTTACGCAAGAGTTCTGGATGTCTTCTTACATGCATGTATTGTCATTAGACTTGTGCACAACGGAAACATTTGTTCCGTTTCGGTTCGTTTCTTTCCGGTCCTGTTGATTCGTAATCATTCGTAATTTTGCTAGACGGGATTTTTCGTGTTCGGACTCATTCGTATTTTTGCAAGCGACATTTTTCGTTGAATTTTTTGTTGCTTTATAATTCGTACTTTCGGTAGAGTACGTTGTTTTTCGTTGATTCTGGACACAACTCCTACTTTCGTAACTTTTTTTGGGTTCGTTGATTCGTAATTTTCCGTGTCTCTCTCACAACGATGCTGCCTATTATGCCTAATGTGCTTCAAATGGATTTGTACTTTTCTAAATACATAGCGGTTATTTGTAACGATTCGAAATCTCGTATTTTACTTTCGTTTTTTACATGCGGCTATAGGCTCCGCCCCTGTACACCATTTTGAGAGGGTTCAGCACGGTGAGGGAGAAGCAGAGAGCAGAGCAGAGTGAGTGTTATTGTGCTTCGAATGGATTTGAAATCTCGTATTTTACTTTCGTTTTTTCATGCGGCTATAGCCTCCGCCCCTGTACACCATTTTGAGAGGGAGTTCAGCATGGTGAGGGAGAAGCAGAGAGCAGAGTGAGTGTTATTGTGCTTCGAATGGATTCGTACATTCGTAACTTTTTTCATAACGAATTATGCCGAAGACCTTCGGGCATTCGCTATTTTGCGGTATAATTTATTTCGGATTCGGTTTTATTCGTAATTGCTCTGTTCGGAAATTCGAATGCTTCCGAATGTCCGAAAGTTGCTAAATTCGGACGAATTTTGATTCGTTACGAAACGAATTGCACAAGCCTAATTGTCATTATATGATGTACCCAAAGCTGGTTCTATGACTGCACTTGTTCTGTTTTCTACCTTGTAATACGATGTTTGTGAATTTTGCTCAATAAAAACTTTATGAAAAAAAAAAAAAGAAAACCGTCAAGAAGCCGGCCCGCTAGTGCGCCTGCGCCGTTGTCTATGGCGTGCGTGTGCCGTAGACATTGGTGCTGTGTTTTCAGCAAATATCTCCTTAACCGTGTAGGTTAAGGAGATATGTCTTGCACCTACAGGTAAGCCTTAATCTAGGCTTACCTGTAGGTGCAAGTTGTCAAAGTGGGTTTACAACCACTTTAAAGGGGTTGTAAAGGTTTGTTTTATATTTTCTAAATAGGTTCCTTGAAAAGTGGTTGTAAACCCCCTTTTGCAACTTGCAAAAGAAAGCTCTATTTGTGGGGAAAAAAGGACGTCAATTTTGTCTGGGAGCCATGTCAGTTAAAGGGACGCAGTGCAGAATCGCAAAAAGGGGCCTGGTCTTTAAGCTGCATATTGGTCCGGGGCTTAAGTGGTTAAAGCCTCTCCCTGGGTCTATTTCTCCGAGCCAAAATATCAGCTCTCATCATGTAGTCATTTTCTCAAACATCCAAAACAACACATTATACAGGCGGCGATGAGGCCTTGTATTGCTTCCTTACCGCCTGCTTTACCCCTTAAAAACTGGACAATCACATTGCAACTATGTGTGTTGTAGAAAAGGAAAAAAAGTGCAATATGTGTAATATTTAATGTAAAGAACAGTTGCACTGAAAAATGGTAACTCACAGAAGTAATAAGTATATAGGCTCATCAATATAGGATAAGGCTCCTGATGGTTCAGTCCTTAGCGCCCCAGGTCTTCTGGCAGGAAAGTCGCAGCGTGACAGAGAAAAGCTGGCGTGGTAAGATGTAGTTCCAGGCAATGTCCTGGGTGGAAAGCAGCGTGGACCGCAGCACCGACGTTAGCGTCTGATGTCACCAGGGAGGAACAACGCGTTTCAGAGCATGCGCGAGGCCCGTCCAAGCATGTGTACTCGTTTCTCAACCAAACTTGATTCCTGCGGTAGTGATGGACTGCTGTGTGTGGATAGCTGTGACTGCTCGGCCAATACACTGCAATGACAGGCTACAGGAGGCCATAGCTATTTGTGACTGTTTGCATAGCTGGCAAATACCTGCAGTGATCGCTGCTGGACACATTTTGTGCTAAATGCCCACGCCCTGCTCTCTCCTTATTGGCTCACTGGCTGTGATTGACAGTAGCGGGAGCCAATGGCTCCTGCTGCTGTCTCAACCAATGAGGAGGAAGAGACCTGGGAGAGCCGTACACATTGCTGTATCGAGATAGGGCTCAGGTAAGTATTAGGGGGTCAAACAAAAACTAAGTAAAATTCCCAGCTCAACTTACCAGCCAGCCAGCAACAAACCAAATTATCCTTTTTACATAAATAAACGTTGATCATTGAAAGCACCCCATCAGTGGCAAATGGTTTGTCTCAAACCTTTAACTGCAGGACAGCTTATTCTGTTGAAAAATAACAGATTTCCTGGCCCGTTTACCAGATGAAAATAAAGGAAAGAAACCCTAAAAAAAGCTAAGCAGCCATCATATTGAAGAATTAGTAAGCTGCTATTTAAAAAATGTTTCCTATGGCCCTCTTAAACAATGGATGCAGGTGGAACAGAGCCTCGTGGGACTTTTGCTAGACTCTTTGGTTCTCGCCCACCCAACGGTGGGTGAAACATGGCACATGTGCTCCAAGATTTTCTGGTCCACTTCTGTTTCCCTGGACCCATTTCCGCTAACTCCCATAATTGGAAACCTGATATTTACCCCTGGGAATACAAGGGGCTAGTTTTCAGAATTTGAGGTCCAGAGGTTTTTTTCAGGCCCGGCACTTTATTATAACTGGACGATGGGCCTCTAGACAACATATCACGGATGAACATTTGTGGGATTATCGTTCTGGCACAAACTACAGCTGTCCCACTTTCTTGGCTCCTTACCCTCAGCAGACGCATTTAGACGACTTGTGTCACCCCCACCGACCTTTTGACTCCCATATATCTCCAAATGGGAGGGAGACTTAGGAGTGAACTTCTCGGACAAACAGGTGGAGAGAATTTTGAAGTTCTCTTACAAAACTTCTATCTGTGTCAAGCACTAAGAATCAGGTTTTAAGGTGCTGATCTGGTGGTATCCAGGCCCGGACTGGCCATAGGGCATACCGGGCAAATGCCCGGAGGGCCACGACGGCCCGCGGATAGCTGGACAGCCTGCACATCTTCCACCATCATCTCCAATGTCTTCGGAGGCAGCCGGAGTTGGTGGGCGAAGTTGGGGGTGTGGCTGCCCCCTCCACTCCTCCCACGGACTCGTTCAATCTGGCTGATCCCACAGCTGAAGGAGAAAGAAACTAGGACATATCAGCCAGAGTGTCTTCATCTCCAGGCATGCTGTAAGTTACTGCACTGCTGCACATGTCACTACATAAAGTCCTAACCTGGCACCATACCACCCCAGCCTGCCCTATGCCACCGCACCCTGCCCTATGCCACCGTACCCTGCCCTATGCCACCGCAACCTGCCCTATACCATCCCAGCCTGCCCTATGCCACCGCAACCTGCCCTATGCCACCGCAACCTGCCCTATGCCACCGCAAACTGCTCTATACCACCCCAACCTGCCCTATGCCACCGCAAACTGCTCTATACCACCCCAACCTGCCCTATGCCACCCCAACCTGCCCTATACCACTGCAAACTGCCCTATGCCACCGCAACCTGCCCTATGCCACCGCAAACTGCTCTATACCACACCAACCTGCCCTATGCCACCGCAAACTGCTCTATACATCCCCAACCTGCCCTATGCCACCGCAACCTGCTCTATGCCACCACACCCTGCCCTATATCACCCCAACCTGCCCTATGCCACCCAGCCTGCCATATACCATTGCAAACTGCCCTATACCACCCAAACCTGCTCTATACCACCCCAGCCTGCCTATAGAACCCAAATATGCCCTATATCACTGCAACCTGCCCTATATTACCCCAACCTGCCCTATATCGCCCCAGCCGGCCCAATACCACCCTATACTTTAATTTACAGGAGTCATTTGGGGGTGCGCCTTGTGACCATGCACTGCCTGCAGGGCACTGGGCAGGATAGACAGGAGGGGGGTGACACCATGTTTTGCCGCACCAGGTGACAGCAACCCTAGTGACGCCACTGCCCCAGTGCACTCTCAGCTGCGAGTCGGAGCCGCACTCGAGTGACAGTGACACCCGTCGGCACATCAGGGGGCCGGGACCCGCAACGATCCCCTTCTCTCTGTCAAGGTGGCCGCGGCACTGATCTGATCAGTCTCGGCTCGGCTGTCTCACACAGCCGAGCAGAGTGAAGCCGCCTCCCCCTCCTTCTTTATGTCCACACAGGGGGAGGGGACCCAACATGCAGTCCCGCGCTGATCTGAGGTACATTATGGGTCTGAAGGGGGGGTCTGTATTGTAGGGGGGGTTTCTGTATTGTAGGGGTGGTCTGAAATGTAGGGGGGTTCTGTATTGTAGGGGGGTCTGTAATGTAGGGGGGTTCTGTATTGTAGGGGGGGTCTGAGATGTAGGGGGGTCTGAAATGTAGGGGGGGTTCTGTATTGTAGGGGGGGTTCTGTATTGTTGGGGGGTTCTGTATTGTAGGGGGTTCTGTATTGTAGGGGGGGTCTGTAATGTAGGGGGTTCTGTATTGTAGGGGGGGGTCTGAAATGTAGGGGGTCTGTATTGTAGGGGGGTCTGAAATGTAGGGGGGTTCTGTATTGTAGGGGGGTCTGAAATGTAGGTGGGTTCTGTATTGAAGGGGGGTCTGTAATGTAGGGGGGATGTATTGTAGGGGGGGTTCTGTATTATAGGGGTCTGTAATGTAGGGGGGTTCTGTATTGAAGGGGGTCTGAAATGTAGGGGGGTTCTGTATTGTAGGGGGGTCTGAAATGTAGGGGGTTCTGTATTGTAGGGGGGTCTGAAATGTAGGGGGTTCTGTATTGTAGGGGGGTCTGAAATGTAGGGGGGTTCTGTATTGTAGGGGGGTCTGAAATGTGGGGGGGTTCTGTATTTTAGGGGGGTCTTAAATGTAGGGGGGTCTGTATTGTAGGGGGTCTGTATTGTAGGGGGGTCTGTAATGTAGGGGGGTCTGTATTGTAGAGGGGATTCTGTATTGTAGGGGGGTTCTGTATTGCAGTGGGTCTGTATTGTAGAGGGGGGCTGTAATGTAGGGGGGGTCTGTACTGTAGGGGGGTCTGGACTGTAGGGAGGGGGTCTGTACTGTAGGGAGGGGGTCTGTATTGTAGAGAGGTCTGTGTAACATGCAGGGGTTCCAGAACTGTTAGGGGGTGTCTGTGTAACAAACTGTGGGGGGCTGTGTAATGTAAAGGGGTCCAGAGGTGCGTTGCTATGTAATGTAAAGGGGTCCAGAGGTGCAGGGTTCTGTGTAATGTAAAGGGGTCCAGAGGTGCAGGGTGCTGTGTAATGTAAAGGGGTCCAGAGGTGCAGGGTGCTGTGTAATGTAAAAGGGTCCAGAGGTGCGGTGCTATGTAATGTAAAGGGGTCCAGGGTGCTGTGTAATGTAAAGGGGTCCAGAGGTGCACGGCGCTGTGTAATGTAAAGGGGTCCAGAGGTACAAGGTGCTGGAACCCCACATCCCATCATTAACCGCAAAGTGCCACCGCCGCACCCCCCCCCCCCACCCCCGGGCTGCTCAGACTAAAATGCCCGGGCCTATTTTTTGTCCCAGTCCGGGCCTGATGGTATCACACACCTGCCAAGCTTTACAAGATGTGCCTGATTACTCAGACTTGTGCTGGAGGTGTGGGGAGGAGACTGGTTCCCTTCTCCATATCTTCTGGTTGCGCAGTCCCTGCAGTCATATTGGACAGAAGTGCATCGTATAACCCAGCGATCCACAGACTACGATCTACAGAGAGATCTTGCACTTTTCCTTCTGCATCACCACTGTTTTTCCGGTAGGACCTAGAAGTGCTCTATTCTACCACTATTGATCACAACGGCGAAGAGCTGCATTCCCCTCTTTTGGAAACAGATGCAGACACCATCTATAGCCATTTGGTTGAAAAAAGTGAAGGAAATTAATGAGTTGGAGGCCACGGAAAGATGCCTTTGGGAAATATTCCTCCAAAAAATGGTTCTACTACAGGGCACTGACTTGAATGATCCAAGCTGGAAGCGGTACTGCTGGGTCTTTCCTGCTCAGGAAGGGAGGGCAGAATGAGTGGCTCCCTTGTTTCTTTGCCCTGTTCTTTACTCTCCCCTTTTTTGTTTTGTTTTGTTTTGTTTCAGTGACCTTTTTTTGTCTGGTTTTTGGCGCTCTTTGTCTTATAGTTTTTTTCAGGTAAAATACCACACAGGGTGCAGAGACTCTTTACTCAACCAGACTAGGTTACCCTTTTCCATATGTACCTGTATATGCCTCCTTGACCTGCTACTAGTATCTCCCTAGTACTGAGTCTTATTTATATTTGTTTGTTTTCTGGACTTGTATGTCCTATGGTTTCTGTATTCTTCGTGTGTTTTCTTTAAAAATAAAGTATTGGAAACAAAATAAAAAAGTTTGCTTTTGAGTTTAATACTGTTTTAATTTGCAATATATTGCATTTTTGCTCTTGTGCTATTATTATAGGCTTTAAATCGGAAACTCTAGGCACAGGCATTATTGTGTATAAGAAATGTTAAATCTAAGGTGTATACTATGGTTGAATTGCTGCTATGTACTGTAAAATCTATACTTTATACTGGATAGTACAGCTTCTGCTGGTCCACTCTGGATGGGAGCTTGGAGTCTCTTAGACAAAAGCACTACTGTTGTTTATCTGCCAACAGTAAATTTATTTATAATATTTACTCAAGCGGTTAGAAAAAGGAAAAAAACAAATGACAACGGTTAAAAAGTAAAAAAGGGACAGACTCGCTAGACCACTTGGTCTTTTTCTTCAGTCACTGTTTTGCAGAGGACCCTCCCATAAATATCAGCAAGAACAAATGTAAATTACATCACAATCCACTAAAACACAGGGGCTTATTTTGGAAAAGATGATAACATGGGAAAAGACAAAGTCCTATTCGACTAATGTACTGGCTGTCAAGGCCAGTTTTAAGGTTATGACAAGATGGTACCCAGTTCCATCTAGAATTGGTAACTACACCCTGGGTTATTCCACTCAATGTTTTTGGGGGTGTGGACAGGTGGGAACTTTATTTCAGGTATGGTGGACCTGTCCTGTAGAACACAGCTTCTGTGAAGATGTCTACCGACTGATATCTGAAATAATCGTGTCCCTGGTCCCCTTTCTGGCCTAGCATGCCCTTTTGAAACTTAACCACCTCCCTACTGGGCACTAAAACCCCCTTCCTGCCCAAGCCATTTTTCAGCTTTCAGCGCACTCACACTTTGAATGACAATTGCGCGGTCGTGCGACGTGGCTCCCAAACAAAATTTGCGTCCTTTTTTTCCCACAAATAGAGCTTTCTTTTGGTGGTATTTAATCACCTCTGCGGTTTTTATTTTTTGCGCTATAAACAAAAGAAGAGCGTCCAGTTTGGAAAAAAACACAATATTTTTTACTTTTTGCTATAATAAATACCCATTTTTTTTTCAATTAAAATTTTCCTCAGTTTAGGCCGATACGTATTCTTCTACATATTTTTGGTATAAAAAAAATCGCAATAAGCGCGTATTGATTGGTTTGCGCAAAAGTTATAGCGTCTACAAAAAGGGGATAGTTTTATAGCATTTTTTATTTTTTTTAATTTTTTTATTAGTAATGGCGGCAATCAGGGATTTTTATTGTGACTGCGATATTGTGGCGGACACATCGGACACTTTTGACACATTTTTGGTACCATTTACATTTATACAGCGATCCCTGCTATAAAAATGCATTGATTACTGTATAAATGTGACTGTCAGGGAAGGGGTTAACCACTAGGGGGCGGGAAGGGGTTAAATATGTTCCCTCAATGTGTTCTAACTGTGGGGGGAGGGGACTGACTGGGGGAGGTGACCGATGGTTGTCCCTATGTACAAGGGACACACCATCAGCCTCCTCTCCCTCACAGGACGTGGATCTGTGTGTTTACACACACAGATCCACTTTCCTGCTTGGTTCCCAGGCAATCGCGGGTGCCCGGCGGCAATCGCGGCCGCCGGGCACGCGCACCGGGTCCTTGGTAACGCGGCGGGCGCGGCGGGATCCCCCTCCTTCTGAGGGACGTTCAGGAACGTCCACTCAGAAGGAGAGAGCACCCACCCGGCCGTATATGTACAGTGGCCGGGTGGGAAGTAGTTAAAAAAACTGGCCGTTTCAAATGTGACGTTAAACTGATACTACACATCTTTACGGTGGCCAAGCTGACAGTTGATAAGTCCTGGAAATCTCCCGCCCTTTTCCTGGGAGAGACCACGTCAAGGATTAATTCTGTTTTTTTACATGATAAAAATAAGCTAAACGTCAAAATAACAATTATACATTTCTTTCCACCTGTCCATAGACCACAATTTTTACCAGTAAGATTCGACCAGGATCTCTTGACTGTCTGGGGGGTGGAGGCCTGATGCTGTTCCTCTGTTACCCTGTTCCTTCACCCCACCAATACCCCACATCTCCTTTTTTCTCTCATTAGTTTACTCTTACTCAACTCCAGCAGCTATTACCTTTTATACCACCTCACCCTCCTTTTAGATTGTAAGCTCCATAAGCAGGGCCCTCCCTATTCCTTCTGTTTGTAACTGAATTGTAATCATAATGTCTCTGTCTACAGGGCAGGACTTAGGGTGGTGGGGGCCCCTGGGCTTGAGTCACTTTCGGGCCCTACCTTCTACATATTACGAAAAATGGGCGTGGTTCACGCAAAATAGTGGCCGTGGCGCAAATGGGCGTGGCTCGGAAGGGGGTGTGGCTCGGAAGGGGGTGTGGTTAGAGTCTGAGATGAATGAGGGATAAAGAAAGAAAGAGAAAGAAAGATGGAGGGACAGCACGCCCAGATCCTACACCACAATAGCAATATGTGTATTCCAGAAAGTTTAGCAATCAGCAGATAAAGATACTCCAAACACCTGGTGTTAGCGCTTCAATCATCACGGCACCATGGTTGTTATGGTGTCAGGATGATTAAAGCGCATTATTTCTTATATTACATTGTAATATAAAATGAAATAGTTCAACTCACCATAATGCAGAATCAATGGGAGCCCCAAGCCTGTCACTTGCCACGTCGCCTGCCACCAGATGCCATCAGGTGTCCCCAGCAGAGTCCATCCTTACATCAGGCATTCCCAGTAGAGTCCCTCCTTACATCAGCTGTCCCCAGTGGCGTCACTAGGGTTGGTGTCACCCGGTGCGGAAAAACATGGCGTTACCCCCTCCCCCCATAGTCCTCCCTCAGTACAGACCCTCCTCCATCAGTATAGACCCCCCTCAGGATAAACCACCCCCTCCTCCATCAGTACAGACCCCCTGGACAAACCAGCCCCATTTGTACAGACCCCCCCAGGACAACTCAACCCCCTCCATCTGTACAGACCCCCCCAGGACAATTCACCCCCCCCAGGAGTACAAACCCCCATGGAAATTAACCCCCATCAGGCGTACAGACCCCCCCAGGACAATTCACCCCCCATGACAATTAACCCCCCCCAGGAGTACAAACCCCCCTGGAAATTAACCTCCATCAGCAGTACAGACCCTCCCAGGACAATTCAACTCCCCCATCAGGAGTACAGACCCCCCAGGACAATTCAACTCCCCCATCAGGAGTACAGACCCCCCCAGGACAATTCACCCCCCCACCCCATTCATGCACCTGGAGCCGCCCGGAGAGTTACTTGCTTAGACTGTCACTGACTCTCCGGGCGGCATGATGTGATAGGAGGCACTGGCAGCCAGTGAGAGTGAGACAGCACAGCGTGGCGCCGGGACCCAGGACTCCATCGGGCCTCGGCGCCGCTCAGGATGCTCACTGTGCTCGTCTCCGCGCCATTTACAGAACCAAGAGGCGGAGCCTGGGTGGCAAGAAAGCGGCCAATAGAAATGGAGCTCCATTTCTATTGCAGCCGCTTTGATTGCCACCCGGGCTCCACCTCTTGGTTCTTCCTTAACTGGTCTTCTGTAAAATGGCGGCGGATACAGAAATGACCAGTGCCACGGACCTCTAGCGGCAGCAAGAAGAAGAAAAAAAAAAAAAAAAAAGTTGGCAAGAATGCATCCTCATCCTCCCGGGGCCCCACTCAGCTGCGGGTCCCATAGCGCCCGCGTAGGTCACTATGGCGGTAGTTCCGCCACTGATTGCAGGACGAAAAAAAAAGTAAGGAGACTTTAACAGGTAGGGGCCCCCTATTTGGCGGGGCCCATGGGCTTGAGCCCAGTCAAGCCCAATGGTAAGTCCGGCCCTGTCTGTCTATATTGTAAAACACTGTGGGCAGCAGGAGGCAGAGTAGCTCTAGCTCTTGTAGTTGTCCATTCCTGGAACAGAGCAAGCTGTAGCAAGAAAGGAGAGACCACATGCTAATATAACTACTAGTAGTAGATCTGCTTTGCTACATATTTGTAGAACGGACAGAAACCTGACTATTGTTAGTGCTTGATAGTGCACCATTAAAAGCCTAACCATTGATAATCCCCATTAAATATCAAACGCTTGCAATCGATCTTGTTTCCTAAATTAACCACTTGTCTACTGAGGCAAATGTTTCATTTTTGCACACGTTAAAAGCAGCATTTTTGCTAGTGTAGCGACCTCACCCCTCTCGCCCCTTCTCATTCTCGGCTTGTTGTCTTGTCTAGGGGTTAACACGAGGGGAGTGTTGAGATACACCACGGCCCATGTCCTCCAGCAGGTATAGAGGTGAAAGCCAGAAACTATTGGGTTTGGTATGTATGTCTCAGGGTCAGATCTTTTCTCTGAAATGACTCCCTTTGCTTCCAGTAACCAGAGTTCCACACACTGAAAAGGTCCAACTCGTATTTATTCTTCCCAACAAATAGTCATACAGCACAGACCGGTTGAGACCCATGTAACACTTCAGTATTTGTGGGGAGTAGGCCAAGGCACAATCCTTTAAGATAGCGCTAACCACTGTGGTGTCACCAGTGGCGCATAGTCACTGCCACTGACTATATAGAACAGAACATGGATTACCTTTGCTAACGTAGCCCCTATCAGAGGGAAGACATCCGTCCAAGACAGTTACCGGAGGCTTCTCCGTCACCAGCGAATGCTTGACTCTCCGGAGAAGTTCCGCTCACCAGCCTCCCCGTCTCAGACACGGGCACCCAAGGAGTTAGGGCCCCCTCGGATTCCTCCACCCTCGCGGAACTCAGTCGAAGGTACTGAGTTCCAGGCTTCCGCCATAGTACCTCACCCCAGGCAAAAGGTGCCTGGGATGGACTCCATCTCCCGCTCCAGCCAGGTCAAGGGCACCTGGGCCCGGAACTCCGGAACGCCAGCACCCAGGCTGAAGGTGCCTGGGCGCGGCCGCATCCTCTCCGAACTCTGAACCCCGTGGTAAGGGTGTCCGCCCCTTTTATCCCCTCACCCTTTGCGTCACAGCGGGTTCCCCGCCCCGCTGTACAAGCGCCAGGAAAGAACAAAAAGGCACAGTCTTGCGGTGTGGGTTCAACTCCGGCCCAGGGTGACAACGCCACCTGCAGGCCGCAGGGAACCTCACACCACCATAGTCCTCCAAGAACCATAAAAGGTCTCAGATTCCCTAACAATCAGTGCATCTGGGTAACACTACCACCCAGATGCCTCCCCTAAATTCAAATACCCGCTACACTCTCCCCCTAGTGATTTGACACTGGTCCCCAGTGTCTGGTGCAAACCCATGTCTCCCAAGGAGTGGTAACATAAGTTCGACCCAGAGACAAACGTTCACATAAAACCAAACTCAACAATTTAACCAGGAATTGTGCCAGGACCTAAAATGGGAAAGGGAAACATGAATGCAGAAAAAAAACCAGGAACTTGGCATAGAAATACTTTAAATTATTTCACACATTTACAGCTCTCCCTCGCCCTGGCTATCTAAGGACCACCCCATTCTCAGCAGCCTTGATAGATGAGTCTCCTGCAGAGGGAAGAAAAAGAAAACACACATCCTAACATAATGTATGTGTTTGCTTGAAATGAATGGGTCTATCCAAGGAGAAACCCATTTGCCTCAATGAGCATGATGCATAGTGTACAAAAACAAACAATCATAACGCAACACCGCCACCTGGTGGTAATGCCGCAATAAAGGCACTTATCAATCCAGATGAACGTTTCTTTCTTTACTGTGGCCCTACGCTGGCTATGCCCCAAGGTCACAGATTTTTCTCTCATGGAAGGAGGAAAGGAGAACAAACAACAACAGTTCCCATTTCTCCTAAGAGAAAAATATAGGGCACAGTCCCTGTGTTCCAGCATATACTTCTGGAAAGTTCAGCAATGAAAGAAAAGGCAAAGGAGTCTCTTTCCCCTAGAAGTAGAACTTTGGGTGCGGCAGGAACACAGGCTTTAAATGCTTGTCAAAGGCCTTTACATGGTACTCAATGTTCCCTCCATCCTTTTGACAGATAATCACCCTGTCAGCATGGATGTGCCTTCCCAACATCCACTCCGCCTTACAGTCCTTGAATTTTCTTGTAACTGTAGGGGAACACGAGAGGTATCGCGTGCGTGAGGTACCTTAAGCTTTGTCCAAACAAAGTCATTGTACCACCGCTGCCAAAAAACTTCCACCTCATAGAGCA
Organism: Rana muscosa; assembly: GCA_029206835.1. Taxonomy (NCBI): domain Eukaryota; kingdom Metazoa; phylum Chordata; class Amphibia; order Anura; family Ranidae; genus Rana; species Rana muscosa. The sequence continues at coordinate 103,365,888 of CM055125.1, forward strand.
ATTCTCGGGGTAGATATGTGTATTCCCACCCATATTCACTGGCAACCTTCTGACAAAAGAGACGCTGCAGCCTGGCCAAAGGTGGCATTGTGGCACGGTCTCCTTCTCCAGGCAAAACGATTGATTCAGGGTGACGAGGTACTTTCACTACCTCGGTAGATTTGGGCCTAGGAGCCCGCAGTGATGCGCGTTGCACTCCCGCAACAGGAACAGGTGAAACAGCCGCTGGCTCAAGAAGTGGGATCACAGACAGAGGACCAGATTCTTCCCCAGGCTCTGAGGCCTCCACGCGGGGTGTACTATCCCCAATGGACATAGGTGGGTCCCTTGAGACACGGGACGAGGGTAACGGCATCTTGTCCCATCCCTTCTTGTGGAAGATTTCATCTATCTCTCCATCATCACCGGCATCAGATAGCGACTCTATGTCGGAGGTGTCAAAACACTCTGCAGGCAAGTAATTCCCAGTAGACACGGAATCACTCCCCTTAACGACCCCCACCGACTCTGGGCTGCCGACACCTCCAACGACACACACAGTCCCAACCCCCCGCTCACCTGGGGATTTAGTAGAACAGCGATGTCCAGGGCTCTTCCCTCCGGATCCATCCAGGCCAGGCAAGCGACGGGGCGAAGCTCTTCCACGACCGCAGGACGCCTTCACTAGGCCGACTTTCCTCTTCGGTTGTATGAGCAGGGAGCTTGTGGTGACCGAGGCAGCATCCTCGGATTTTTATCTTTCACTTTCCGCTGGGGCAGTCACTTCGCCCTGGTCAATGCGCGCAGGAATCGCATAGGCATCGATCTCTCCCTCCGGAGTGGCAGTACCTGTGAGGTAGTTGAGGTGGAAGGCACGAGGCCTTTCTGTGGATGGCTCCACCTCGAAGAGGAATTATTTGCAGACCTCACATCGCCCGAACGGCTTCAAGTGGACCACCAGTCCCGAACAACCGGGACAGATCACACCGAGGGCCTCTATGTCTCTGCAGGTATACAGAGCCAAACGCCCCCGGGGCCTTAGTCTTATTCCTGTATCCGTGATCGGGGCAGCAAGAGAAGTCATCTCTGTGATGGAAGGAACAGAAATCCACGGAGGTTTTGAAGTCATCCTGACTGGCTGCTGCTCCAATTGCGCACTGACCCCTTCGCGCCAGAATCTCCACGTGTGTCCTTCCACATGGCCAGACTCTGCATTTGTTTGCGGGCTTTCTCTTCTTCCTGCCCACGAACTGCGCAGCTATGGTTTGCCTCGTGGCGCGTTGGCCAATATGGCCGACCTACTCGGAACTCCTCCGGACAGCAAAGTTAAAATTCAGACACCATACACATCCCGGACACAATGCCCCCACGTGTAGCGACCTCACCCCTCTTGTCCCTTCTCATTCTCGGCTTGTTGTCTTGTCTAGGGGTCTTGTCTAGGGGTTACACGGGGGGAGGGATGAAATACACCACGACCCATGTCCTCCAGCAGGTATAGAGGTGAAAGCCAGAAACTATTGGGTTTGGTATGTATCACTCAGGGTCAGATCCTTTCTCTGAAATGACTGCCTTTGCTTCCAGTAACCAGAGTTCCACACACTGAAAAGGTCCAACTCTTATTTATTCTTCCCAACAAATAGTCATACAGCACAGACAGGTTGAGACCCATGTAACACTTCAGTATTTGTGGGGAGTAGGCCAAGGCACAATCCTTTAAGATAGAGCTAACCACTGTGGTGTCACCAGTGGCGCATAGTCACTGCCACTGACTATATAGAACAGAACATGGATTACCTTTGCTAACATAGCCCCTATCAGAGGGAAGACATCCGTCCAAGACAGTTACCGGAGGCCTCTCCGTCACCAGCGAATGCTGCGCCGGACTCTCCGGAGAAGTTCCGCTCACCGGCCTCCCCGTCTCAGACACGGGCCCCCAAGGAGTTAGGGCCCCCTCGAATTCCTCCACCCTCGCGGAACTCAGTCGAAGGTACTGAGTTCCAGGCTTCCGCCATAGTACCTCACCCCAGGCTAAAGGTGCCTGGGATGGACTCCATCTCCCGCTCTGGCCAGGTCAAGGGCACCTGGGCCTGGAACTCCAGAACACCAGCACCCAGGCTGAAGGTGCCTGGGCGTGGCCGCGTCCTCTCCAAACTCTGAACGCACGTGGTAAGGGCATCCGCCCCTTTTATCCCCTCTCCCTTTGTGTCACAGCGGGTTCCCCGCCCCGCTGTACAAGCGCCAGGAAAGGACAAAAAGGCACAGTCTTGCGGTGTGGGTTCAACTCCGGCCCAGGGTGACAACGCCACCTGCAGGCCGCAGGGAACCTCACACCACCAGAGTCCTCCAAGAACCATAAATGGTCTCAGATTCCCTAACAATCAGTGCATCTGGGTTACACTACCACCCAGATGCCTCCCCTAAATTCAAATACCCGCTTCACTAGAAATTACTGTAACAAAAACAAAAAGTATATACAGTGCCTTGAGAAAGTATTCATTCCCCTTGAAATTTTCCACATTTTGTCATGTTACAACCAAAAATGTAAATGTATTTTTGGGATTTTTTGTGATAGACCAACACAAAGTGACACATAATTGTGAAGTGGAAGGAAAATGATAAATGATTTTTATTTTTTTTGTTTTGCAAATAAATATGTGAAAAGTGTGGTGTGCATTTGTATTCAGTCCCCTTTACTTTGATACCCCTAACTAAAATCTAGTGGAACCAATTGCCTTCAGAAGTCACCTAATTAGTAAATAGAGGCAATCATGAAGGCCAAGGAACACACCAGACAGGTCAGGGATAATGTTGTGGAGACGTTTAAAGCAAGGTTAGGTTATAAAAAAATATCTAAAGCTATGAACATCTCACGGAGCACTGTTCAATCCATCATCCGAAAATGGAAAGAGTATTACGCAACTGTAAACTAACCAAGACATGGCCGTCCACCTAGACTGACAGACCGGGCAAGGAGAGCATTCATCAGAGAAGCAGCCAAGAGGCCCATGGTAACTCTGGAGAAGCTGCAGAGACCCACAGCTCAGGTGGGAGAATCTGTCCACAGGACAACTATTAGTTGTGCACGCCACAAATCTGCCCTTTATGGAAGAGTGGCAAGAAGAAAGCCATTGTTGAAAGAAAGCCATAAGAAGTCCTGTTTGCAGTTTGCGAGGAGCCATGTGGGGGACACAGCAAACATGTTGAAGAAGTTGCTCTGGTCAGATGAGACCAAAATTGAACTTTTAGGCCTGAAAGCAAAATGCTATGTGTGGCGGAAAACTAACACTGCACATCACCCTGAACACACCATCCCTTCTGTGAAACGTGGTGGTGGCAGAATCATGTTGTGGGGATGCTTTTCTTCAGCAGGGACAGGGAAGCTGGTCAGAGTTGATGGGAAGATGGATGGAGACAAATACAGGGCAATCTTAGAAGAAAACATGTTAGTGTCTGCAAAAGACTTAAGACTGGGGCAGAGGCTCACCTTCCAGCAGGACAACGACCCTAAACATACAGTCAGAGCTACAATGGAATGGAGAGCTTGAGCTATTTTGAAAAAAATAATGGGCAAAAATGTAATTCTCTAGATATGCAAAGCTGGTAGAGACATCCCCAAAATACTTGTAGCTGTAATTGCAGCGAAAGGTGGTACTTCAAAGTATTGACTTAGGGGGCTGAATACAAATGCACGCCACACTTTTCACATATTTATTTGTACAAAAGTTTGAAAACCATTTATTATTTTCCTTCAACTTCACAATTATGTGCCACTTTGTGTTGGTCTATTACATACAATCCCAATAAAATACTTTATAAATTATAAATTATTGGTTTAATAACACTTTAGGCTGGGTCAATATGATGCGAATATTGTCCAGTTTAGCAGTAACTGGCCAAAATGTGGACAAAGTGTACAGCTGCCTGTCTCACAGCTGGCTTCTGTCAAATGGGCATGCAGGAAAACCAGCATCCGACCAGCATCCGACCAGCAGCCAATCAGCACTCGCAGCCAATGGCTGCAAGCACTGATCATTGTGTTCTGGCACAGGAGAGTCTCCCGTCAGAAAACAAAGGCACAGCAGGGGAGATCGCCGCACTAATATAGCTTGTGTTAGAACGGCAGTTCTGACAGTTTTTTTTGTTCAGCACGTTGGGTTGAATAAAGAAAAACTGAGTGTGTGTACCCAGTTTTAATTGTTATTATCAATAAATTAATTAATGGATAAAAGGTACAGAGTATTGTTTAGCAACAAGATCAGAAGTCTTTGTCTTATCAACTAATCAGCTTCCCCTACATCTTTGTAAATTAGAAAACCTTTATTCTATCATCATCTGAATGAATGTATAAATGAATGACTTGTATAGCACTACACATGCAAACTGAATCGCCTCTAGGCGCTTTTTGCAGCCAGTGTCTGCTTGGCTGGTGCGGTCATTTTACCCAGTAGGATCTTGACACGCTTGGGACACACAGTCGTAATCTAAATTTCTTGTGTGTGTATTCTGCCATCATCTACAAACTATTGTATATATTTTTGGAAATTGATGAATCCTGATGTGCTGATGGCTTTTCTCATTTCTCAAGACCCTTAAAATGCCAGGACAGCACAAATACCCCCCAAATCTCTTTTGGAAAGTAAACAGAGGTAATTTTTTGTCACAATTGTATTTTTTGATTTTGTTTACATACTGTCACCAATGCAGTACAGCGTCGTCATGCGCCTGGTGTGGCGGTGATCATACATACTGACTGGTGATAGTATATTTAAAAAAATAATAATAATTTATTAAACTTTAAAAATATATATATATATATTTACTATTTATTTTACATACTTTCATAAGTAGTTCACCATAGTGACACTGTACTACTTTGGGGGGTTGTGATCAGGGCTGCTTTGTACCGGGAGCCTCAATCAGCTGTATCCAGTGGACACAGAGGTTTCGGGAACTCTCTGCACGCCCCTTAGCTGGGTGACGTACATGTACGTGATCTAGCCTGCCCATGTCACCCTGACACAGAAAATCTACTGTGGCCGGGGGCAACCAGTTAAGAAAAATGCACTCCAATTCAACTTCAATTGTTCAATTGGACATCAATTGTTGCTTGTTGTCGATTTGGTCTCACACAGATTTAAGGTGTCCATGCACACTTCGATTCATTTGTCCGATCTATGTTTAATAAGATCAAAACAATCTAATTTGCAATTATATAGCCATAACTTTCCTTTTAGACTAAATTTAAATTAGATTCAATCCAACTGAGTGGATGGGTCAGGGGATATTATTTATCATTTAGCTTAAAATGACAGCACTGTGATGCTTTGTTTATGAATACCATAGTATTCACGTTCAGATTTTGAAATAACATGATGGAAACAGGAATGTGATTGATAACTTACGGTCATAAATTAACTATTGATTGAATTCAACTTCCCTGTTTGTCATATCAATCAAATGGGTTGAATTATTCATATCAGAAGAGCTTAATCGGAAAAGATATTCATCAATTATCAAAGCATGTATGGCCACCGTTAGAGCCGGTTCACACATGGGTGTCCTGGGATCCGACTTCAAGTCGCCCCAAGTCGCGCGGTTTAGAAAAGTAATGGAAGTGAATGGAGCCGTCTTAATGTACACTACTGCAGTTGCTCCGACTTAAGAAAAGGTTCCTGTACGACTTCAATCCGACTTCTAGGGGACTTGTACCCATTGATTTCAATGGAAGTCGCCTCCAAGTCGGATCCCCATTCATAGTGAGGCAACTTTACAGGAAGTCGCCCCTGTATGAACTGGCTTTAAGGCAAACCCCTCCCTCCCTCCCTCCCACAGAGCTGGTATTTGGTATGAATCAACTCCACGCCAAATTTTAAATAAAAAACCGGCATGGGTTCCCCTCCAAGAGCATACCAGGCCCTTAGGTCTGCTATGGATTTCGTGGGGAAACCCCTACGCTGAAAAAACGGCATGGGGGTCGCCCCAAACCAGACCCTTTTCCGAGCATGCAGCCCGGCCGATCAGGAAGTGGGGTGGTTGTTGGAATCTGCAAGCCCCTTTTAATAAGGGGGCCCCCAGATCCCGGCCCCCCACCCTATGTGAATGAGTATGGGGTACATCATACCCCTACCCATTCACCTGGGAGAAAAGTGTCAATAAAAAAACACACTAGACAGCTTTTTAAAGTAATTTTCTAGGCAGCTCCGGGGGTCTTCTACCGACTTCGGGGGTCTTCTTCCGACTTCGGGGTCTTCTACCGACTTTGGGGGTCTTCTTCCGACTTCGGGGGTCTCTTCTCCTGCTCTTCGGTGCCTTCTCCGCGCTCTCCGGTTCTTCTCCCGCTCTCCGGTGCTTTCTGCCTTCTGCCAGGCACCTCCGCTATCTTCTGCCAGCTCTTTTGCTAGCGGTGGCCCGGTCTTCATCGTCGTCTTCTTCCCTCTTCTCTTCTTGAGATGTTGACACGACGAGGTCTCCCGCTGTAATGCCGTGTGTGCGGAGCGCAACGACTTATATAGGCATGGGTCGTGGTCAACGGGTGATGTCACCCGGTGACCCCGCCCCTATGACGTCACAGCCCGGGGCATTATGGGACTGTGACATCATAAGGGGCGGGGTCACATCACCCGATGACCATGCCCCATGCCTATAAAAGTCATTGCGTGCCGCGCACACGGCATTACAGCGGGAGACCTCGTTGTGTCAACATCTCGAGAAGAGGGAAGAAGACGACAATGAAGACCGGGCCACCGCTAGCAAAAGAGCTGGCAGAAGATAGAGGAGGTTCCCGGCAGAAGGCAGAAAGCACCGGAGAGCGGGAGAAGAACTGGAGAGTGCGGAGAAGGCACCGGAGAGTGTGAGATGAGACCTCCAAAGTCGGAAGAGACGCCCGAAGTCGGAAAAAAAAAACAAAAGTCGGAAGAAGACCCCCTGAAGTCGATAGAAGACCCCTGGAGCTGCCTAATAAATTACTTTAAAAAGCTGTCTAGTGTGTTTTTTTTATTGACACTTTTCCCCCAGGTGAATGGGTAGGGGTACGATGTACCCCATACTCATTCACATAGGGTGGGGGGCCGGGATCTGGGGGCCCCCTTATTAAAAGGGGCTTGCAGATTCCGATAAGCCCCCTGCCCACAGACCCCGACAACCAACGGCCAGGATTGTCGGGAAGAGGCCCTTGTCCCCATCAACATGGGGACAAGGTGCTTTGGGGTGGGGGGCGCAGGGTGCCCCCTGCCCCAAAGCACCCACCCCCCATGTTGAGGGCATGCGGCCTGGAATGGTTCAGAAGGGGGGGCGCTCGCCCGCCCCACTCCACTTCCTGACCGGCCGGGCTGCATGCTCAGATAAGGATCTGGTATGGATTTTGGGGGCGTTGGGGTTTCCCCTTGAAATCCATACCAGACCTAAGGGCCTGGTATGCTCTTGGAGGGGAACCCATGCCGTTTTTTTATTTAAAATTTCCCCCTCATGATTCATACCAAACACAGGGGACAGCCTGTCCTGTAGGCGACTTCAAGTCGCTCCAAGTCGCGCTGTGGTTCACTCTCAAGTCGTGTCCAAGTTGCCTTGCAAAGTCGTGCTCAAAGTCGTGTTGCCCCTGTGTGAACCGGCTCTTAGGGTGTTTTATGTCTGAGAATTTTTGATTGTACCCTTGAGGAAAAACAAATAAAGTTTATTTAGGGAAAAATTAAAAAGAAGAATAGCCAACGAAGTCAGAATTGCAAAAAAGACAGAACAAATGGCAAGTAGGGTAATTATGCACAGAGAAGATTGTTGCTGTCACCTAGTGGTCCTCACAACTCAGTACAAGCACTGGTTTAATTTGTGTTTATGTCTTTTTTTTTCTTTTCTTTTTTTTTATACCGATCTTGCTATGTTAAGTTAAATTACTTGTTAACATCAGTTACTTGCTAAGATTGTTGATGAACTTAATATCCACATCATGGACCTTTTATCAAAAACTTTTTGTATTGTACTGTTTGCAATATGAATGTTGAGCACAGCAAAGCCTTATTAAAATAGAAAGTATTTAAGTGCGCATTTCATGACATATCCCCAAAATAAGAGGATTATTCCTCATTTCAGGACAGTGGACAAGGCATCATTCCTTTATGCAAATCATTTCTTTATGCCCCAACAGCCAGATACAAATCCAGAACTGCTAATGTATAGTGCAAATATACAGTGCCGGCCCAAGAAATTGTGCTGCCTGGTACCAAGAATCAAATGCTGCCCCCCCCCCCCAAAAAAAAATCACGCCTACCAAATACCCCACATTCATTATTTTATTTATTTATTTAATATCATGATAGCTAAAGAGGACCTGTCATGGCTCTATACATGTATAGAAGTATAAAGAGGACCTGTCATGGCACTATACATGTATGTAGGAGTATATCATGGCTCTATACATGTATGTAGGAGTATAAAAGGACCTGTGCGTGGCGGGTGGCCGCGTTGTCAGCCGGCCACCCGCGATCGCTCCAGAGAGCCAGAACGGGGATCTGTCAATGTAAACACAGATCCCCATTCTGACAGGGGAGGAGAGACAGATCTGCTGTTCCTGTTCCTAGTGATTAGGAACAGAGATCTCTCTCCTCCTCCAGTCAGTCCCATCCCCCAGGGAACACATTTAACCCCCTTTCCTGCCAGTGACATTTACACAGTAATCAGTGCATTTTTATAGCACAGATCGCTGTCCGATCTGTCTGCCGCAATGTCACAGTCTCGCTAAAAATTGCAGATCACCGCCATTACTAGTAAAAAAATAATAATAATAATAAAAATGCCATAAATCTATCCTCTATTTTGTAGACGCTATAACTTTTGCGCAAACTAATCAATATACACATTGCGTTTTTTTTACCAAACATATGTAGAAGAATACATATCGACCTAAACTGATGAAGAAATGTTTATTTTTTTGGATGTTTATTATAGCAAAAAAAAACTTTTTTTTTTTTTCAAAATTGACGCTATTTTTTTGTTTATAGCGCAAAAAATAAAAACCGCAGAAGTGATCAAATACCACCAAAAGAAAGCTCTATTTGTGGGGAAAAAAGGACGTCAGTTTTGTTTAGGTACAGCATCGCACGACCGCGCAATTGTCAGTTAAATTGATGCAGTGCCGAATCACAAAAAAAAATGATTGAAGTGCATTATTTCTATTATTACATTGTTATATAAAATAAAATAGTTCAACTCACCATAATGCAGAATCAGTGGGAGCCCCGAGTGTGTCACTTGCCACCGTCACCTGCCACCAGATGCAGATTGTCACTTGCCACATGTTGCGGATTGTCACTTGCCACGATGCCACACATTGTGAATTGTCACTTGCCACGACGTCACCTGCCACACAATGTGGATTGTCACTTGCCACGATGTCACACATTGCAGATTGTCACGGGCACAGCGTGGCTCCCTCTCTGATGGCACAGGCACAGCGTGGCTCCCTCTGTGATGGCACAGGCACAACGTGGCTCCCTTTCTGATGGCACAGGCACAGCGTGGCTCCCTTTCTGATGGCACAGGCACAGCGTGGCTCCCTCTCTGATGGCACAGGCACAGCGTGGCTCCCTCTCTGATGGCACAGGCACAGCGTGGCTCCCTCTCTGATGGCACAGGCACAGCGTGGCTCCCTCTCTGATGGCACTGGCAAAGCGTGGCTCCCTCTCTGATGGCACGGGAACAGCAAGGCTCCTTCTCTGATGGCACGGGCACAGCGTGGCTCCCTCTCTGATGGCACAGCGTGGCTCCCTCTCTGATGGCACAGCGTGGCTCCCTCTCTGATGGCACAGCGTGGCTCCCTCTCTGATGGCACAGCGTGGCTCCCTCTCTGATGGCACAGCGTGGCTCCCTCTCTGATGGCACAGCGTGGCTCCCTCTCTGATGGCACAGCGTGGCTCCCTCTCTGATGGCACGGGCACAGCGTGGCTCCTTCTCTGATGGCACGGGCACAGCGTGGCTCCTTCTCTGATGGCACGGGCACAGCGTGGCTCCTTCTCTGATGGCACGGGCACAGCGTGGCTCCTTCTCTGATGGCACAGCGTGGCTCCCTCTCTGATGGCACAGGCACAGCATGGCTTCCCCCAGCACAGTCCTCTCTTTTCCCTGTGTCCTGTAGCAATCACTCCCTCAGTTTCTTCCTGGGTTCCAGACTCTCTCTCCCAGCAGAGTGCATGCTGGGGGCTGAAGTCTGCTGGCTGTGCACAACAATGGGGCAGTCAAGCTTCTGGGACTGCATGTCCCATGATGCTCCACTAGACCCTAGTCTCTTTTGATTGGCCAGAGCGCAGCCAATCGGGAGGGAAACAGACTGGGCAAAGAACTAAGCGGCAAACCAGGTGAGAGCCGCTCTCTCTCCACTGCTGACAGGAGAAAGGAGGGGGCGAGCGGGGGAGATATACTGACGTCCCGCAGCTCGCCTCTCTCCCTTGTCACAGCTTCCTTCGCTATAGCGGGGGAGCGGCCGGCGCTTGACAGGTTCATTTCTTTTGTTGTTGCTGAAGGAGGAGCGGTAGCGGCCGGGCCCCTTACAGGAGTACTACTACTGCCTGTACCCCCCTGATGGTGGCCCTGCGGCTGGCTGATAGGCGGCAATTTGCCGCCCCCCTGAAAGTGCCGCCTGGGACCGAGGTACCATCGGGTCCCATGGTAGGGCCGGCCCTGCAAATATAGCTTAACCACTTGCTTACTGGGCACTTAAACCCCCCTCCTGCCCAGACCAATTTTCAGCTTTCAGCGCTGATGCACTTTGAATGACAATTGCACGGTCATACAATATTGTACCCAAATGACATTTTTATCATTTTTTCCCCACAAATAGAGCTTTCTTTTGGTGGTATTTGATAACCTCTGCGGTTTTTATTTTTTTGTTAAAAAAATGAAAAGACTGATTTAAAAAAAAAATATATATATTTTTTTTATATAATTTTGTAAACGGGTAATTTTTCTCCTTCATTGATGTACACTGATGAGGCTGCGCTGATGGGCACTGATGGGCTGCACTGATGGGCACCAATAAGGTGGCACTGGTGGGCACCGATAAGGTGGCACTGGTGGGCACCGATAAGGCGGCACTGGTGGGCACTGATAGGCGGCACTGAGAGGTGGCAATGATGGGTGGCACTGAAGGGCATTGATAGGTGGCACTTGTGGGCATTGTTAGGTGGCACTGTGGGCATTAATAGGTGGCACTGGCAGGTAGCATTATACTGGCATTATACTGATGAGGCACATCTGCCTCCTTCCTCTTCGGGACCGATGTCCCATGTGAAAGACCCGGTAATCGGCTTTTTTTCCTCCTCACGCTGTCAGCGTGAGGAGAAAAAAAAACGATTACCGATTTTTTGTTTACATCACGTGATCAGCTGTCATTGGTTGACAGCTGATCACATGGTAAGGGGTCGGGATCGGCCCCTTACTCGGATCAATGATCACCCGAGTCTCAGTGACTCAGGTAATCACAGCGCGTGCCCTGCAGGGGCGCGCGGGGAGTGTGCGAAGGGGAGGCTGTCTATTGACGGCCTCACGGATTTTCAGGTCCGTGCTGAAGCCATCATTTGGCTATAGCGCGGGCCTCAAGTAGTTAATATTCAGAGCGATTTAAAAAGTTTTAAAAACTGGAATTTTTTTGGGAGCAGTGATTTTAATAATGCTTAAAGTGAAACAATAAAAGTTAAATATTCCTTTAAATTTCGTACCTGGGGGGGGGGGGGGGGGGGGGGATATATTATGCCTGAAAAGTAGGGCTGTTACTGATTAAAAATTTCGTGTTCGATTAATCGTTTTTTTTTTATCGATTAATCGACTAATTTTGATCAATTATAACGCACATAGATCCAACTACTTTTAGCTGATCTCCTTGCAGGCTGATTCCCAGTGCAGCTACCAACCACTGGAAAAATCGATAGCAGGATACAAAAAACACACAAAGGCAGCGCTCGATGGGAATAGCATTAAAACTTTTATAGTCTTCAAGTAGGTAACAAAATACATAAACTGTAAAAATGGTGTGAGTAATACCAAACGGTAGCAAAAGCAGTCATAAAAACATGTAGCTAAGTATGATACTGGTATAAAAATGTGTACAACGATACCACTGCTGAATCCAGATGAGGAGGGGCTAACATCAGTCCGTCGGCATGTAGATGTCCCGTGAAGGGAACTATCACAACTCCCAGTGGATGGCTGTAGAATCCCAGGTTGATAGAGGGAAGTGATAGAGGGAAGTGTAACAGCCCTTGCGTGTGGCAGATAGTAAGGTCCCGCCGGCATGCAGATATGAAGGCACAGCAAAGGAGCCGTTCAGATGGACACGGCCAGCCCAAAGAATTTTGATAGATCAAAACAATTAATCGATTAATCGAGGAATTAATAGTTAATTTCCACAGCCCTACTGAAAAGCAGCACTTGTTTCCCGTGCTTAGAACTGTCTCTGCACAAAGTGTCATTTCTGAAGGAAAAAAAGTCTCCCCGCAATACAGAGAAAAGTCATTGATAAAAATAAAAAAAATGATGTGGGGTTCCCCCCAAATATCCATACCAGACCCTTCAGGTCTGGTATGGATTTTAAGGGGAACCCCACGCCAAATTTAAAAAAAAAATGGCGTGGAGTTTCCCCCAAAAATCCACACCAGACCCTTTATCCGAGCACGCAACCTGGCAGGCCGCAGGAAAAGAGGGGGGGACGAGAGAGCGCCCCCCCTCCTGAACCGTACCAGGCCACATGCCCTCAACATGGGGAGGATGCTTTGGGGGTCTGTGACCCCTCAAAGCACCATGTCCCCATGTTGATGGGGACAAGGGCCTCATCCTCACAGCCCTTGCCCGGTTGTTTTTTTTATTTGACGCAGGGTTCCCCTTAATATCCATACCAGACCTGAAGGGCCTGGTAATTGAATTTGGGGGGACCCCCACACATTTTTTTTTATCAATGACTTTTCTCTGTATTGCCGGGAGCCGACAATTCATTATAGCCGCGAGTGCTTTTAAATGACTTTTTTTCCTCCAGAAATGACACAAGTGCTGCTTTACAGGCATACTATACACCCCCCAGCTATGAATAAGCACTAGGTTGTAGTGCGAAACATGTCAGCTTTTGTCCCGGTTTTGCAGTGATTTGTAGTGCATTTTATCCAATTTTATAATAAAGGTAACCATCAAGATTTTTTGGAGTGCGGCTGTCCATCTATCATCCATTTCTTCCACTATACACCCCCCCCCCCAGGTATGAAATTAAATTTAAAGGAATATTTCACTTTTATTGGTTCACTTTAAGCATTATTAAAATCACTGCTCCCGAAAAAACTGCCTTTTTTAAAACTTTTTTTTGCATTGATACATGTCCCCTGGGGCAGGACACGGGTCCCCAAACACTTTTTATGACAATAACTTGCATATAGGCCTTTAAAATTCACACTTTAGATTTCTCCCATAGACTTTTACAGGGTGTTCCACGGTTTTTCGAATTTGCCGCGAACACCCCAAATTGTTCGCTGTTCGGCGAACGGGGCGAACAGGCAATGTTCGAGTCGAACATGAGTTTGACTCGAACTCGAAGCTCATCCCTATTCGGCACTAATCACGGCAAAATAAGTTATGTTTCTGCATTTGACTTGGATCAAGTGTCTGAGTCAGAGATTACTGGGTAGTAATGTCAGGGAATGCCTGAACGATTAATTTAGTCAATCGAATCACAGTGTCTCCAATATAAAGATAATTAATAAAAATAATTTAACCACTTCAGCCCCGGAAGATTTTACCCCATTTTTTGCAATTCGGCACTGCGTCGCTTTAGCTGACAATTGCGCGGTCGTGCGAGGTTGTACCCAAACAAAATTGATGTCCTTTTTTTCCCACAAATTTAATATATATAAACAAAAAAAGAGCAACAATTTTGAAAAAAAAGCAATATTTTTTACTTTTTGCTATAATAAATATTCCCCAAAAATATATAAAATAACACATTTTTTCCTCAGTTTAGGCCGATATGTATTCTTCTACATATTTTTGGTAAACAAAATCACAATAAGTGTATAATGATTGGTTTTTGCAAAAGTTATAGTGTCTACAAAATAGGGGATAGATTTATGGCATTTTTATTAATATATATATTTTTTTACTAGTAATGGCAGCGATCTGCGATTTTTATCGGGAATGCAACATTATGGTGGATACATAGGACACTTTTGACACTATTTTGGGACCATTGTCATTTATAAATCGATTGGTGCTATAAAAATGCACTGATTACTGTATAAATGACACTGGCAGGGAAGGGATTAAACACTAGGGGGCGATCAAGGGGTTAAGTGTGTCCTAGGGAGTGATTCTAACTGTAAGGGGGTGCTCTCACTACAACATGACAGAGATCAGTGCTCCCGATGACAGGGAGCAGTAGATCCCTGTCATGTTGCTAGGCAGAACAGGGAAATGCCTTGTTTACATAGGCATCTCCCTGTTCTGCCTCTCCTTGCCGCAATCGCGGGCCGTCGGTGAACATCGAGTTCGCCGGTAAATTTAAAGGGATATACAGGTATGCCCATTTGCCTGCCCCTGCCATTCTGGTGACGTAAATCGGCGTGCGGCAGTCGGGAAGGGGTTAACTGACTTAATTTTTTATTTTGAGTTAATTTTAGACAAATAGAAGTCTTTAAAAAAAAAACACAAAAGATCGATGTAAGTATAGACTTAGCTATCAAAAATAAATCAATATTTATTACAATAGGTCATATACAAAATCACTAATGCCGCGTACACACGACCATTTTTGTGTGTGTGGGCTTTTGGTCATTTTTCCCGACGAGAAAAACGGCATTAATCACGACGAGAAAAAATAGAACATGCTCTAATTTTTCTCGTCGTGATTCACAGGATTTTTTTCTGCGGCAGTTTTCCCATAGGGAAACACTGCCGGGGAGCCTACACACGGTCGTTTTTCTTGACCAAGAGAAAAACTTACGGGAAAAACGGCCGTGTGTAGGGGAACAAGCCGTTCCTCGTTTTTCCCATCGATTTTCTCGACGGTGTTTTCACCGTCGAGAAAATCGATCGTGTGTACGCGGCATAACAGTTTGATTAATAGGTTGACATACTGTAGATACTATGTTTTGTAAGTTTGAAGGGTATTTTGTTATTGTAAATTATATCTATGAGATTAAATACAATAATGCTTTCCCCTTCTTTAGATATCCTAACCAACTGGATAAAATTTGGCAGATAATAATTTGCGTTTGACTAACTTGACCTGTCACACCACTGCAGTCGGATTCCCGGGTGAAGTCTGTCTAAAGTTGTGCCCATAAGGCAACTTAAAATTACCAAATTAAGGGGTGTTAGGAGACCTAATGGGGTAGCAAATCAACGAACATGAAATACTTGCAAAAAAAGAAAAGAAATATCAATAATAAAATGTGGAAAATATAGTTAAAACAAAAGAAATCTGTAAAAATTACACAAAACATCCAGCGATCTGCTTTTCAATGTAATGACAATTAGTCCATGGATAAACACACTGAGAGTCTGTGGTATAATATAAATTATAACAATAGTAGATGAATGGTGGAGGGGTGTGAAGCACTACCCCCATAGGATTCGCTAATGTCCTGGGTCCCCACTGCTGAAATATGTTTTTAGCTACTCTCACTTCTAGTAGCACACACTAGAGGGTGCTTCAGGTGGATGAAAAATAGATGGATGGATGGATGAAATGTGGTTTACCTCTGCAGCTCCCATAAGAAATTAGCAGGGTCATTTCTTAAAGCAGGAAATAGCAAAAAGCAGGGCACTGAGGTTAATCCAAGCAAAAAACACCTTTATTACAAGAAGCACAAATCCTCCAGGTGATAGTAACACAGAAGGTTGAGACACCAGAGAGCTGAAGGTACACAGAGGAAAGGAATGTCTGCCAGGCATGCAGCAGGGGCTCCAAAGCTCCAGCAGGTAGTATGGAGAGAAAGAGCTGACAACATCTCCAGCTGTACTGTGTAGATGACAGTTATCAGGATCCTATGGTGATGTCAGGAGGGGGTAAGCAGAACATTTTTTCAGGGACACGGACCTCTTTTTCAAAGGGAAAGCCAGAAAATAAAGGCTAAATAGCCCACCTCAGGTAATTCCTATTTACACTTCCAGAGTTGTCATCATCCGAGGTGGGTAAACAACATTCCCAAGGGACAGTTCAGCCGGCTCCGGAGGAAGTGCACCTTGGATCAAGACTACTCCTCCCAAGGTCAAATCATCAAGAAAAGATTCTTGGACTATGGATTTGACCTGGCTCTTGTCAAGGAATCCCATAAGGAGTGTTCCACTATTCGCACCAAGCCTTATAAAACTGAGACGACCACAGGGTCAGATATAAGATTCATCACTCAGTTCCATAGCAAGTTTAAACAGATGGAGAAGATTGTTGCTCGGCATTGGGGGATTTTGCTTAAAGACTCCAAGTTAAGTGGATCATCAGATTTTTTTTTAAGGACAGTAAGGGCAGACTATACCCCATTCACTCATTATCTCTTGCTCTGCGGACCATGTCATCTATTGCCACTCCTGTCCCTGCAACCTCCTATATGTGGATCGGGCAGTTCAGGCGGTCCGGACACGATTTGGCGAGCACAGGAGGTTGATTGAAGAGAGCAACGCAGATCATAGTATCCCCCGACGCTTTAAGTCTAAATATAGTGGCTCCACAGAGGGTCTTCATGCTTGGATCCATGAGCAGATCCCCCTCTGTGGCTCTGCGGTAAAGAGTACTCTCTGCCAAAGGGAAACTTTTTTCATATACCATCTCGACACCTTATCACCAGTAGGGTCTGGATGAGGAGATAGAGGTGTGGACCATTCTGTAATTTTAGATTCTTTATGTACGACTTAAAACCATTTTTAAGCTTTAATTTTATATTTCTGCTGACAGTGGTCCCTGTTACCTCTCCCCCCTTTTGTCTTGTCGTAGCTGTCATATTTTCTTACTGCACTATAATGACAATTCCCCCCCCCCCTGCTTTTTTTGCTAACTGTATTAGTTATTTAGCCTTAACGCATGTTTCACATGTGTTTTTTTTCTCATTAGTTTGATCGTGTCATTCCCCATTTTTCTTTTTCTCCCCCTTCCCCCACAGTTTCATTTTTTATTTTTAGATAGTTTTAAAAAATATGTAATTTTATCCCTGTTTTTTTTTTTTTATATTTTTCGATGTAGCACGTTCTAGTATTGTAGTTTAGACACGTTACCAGTTGGATGCATATTACACTTAGTGAATTGCCTACCATAATGTGCTTATGTATTGCATTATTGTGGCATTGCCAAGAATGCAGCAGCTTGGTTTCTGGAGTTTCCCCTCTCCTTCCCCGCCCCACTGGCTATTTAAACCTTTTAGCTTCTGGCTTTCCCTTTGCATTTGAAAAAGAGGGCAGTGTCCCTTGAAACGCGTTATGGTTACTACCTCCTGAAATTACCTTAGACAGCTGTCATATTAACAATGCAGCTGGAGACGCCTCTTTCTCTCCATACTACCTGGTGGAGCCCCTGCTGCTGCATACCTGGCAACCATCCATTTCCTCTGTGCACCTTTTGCCAATTGGCTCTGGTGTCTCAACCTGCTGCATTACTATCCACTGGTGGATTGGTGATTTTTGACATGTAAGTGTGCTGCTTTTAATAAAGGTGGCCTGCTTTTTGCTATTTCCTGGAAAATATAGTTACCCTTTTAAACTAGCTATTTGCTTTAAAATTGTCACTGCCCTACTCTAAGATGGCTGCTGATTACTGGTTGTAGTTTGCCTTCCCAAAATAGCATCTAGCTATGCTGGGGCTGTGTGCCTGATGATGTGATGAGGTGTGAGATCTAGATGAGGTGATCCCTCAGATGTTTTCCTTCGTCCTTTTCTATATGATGGGCGTGCGTCGATTGACGTGTATGTGTGTTCCTGTTATTTCTGGTTGTGAATAATAAACTCATAAAATACGGCAAGAGGGTGGCCTAGAAGGTGTAACCTTATTCCTGTTGGGGGTTTTGTTTAATCATTAAACCTGTTTGCTTATGCATTACCTCCCTTGGCCACAAGGTGGTACTCTAGGACAAGCAGTGTCTATTGTACATTTATCTGGGAAATTAATCTCATAAAATAACCTGTTATGGGACAAATTCATATTTTACTGTAACAAGTGGGACCATGTGATTTTGTCTAAAAGATACAGAAGTCTTAGGAGAGTCTGGTAATTGCTAATTCATGATCAAAGGTAAACTTCTCTACAGATATGGCATAATTTTTATAATCAGATATTAATGATATACATACAATTCCCACACTATAAACTATTATTTGAATAGGGTAATGTATTACACGCATACACAATCCTAACAATATTGATTCTGAACAAACAAACATAACTATAGTAAGCTTAATGGATTATTTTAAGATAATATGCTATTTCATTTCATTAAGTATTTTCTTATATCATCATGTTTTATACCTAGAAACATTTATACACCCTTTGAGAGTTCTTCCCAACATTCCAACAATATCACGATTTTGTTTGACACAATATTATAGTTAAATTGACACTTATTTCTTCTTCTCTGGATTAAATTGTCATGTAACCAGCCTCAGAATGTTATTTCTTTAAACTTCCTTTGTGGGCTCTTCTCAGCCTAAAAACAATGACCAGTTAGGAGAGTAAATGAACGTTTGTTATTTGCAAATATGGAAGTATTGTTCGAATGGAGGGTATGCTGTCCTTCTGGTTAAGTGTTGGGGCTTTTGCAAACATGAGACCATTCCATCTTGCCCAGATGCTCTATTCCCCTTATAATTCAGGTAAACATAAGATGTGTCTTCACAATACCAATTTATGAGACCTGGAAATCCTTGTAAACATTGGTCAGTTTCTTTTTGGTTTCAGGTGTTGTGGGAATACCAGAAACCCATTGTTCAGAAACTGCAAGGAAACTTTGGCTTTGGTTAAAGTGATTGTAAACGATCACCTTGTAAAATGGCCCATTCAGTTTAAAATAGAAATGAAAGGCAAAACAGTTTTTGTATAGATATAAAAATACATTATAAATACTTTTTTTCCCTTTTTTTTTATAAGTGATCACATTCCCTCTGTTCTCAACTGCATAAGAGCTGGGGGAGGAGAAGCAGCAGCACACTGAGTTTTCCAATGAATGTCTGCGCAGAGGGTGTGTGTCAGGACAAGTCTGATCATTGGAGGAGAACACACTGAGTTCACAGCATAGCTAGAGACCTGACCATGGTTTGTTCTGCTTAATGTGGTCATTTTTTTAAAAGGAAAGTAAAGGGACTGGCAGGATCACCAGGGATTTCACATAAAGGAAACAAACAAAGAGAACAGGATACTTTCTTATACAAGTACATGGTACAGCAGGCACATATCAGGAATATCAAGTTTTGGGGTAACAAATGCTTTAACTTATCCCCAGCTTGTATGTAGACTAAATTGTTCCAATTGAGCAAAACAGAATGCCTCTGATGGGAAAGACAAACTTAAATAAAATTAAATGGTCTCTGCTTATTTGGAACCTGTTTTAGCCAGACGATAATTTAACTAATTTTTTCATAAAAATTTCTGACAGTAATCACCAGTTCATCTTGGTCTTCTGGTGTATCCCAACCATCACATTCTGCTATTGGGGTAGATGCTGCTGAGCCTCAATGATTGCACCTTTAGGTTTCCTAGAGAAGGTTTAGGCAAACATGGAGTTGTCCAAAGAGGAGCCAATTTCCTATTGCAGGTTTTAATGTACTGGATTAATCATGTGTCAAGAATGCTGTGAGGCTTGTGCTAACCAAAGAATTTGGAAGCGAGAAAGATTTGGCAGAGCAAGGAAAGAGGAAATTTTTGCTTTGTTGGATTATCCGAGACGGAGGGTCTGTGGTGTTGTGTTGGTGGCAGAAGGAATTTATAAAGACTTGCTTTCAATAGCTAAGAGAATTTGTGTGGACAGATGTTTGGAAGGAGTGAAGATCATTTCACAATATAAAGGAATTGTGCTGATGAAAATCTATTCGCCCCATTGTGCAAGTGGAAGACATTGCCTTTTTCCTTAAGGGATTTTGCTCAAATACGTAGGGAAATTCAGAATGCGTTTGGCCTATGGACAGGTGAGCATTGGTTTGTTGTAAACTTTAACAAAGGCTACTGCTCTTCAACTAGGTTTCATTTGTGTATTTTCTGCAGAAATTGAAAGGTGTATAGACATAAAGAGGAAAGCCAAATGTGTGGTGTGCTAGTTACAGGAAGGTTATGTAGCCCCAAAGGAGCCACTAGAAAATGTGGGTCCTCTGTTCGTCACTGAGCCCTGGGCAGAGCACCACCCCTGCTGACACCACAACATCACCTTGGACAGGTAGTCTCCTGGCTATCACACAAAGAAAAATATGCACACACTTGTAAAATAAATGATTAAGTTGTATTAAGATCAAAGAATAATATGGCAGGCAAAGAATACAGTCAACTGAAACTACTGATAAACGAGGCAATACAGCAAAGGAATAATGCAACATATTACCCCTTTTAGACACGCCCACCATCCTACAGGACCGAAGATGCAATTGACAGCTCTGGGTCCTAGAGACTTTCCCCAAGTGAGCGAAAAGGAGTAACAAAAACACAAAGCAACTTCACTCAGAGACCCTCAATCGGAAGAGACCAAGTCCAGGCTTCAGGAAGGTTGCCAAAGCCATCAC
Organism: Rana muscosa; assembly: GCA_029206835.1. Classification (NCBI taxonomy): domain Eukaryota; kingdom Metazoa; phylum Chordata; class Amphibia; order Anura; family Ranidae; genus Rana; species Rana muscosa. The sequence goes on from CM055125.1 coordinate 103,386,576, forward strand.
CCACCACCAAACCATACGTATATGATGGATTCATCTGCTGGCTAATTGGGGCCTATAAGTTGGTCCACATTGAGGGATGCAGTCTCTTAAAAAAGTAAACTGAATACTCTCTAAAGATTTTAAAGTAAAGAGCAGAGCTCCCCCTCCTCAGGATGCTCGGCTTTCTAATGACACTTGTGGCTTCTTGGCTTAACCTGTTCCAGTTTGGGTCCACATGGCTCCTCACAGCTCTCCTACATACTGTATATCCTTCCCGCATCTCTCTCCTCTTCCTCTTCCTGTTCCTTGCATCCTGGGTTGTGTAGATTGCTCTCAGCTAAACTGTAGGGAAAAGTTCTGCTTCCAGTATACAAGTCCCAGCGAACCTGCACTCTTGTATAGAAACTTATGGGGAACAGAGTTGCTGAACACTGCTATCTGCATTACAGTAAAAATGCACAATGTTACAGTCATATTTCTAGAAAATGCACCAAGGGCAAGACATGCAACTTATGTCAAGAATCAGTGAAATTATATGCGAAGTGCCCCCAAAGAAAGGAAGAAAACAGCAGGGTTGGAGAAGAATGGGAGTAACAGAAAGATGTCCCAGAAGAGAAATTTCTTAGAAGAAAGAATGAGAATCAAGAACCAGGAATGGAAGAAACTGTGGTGTTTGTGGGAGGCAATGAAGAACAATGTTCCATCAAAACAGCAAAGATGATATTACCTAAAGATGAACAGGTTTTCTACACAGGTTTCCTGAAGTAAAGATAACCATCAACTCCTGAACTGCAGTTTCTCTATAGGAGGGAGTCACAAATTGGAGCAGTTAGATGCATTGCTAATATTATTAAAGTGTTTGATCTATGTAGGGAAGATTTATTTTCTTCCCGCCCGCGCTATAGCCAAAAGACGGCTACAGCGTGGGCCTATATTCCCGAAAGGGCATCCATGTACATCCTCCTGTGCACGTGCTGCCCACAGGCCCCCTGTGGGGTGCACGAGTAGTGCACTCTGTGATTAGCGAGTCTAAGAGACTCGGCTGATCACAGATCTGAGTAAGGGGCCTATCCTGGCCCTTTACCACATGATCAGCTGTCAGCCAATGACAGCTGATCAGGTAATGTAAATAGAAGCCGGTAATTGGCTTTTTTTTCCCCTCACGCTTACATCAGTCCCTCACATGGACACATACTGCTGCTAAGCAGTGCCACCTACCAGTGCCCACCAGTGCCACCTACCAGTGCATATAAGTACTGCTAAGCAGTGCCCACCAGTGTCACCTACCAGTGCCCACCAGTGCCACCTATCAGTGCTGCCTATCAGTGTCACCTACCAGTGCCCATCAGTGCCACCAATCAGTGTCCATCAGTGCCACCTATCAGTTCCCTTCAGTGCCGCCTATCAGTGCTCTTCAGTGCCACCCATCAGCTCCACCTATCAGTGCAGCCTCATCAGTGCCTCCTGATCAGTGCCCACCAGTGCACCTCATCAGTGCCACCTACCAGTGCCCACCAGTGCCACCTACCAGTGCATATAAGTACTGCTAAGCAGTGCCCACCAGTGTCACCTACCAGTGCCCACCAGTGCCACCTATCAGTGCTGCCTATCAGTGTCACCTACCAGTGCCCATCAGTGCCACCAATCAGTGTCCATCAGTGCCACCTATCAGTTCCCTTCAGTGCCGCCTATCAGTGCTCTTCAGTGCCACCCATCAGCTCCACCTATCAGTGCAGCCTCATCAGTGCCTCCTGATCAGTGCCCACCAGTGCACCTCATCAGTGCCACCTATCAGTGCCCATCAATGCCACCTTATCAGTGCCTATCAGTGCAGCCTATCAGTGCCCATAGGTGCAGCCTCTTTAGCGCACATCAGTGAAGGAGAAAAATTACCTGTTTGCAAAATTTTATAACAAACTATGAAAACTGTTGTCCGCACCTAATCAAGGCGCCTCGCATGTAATTGCTCATTGAGTGAATACCTACGAATGATCATCCAGGGCTGATCATTCACAGGTAATGGCTGCTTGAGTGTCTACATGTGATCAGCCACAATTAGCTGTGGAAGTTGTCAGCCTCCCATCGCTTTCAGCCTGGGTTCACACTTGTGCGTGCGGAACACCGCATGTAATTTGCACAGGAATCGCACCGCATTCCTGTGCACATCACATACGATGTCTTTGTTTCTTTTTTCACTTGAAGTAGCACGATTTCAAAGCTGCAGGTCTGTGCAATTTCAGGTATGAACTTGACAGCTAGTAACCGATGGTTAAAAACGTCCGTGTTGCCATTTTTACATGTCGCGTTTATGCGATTTTAACAGCGTTTGCGTTTTTTTACAGATAACCTCAGTAGAGCCTCTTAAATGCCCACAATGCAGAAAAATCTCTATCTCTCTCTCTCCCCTTTAAAAACGCCTATAAACAAAAACGCTTATAAATGCGAGTTACCACATTTACACGCTGTTACAAGCATTTGGCATTTCAAATGCCACTAAACTATTGTCCTGAATGCGATTTTTTGCTTTCAGAAAAATGCTTCCAACCTCAACTGCTTCTAAACTACTATAAACACCTGAGTGTACATGTACCCATAAGATAACATTAGAGGAGAGTTCAGGGGCTGCTGAAAAAAAACACCCAAATGCTCCTAAATGTCTGTTTACCAGCTGCAGTGTACATGAGGCCTAAGAGCTAAATAATTGCTCATAAAATGCGGAAATACCGCATTTGGTAACAATTATGCTAGTGTTCAATTCATTAGGAATTTTACGTTAAATACCGAATGCGGTATTTGTTCGATTTAGCGGTAATTACTGCATTATTTTATGCAGTAATTTACCGCATTGAGCTGGTTGCTAAGGAGCAGGCTGAGAAACCAGCTGCCGCATCCTTAACAACGGTTGACACATCAGCTTGTCCGTGGGTTCCCCGCTAACAGCTCAATGTAAAAAAAAAGCAGAAAATAAAAAATGATGAAAAAAAAACAGCGTGGGGTCCCCCCCAATGCATACTAGGCCTTTCTGACAGATGCATGCTGGGTCGGTGACGTCACAAGGGGGTGGGACCACCAGGTGACGTAGCCAGGTGGCCCTGCCCCTTACCTATATAAAAAAATTCAAACTGCAGAGCCTGCAGTAGGCAGCCAGCCTTCATGGATGGTGGAAGCGTTTTATTATTTTTCTTCGGGTCAACGTTGCGCGGGCGGCATTATTGTTTTTTGACAAATACTGCATGTGATACCGCCAGCAAAACCCTGGTGGTAAATATTGCATGCTTTTTTACTCTCTGGTTTGTTTGTGAATTGGACTTAAGAGTTTTTAAAGCAATATTTGCCCGCACATTTATTTTTTTGTTGTGGTAAATACCACATAATCGTTATTTATTTTTTTGTGTGTGAATTGGTCTTAATTTACCGCGTGAGATAATTTATGTGTAGCGGCCTCACCCTCTCTCCAGCTTCTTCATCTGTTACACACCAACTCATGTCTAGGGGTTCCTGGGTTGTGAGAGTGAGATGCGCCACGGCCCATGTCCTCCCCATTTCAATAGGGAGGTGAAGGCCACTTCCTGATGTTTCCTCGGGCCAATGTGTTCTGCGAATGTACCGAGTCTGTAACCACAAGCTCACCCGCCTCCCCTTTGATTCCAGTAACTGGAGTTCACACACCGAAGAAAGGTCCAACACTTGTTTATTTGGCACTCCAATAGCAAAGCACGATAAACAGTTCTTTTAACAGCAGACTGGTTGGGACCTATAACCTTGCCAACGGTGGGATGAGCAGATCAAGGCACTTCCTAACGTTTCAGTTCTATGCCACTATACTATGACCAGCGGCGCCTAAGCCAATCCGGCTGTTACAGAACAGGAAGGATGGGGTCTCTTCCAGCAACCCCTATGAACAGCAATGGAGCCCTCTTCGATACGCTGTGGCCCCTATCAGGGGGATGTGTCCTCCCAAGAGAGTTCCCAGAGGCCCACTGTCACCGGGTTGGTGCTGCTCCGGGTCTCCAGTGGGTAACCTCCCCGGCCTCCTCACCTCAGGTACGAGTCCCTCCGCTCAGGGACCCTCGGACAGTCCACCCTAGCGGGACCCAGTCGAAGGTACTGGGCCCCAGGCCTCCTAGATAGTACCTCACCCCAGGCTAAAGGTGCCTGGGATGGACGCCAACATGACTCCGGACCAGGCCATGGGCACCTGGACCAGACTCCTGGATCTCCCGCACCCAGGCCTAAGGGCCCTGGGTGCGGACCGCAACCCTCCTCCTCCGAGGACCTCCTTCTCCGCAAGACGACGACCTCGTGGTCAGGGCGTCTCCCCCTTTTATCTCCTCCCTTCAACGGCCCGGCGGGTTCCCCGCCCCAGCCATACCATCTCCGGGAAGAGACCAAACAGGGAGCACTGCAGGGGATGATTCTACCTGAAGCCCGTGGGTACCCCGCCACCCACAGGCAAAGGAGAATATTACATCCTCCAATCCTCCACGAAACAAAAAGGGGTCTGAATCCTAACACAATTATACACCTGGGTCACACTATTGCCCAGGTGTATCCCATCAATTTGAGGACCCCGCTACACACTCCCCCCTGTAATTTGACGCTGGTCCCCAGCGTCAGGTGCACACCCATGCCTCCCATAAAGTGGTGACATGGAGTGAAACCCCTGAGGCAGTTCCTCTAAATTTCCCAAGTGCCAAGACCTGCTCAGGGAATGGGGAACATATAAAACAACTTATGTCATAAAACACTTTAAACATCTGCCTAGTCACAGCCCCTCTCCCACACTGTCTAAGAGCCACCCACTCTCAATGATCTTGACTGACGATTCTCCTGCAGGGGAAAGAAAAACAACATCCTAACATAATTTCGTGTCATTTGGGATGAGTGGGCCCGTCAGCCGAGAGACCCACTCACTCCAACAAGCAAGGTGATGTGTGGGTGAAATATTTTCAAACATTTGTTGCGCAACACTGCCACCTGGTGACAACGCCGCGGTCATGACACTCAACGAATCTTCGTTCTTCCAGCTTTTCCCTACTCTGCCACTATTCCCAAATGTCCTTGCCTTTGGCACATGAAGAAAAGGGGAAACACGAAAACACAACAGTCCCCAAGTCTCCAACGAGAAAAAGAAAAGCCCAAACAAAAACAAAAGCCGGGCACAGTCCTGCGTGTCTGGGAATGGCTCTTCCAGAAAGTTCAAGTGCACAAAAGAAATAAACAGGAGTTCTTTTCTCCTATAAGTAAAACTTTGGATCCGGCAGGTACAGGGGTTTCAGGTGTTTGTCAAATGCCTCTATCGAATACTCGACATCTTCTCCTTCTCTTCTGCAAATGACTATCTTGTCAGCATGGATATGGCGCCCCAATTTCCATTCAGCTTTGCAGTCCTCAAACCTCTTAGACACTGCCGGCACACATTCCAGGTACCTGCGGGCATGGGGCACCTTCAACTTGTCCCACACAAACTCGTCATACCATCTTGTTCTCCAGACTTCCACCTCATACAGCAAGTCCCGGGGCAGATACGGGTACTTCCACCCATATTCCCGAGCTACTTTATGGCAAAACAGTCTGCAAGCGGGCCAAAGGTGGCATAGTGGCTTTCTCTCCAGTTCCAGGCAGCACAATAGCTTCCGGATGCCGAGGTACCTTTACCAGCTCCCTGGAAATGACTTTCGGCGCTCTCAGAGAAGCGCGGGGTGTCCCCACAACCAAAGTAGGTGAGGTAACAGTAGATGAGGACACAGGTGGAGGGGTAGGTTCCCTCGTAAGCTGCGGGTCTTCCACCCGAGGCGTGCTGTCTCCTGTGTACATAGGTGAATCCCGTACCGCACGGGAAGCAAGAAGTGGCACTCTATCCCAGCCCTTGCGGCTGAACAGTTCGTCTATCTCGCCATCATCTCCGCAATCAGACAGCGACTCTAGGTCGGAGGTGTCATACATCTCCGCAGGCAGATATCTACCGGTGGACACAGAATCATCTTCTCTGGGGGGTTCCACCTCCAATGGGCCCCCGACACCTCCAACCACCACCACAGTCCCAGCCCCTGGCTCACCTGACCCTTGTAGAAGACTGGGATGTCCGGGACTTCCATCTCGACCGGCGCCATCCAGGCCAGGCAAGCAGCGGGGTGAAGCTCGACCACGTCCATAGGATGCCTGTACTAGGCCAACTTTCCTCTTCGGTGGTGGAAGCAAAGAACTTGTGGCGACCGAAGCAGCATCTTCGGATTTTTCTCTGTTGGGCAGTCCATCGCCCTGGTCAGCGCGCACGGGAACCTCGACAAAGGCCTTGATCTCCCCTTCCGGAGTAGCAGTACCCGTGAGGTGATTGAGGCGAAGGGCCCGGGGCCTTGCTGTGGACGACTCGACCTCAAAAAGGAATTCTCTGCACTCCTCACATCGCCCGAATGGCTTCAGGGTGACCACCAGTCCCGAGCAGCCGGGACAGATCACACCGAGGGCCTCCGTGTCTCTGCAAGTGTACAGAGCCAACCGCCCTCGGGGCCTAAGTCTTATCCCTGTGTCTGTGATGGGGGCAGCAAAGGAAGTCATTCTCATGGGGTGAGGAACCATAATCCACGGGGCACTTGAGGTCATCCCGACTGTTTGCTGCTCCATCATGCACTGACCCCGCGCCGGAGTCTCCACGTGTATCCCCACACTTGGCCAGACTCCTCCCATGAGCTGTACATTTTCGCGGGCTTCCTCTTGACTCCGCCCACGAACGATGTCGCCATGGGGTGCCTCGTGGCGCAGTGCGTTAACAGTCCCCACGTGCAGTACGTCACACGGCTGGACCTCTCCCTTTTTCCGCTCCTCCGCATGGGCCTTTCCCGTGTTAGGGTCATTTCCACAACTCCGAGCAGGGACGCACTTTGGCCAGTAATTTGGCCGATCTGCTCGGAACTCCTCTGGGCAGCAAAGTTCAAATGTAGACATTCTCAAGTCCATCTTTAGAACACACTGTATCCCGGACTCACGAGCCCCCACGTGTAGCGGCCTCACCCTCTCTCCAGCTTCTTCATCTGTTACACACCAACTCATGTCTAGGGGTTCCTGGGTTGTGAGAGTGAGATGCGCCACGGCCCATGTCCTCCCCATTTCAATAGGGAGGTGAAGGCCACTTCCTGATGTTTCCTCGGGCCAATGTGTTCTGCGAATGTACCGAGTCTGTAACCACAAGCTCACCCGCCTCCCCTTTGATTCCAGTAACTGGAGTTCACACACCGAAGAAAGGTCCAACACTTGTTTATTTGGCACTCCAATAGCAAAGCACGATAAACAGTTCTTTTAACAGCAGACTGGTTGGGACCTATAACCTTGCCAACGGTGGGATGAGCAGATCAAGGCACTTCCTAACGTTTCAGTTCTATGCCACTATACTATGACCAGCGGCGCCTAAGCCAATCCGGCTGTTACAGAACAGGAAGGATGGGGTCTCTTCCAGCAACCCCTATGAACAGCAATGGAGCCCTCTTCAATACGCTGTGGCCCCTATCAGGGGGATGTGTCCTCCCAAGAGAGTTCCCAGAGGCCCACTGTCACCGGGTTGGTGCTGCTCCGGGTCTCCAGTGGGTAACCTCCCCGGCCTCCTCACCTCAGGTACGAGTCCCTCCGCTCAGGGACCCTCGGACAGTCCACCCTAGCGGGACCCAGTCGAAGGTACTGGGCCCCAGGCCTCCTAGATAGTACCTCACCCCAGGCTAAAGGTGCCTGGGATGGACGCCAACATGACTCCGGACCAGGCCATGGGCACCTGGACCAGACTCCTGGATCTCCCGCACCCAGGCCTAAGGGCCCTGGGTGCGGACCGCAACCCTCCTCCTCCGAGGACCTCCTTCTCCGCAAGACGACGACCTCGTGGTCAGGGCGTCTCCCCCTTTTATCTCCTCCCTTCAACGGCCCGGCGGGTTCCCCGCCCCAGCCATACCATCTCCGGGAAGAGACCAAACAGGGAGCACTGCAGGGGATGATTCTACCTGAAGCCCGTGGGTACCCCGCCACCCACAGGCAAAGGAGAATATTACATCCTCCAATCCTCCACGAAACAAAAAGGGGTCTGAATCCTAACACAATTATACACCTGGGTCACACTATTGCCCAGGTGTATCCCATCAATTTGAGGACCCCGCTACACATGCAAATGAGTCACGTGACTGCCTTGTCGCATGCGGTAAATGTTAGTGAATTGACCCCCAAAAATGACTCATGAGGTGATTGTTAATTTAGATTTTCAACATCTCATGAGATAATTGAATCAGGTGACACATTTTCTCCAATTGTCTCATGGGATATTCATATATGAATTCAGACGTGTTTCTGGCCAGCCCTAATTGCCAGTCAAATGACCAAAAAAAAATGTTTTAGAAGAAGAGCAATTAAAATTTAGATTATAAATATCAAATAACTGTTTTGCAGCTCCCAATAAATCTTAGTTTTTCACTGTATCCCACCCCCATAGTGTTTAGCAAGCGGAGGACATGGAGGAGGAGGGAGGGGGAGGGGACATGAAGGAGGAGGGGGGGGAGGGGACATGAAGGAGGAGGGAGGGGGGGAGGGGACATGAAGGAGGAGGGAGGGAGGGAGGGGAGTGTTTTTTTAACACTGTGTATACACCCACATGTGTGATTCTATAGTCATGTGGGCAGCACAGATAAGAAAAAGGAGGAAATGAAGAGCTTAGAAGGGAACTGATATATGAGCATGCTTCTTTGGGGACACAGAGAAGATGGGAGGGAAAGCTGAAGGCCGGATCAACCAAATATATTTCATCTTACACAAAACAAATGCTTTAGTGGCTTTGTGAGCATTAAAAATCTTTTTTATAGCATGCAATTAGAGTTTTTCATAGTGGGTTTAATTACACTTTAACCTGGCTATAGGTTACTACTAGGAAATAGACTCAAAATTGTTTAGCTGTAGATGATTAATTCAGTTTAGAATAAATGGCAACTTGAAAATAAATGAACACACAGCAAGTAAATCCAGACAGTCTGCTGAAAAGAGCAAAAGCTATGCTAAAGTAACTTAGAATCAGGTGCTATACCACTAAACTAGTATTAACACATGAATCAGCAGATTCAGCAATAAACAGTGCATACAATATTAACTGCAATGTGTATAATACTACAACTGGGTTAAAGTGCACTCTAATAGAATGGCTAAGGTATGCTGCAGTGTTACCTGGAGACGTACCTCTTAAACTAAGCAAGAGATAAGGGTCTCTGGGTAGCAATGGTAAAGGGTGATCTTTAGTCCTGACTCTTCAGCCGGCTAGAGTTGGGGCCCAATCACCAATGGCATGCTTAAGGACAATCAATAAGGCCTGCAGGCAGTAATTGAGCTATGAAGCAGCTGAGTAGTTAATTCCTAAGGGCGCAGTCTCTAATGGTAGCAACATGTCATGGCTTTAAGACCCTTTCACCTGACTCAGCGACACAACATCAGCGGTCCCTCTGATTATGTGTCCGCTCATTCTAGGTTGCTTGGGGCAACTCCAGTCTGTAGTGTAGCAAAGTCTGTATCCTGGCAGTGGCTTCATCCCTCCACACTGAGGTCACAGCTCTGTACTCTCTGTGCTTTCCAGTAGCTCAGTTATTCTCTCTCTGAAAAGGTCCCCACAACAAAGTTCTCTCACTAGCTCTCCCCGGACTGCACTGACTTCCCAGTGAAATATTGGTGTGCAGCTAACCTGCAGGAAAGCCACAAGTGCACTGTGCTACACCTGTGGTGTGGGTATACTGCTGTGCATTAGACTTGTGCACAACGGAAAAATTCGTTCCGTTTCGGTTCGTTTCTTTCCGGTCCTGTTGATTCGTAATCATTCGTAATTTTGCTAGACGGGATTTTTCGTGTTCGGACTCATTCGTATTTTTGCAAGCGACATTTTTCGTTGAATTTTTTGTTGCTTTATAATTCGTACTTTCGGTAGAGTACGTTGTTTTTCGTTGATTCTGGACACAACTCCTACTTTCGTAACTTTTTTTGGGTTCGTACTTTCGGTAGAGTACGTTGTTTTTCGTTGATTCTGGACACAACTCCTACTTTCGTAACTTTTTTTGGGTTCGTTGATTCGTAATTTTCCGTGTCTCTCTCACAACGACGCTGCCTATTATGCCTAATGTGCTTCGAATGGATTTGTACTTTTCTAAATACATTGCGGTTATTTGTAACGATTCGAAATCTCGTATTTTACTTTCGTTTTTAACATGCGGCTATAGGCTCCGCCCCTGTACACCATTTTCAGAGGGTTCAGCACGGTGAGGGAGAAGCAGAGAGCAGAGTGAGTGTTATTGTGCTTCGAATGGATTCGAAATCTCGTATTTTACTTTTGTTTTTTACATGCGGCTATAACCTCCGCCCCTGTACACCATTTTGAGAGGGAGTTCAGCACGGTGTGGGAGAAGCAGAGAGCAGAGCAGAGTGAGTGTTATTGTGCTTCGTATGGATTCGTACATTCGTAACTTTTTCATAACGAATTATGCCGAAGACATTCGGGCATTCGCTATTTGCGGTATAATTTATTTCGGATTCGGTCTTATTCGTAATTGCTTTGTTCGGAAATTCGAATGCTTCCGAATGTCCGAAAGTTGCTAAATTCGGACGAATTTCAATTCGTTACGAAACGAATTGCACAAGCCTACTGTGCATCAGTGTGAAAGCAACCTTAGGCCCCTTTCACAGAATCAGTCTGATCAGGTCTGCCTGTCTGTTTCTCAGGCGGACCCGATCGAACCCTCCATTACCCTCTATGAAGCGGCAGATGTAATCGGATTTGTGTCAGTTTACACCCGCCTACCTCCAATCCCATCCGCCCAAAAAAAAAACACATAAGGGGATGTGTCTTCTTCCATCTGGGGAATAGGATTGGAGGGCCCATAGAGTAGAGCAGGCTATGTCAGTGTCTACTCGGCCTATGTGGAGTGGACACAAACCTGTCATCCGCCTGCTCTGCTCATTGTGGCCCGTGACCGGTTTCCAAAGTCACTTAAGTGGCCCTCTTCAAAAGGTTCGGCACCTCTGCTGTAGGTAAAAATAAAAATGACGAGTTTACTACCACTTCAAATTGATTGGTTTAGTTCCACTTTAAAGTGGTTGTAAACCTCAATCATGGAATCTGAGCAAAGCACATTTATTTGTAGTGTTTTCTTACCTCTCTCCAAAGCTCTGATTCCTCGTACACACGGCCGGTTTTCCTGTAGGATAAAACAACAATGGTCTTCCCGACAGAATTCCTCTCAAGCCTGTCTTACATACACACGGTCACAAAAAAGTCCGGTGAACTTTTGACTGCCAAGAACGCGGTGACGTAAAAGACTATGACGAGTCTAAAAGTTCTATGCTTCTGAGCATGCGTTGATTCGTTTCCAAGCATGCGTGTTTTTTTTCCCGTCGGAAAACCATACAGACGAACGGTTTTCCCGCTAGGATTTTTCCTGATGGGAAAAAGAAGCTCCTGCTCTCTCTTGTTTTTCCAGCAGTTTTCCCGTCGGAAAAACTCTGATGGAGCATACACACAGCCGGGATTCCCGGCCAAAAGCTCTCATCGCAGTTTTTCCGACGGGAAAACCGGTCGTGTGTACGAGGCATGAGTGTTGTTTCTCTCTGGTGCCTCGTTCCTCTGTTATCAGCATAAGTCACTGTTGAGAAGTTTTCCAGACACATGAGATAACATTTGTGTCTTGGAGGGAGCTTAGAATGTAGCTTGTCTATTAGGAACACAGTTCTTCTGTGTGGAGGGGGTGTGTTCCTTTTCTCCAATCAGCTCTCACACAGTGTAACTGCAACCTCTCCTCCCCCTCCTCTGTGCTCCTGACAGATGAAGAAATAATTCTAACACAATCTGCCCTTTTGAACGGGTGTAGAGAGGAGAAGACTGCAGATAAACAAGTAAAACCTATGTAGGGAGATGTATTTCATCTCTGTGTATCATCTGAGGCTGTTCACTTCACTGGGTATATGTGAGGGTTTACATCCACTTTAATGCTGAGAATGCATTAAGGTAAAACAAACTTTAAACTTTACAACCATTTGAAGTTAATTTTATACATTAAGATTTAGACTTCATTATACATTATTAGAATTCATTACTTCTTCTGCTCATGTCTTGGTCCTCAGGTCCCACTGCATGTGTGCCTTAATACACACAAGCATTCAGAAAACAGTCAGCTTTACTTTGTACTTAGAAAAGGTCCAACCTTGGAGCAAAGTAGGGCTATTCTGTGACTGCTAGAGTTACCATACTTGTTACAATCTAACCACACTATATTTGTACCAAAAACTTTAGATCTACCAAAATTATGTAACATGAGGACCTATCAAACTATCCAATGATTTTTTTTTTTTATCCAATCACACAGGCCCTTGCACTAAAAAGTTGTAGGTACAGTAGATCTAAATTGTACAATCAGATTGTAATGTGTATGGTGACCCTTACACAGGGACGGATGCACTTCTGGTTCGAACACCTAGGTGTTCACATTTGGCTATGAATGTCATGTTTCCATGCTTTCACTTCCATAACCATTATCAGATCTTGATTCTGTGGTTTCCTGTGAAGCAACGTATAGAGGAAGGGGTTTATGAACATTATTTATAGATACGTTTTGACTTGAACAGTTGCAGTTGTGAAAAACATCCAGTCACTTTAAAGTACACTGAACATCATGCCTGGATGTGTCACATAATTTGCAGGACACTTTAAGTCATGAGGGTCTGTTTACTTATTGGTACGAGTTATTTTAACAGTCTTCGTCTCAATAATTTTCTTATGAGAATGACCATTGCAGACCTTAAATTCTCATAAAATTTTACATTTCTTATGTTTCTTATCTTTTTTTTTACACATGGAATGGTTCAAATTTCTGTTCTTCTTCTAACACCAAGCAAACTTTTATTAAAAGTCCAACTATAGGCAAAACTTTCTGTTTCGTTTTGGAAAGATCAGTGTATTTATGGTTATCTGTGTCTCTATTTGGGACATTTTTCTTCCCTTCCTGTCAGGACAGGTTTAAGTGACCCTGTGAGACACCCTCTGAAATCTGCCTGCAATAAATTGCAAAGAACTACACTTAAGGAAAACATGTTAAAACATTTGATTTTAACACAAGTACAGTGTGGTAAAGGTGATCTGTGTTTTTCTGCACACATAAATGTAGATCACCGCTAGGGCACATAGAATACACTGCAACACACTGCACATCACAACATTGTTGTGGTGTAAACCGGGCATAGTTTTATATGTGCCTGGTTCACACCACAACCGCATACACTGCTAGGGTTGCCACCTGTCTGGGATTCACCTGAGCAGTCTGGGTTTTAAATCATGTGCCCGGGTTTCAGGCAGAATGAAACTCAGACACACCGGGCTGTGGCTCCCCAAGTGACTAAAATAGTCACACACAGATCTTTTGCTGTCCGGGAGCTGCAGGTGGCTGGGGGGGGGGGCAGGGTGATGATGTCAGCAAGAGCAATTTGGCCACACCCACTGTTCGCTCCAGTACGCTATGTGTACCGCATTACTACTCTCCTTTGGGCACCCAAAGGTGTCCCAGGCCACTAAAGTGTCTGTGTTTGGCTTGAAGAAAAGGTAGCAACCCTATACACTGCTCTATCCTAAACTGTATAGAAAGCTTTGCCCAGCCTTCTGTGTGCCCCCCCTCCCCAGCCCCCCTAAGTACTTACTTATATCATCCCCAGCACTGTACATGAGAGCAGGGCTCCCTCCACTCTCTACCTCCTCACAGAACAGAGAGGCAACTGCAGGAAAAAGACCATAACAGATCGGCGCCACTCCAAGCCTTCAATGCCAATCTCCCAGGTTTACACTCTTTATTCAGGTACTGACAGAAATGGAGCACAACTCGCTCCATAATATAACATATGCGACTCTGTATTCAAGTCCAGCGTAAGGTGAATGAAAATCTGGTTTCAGCGCAAATCCCGGCTAATCGGTCATGCCCCTCTATGCGGAAGAAAGACAGTGTTTTGATATTTTTTCCACAGTTTTCCTATTCCTGCAACTGAAGCTTTTTACAATTATTTATTTAAAAGCTGAACTTGCTATTTCCATATACCAGATTTCATTTTTGGATTCCACTGTTTTTTGTCCATCCCTCCGTTCTTCCCCAATATACATTTGCGGGTTTTGGTATTGTTCACCATTTTTGTGCAGTTTTACAGTTAGCTTCTCCACAAATTCTGAAAATTTGGCCTAAACTGTTAAAAACCAGTTCATAGCTTGTGGGCCTGTAGGTTGGTACTTTATAAATAGCTGGCATAATAGTGAGGGACTTCTCTTGGAAAACTGATGAATCAAGGAGTTGGAAACGTGTTTTACTTCTCAATTTCATGATATATAGGACCCTTTGTGTACTATTTATTACATGTATTTATTTATGCAGGGCTATACATACTGTATGTAACACTGGGCAATATGACTGATTTCAGAACTTTCTTTGTCGATACAATAGTGATGTGATGACAATTGTGCCTTATGTAGCTATGCCTGGCTTTTCACAGGAGCAGTCTGGAAGATCTAGTCTCAGAGGAAGATTTGAACTATAACCATCCCTGGGCAACAACTACAAGGCCCATAAACACATGACAGCAGGAGGCATCAGATATTAGCAAAAGCCCAAGAAAGAGCCAGGGCAGTTGGGGGATGCGCACCAACTGGAGAGGATGGGAGAGAGAGTACTGTACTGTGCCAAGCTATGCTTTGCCCAGGGAGTGGACTTCTGTGCTGTATTCTCTCGACACTAGAACCAAGAGGTTAAACCAGAGTGTGATTGCAGCAGCATTGGTGACTCAGAACACCTGCATCTAGAATCGTTGTAGGCTTGCCATTGCATCAGCTGTTGCCTTCGCTGTGCCGCTGGATAAGGGACCCCCCACCATGCAATTTACCTGTTACCACAGGAGGATTGCGGAGAAGGGATCTGGTTAGAGGGTCTTTGACCCATCTTTAAGTTGCAACCACCTGTTAGCCATCTTCAGCTCAGATCCATTAATAAGCTATTCTCACCTACTGACACTCTATACTCAGAGACTCATTACACCTGTTGTTGCATCCATTGCCAAGCCACAACAGGCAAGAGTCATACATAGTTTATAAGGCCGTTGGTACTTGAGAGTGCTGACATTGTCCTTGCTTCCACATTTGACTGATATTGCTGCATAAAGTCTTAGTCCTCTCTCCCCCACCTCCTGCATCTGGGCTTGCCTCACTCTTAGCACCAGCTGCCATAAAGGAGTTTCTACATCTACTAAACCCAATCTTTATAATATACTGCTGTTGAACGCCACCACCTGTTGATTCATCTTCATCACCTTGTGCACCAACAGTTTTAAAGGGCCCCAATGTATCCAGCAGAAAGTTCAACATAAGGCCCAATTCTGAGGGCAGAATGGTGTTGCATCACAGAGTTTATGTTTAAAGACCTAAACCTAGCTCCTTTGTTTGGGAGCTCTCAAGTGACATAGTCTGCTCCACCTCTTTGTAAACCTTGCTGGTCGCTTGAGGTGTTAAATCTTATACAGAGAGCTACTGCTTACGCTCCTTGTGTTACAGTGTAGGCTGGCATTTGACTTTTAAAGGTATCCCTGTGGGGCACACCGTACCTTTACTGTTGTGTTTATGTACATTGACTTTCATGTGACAATTTGCTTTGTTATATTCGTGATATTTGGTGATCTTAAGCTGCCAATATCATCTATCTATCTTTTAAAGATTGATGTGTATAATTCTTGTGCACCTGCCAGGTGTTCCCACACAAGGTATTCTGGTGGTGTTAGCAAGGGTAAGGCCTCACACAGGGCTAGACAAGAGCAAAGTACCCAAAATTACGAGCGGCTCCTATGGGGATTGCGCTACATGTACATTTACATCATTCCTTGCCCTCATGCTTACAGTCTAGGATCTCCTGTGAAGTACTGTACCCAGAAAAAAACCCACGCAAGCACAGGGAGAACATACAAACTCCATGCAGGTAGTTTCCTGGTTGCATACCCCCTAACGGTCCCTGATTTTGAGGGACTGTCCCTGATTTGGAGCAATGTCCCTCTGTCCCTCATTCCTCCTCATTTGTCCCTCATTTTGGTCTGATCTATATAGTTGTATATGAAATGCACTATTTATCTTTCAAAAAGATGCTCCCAGTGCTAAACCTTTCATCCAATTTCTAAATTGTTACAATTGTAAATTTCAAAAGCCAGTATAAAGAAATAGTAGTGGGTTTAACTAATCTTTTTTTTGTATAGTTCTTCTTTAAAGGGGCGTGGCAGGGGGGTGTCCAATGCCTACATACATTTGCTACTAGGTGTCCCTCGGTCCCATCTTGAAAAGTTGGGAGATATGCTGGTTGGGATTCAAACCAAAAATCCTAGTACTGCAACCACAGAGTCACTGTGTACATTTAAGGAATGTAATATAGTGCATGTTAAAGCGGAGCTCCACCCTAAAGTGGAACTTCTGCTCATCAGAACCCTCCCCCCCTCCGGTGTCACATTTGGCACCTTTCAGGGGGAGGGGGGTGCAGATACCTGTCTAAGACAGGTATTTGCACCCACTTTCTGGAGTCCTCTCTGCGGGTATTCTCCAGGTAGTACGTCACTTCCCGCAGAATACCCATTGTGTTCTGGGAAACACTCGGCTCCCAGAAACGGGGACCAGTGAGAACGGCACAGCGCGACTCGCACATGCGCCGTAGGGAACCGGGCAGTGAAGCCTCAAGGCTTCACTTCCTGGTCTCCTCACCGAGGATGGCGGTGGGGGCAGCAGAGTGACGAGCGATTGCTCGTCTTCTGCTGCCGACATCGCTGGATTCCAGAACAGGTAAGTGTCCTAATATTAAAAGTCAGCAGCTGCAGTACTTGTAGCTGCTGGCTTTTAATATTTTTTTTTGGCGGAGCTCCGCTTTAAGCCTCATAATATAACTAGGTGAAAAAACGAATCTAAACTTAAGCAAACAAGGTTGATGATTAGGGTAGCATAACCCATAGCAATGTAAAGGCCACAGCAGGTCACAGCAGAACTTGATGTGCTGCCCAGTCACTGTCTAGGGCAGGTACAGGACAGTGAGTGCTCAGAGAAAGTGGGTTAAATGATGCTGGCCATCAGATTGACGACATACTGTATTGTGGCAGAAAAACGCAGTGCAGAGAGCGCTCTAACTTAAAAATGAATATTGCAACAAAACTACTTCTTTAATGCTATATTTTATTGGCCTGTTTATTTTTATTTTGTTGTTCTTGGCTGGATGTCTGCTATAAAGGGGTTTATATTAGATATAGTATGATTTATTTCACCCTTATAAACTGCAATGCCACTGTGTCTACTTTCCAGCATATTATATCATATTATATCAGCCACAATAAAAATGTAATTCTGCTGATCCACAGAATAAAGGACCTATTACAATCTCTCTTGTCCAACAGTGTGCTGACATGCACAAGGGCTGTGAAATCACTTCTATGACTGTATGCATGGAGGATGCTAATCTGAGCAGGTCCTTGCTGCAAAGCAAACAAAGGCACAGGGGTGGAGGAACATTGAAGTATTTGTTAACCTAACTCATGTAATCTACTCCATGGCCATGCTTATCCATCGACCATAAATAGCATTTATGTAAAAATGTTAAATAAAAAATATTTTTGCCTTATTTTTATAATTTTTGTCATTTTACATCCCCCTTGTGGGCAGGTCCACAAATGGACGCTAGGCAGCTTGCACCAATGCCATGTGTCTCAGGAGCTCTTTAGCTCCATGGGGACTGTTGGGCCTCTTGCACACAGGCAGAAAAAATGCTGCTGCTAGAGGCGTCTGGCATTTTTTATGCCCCTGAAAGCAGCTCTAGGTTGGTATGCACATTTTGTCGTTTACAGGCGTATTTTAGAGCAGCGTTCAGTGACATAAAAAAAAGCCTCAAACCTGCATTCAGAGTAGAGTTTTCCAGCGTAATTTGCACCTGTAAGTGTAAATGTGTGTAGCGGACCCCCAAAACTGGGGTCGCTATGCTTAAATTTAGGGGTCAGCCTGAGCGAGTAGTTAGGCTCAGGCTGCTGGAATTCATTCATTAGGCCTCTGCTCTGTTGTGGTGTTGCCTGGCAGTACAGTTCCCTGTGGCCTGTGGGTGGCGCTGTTACCCAGGTCTCGGGTTGAACCACGGGTAGTATTGCAGCGCTATTGGGTGTCCTCTCTCTGCAGCCATGCAGTGGGTGTGGTCTGCCTGCTGTGCATGTCGGGAGAGGGTACATAAGGGGCAGGCGCCATTATTTGGGGAGCAGTTCACACCCTTTGGCCCTCCAGGCCAGGGGTGCATGTGTGTGTGTGTTTGGTCCCAGGCACCTTTAGCCCGAGGCCGCATCGTTCCAGGTAGGCCCAGCACCATTAGCTGAGGCCTACGCCAACAGAGGAGTCCCAGGGTGCCCGTGGGAGGGTGTCCTGCTCTGAAGGAGAGGAAACCAGGGGAGGACCTTTCTGCGATGATCGGTGAAGGATGTCGCCGTCTCAGGAGAGGCCTGGTTACCTGTCAGAGGGAAGGATTCCATGATCCGCCAAAAGCCTTGTGACGTGCCCCATTGGCACCTAAAGTTCTTAAAGTGTTACAAATGCTGGGAAGTAAGGGACTTAGAGGTGTATGTCCTGATCGTATCCCAAGGAAAAGCTTAAATTGAATGCTCCGTGCTCCACACCGGCTGCTAGGACCGTGAGAGGGGACTTTCCGGGTGAGCAAAGCCCACTCAAGCTTGAGTGGCGACGAGTGGTGAATAAGTACTGTGTGCCTGAACCTGCCTCCCTGTTCATCCTCTCTATCTCCAACCTTTCCTGTCAAGTTGCAAGAAAGAAAAATAAACTCCTTTTATTGAGTTTAATATTGTCTGGACATTGGCCTTCCTAGAGAGAGAATAGAGTTTTCCCTACACTTTAGGGACGAGAACCAACGGAAGGAGGTAACTCGCTGCAGAACCCAAATTAATTAACACTGCTCACCCTCTACAAGATGGAGGATACTGGGCATGTGGCATGGTGTGTCCCACTCTGCGAGTGGAGGTAAGCGGGGTGAAGGATCTGTGTGCTACATGTGCATAAACGCTCGTAGGCGCCTAAAAGTGGGAATATGAGCATACATTTATTCTAATGGCTAGAATAAATTGTTATTCTAGCCAGGAGTTTACACTCATATGCATCTAAAGGCAGTACGCATGTAAACATGCATAAGCGTGCATACGTACGCTCGTAAACGCGCATGAAATAAAACACTGGAGGCATTTTTTCTGCCAAGTAATTTCATACGCCCATGTGCAGCTGCAGGCAGAGGTAAAGGGATGATTGACATCCCTTGACACTTCCTGTTTAGAGCCCTGTGTGGCCAAGGCTTGATCTCAAAGGAGAGGCAGGTTAAAGCTGCAAAGCTGGGTATACACAAGTAAAATGTCGTGCAATATTTTTATTGTAAGAACATTGTAAGAAAGTTCATACATTTTTCTAATCATTAGTTGGGTCAAATCGATGTTTGCTTTCTTCTGCAGTGATGAGAAAATTTGAAGGGGCAGGATGGAAATTTTTTTGAACGTGCAAATTTCTAACAGTGTATGTGGTTAATGTTTGGTAAAGTCCATTCATTTCAAAATCGAATGTTAAAAGCAATTGAAGTCTTGAACTATTTTCAAACAACATCCGATACATGTATATCGAAATTCGGCTTGTTCAGCAAGCCATTAGACCAGCTTCTGTCAAACGGTCCTACTGGAAAACTAGCATTCGCTGCAGCCACTGATCAGTGTATTCTGAGAAGGGGAAATCTGTGAATTTTTTTTTATACAACCTGCTGGTTGAATGAAAAACAAAACAAAAAAAACTGCCAATGTATACTTAAAGGAGAGTTCCAGCATTTTTTTATGTTTATTAAAAGTCAGCAGCTACAAAAAGTGTATCTGATGGCTTTTACTAAACAGACACTTACCTGTTCCACTGTCCAGCGCCGCGCCGCGCCGCCCGGAGCGCCGCTCCTCTCCCCCCCTTCTCCGCCAGCGCCTCCATTCATAGTGTGGGCACCCGGCCGTGACAGCTTTCGGCTTCACGGCCGGGCACTCACTGCGCATGCGCGAATGGCGCAGCGCTCTCTGAGTGGACAGGCGATCGCCTGGGACCTGTCACGTCCCAGGTGATCACCTACAGGGAGGGGCCGCCAAAAGGCGATATGACAAATCGCCTAGGCGGCCCCAGGGCGGAAGGAGGAAGTGGGACAGGAAGTCCCACTCCTACTGAAACCCCCACTCCCCCCCCAAAAAAAAATACATGCCAAATGTGGCATGTAAGGGGGCGAGGAGTGGATTAAGCGGAAGTTCCAAATTTGGGTGGAACTCCGCTTTAACTAAGCGGGGCTGAGAGGTGTACACACTACAGTTGTGCTAAACGAAACAGCTGTCGAGGCGACGTTAGTTACGTACTGACGCTTTGACGCAACTTCCAGTCTCTGGTTCTCCCCCTGCAGTAGGTGGAACGCACGCCGGAATACTCCTTCGCTCGGATCCATCACGCCCCGCTTGGTTAAGCCATCTAGCCTCAGTGCCGGGTCTGTGGCACCAATCAAGTAAGGGGGCATTTGTCTGTACTTTTTAATATAATTTTTAAATAAAACGGGATTACACTATTGCCGTTTTTCTCTCCCTTGTGTTCCGCATACCTACAATCGAGCCTCCAGGAGGTGGGGAATCTATCTATATGTTGTGACATCTCTATCCATATTGGCAAGTGCTACTTGCAACAAGCGATATTGACTCCTTTTTAACTAAATCAGTCAACTTTGTCTGGTAAGCGGCTAATCTTCCTCAAGCACTACTGGGTGTTATTGTTAAGCTGGTGAAGGCTGTCACTACAAAACAATCTTCGTTTGGATCACAAGATTACAGCTTATTTTTACGAACTTTTTGGATTATCACTGTTCACTATTTATTTGGACACTTAACTAAGACATTTATGTGTATCATTTAAGATATTTTTCTGACACTAATTGCAGGTGTGCCCATTCACCAAGGTATATCACAATTATATTAAGCTCTGTCATTAGAGCTGCAGCAGTCAACGGTTGACTGCATATTTGGGCAGGTGTTATTAATATATATATTTATTTTTATATTTTAATATAGTCTATATAGGCATATTGTATATTTTTTCACAGGTGTTTCACTATTCTGTTAGCACTGTGGTCAGCGCCCCCGCTGTACATGAACGGTGTGCACGTAAACTTTTTTTCACATTCTTTGTTTCAAAATATTACTTTGGAATACGGGGTTAGCAGCTTCATTATATATATATATATACGATAGTCATTTTTAGCGCGAGATTACCCATTTACCTTCACACTACAGTTGTACACTGATACAAGGCACAGCGGGACTGGGCAGAGGATATGGCTGTGGATATGGAATAATACATTTCGTGGTAACAAACACTTTAAAACTTAATGCCGCGTACACACGATCGGAATTTCCGAAAACAAAACCGTGGATTTTTTTCTGACGAATTTTGGCTCAAACTTGTCTTGCATATCACACGGTCGCACAAATGTTGCTCGGAAATTCTGAACGTCAAGAAAGCAGAGACGTACAACACTACGACGAGCCAAGAAAAATTAAGTACAATGATTCCGAGCATGCGTCAAATTGATTCCGAGCATGCGTAGGATTTTTGTGCGCCGGTATTGGATACACATGATCAGAATTTCCGACAAGAACTTTTGTTGTCGGAAAAATTGAGAACCAGCTCTCAAACATTTGTTGATGGAAATTCCGACAGCAAATGTCCGATGGAGCCTACACACCGTCTGAATATCCGACCAAAAGCTCACATCAAACATTTGTTGTCAGAAATTCCAATCGTGTGTACGCAGCATTAGTTTAGGTAAATAATGTTTTTAAAAAATCATCACAAGAGACATTACTTACGCAGCCCATACATGAGTCCGTTTTTTTTGTTCAACCAGGTGGTTGAACAAAAACAAATGACCCGATTCCCCCATTCACACATTCAAGGTGGATGGGGGAAACCTCCCAATAAACTATTGTATTCTGACAACAGGGAGACTTCCCTGTTGTCAGAATACACTGATCAGCTCTGCTGCCTATAGCCTGTCAGTGCTGTTCGAGCAGGGAAAATCCAACAGGCTGGTTGTAGAGAAGTTGATCAGTAGATCAACTTCTCTACAACCAGCCTGTCCATACATGGATTCAAATTTAACCAGTCCATGCTGAACCAGCTGAATTTTGATCCATGTATGGCCCGGCTTTAGATTTATTGCTTGAAGCTTGTAGCTCTAAAACGCTCACAAAGCCAGATTACATTCATTTCAATGGCCAGTGTTCACATATGAGCGTTCTGTTGCCTGGAGCAAAACGCCTGTTGCTAAAAAAAGTACATGAGCATCTTTTTGGCAAATTACAAGCCCCAAAGACTTCAATAGAATCACCCGACTTTACAAGTGTTTTGTTGCTTGTTTTCTGCTTAAACAGCAGTTCTTCATACTTACCTCCACTGTGCAGTTCGCTTTGCACAGTATGGCCCCGATCCACGACTTCTGGGGTTCCCCCGGCAGCTCTCGTGGCTCCTCCCTGCATCAGATAACCCCCTAGGAGAAGCGCTCTCCCGGGGGGTTACCTTGCGGGCGCGCTCCCGAGTCATTCATTCGGCATCCATAGTCGCCGAATGTATGACTCGGCCCCGCCCCCGGCGCCCGCGTCATTGGATTTGATTGACAGCAGCGGGGGCCAATGGCTGCGCTGCTATCAATCTATCCAATCAAGAGCTGAGAACCCCGGGAAGAGGAAGAGCGCGTCTCCGCCGGGTGAAGTTCCAGGGCTCAGGTAAGTAAAACGGGGGGGGGGGGGGGGGGGGGG
This sequence comes from Rana muscosa, assembly GCA_029206835.1. Lineage (NCBI taxonomy): Eukaryota > Metazoa > Chordata > Amphibia > Anura > Ranidae > Rana > Rana muscosa. The sequence continues at coordinate 103,409,457 of CM055125.1, forward strand.
CGGTGACTGACAGAAGTTTTTTCACCTTAATGCATAGGATGCATTAAGGTGAAAAATCACAAGGATTTACAACCCCTTTAATGAGACTTAAATTATCGCACTGCGTTTTAGGGCTGTTTAGCTGAAACATGTAAGCATCATTCTATACCAGATTTTTACCATGCAATAATAAAGGATTGATTGCTGAAGACTTGACCATGTTGCTGGCTTTCCTTTATTTTTATTGTAACATAGGCAAGTATTAAAAAAAGAAAGAAGATGCATAATCTGTAATGCCGCGTACACACGAACGGAAATTCCGACAAGAAAAACGTGTTTTTTTTCTGACGAAATGTTGGCTCAAACTTGTGTTGCATACACACGGTCACACAAATCTTGTCTGAAATTCCGACCGTCAAGAACGCGGTGACGCACAAGACGTACGACAAGCCAAGATCAATGAAGTTCAATAGGCAGTTCGGCTCTTCTGCTTGATTCTGAGCATGCATGTTTTTTGCGCGTCAGAATTGCATACAGACGAACGGAATTTCCGACTTTTCTTGTCGGAATTTCTGTTTGTGTGTACGCAGCATAAGTGAATAAATCAGCTACTGAAAATGCTTAAAACCTGAGGGTTTAACATTGCTTGTCACATAGGATGATTAACCACTTCCCGCCCAGTCAATAGCGAATTGACGTCCGGGAAGTGGTTGCAATATCGATACTGGACGTCATATGACGTCCTGCAGGATATTGCCTTGCGCGCGCCCGCGGGGGCGCGCAGCGCGGTGATCGGGGACGGCATGTGTCCCTCGGACACAGCGCTTCCCCGATCACGGTAAACAGCCAATTTCATTGGCTGTTTACCATGTGATCGGCTGTGTCAAAGTCACAGCCGATCACCTGTCAAAACAAACTCGGCGGCGCGCTCCGTGCTTGCAGAGCGAGGATCGGGGAAGGCGAGTGTCCCTTGGACACAGCGTGTCCCAGATCAGAGTAAACAGCCAATGAATTGGCTGTTTACCACGTGACCGGCTGTGTCCAATCACAGCCGGTCACAAATGTAAACAAACTCCACAGGAGTTACTACCTGATCCCTGCTCTCTCCTCACACACCGATCTGTGAGGAGAGAGAAGAGATCAGTAAGTTAGCTCAGTGTAGTTTGTCTACATAAGTTTACAGTGCACAACACGCCCCCCCCCCCCCCATAAAGAGGACCTGTCACACAGCCCAGCACATCAATCAGCCCAGCCAATCAGCCCATCTGTCAATCAGCCCATCTGTCAATCAGCCCATCTGTCAATCAATCAGCCCATCTGTCAATCAATCAGCCCATCTGTCAATCAATCACCCCACCTGTCAATCAATCACCCCATCTGTCAATCAATCAATCAGCCCATCTGTCAATCAATCAGCCCATCTGTCAATCATCTGTCACAGGCCCACCTCCATCGGTACCGCCATTGGCACCGCCACACAGGCTACCAGTACCGCCATCGGTACCAGTACCACCACCAGTACCGCCACCAGGCCCAGCATCTATACTGCCACACAGGCCCGCTACCAGTATCACCACTAGTGCCGCCATCGGTACCACCACCAGTACCACCACCCGTACCACCGTCGGTAGTGCCACCACCACCTGTACCACCACCTGTACCGCCATCGGTACCATCACCACCCGTACCACCACCACCTGTACCGCCATCGGTACCACCACCACCTGTACCGCCATCGGTACCACCACCACCCATACCGCCATCGCTACCACCACCACCCGTACCGCCACCTGTACCGCCATCGGTACCGCCGCCACCACCACCACCCGTACCGCCATCGGTACCACCACCACCTGTACCGCCATTGGTACCACCACCACCCATACCGCCATCGGTACCACCACACAGGCCCACCACTAATACCTCCATCGGTACTACCACACAGACCGCCACCACTACCACCAGCAGTACCATTACACAGGCCCACCAATAAGCACTGCCATAATGTCCCAAAGGGTTTACACACCTGAGGAGGCATATGCCATTCTTGCCATGTCGGATGATGAGAGCAGCGGGGAGCTCCCATTATCCGATTCTGGTTCGGAATACGAGCCAGTGGAGGATAGTGGCTCAGAGTCCGAGTCCCCGGAGGAAACCGTCCCTCCCAAAAGAATGCGATCGGCACCAAGATCAGCACCAAGATCAGCACCAAGATCAGGAGAACTGCCCACCACCAGCAGCGCCATACCCCAGGAAGAGGAGCCCAGTACAAGCAATGGAAATGCACGCCCAACCCGAAGAATCCAGCCCCAATCCTACCTTCCCGATGCCCTGGCAAACCCCTTATGGTTGCCTGCCAACTCAGGATCCGCTATCATCCCCCCTTTCACCGCACAGCCAGGTGTGCAGCCCGACACTACAAATTTTTCTAAATTTGATTATTTTTGTTTATTTTTCCCACAAGATTTGCTGCAGAATATAGTGGATCAAACGAATCTGTATGCATCCCAATTTATTGCTGCCAACCCCGATTCTTCCTACGCCCGCATGTTCCAGTGGCGGCGTCTAACATTGGAGGAATTTAAATTATTTTTGGGCCTTATGTTCAATATGGGGCTTTCAAAAAAGAACGAAGTCCATTCATATTGGTCCAAACGCCCCATCCAACACATGCCCATATATTCCGCTGTCATGTCCAGGAAAAGATACGACATGATTATGCGCTTTCTCCACTTCAATGACAATTCACAGTGCCCTCCCCGAGATCATCCCAACTACGACAAATTGTACAAGATACGCCCCCTAATCAATGCCTTTTCCCAGCGATTTGAAGAAGTTTTCATCCCAGACCAAAAAATTTGTGTGGACGAGTCCCTCGTACATTTCACCGGCCGACTGCAGTTCAAGCAGTACATATCAAGCAAGAGAGCCAGGTATGGGTTAAAATTAAATAAATTATGTGATCGAGCCACTGGATACGTCTGCAAATTCAGGATCTACGAAGGCAAAGACTCCCAGCTCCAGCCCCGTGATTGCCCCACATATATTGGAACCAGTGGGAAAATTGTCTGGGAGTTGGCATACCCCCTGTTCGAAAAAGGTTACCATTTATATGTTGATAATTATTATACCAGCCTGCCCCTTTTTTGCCACCTTTACAGTAAACAAACCCCGGCCTGCGGTACCTTAAAAAAAAAACGGAAGGGATTCCCACAAAATTTATTGACAAAAAAATTGCGACCTGGAGAATCGGCATCCATGAGGAACGAAGAGGTGTTAGCCATGAAGTGGAGGGACAAGAAAGATGTCCACATCCTCTCTACGATCCACAATGACACCATGGTGGAGATCCCAAGAAGACGCGGCTCCATTGTAAAGCCTGAATGTGTCCACGACTACAATTTGTACATGGGGGGGGGGTGGATTTAAACGACCAGATGCTACAGCCCTACTTATCAACCAGAAAGTCCCATTGTTGGCACAAAAAAGTTGCGTTTCACCTGTTTCACATGGCCCTTTTTAATTCGTTTGTCTGCTACCAAAAAGCAACTCAAAATCACCGACTCCACTACCTCCAATATATCGAAGATATCATCGATGCCCTCATTTACCAACAAGATCCCGCCCCAGGAAGCATTCGCTCTGATAGTGTGAGTCGGCTTCACGAGCGACACTATCCCTTTAGCATCCCCCCCACAGAATCTGGAAGAAGACGCCAAAAGAAATGCCGTGTATGCAGCAGAGGAGGAGTAAGAAGAGACACCAGCTATTATTGTCCCGATTGTCCCTCCCAACCTGGCCTGTGCATCGGAAATTGCTTCAAAAATTATCATACATCCATTAGTTCCCCTTATTATTAACAGACTGCCACTTCCCTATTTGCCTGCTACCATGTTACTAACTACCTTCCATGTTAATTAACTGACCCTGGCCTGTTTACCGACGATGCCTCTGCCTGCCGATTTAAACCACGTTTCTGACTTCCACGTGTACCGACCTTGGCCTGTTAATCGACCATGTTTTTGCCTGCCACTTGGACTGATCTTTTGGCCATCTACTTTTAGTACACAGGGGTCTCACATATGTGAGGGGCTTCAGAATAGCGTTCTGAGTAGAGAAAACCAGTTTTTCGTTTTCTGTGCTCCAAGAACAGGGTCTGGTTGCCCGGAGGCTTCAAAGCGATTTGGGTGGGGGAAGCCTCTACCCCTGTCCCCCTGGCCCTAAGCTTGATGGTCCTTCCTGCTGCCTGGACCAATAATTTGGCTGTGCTGACCATATTACTGCCTGTAATGACCCATGACATTATGGACCATGTTTCTTCCTGCTGCTTGGACCAATACTTTGGCTGTGTTGACCATATATCTGCCTGCTGCCTCTACTGACTTTGGACAGCATTTCTGCCGGGACACCTCTGCCTGCTACCTGGACCTGTGCTTTGGCTGTGCTCTGGCTGTGCTGACAGTATCTCTGTCTGTGCGAACTATGGACAGTATTCCTGCCTGCTGCCTGGATGATTGCTTTTGCTGTCGCTGACCTCATCCCTGCCTGCTGCCTGGACCGATGCTCTCCTCTGTGGACCACTGCACTTCTAAAACCACAGGTAATCTTTTGTTATTTGGTATGTACCTGCTATGTGTTAGATATATGAAGGGCCTTCAAAAATGTGATCGGTAGTCAGAAAATGATATGTGCAATTAATGCTGCTAGAATGCCTTGAGGTGCTACTTGGATGTTGGGCCTCTGTATGTGGCCAGGCTGTGTAAAAGTCTCAAACATGTGGTATCCCCATACTCAGGAGGAGTAGCAGAATGCATTTTGGGGTGTAATTTTTGCTATGTACATATTATGTGTTAGAAATATCTTATAAATTGACAACTTTGTGTAAAAAAAATGCATTTTAATTTTTTCTCCACATTTTCCAAAACCTTCTGGAAAAAAATGAACCGTTCAAAAGACTCATAATGCCTCATAGATTATACGTTGGGGTGTGTGCTTTCAAAAATGGGGTCATTTTGTGGAAAATTCTATTGTCCTGGTGCTCCAGGGCCTTCAAAATTGTAATAGGTGGTTGAGAAAGGATATGTGCAATTTATGCTTGTAGAACGCCTGAAAGTGCTACTTCAATGTTGGGCCTCTGTATATGGCCAGGCTGTGTAAAAGTCTCACACATGTGGTATCGCTATACTCAGGAGGAGTAGCAGAATGCATTTTGGGGTGTTATTTTTGCTATGTATATGCTATGCATTAGAAATATCTTATAAATGGACAACTTTGTGTACAAAAATGCATTTTCATTTTTTCTCCACATTTTCCAAAACCTTCTGGAAAAAAATGAACCGTTCAAAAGACTCATAATGCTTCATAGATTATACGTTGGGGTGTGTGCTTTCCAAAATGGGGTCATTTTGTGGAAAATTCTATTGTCCTGGTGCTCCAGGGCCTTCAAAATTGTAATAGGTGGTTGAGAAAGGATATGTGCGATTTATGCTTGTAGAACGCCTGAAAGTGCTACTTCAATGTTGGGCCTCTGTATATGGCCAGGCTGTGTAAAAGTCTCACACATGTGGTATCGCTATACTCAGGAGGAGTAGCAGAATGCATTTTGGGGTGTCATTTTTGCTATGTATATGCTATGCGTTAGAAATATCTTATAAATGGACAACTTTGTGTAAAAAAAATGCATTTTCATTTTTTCTCCACATTTTCCAAAACCTTCTGGAAAAAATGAACCGTTCAAAAGACTCATAATGCTTCATAGATTATACGTTGGGGTGTGTGCTTTCCAAAATGGGGTCATTTTGTGGAAAATTCCATTGTCCTGGTGCTCCAGGGCCTTCAAAATTGTAATAGGTGGTTGAGAAAGGATATGTGCGATTTATGCTTGTAGAACGCCTGAAAGTGCTACTTCAATGTTGGGCCTCTGTATATGGCCAGGCTGTGTAAAAGTCTCACACATGTGGTATCGCTATACTCAGGAGGAGTAGCAGAATGTATTTTGGGGTGTAGTTGCAATTATGCATATGCTGTGTGAGAGAAAAAAACTGTTAATATGACCAGTTTGTGTAAAAAAAAAAAAAAAATTAATTTTCCCAAGAATTGTGGGAAAAAAATACAACTTCAAAAAACTCACCACGCCTCTTAGTAAATACCTTGGACTGTCTACTTTCCAAAAAGGGGTAATTTTGGGGTATTTGTACTTTCCTCGCTTGTTAGTGTCTCAAGAAATGAGATATCCCTTCAGTACATCAGGCGTGATCAGATGTGATACATTTTCAGTGATTGCCACCATAGTTTGTAGACTCTATAACTTTCACAAAGACCAAATAATATACACTAATTTGGGTTCATTTTACCAAAGATATGTAGCAGTATACATTTTGGCACAAATTTATGAAGAAAAATTACTTATTTGCAAAATTTTACAATAGAAACTAAAAAAAAGTGTTTTTTTTTTTAAAAAAATTAAAAACCCAGTGGCGATTAAATACCACCAAAAGAAAGCTCTATTTGTGAGAAGAAAATGATAAAAATTTTGTTTGGATACAGTGTAGCATGACTAAGTAATTGTCATTCAAAGTGTGAGAGTACTGAAAGCTGAAAATTGGTCTGGGCGGGAAGGTGCATAAGTGCATGGTATTGAAGTGGTTAACAACAATTCTCAGAAGGCATTGAAAAAACCTTAGTTCTCTTCCTGAACTCTGCTCTTCTGCAAATGTGTATCACTTCAAATGCAATCAGCAGTGACAGTGTATTTTTACAGTCTTTAGGTGCTTATAAACATAAGATCTACCAGATCATGGAAACATTGTATATCGATATGCATTCAACAGCCATGCCTTTAAGGAACCGTTTGCATTTTTTCCCCAAGATAACCCTATATCTGTGCTGACTGTTGCAAGCTGCCCTCACTTCTCCATAGGGTCAGCCACTGCCCAAATAATAACATGTTCAGTTTCTCATATAAATACTGAAATGGTGCAGCAAGTTGGAAAGAGGTAACTCCAGCCAGTAGAACAGCATAGTACTGCTTACAAAGTTATGGAATGGCCAATGCTGCAAGCTTCGCTCGCTACTCATACTTTTCATTAGTAGACATTAGGGATGAGCTCGGTGTTCGAGTCGAACATACGTTCGACTCGAACATCAGCTGTTCGATCGTTCGACGAAGATCGAACGATTTGGGCCGTTCGCGCCTAATTCGAGTGACGCGAACGGCCCACAATGCACTACGCCATCGCAGTGTCATCCAGGCGCTGTGATTGGCCAAGCATGCACTGTGACCCCGCATGCTTGGCCAATCACAGCGCCGGCAGCGAGGAGAGCAATGATTGGCCACAGGCAGGATGCCTGTGGCCAATTATTGCTGAGGGTGTTTAGTACACGCCCCATACTATAAAAGGCCGCCAGCACGGCGGCCTAGTGTAGTGTGTTCCGGAGCAGGGAAAGAGAAGCATAGGCAGGGACAGTGACATTTTTTTTTCTTGCTTAACCTGGATTCCTTTAGTTTAGGGAAAGAGAAGGATAGGTAGGGAGAGTGTCAGTGTGTTTTACTGTGCGAATCCTTGTTTCTAGGGACAGGGAAGGACAGTGAGGGAAATTCTCCTTGTGCTATAGTGTGCTAAAGCATTGATCATCAACCATCTTTAAAAAATCATTTTTTCTAGGGACAGAAAACTATAGGTAGGGAGAGTGTCAGTGTGTTTTACTGTGATAATCCTTGTTTCTAGGGACAGGGAAGGACAGTGAGGGAAATTCTCCTTGTGCTATAGTGTGCTAAAGCATTGATCATCAACCGTCTTTAAAAAAACATTTTTTCTAGGGACAGAAAACTATAGGTAGGAAGAGTGTCAGTTTCTTTCACTGTGATAATCCTTGTTTCTAGGGACAGGGAAGGACAGTGAGGGAAATTCTCCTTGTGCTATAGTGTGCTAAAGCATTGATCATCAACCGTCTTTAAAAAAACATTTTTTCTAGGGACAGAAAACTATAGGTAGGAAGAGTGTTAGTTTCTTTCACTGTGATAATCCTTGTTTCTAGGGACAGGGAAGGACAGTGAGGGAAATTCTCCTTGTGCTATAGTGTGTTAAAGCATTGATCATCAACCATCTTTAAAAAAACATTTTTCTAGGGACAGAAAACTATAGGTAGGAAGAGTGTCAGTTTCTTTCACTGTGATAATCCTTGTTTCTAGGGACAGGGAAGGACAGTGAGGGAAATTCTCCTTGTGCTATAGTGTGCTAAAGCATTGATCATCAACCGTCTTTAAAAAAACATTTTTTCTAGGGACAGAAAACTATAGGTAGGAAGAGTGTCAGTTTCTTTCACTGTGATAATCCTTGTTTCTAGGGACAGGGAAGGACAGTGAGGGAAATTCTCCTTGTGCTATAGTGTGCTAAAGCATTGATCATCAACCGTCTTTAAAAAACATTTTTTCTAGGGACAGAAAACTATAGGTAGGAAGAGTGTCAGTTTATTTCACTGTGATAATCCTTGTTTCTAGGGACAGTGAAGGACAGTGAGGGAAATTCTCCTTGTGCTATAGTGTGCTAAAGCATTGATCATCAACCATCTTTAAAAAAACATTTTTTCTAGGGACAGAAAACTATAGGTAGGAAGAGTGTCAGTTTCTTTCACTGTGATAATCCTTGTTTCTAGGGACAGGGAAGGACAGTGAGGGAAATTCTCCTTGTGCTATAGTGTGCTAAAGCATTGATCATCAACCGTCTTTAAAAAATCATTTTTTCTAGGGACAGAAAACTATAGGTAGGGAGAGTGTCAGTGTGTTTTACTGTGCGAATCCTTGTTTCTAGGGACAGGGAAGGACAGTGAGGGAAATTCTCCTTGTGCTATAGTGTGCTAAAGCATTGATCATCAACCATCTTTAAAAAATCATTTTTTCTAGGGACAGAAAACTATAGGTAGGGAGAGTGTCAGTGTGTTTTACTGTGATAATCCTTGTTTCTAGGGACAGGGAAGGACAGTGAGGGAAATTCTCCTTGTGCTATAGTGTGCTAAAGCATTGATCATCAACCGTCTTTAAAAAAACATTTTTTCTAGGGACAGAAAACTATAGGTAGGAAGAGTGTCAGTTTATTTCACTGTGATAATCCTTGTTTCTAGGGACAGGGAAGGACAGTGAGGGAAATTCTCCTTGTGCTATAGTGTGCTAAAGCATTGATCATCAACCATCTTTAAAAAAACATTTTTTCTAGGGACAGAAAACTATAGGTAGGAAGAGTGTCAGTTTCTTTCACTGTGATAATCCTTGTTTCTAGGGACAGGGAAGGACAGTGAGGGAAATTCTCCTTGTGCTATAGTGTGCTAAAGCATTGATCATCAACCGTCTTTAAAAAATCATTTTTTCTAGGGACAGAAAACTATAGGTAGGGAGAGTGTCAGTGTGTTTTACTGTGCGAATCCTTGTTTCTAGGGACAGGGAAGGACAGTGAGGGAAATTCTCCTTGTGCTATAGTGTGCTAAAGCATTGATCATCAACCATCTTTAAAAAATCATTTTTTCTAGGGACAGAAAACTATAGGTAGGGAGAGTGTCAGTGTGTTTTACTGTGATAATCCTTGTTTCTAGGGACAGGGAAGGACAGTGAGGGAAATTCTCCTTGTGCTATAGTGTGCTAAAGCATTGATCATCAACCGTCTTTAAAAAAACATTTTTTCTAGGGACAGAAAACTATAGGTAGGAAGAGTGTTAGTTTCTTTCACTGTGATAATCCTTGTTTCTAGGGACAGGGAAGGACAGTGAGGGAAATTCTCCTTGTGCTATAGTGTGCTAAAGCATTGATCATCAACCATCTTTAAAAAAACATTTTTTCTAGGGACAGAAAACTATAGGTAGGAAGAGTGTCAGTTTCTTTCACTGTGATAATCCTTGTTTCTAGGGACAGGGAAGGACAGTGAGGGAAATTCTCCTTGTGCTATAGTGTGCTAAAGCATTGATCATCAACCGTCTTTAAAAAAACATTTTTTCTAGGGACAGAAAACTATAGGTAGGAAGAGTGTCAGTTTCTTTCACTGTGATAATCCTTGTTTCTAGGGACAGGGAAGGACAGTGAGGGAAATTCTCCTTGTGCTATAGTGTGCTAAAGCATTCCTCATCAACCATCTTTGAAATCCTTGTTTTTTGGACAGTCAGGGAAATTGTCGTTGTGCTATTCTGTGCGAAAGCAATCATCCTCAACCATATTTAGAAATCCTTAAGTAAAGGGACAGAGAAGGATACCTGAAGGTAGCCCTTATTGCTTTTTTCCCATCTCCCTGCAGGCCATCTATTAGAATGTCTGGAAGGCAAACAAGGAGAGGCAGACAGTCAGGAGGCAATAAAAGAGGGCAAGCAGGCTCTGTGTCTGGGGGCAACAGTGCTGGTCGTGGACGCGGTGCATTGTCATCAGCACATGGCCATGGGACACGCTTGTCCTTCTTTTCGGCAGCTGGACATGTTGAGCCACATCATGCCGAAGACTTGGTAGAGTGGATGACCAAGCCCTCCTCCTCCTCCTCATCCTCTCTCACCCAGGCTCAGGGTACTGGCAAAGCAGCTGCCAAAGCGTCCTCTTCCCTGGTATCAATGTCAGACTCATCATCAGTCACTCCTTCCCTAGACCCACCATGTCCTCCTCCTGAGGAGTCCCCCGAACTGTTTGAGCACAGTGTTGGGTACATGCTCCAGGAGGATGCCCAGTGTTTCGAAGGGTCTGATGATGAAACCCAGCTACAGGAAGGCAGTAGCGTGAGAGCAGACAGAGGGGATGCTCAAGAAGGACACCAATCTGGCAGTCATGTTCCAGCAGCTGCAGCATACTGCCAGATTGGCTCCAGTGATGAGGAGGGAGGGGATGAGGAGGTCACTGACTCCACGTGGGTGCCTAATAGGAGAGAGGAGGAGGAGGAGGATGAGGAGGAGGCACATCTCCAACGAGGCAGGATGCCCTTTGGTGGCCAGCGTAAGGGCAGTACACCGACGGAATCACACCGCAAAGCTCCGCCTGTGCAGGGCGCTGCCTCTGCCCGTCATTCAAAAAGTTCTTTGGTGTGGGCCTTTTTTGAGGCTAGTGCATCAGATCGCACAGCTGCTGTTTGCAACATATGTCTCAAGCGTATATCGCGTGGCCAAAACATCAGCCGCTTGGGTACCACATGCCTGACCAGACATATGTTGACCTGCCATGCAGCTCGTTGGCAAGCCTACCTCAAAGACCCACACCAAAGAACAAAGCGGACCTCTCCTTGCACCGCATCAGCTGGGATCTCCAACCCCACTATAACTTCAGTCCTCTCTGAAACATGCACTGAGAGGAATGAAGGTGTAGAATTAGGTGTGTCACAGCCAAGTAGTTGCGGCCACTCTGCTAGCAGTACACCGACGTCCGATTCTAGCAGGCAAATTTCCCTGCCCCAGCTGCTGGACTGTCGAAAGAAGTTCACTCCCAGCCATCCACATGCCCAGCGGTTGAATGCTAGCTTGGCTAAATTGCTAGCGCTTCAACTGCTGCCTTTTCAGTTGGTAGACTCGGCCCCCTTCCGTGAGTTTGTGCAATGTGCGGTTCCTCAGTGGCAGGTTCCCAAACGCCACTTTTTCTCACGGAAGGCTATTCCGGCTCTCTACCGGCATGTGGAAGGCAATGTCTTGGCCTCGCTGGACAGGGCGGTCAGCGGTAAGGTGCATATTACCGCTGACTCATGGTCCAGCAGGCATGGACAGGGACGTTACCTTTCTTTCACGGCCCATTGGGTCACTCTTTTGGCAGCTGGGAAGGATGCAGGACAAGGTGCAGTAGTGTTGGAGGTTGTTCCACCGCCACGCCTCCAAAATGCTACTACTGGTTGTGACACACCTCTCTCCTCCACCCCCTCCTCTTCTTCTTCCTCCATGGCCTCTTCCTGTGGTTTGTCCTCGGAACCAGCGGTGCTCCGTAGGCGTTCAAGGGGCTACGCAAGTACGCAGGCAAAAAGATGCCATGCCGTGCTTGCGCTGGTGTGTTTGGGGGACAGAAGCCACACTGGGGCAGAGGTCCTGTCTGCTCTGCAGGGCCAGGCCGAGAGGTGGTTGACGCCACGCCAGCTTAAGCCAGGAATGGTGGTTTGCGACAATGGCACCAACCTCCTCTCCGCCCTCCGACAGGGACAACTGACCCATGTGCCCTGTGTGGCTCACGTCCTTAACCTGGTGGTGCAGCGGTTCTTGGGCAGGTACCCGGGCTTACAGGATGTCCTGAGGCAGGCCAGGAAATTCTGGGTGCATTTCCGCAGATCTTATAATGCCAGTGCTCGCCTGGCTGAGCTGCAAAAGGAGTTGAACCTGCCCAAGAACCGCCTTATATGTGACATGCCCACCAGGTGGAACTCAACGTTGGCCATGCTGCAGCGGCTGCACACGCAGCAGAGGGCCATCAATGAGTACCTGTGCGACTACGGCACCAGGACAGGGTCAGGGGAGCTTGGTTTTTTTTCTCCACGCCAGTGGGGCATGATCAGGGATGCATGCACTGTCCTGGCACCATTTGAGGAGGCCAGGAGGATGGTGAGCAGTGACAGTGCATGCATCAGTGACACTGTACCTCTTGTCCACCTGTTGGAGCACACGCTGCGTGGAATAATGGACAGGGCACTTGAGGCAGAACAGAGGCAGGAAGAGGAGGACTTCCTTGCCTCTCAAGGCCCCCTTTACCCAGACAGTGTTCCTTCTGTCCCACCCATCGCACAGGAGGAGGAGGAGGAGGAGGAGGAGGAGGATTGTGTCAGCATGGAGGTGGAGGCTGGCACTCAGCATCATCAGCAGCAGTCTTTTAGGGATGATTTACAGTCCCAAGAAACCAGTGGACTTGTACGTGGCTGGGAGGAGGTGGCTGCGGATCATGTCGTCCTTAGTGACCCAGAGGACTCCGGACCGAATGCCTCAGCAAACCTACGCTGCATGGCCTCCCTGATCCTGCAAAGTCTGCGGAAGGATCCTCGTATTCTTCGGATCAAGGAGAGGGACCATTACTGGCTGGCCACTCTCCTTGATCCACGGTACAAGGGTAAGGTTGCGGACCTTATGTTACCGTCGCAGAGGGAGCAGAGGATGAGACAACTCCGGGAGGCCTTGCAGAAAGGTCTGTGCAACGCGTTCCCAGAGACTGGGAGGTTACAAACTCCTGGTCCTGGACAACGAGTTGCTGAGGCTTCGGCCAGTCAAAGAAGGAGCGGTGGGGAAGGTGGCCGTCTGACCGATGCGTTCAGACAATTCTTTAGTCCGCAGCCCCAAAGTATGATCGGTTCCAGCAACCATCGCCAGCGTCTGATAAACATGGTGCAGGAATATCTAGGGGCAAGGTCAGACTTGGACACCTTCCCCACCGAAAATCCTCTGGCTTACTGGGTCTTGAGGATGGATCACTGGCCAGAGCTTGCACAGTATGCAATTGAGCTACTGGCCTATCCTGCATCCAGCGTTCTTTCAGAACGCACATTCAGTGCTGCTGGAGGATTTGTCACGGATCACAGGGTGCGCCTGTCCACCGACTCGGTTGATCGACTGACTTTCATCAAGATGAACCAGTCTTGGATCACCACCAGCTACCACACACCTGATGCTGATATAACAGACTAATTGATTTTAACATGTCACATCCCTTCAAGACTGATGCTGATGCTGAGTGCCTGTGCTGTTATGTTGACTGGCTATCCTCCTCCTCCGAGTCCTCAATGATACGATTGATGATGATAGCTTGGAAGATCATTTTTGTTTATGGGTGCCGCCACCAGTGGCTAAGGCCCAATTTTTCAGCCCCTGTTTTACAGGGGCGTGTAATTACAATTTTTTTAGCAATAATTTGCCATAGGGCTCATTGCTGTGCTCCAAGTACAGTATCTGTGAGGGGTTGGAGTGTTGTGCCACCAGTGCCTAAGGCCCAATTTTTCAGCCCCTGTTTAACAGGGGCGTGTCATTACAATTTTTGAAGCAATACTTTGCAACAGGGCTCATTGCTGTGCTCCAAGTACAGTATCTGTGAGGGGTTGTAGTGTTGTGCCACCAGTGCCTAAGGCCCAATTTTTCAGCCCCTGTTCAACAGGGGCATGTAATTACAATTCTTGATCTAATAATTCACAGCAGGGCCCATTGCTGCACCCACCAAGAGTAACTCTGAGGGCTTACAGTGTTGTGGCAACGCCACCACCACCACCACCACGAAAGGCCCAATTTTTCAGCCCCTGTTCAAAAGGGGCATGTAATTACAATTCTTGATCTAATAATTCACAGCAGGGCCCATTCCTGCACCCACCAAGAGTAACTCTGAGGGCTTACAGTGTTGTGGCAACACCACCACCACCACCACCACCACGAAAGGCCCAATTTTTCAGCCCCTGTTCAACAGGGGCATGCAATTACAATTCTTGATCTAATAATTCACAGCAGGGCCCATTGCTGCACCCACCAAGAGTAACTGTCAGGGCTTACAGTGTTGTGGCACCAGCACCACCATCAAAGGCCCAATTTTTACTACCACTGTTCAACAATTATATGTAATTACAATTCCTGATATAATAGTTGACAGCAGGGCGTTCCAGCACCAACCAAGAGTAACTGTGAGTGCTTACAGTGTTGTGCCAACACCAACAACTAAGGGGCCTATTTCTGCAGAGTATATACGGCAGGTCCCTACTTTCAAACATCCAACTTACAAACGACTCCTACTTGCAAACGCAAGAAGACAACAGGAAGTGAGAGGAAATCTACCCCTTGGAAGGAAAATTCTCTCCTGTAAGAATTAATATGGGAGAAAGGTGTCTCCTCTGTACTGATGCTTTATCAGCAATCCTTGTTTCAAGAAAAACACCACATTTCAAAAACAGTTGTCATTGGGACGGAAAGTGAGGTGAAATGTTCTGAACAGGGGCACAGACAGCAAAACAAATGTTACAGGGGTGATAACCCTTACCTATGTTTTCCAAAAAGTTTAAAAATAGATTTTTGGGCTGGAGCTACACTTAAACAATGTACCTGTTCAAAATTACAAACAGATTCTACATAAGAACAAACCTACAGTCCCTGTCTTGTATGCACCGCCTGTATACGGCTGTTCAGAGTATATAGGGCCTTTTTTATTTTATGTGCGGGGTTCCCCTTAATATCCATACAAGACGCAAAGGGGCTGGCAATGGGCTGGGGTAGGGGGGGGGGTCATGGGGTAGCTATGCCATTTTTCTTAAAGATTTTCATCCATATTACCGGGAGCAGACATTACATTAAAGCCGCAAGCAGTTTTAAATGGCTTTTTTTTCCTTTAGAAGTGTCATTTTGTGCAGGGACAGTTCTAAACACGGGAAACACGTGGCACTTCACAGGCATACTTTAGACACCCCCCAGGTACGATATTTAAAGGAATATTTGACTTTTTTTTTTTCACTTTATGCATCATTAAAATGACTGCTCCCGAAAAACGACCGTTTTTAAAACTTCTTTTTGCATTGATACATGTCCCCTGGTGCAGAACCCGGGTTCCCAAACCCTTTTTAGGACAATAACATGCATAATAGTCGTTATAATTAGCACTTTAGAATTCGAACGTTCGCATCCATTGTATTTAATAGGGTTCTAATGTTCGTACAAACTTTCGGTCCGTTCGCGGGTTCTGGTGCGAACCGAACCCGGGGGTGTTCGGCTCATCACTAGTAGACATTAAAGCGGAGGTTCCGCGGCAAATAATTTTTTTGTTTTTGGTTGCATTCAATGTATTTTTATATCACCAATTAGTACTCACGTGTTTGGTGACTTCAAACCTCTCCTGTCTGTTTTCGGGCAAAAGATGAACTTTTAAAATCAGCTATAGAAATTTTCCATTTTGCTTGTGGGCATTGTGAAGCCCACAAGCACTGACTTCCTGGAAGCGGTGGACGGTGTTCTGCAGAAAAAGTTCCCCGGCGGATAAGGTTCCCTCCCCTGTACTGCGCATGCGCGGCACGAACCTCAACGGAGTTTCCGAAAGTAGCCGAACATGTAGAGCTGCGAGTTAGCTCTACACGGCGCCTGCGCAATGCCTAAGAGCCGTGTAGAGCTGACTGCGCAGGCGCCGTGTAGAGCCGACTCACAGCTCTACATGTTCGGCTACTTTCGGAAACTCCGTTGAGGTTCGTGCCGCGCATGCGCAGTACAGGGGGGGGGGAACCTTATCCGCCGGGGAACTTTTTCTGCAGGACATGCGAACTCCCAGATTACATTGCGGGAGGATAGAAACGCCTACTCCCGCGGGAGTGAGTACCCGGAAGCCGAAATTGACATAGCCATAATACGGTATGTACAAAAGAAAAAAAAAAAAGATGTGGCTACTGGACATGTTAGTAGTGTAAGGAGTGTGCTCGTATATAGATGTTATTTTGGGTGACACTCCGCTTTAACATGAGATAAGATATATTTAAATATATACCTGTAGTACATTATAAAGAATAACTGTCGTCTTTAATGGTGCTTAGATAGAGAGGGCCTCACTCTGATGACGTCGTCAAAATCCAGAAATAAATTTGATAGACAGAACACAATGCAATCTTCTGCCTTAAGTCCGCACCTCTCCCCTTTCCCCTACCTCCAACCCCCTACCACTTCTTTCATGGCCCCAACCCCACCAATCCTAATCTCTTTAGGAATTATGTATTCTTTAACATACTACAGTATATGTAGCCAGGAGCAGACTACGGTTATCTGACTTTTGCAGACTGTTCTAGTCCTGCTCCTATGTCCCCCTTGTGCTGGATCTGAATCACTGACATCATCTCCTGAAGCACAGAGAAAGGTATTGTGGGAGATGTAGTCCTCTGGATAGGCATTGCTGATCCCACAGAAATGACTGTGAACTGCATCTCCCAGCAGACCATCTGCTCTGCAGGGCTAATTGTGGGAGAGACTATATAGGGATTTGCGAACCAGGCCCACTCTCTATTGCTTCCTGGATCTCATCGTGTGAGCACCCTCTGCCGCTATGCAAGAAGATCGTGGCCCAGCACGTGACACAGCCCACCGCTCCAGCCCCAGCGGGTCCAGCTGTCGCCCGCTGGCAGAAGGGCGCCCTGCAGCAGTGCTGAACACTGCAGAACCAGATCTCTGAGTTAGCAGGTTGATTCTGTAATAGGAAGAATTGTTTGTTGGTCCCACGAGAGGCCCTGAGGTCAACTAGGATTGGTGAGGGGGCTTGTTCCCACAGATCCCATTG
Source organism: Rana muscosa (assembly GCA_029206835.1). Lineage (NCBI taxonomy): Eukaryota > Metazoa > Chordata > Amphibia > Anura > Ranidae > Rana > Rana muscosa. The sequence continues at coordinate 103,426,636 of CM055125.1, forward strand.
CTTTGCTAAGTACTACACTTTCAACACAGCGCACATGTGATATTCTCTTGGATTACAAATAGTATTGCTATCTTGTGTAGCAGGATGTCCATATGTAAGAAGGAATCCGGCTCCCTCCGGTGGTATAAGTGTTACAATGCAACTAATGCACTTTGGGACAGATATCAGCTAGGAGAAAAGACTTTGTTGCTTTTAGTAAAAGACAGACTACATTACCCAGGGTGCATTGCAACACCGCAAAGCATTCTGGGCAGACTACTTAAACCAGGGGAGGGGCCAGCGTCTCTCTCTCTGGATCCAGCTCTCAATCAAGCAGGAAGTTGGCACGGAGGCCTGCTTCCTAAGGATTAGGCCAGAAGCCTGGGCCTAAATTACGGGAGTGCCTGAGTGATTTCCAGCAGAGGATCGTCCACAGCGTCCTGTGATTGCCCAGCAGAGACCGGAGTCGTCCATCACCATATGCTGTTAGTGACGGAGTCCGGAGACTGCAGCTGAAGCAGAAGCGTGGAGATCGAGTGACCGGGACAAGCCAGAGGAGACTATCTGAAAGTCTGGCCTGTTTGGTGAGAAGGGCACCTGCCCAGAATTGACTACTACCTTAGAGGAAAGTGATTTAGTTAGTGCCAGCCACACTTCACCTATCACGCCACAGCTTGCGGCCTAGTGTATCTCACTGGAGACTATGTGATCAGAGATTGGTGCATCCGTCATTAGTGGGTGGCAGGCACACAAGTACTCAGGTATATTGCGGATAATTACAGCATCTTGTTGAAACCCTGTGGATTACAATTTAACTTGTGCACCGACGGTGGCTAGCGAAGACTTCATTGGAGAAAGGAACTTTGAGTGGGACGCAGATAGGCCTTGCTTACCTATTATAGGGAATGAACACGTGCAAGGTATTGCAACAAAGGGGGAGCTCGCGAGCAACCAGTTAGCCGTGCAGAGACACATATAGATACATGTACATATATATAGCTGATGTTATTTCCTGTTATTACCTAATCTCAGTGATACCTATCCTTATTGGTTTATTGACTCTGCAATGCGCATGCAGAGTCAACTGTGTGTATTAATGTGATTCTTTACCCTTCCCTTTTATACTGAGTAAAGGTACCTTTGATTAAGCATATAACTTGTGTGAAGTATCTCTGTCACTTAGAAGGACTAGTGACCAGCAAAGGTAATAACATTTACAGGTTATTGTGTGATGTATGCAGGATTGTGTCTCCTAATACTCAATAGGTCTCACACTCCTTATTCATATCAGTTGTGCTAAGGGAAGGTTTGAGCCACTTCCAGGGGTTGATAGGCAGGACGTAGACCCAAATCAAACAAACAGCAGCTCCTACGGGGGTAGTGCTACACGTGGGGGCTCGTCCGGGATATTCTACGGTTCTGCAATCAACTTTCCCCCTAGACAGAACCCTTACAGCACAGAAATGGACCCTGCTGCCATAGCCCGGTGGTGCAGGGATGAAGGCATCCTACCCGGAAATGGCCTGGTGGTTGAAATCCAGAGAGAGGCCTGGGTAGAGGAGCAGCTAACTCCAGTCTTGAGAGCATTGTCCATGGACAGGAAGCCATGGGTGATTGACATAAAGACAGATACTGTAAATCCCCACACCTATGCATTATGTGAGTGGAGGAACGGAATCTCTGACTACTTCAAGGGTGCCAGCATAAAAACTACAAACCAAGTAGAACTCCTCCTGATACACCCAGAAGAGAATAAAGATGGCCCCACATCCACTACTTCAGGAGGCCCCAGCACAGGAGGGAGCGCCCAACAAAAGGGTCCCGGTTCACCACCATTGACCACCCTTAGCTCAGAATTGTGCGCTGTCCTGGGGGAGATTGTGACCAAGTGTAAAAAGGACCCTCCAGACTACCTGATGTCAGGATACAGGAAACTCAGGACCTTTTCTGGGAAGAAATCTGTACCTTCAGTGGAAGATGGATTTGAAGAGTGGCTAGATGGCGCCACTCAGGCCCTAGAAGAATGGGAGGTGCCAGAACAACAAAAAAAACAACGGATTGTGGAAAGCTTAAAGGGGCCTGCTCTGGAGGCCATACGTAACCTCAAGTTAAGCAAGAAGGACTGCAATGCACAGGATTATCTGGATATTCTGCAGAATGTGTTCGGCGGGACGGAAAACGTCACTGAACTCACTTACCAGCTGGGGCATTGCTACCAAAAAGAGGGAGAGAAGCTGTCAGAATTCATAGGATGCCTGGATAAGATCCTGCATCGGATCCTACTGAAGAAAGGGATCGATCCAAGAAAAGTGGATGAGGCCCGTGCCCAGCAGGTGTTGAGGGGAGCTCAACCCTTGGACCCCATCGCATTATTGCTACGCACCCGGCGGGACGGGAGCAGCCTGGAATACCCCGACTTGATCTGGATAGTCAGGGAGGAGGAGGCCATGTTGGAAGACAAAAGGAGGAGTCAACACACCGAACCAACTGCCCGAGTCAGAATGTTAAGTGCAGAAGAAGGTGATTCAGAAGTTGAACTCCTAAAGACCCAGGTGTCACAACTAGTAGAAATGGTGTCCATGCTGACTAGCCAGGCCTCTGTGCCACACAACAAGAACACGTCAGAGGAACCAAAAAAAACTCCTAGCTCCAATATGGAACTAGTACAGAAGCCTAAGAGATTGATAACATGCTTCAATTGTGGGGGAATCGGGCATGTTAGAGCAGAGTTTCCCAGCCCAGATGAAGTTGCATCCAGACATCGCAAGCCGGCGGAAAACTTCAGAGGGCCCCGGTGAAGGAGTCAGCCGGGCGCCCACCAGTTTCCACGAACTCCTTCAAGAAGTCCAATGATCCAAAACATCAGAGTCAGGGACCTAAACCTCTGCCAATTAGGCCCCGTCCCACAACTCAGGCTGCTGTTGAACAGAAGGCCAGTGCACACCAGACCCAGAAGGGACTGAGACCCACCGGAAACTCAAGAAAAAAAGAAGTGAGGGTACAGGTAACTGAACCCAGCAAGAAGTCTGTGTTGAAGGAGTTCCCTGCCAAGTTAGTGGGGCCTTCTCCAGTAGTCTCCATACAAGTAGAAGGGATCTACACCAAGGCTCTTCTTGACACTGGGGCTCAAGTGACTCTTCTGTATAGGGATTTCTATGATAAACATCTTAAACATCTGCCCCTACAGAAATTAGAGGAACTGGAAATATGGGGTATTGGAACTCAGAGCTTTCCCTATGACGGTTACCTGCCAATCAAGTTGACTTTTGATCCCTCAGTGGCTGGGGAGACAGAGACCTTCGATACTCTGGCAGTAGTGTGCCCTCGCCCACCAGGGGCCAGCAAGAGCTCACTCATCATAGGGACCAACACTGATCTAGTCAGGCGACTGCTGACACCGTTGGCCCAACAGGAAGAAGCCCCGACCACAAGAGTCCACCCCATGTTAAGGCAAGCCTACCAGAGCCTGGTACTGGAGCAGAAGGCCCCGGCTGAGGGAGTTGGCAAGATTTGGAAGCTAGACAAGACGGAGAAGGTATTACAACCGGGAGAGGTGACTTGCCTGAGGGCTTCTGTCAAGCTCACATGGAAACAGCCAGGCCCCTTCATTGTCTTCGAACCAGGCCCACAGGAAAGACAGAAAGGGATTGAAGTAATCCCCGAAGTGATCCCATTGAAGGCCCTACAGAAAAGCCATGGGAGGGTTTCAGTGAGTATAAGGAACACTGCTAATACACCAGTGAAGGTGCCGGTCAGAATGCTGTTGGGCCAGGTGAATCCAGCCACCCCCATTGCCCCGTGTGAATTGAAGAAAGAAGAAAGGGGTGAAGTCACCATAGAGAAGCTCTGTTCTGAAGACACGGCCCTCCCACCAGAATGGAGAAAAAGGGCCAAAGCTCAACTTGCAAGGTGGGAAAAGATCTTCTCTAAAGATGAGTTCGATGTGGGGTGCGCAAGGAGTGCCACTCACAAGATACGCTTACAAGAAGATAAGCCCTTTAGAGAGAGAGTTCGACGGGTCCCACTGGGTGACTTAGAAGACTTGCGGGAACAGTTGGCTGAGCTGAAGAGGACGGGGATTATTCGAGAATCCAGGAGCCCTTACGCTTCTCCAATAGTGGTAGTCCGAAAGAAGAACGGGTCGCTGAGACTGTGTATCGACTACAGAACACTAAACAGAAGGACCATCCCAGATCAATACACCACTCCCCGAATTGAAGACGCCCTGCAGAGTCTGTCAGGGGCCAAGTGGTTCAGTGTAATGGATCTAAAAAGTGGATATTACCAAATCCCCATGCACCCTGAGGATCGGGAGAAGACAGCCTTCATCACCCCTGTGGGGTTCTTTGAGTTCAACCGTATGCCTCAAGGGTTATCAGGAGCCCCCGCCACTTTCCAAAGGCTAATGGAGAGAACCGTCGGGGACATGAATCTAATAGAGGTACTGGTATATTTGGACGACGTCATCGTGTTCGGGAGAACCCTAGAAGAGCATGAAGAGAGACTGGAGAAGGTCCTGAAGAGGCTCAGTGAAGAGGGCCTGAAACTCTCCCCAGAGAAGTGTCAATTTTACCAGTCCTCAGTCCATTACCTGGGCCATATCGTTTCTGCAGAAGGGGTGGCCACGGACCCAGAGAAGCTGGATGCCGTCACCTCTTGGCCGAAACCTACCAACGTGACTGAGCTTCGGTCATTCCTGGGGTTCTGTTCTTACTACAGAAGATTTGTAGAAGGATTCACCAAGATTGCCAGACCCCTGAACGAGTTACTCAGATGCGAAGGGGAAGATGATGTTCCAGAGCTGGTCAAACCAGTGAAACTCACCATGGGACCCCGAAGGCCCAAAGAGTCAATTCAAGATCAGTGGACAGGGGAGTGCGAGGAAGCCTTCCAGATGTTAAAGAAGAGTCTTACCACTGCACCAGTCCTGGCCTATGCTGATCCAAAGAAGCCTTATGAACTGCATGTAGATGCCAGCCGAGATGGGCTGGGTGGGGTGCTGTACCAGGAACATGATGGTTACCTAAGACCCGTCGCATATGTGAGCAGGAGTCTGATACCTGCTGAGAAGAATTACCCCACCACAAGCTTGAATTCCTGGCCTTGAAATGGGCAGTGGTAGACAAACTGAGAGACTACCTATATGGGGCGGAGTTTGTGGTGAAGACAGATAATAACCCGCTCACCTACCTTCTGACCACTGCCAAGTTGGATGCAACGGGACACCGGTGGTTGGCTGCCCTTTCAAGCTTCACCTTCAGCTTGAAGTACCGACCCGGAGTGGGAAATAGGGATGCAGATGCCCTGTCCAGGAGGTCTCATGCCCCCACCGACCCTACCGAAGAATGGGCCCAACTAGACCCAGAGGGAGTGCGAGCCCTATATCAGGGGACAGAACTTCAAGCCAGAGGTGGGTCAAGAGCCGAAGAAATTGGGGTCTCAGCTGTTGGAGTACCGAAGTGCTATTGCAGTGTGACCCAAGTCGAAGGGGAGGGCTTGCCCAAGCTGACAAAAAGGGATTTGAGAAAGGAGCAAGAAGAAGACTCTTTAGGGAAACTCCTGATAAAGGCCCTGGAAAGCCAGCGTCCCGAGATGCTTGAAACAGACTCCCCAAGAGAAGCCCGATTGTTGCGCAGGGAGTGGGATCGGCTACACATACGTCAAGGGGTGGTCTACCGAAGGGGCCCCTCTGACGACTCAGAAGAGAAGTGGCAGCTGTTTCTACCAGCCAAATATCGAGAAGCGGTCCTAGCTGCCCTCCATGACAACCATGGTCACCTAGGGTCCGAACGAACTTTTCACCTTGTACGGGATAGGTTCTATTGGCCCTGCATGCGGGCTGAAGTGGAAGGATATTGCCATTTCTGTGTCCGATGCATTCAAAGGAAGACCTTGCCACGTCAAGCAGCCCCAATGGGCCATCTGCAAAGTCAGGGACCTATGGAACTGGTGTGCATTGACTTCCTTTGCCTGGAGCCTGATCTGAGTGGTCAAGGGAATGTCTTGGTGATAACAGATCACTTTACCAGATATGCTCAAGCATTCCCAACAAAAGACCAGAAGGCCTCAACAGTAGCCAAAGTACTGGTAGAAAAATTCTTTGTGCACTATGGTCTACCCCAACGCCTTCATTCAGATCAGGGCAGAGACTTTGAAAGCAAATTAATAAAGAAGTTATTAGACCTGTTAGGCATCCAGAAGACCAGGACAACCCCTTATCACCCACAAGGAGATGCTCAGCCTGAACGGTTTAACCGGACTCTCTTGGATATGTTGGGGACTCTGAGTTCAGAGAAAAAGCAGCATTGGAGCAAGCATGTAGCTGCCATAGTGCATGCCTACAATAGCACTGCCAGTGATGTCACCTGGTATTCCCCATACCGTTTGATGTTCGGGCGGGAGGCTCGGTTGCCAGTGGATTTGGCCTTTGGCATATCGCTGGATCATACCTCAGCAGCATCCCACAAGGGGTATGTAGACCGATTGAGAAAGAGTCTGAAGACAGCTTTTGAAAAGGCCCAAGCAGCATCTGACCAACGGGGGCTGAGAAATAAAAGAAACTTTGACCTAAGAGTCAGAATTCAAGATTTACAGCCAGGAGATAGAGTGCTGTTGAGGAACTTGGGAATTCCGGGAAAACATAAGTTGGCTGACCGTTGGAAATCCCAACCTTATGTTATCTGCAAGAAGCTGGAAAACCTTCCTGTGTACCAAATTAGGCCAGAAGGAAGCGTGGGACCATTAAAGACCTGGCACAGGAATCACTTGTTGCCCCTCTCCGAGGCAGTTCGCATGCCTCCTGCATCTGACTCACAAGAAACCCCTTCAACTTCTTAAGGTTCCAGACCCATCACCCGATCTCAAACAGTGCTTCCAGATGTGAGAGATGGAGACTCTGACAATGAAGGTCAAGAGGATAAAGAAGCAGAATCTGACTGGTTGTGGTCATCCCAATTGCCAGAACCCATGACCACCTCCCAAACCTCACCCAAAACAGTTGACAATGGAACTCTTCGGGCAGAAGCTCCTGAATTTGTGCCTTCAAACATTCTCATTGAGGAGGTAGCTGATGACTCAGACTCTTTGTCAATGGAAGACCCAGAAGAAGGGTCGTTGTCTCTATCTGAAGGAGAGCGGGACGCTCCTGAAGTTCTGGAGCCCAACATGCCTGAACTAGATGAGGAAGCCCCTGAAGAGCTTCTAGAAACAGCCAGCCCCAATGTCCTTGAGAATATGATACCTAAAGAGCAGAGGGAAAGAAGAGTAATTCACCCCCCAAAAAGACTGACGTACGACCAATTGGGTGAATGCTCTGAGGAGGCCATCATCACTTCTAAGAGAACCATTGATCAGTCTAGCTCTTCCACTCCAGATTCAGATTCAGTGGAAGACAACCCTAGCTCACTCCCTAGCACATCTGAAACAGACACCCAAGTGTCGGTGGTCCGTATACAGGACAACCTCCCTCCTTGTGATAATTGGTGGGAGGTTCCTCTGTCGGCTCTGTGTTATGATATGAGCTGTTTAAGTTTAAATCCTGCTTATGAAAAGGCAAGTTGTTTATTGTCATGCATAAACTAACAAATTTCCCTGCAGGTATTGCCAAAGTATGTGTTAGGTTACATACTGTTGTCCTCTTTGGGGACCAAAGACTTTAAGTGGGGGGAGTGTGTAGCAGGATGTCCATATGTAAGAAGGAATCCGGCTCCCTCCGGTGGTATAAGTGTTACAATGCAACTAATGCACTTTGGGACAGATATCAGCTAGGAGAAAAGACTTTGTTGCTTTTAGTAAAAGACAGACTACATTACCCAGGGTGCATTGCAACACCGCAAAGCATTCTGGGCAGACTACTTAAACCAGGGGAGGGGCCAGCGTCTCTCTCTCTGGATCCAGCTCTCAATCAAGCAGGAAGTTGGCACGGAGGCCTGCTTCCTAAGGATTAGGCCAGAAGCCTGGGCCTAAATTACGGGAGTGCCTGAGTGATTTCCAGCAGAGGATCGTCCACAGCGTCCTGTGATTGCCCAGCAGAGACCGGAGTCGTCCATCACCATATGCTGTTAGTGACGGAGTCCGGAGACTGCAGCTGAAGCAGAAGCGTGGAGATCGAGTGACCGGGACAAGCCAGAGGAGACTATCTGAAAGTCGGGCCTGTTTGGTGAGAAGGGCACCTGCCCAGAATTGACTACTACCTTAGAGGAAAGTGATTTAGTTAGTGCCAGCCACACTTCACCTATCACGCCACAGCTTGCGGCCTAGTGTATCTCACTGGAGACTATGTGATCAGAGATTGGTGCATCCGTCATTAGTGGGTGGCAGGCACACGAGTACTCAGGTATATTGCGGATAATTACAGCATCTTGTTGAAACCCTGTGGATTACAATTTAACTTGTGCACCGACGGTGGCTAGCGAAGACTTCATTGGAGAAAGGAACTTTGAGTGGGACGCAGATAGGCCTTGCTTACCTATTATAGGGAATGAACACATGCAAGGTATTGCAACAAAGGGGGAGCTCACGAGCAACCAGTTAGCCGTGCAGAGACACATATAGATACATGTACATATATATAGCTGATGTTATTTCCTGTTATTACCTAATCTCAGTGATACCTATCCTTATTGGTTTATTGACTCTGCAATGCGCATGCAGAGTCAACTGTGTGTATTAATGTGATTCTTTACCCTTCCCTTTTATACTGAGTAAAGGTACCTTTGATTAAGCATATAACTTGTGTGAAGTATCTCTGTCACTTAGAAGGACTAGTGACCAGCAAAGGTAAACATTTACAGGTTATTGTGTGATGTATGCAGGATTGTGTCTCCTAATACTCAATAGGTCTCACACTCCTTATTCATATCAGTTGTGCTAAGGGAAGGTTTGAGCCACTTCCAGGGGTTGATAGGCAGGACGTAGACCCAAATCAAACAAACAGCAGCTCCTACGGGGGTAGTGCTACACTTGCATTGTTCATCATCACTTTGCTGCAGCCAGGAATCTTTGTTCTATGAGCTCAGAACGTTGCCAGTGAAGACAGTGCAAGGCCTTGCTTTTAGGACAGTGTTGTTAGTACTCTTAATGGGGACACTTTACTGGTCACTATAGTATACTATCTCTCATTAAGATAAAGGTATTATAGGTCAGCCCGGGGTTCTCCTTTAAAGTGGACACATTTCCTTATATTTACTGATAGCTTTTCTATAATATCCCATGGTGATTGTGTATATTTTTTCATTCATATGTAGTGATGAGCCGAACACCCCCGGGTTCGGTTCGCACCAGAACCCGCGAACGGACCGAAAGTTCGAACGAACATTAGAACCCTATTAAATACAATGGATGCGAACGTTCGAATTCTAAAGTGCTAATTATAACAAGTATTATGCATGTTATTGTCATAAATAGGGTTTGGGAACCCGGGTTGTGCACCAGGGGACATGTATCAATGCAAAAAGAAGTTTTAAAAACGGTCGTTTTTCGGGAGCAGTCATTTTAATGATGCATAAAGTGAAAAAAAAAAAGTCAAATATTCCTTTAAATATCGTACCTGGGGGGTGTCTAAAGTATGCCTGTGAAGTGCCACGTGTTTCCCGTGTTTAGAACTGTCCCTGCACAAAATGACACTTCTAAAGGAAAAAAAAGCCATTTAAAACTGCTTGCGGCTTTAATGTAATGTCTGGTCCCGGTAATATGGATGAAATTCTTTAAGAAAAATGGCATAGCTACCCCATGACCCCCCCCCTACCCCAGCCCATTACCAGCCCCTTTGGGTCTTGTATGGATATTAAGGGGAACCCCGCACATAAAATAAAAAAGGCCCTATATACTCTGAACAGCCGTATACAGGCGGTGCATACAAGACAGGGACTGTAGGTTTGTTCTTATGTAGAATCTGTTTGTAATTTTGAACAGGTACATTGTTGAAGTGTAGCTCCAGCCCAAAAATCTATTTTTAAACTTTTTGGGAAACATAGGTAAGGGTTATCACCCCTGTAACATTTGTTTTGCTGTCTGTGCCCCTGTTCAGAACATTTCACCTCACTTTCCGTCCCAATGACAACTGTTTTTGAAATGTGGTGTTTTTCTTGAAACAAGGATTGCTGATAAAGCATCAGTACAGATGAGACCCCTTTCTCCCATATTTATTCTTACAGGAGAGAATTTTCCTTTCTAGGGGTAGATTTCCTCTCACTTCCTGTTGTCTTCTTTCGTTTGCAAGTAGGAGTCGTTTGTAAGTTGGATGTTTGAAAGTAGGGACCTGCCGTATATACTCTGCAGAAATAGGCCCCTTAGTTGTTGGTGTTGGCACAACACTGTAAGCACTCAGTTACTCTTGGTTGGTGCTGGAACGCCCTGCTGTCAACTATTATATCAGGAATTTTAATTACATATAATTGTTGAACAGTGGTAGTAAAAATTGGGGCTTTGATGGTGGTGCTGGTGCCACAACACTGTAAGCCCTGACAGTTACTCTTGGTGGGTGCAGCAATGGGCCCTGCTGTGAATTATTAGATCAAGAATTGTAATTACATGCCCCTTTTGAACAGGGGCTGAAAAATTGGGCCTTTCGTGGTGGTGGTGGTGGTGGCGTTGCCACAAGACTGTAAGCCCTCAGAGTTACTCTTGGTGGGTGCAGCAATGGACCCTGCTGTGAATTATTAGATCAAGAATTGTAATTGCATGCCCCTGTTGAACAGGGGCTGAAAAATTGGGCCTTAGGCACTGGTGGCACAACACTACAACCCCTCACAGATACTGTACTTGGAGCACAGCAATGAGCCCTGTTGCAAAGTATTGCTTCAAAAATTGTAATGACACGCCCCTGTTAAACAGGGGCTGAAAAATTGGGCCTTAGGCACTGGTGCCACAACACTCCAACCCCTCACAGATACTGTACTTGGAGCACAGCAATGAGCCCTATGGCAAATTATTGCTAAAAAAATTGTAATTACACGCCCCTGTAAAACAGGGGCTGAAAAATTGGGCCTTAGCCACTGGTGGCGGCACCCATAAACAAAAAGGATCTTCCAAGCTATCATCATCAATCGTATCATTGAGGACTCGGAGGAGGAGGATAGCCAGTCAACATAACAGCACAGGCACTCAGCATCAGCATCAGTCTTGAAGGGATGTGACATGTTAAAATCAATTAGTCTGTTATATCAGCATCAGGTGTGTGGTAGCTGGTGGTGATCCAAGACTGGTTCATCTTGATGAAAGTCAGTCGATCAACCGAGTCGGTGGACAGGCGCACCCTGTGATCCGTGACAAATCCTCCAGCAGCACTGAATGTGCGTTCCGAAAGAACGCTGGATGCAGGACAGGCCAGTAGCTCAATTGCATACTGTGCAAGCTCTGGCCAGTGATCCATCCTCAAGACCCAGTAAGCCAGAGGATTTTCGGTGGGGAAGGTGTCCAAGTCTGACCTTGCCCCTAGATATTCCTGCACCATGTTTATCAGACGCTGGCGATGGTTGCTGGAACCGATCATACTTTGGGGCTGCGGACTAAAGAATTGTCTGAACGCATCGGTCAGACGGCCACCTTCCCCACCGCTCCTTCTTTGACTGGCCGAAGCCTCAGCAACTCGTTGTCCAGGACCAGGAGTTTGTAACCTCCCAGTCTCTGGGAACGCGTTGCACAGACCTTTCTGCAAGGCCTCCCGGAGTTGTCTCATCCTCTGCTCCCTCTGCGACGGTAACATAAGGTCCGCAACCTTACCCTTGTACCGTGGATCAAGGAGAGTGGCCAGCCAGTAATGGTCCCTCTCCTTGATCCGAAGAATACGAGGATCCTTCCGCAGACTTTGCAGGATCAGGGAGGCCATGCAGCGTAGGTTTGCTGAGGCATTCGCTCCGGAGTCCTCTGGGTCACTAAGGACGACATGATCCGCAGCCACCTCCTCCCAGCCACGTACAAGTCCACTGGTTTCTTGGGACTGTAAATCATCCCTAAAAGACTGCTGCTGATGATGCTGAGTGCCAGCCTCCACCTCCATGCTGACACAATCCTCCTCCTCCTCCTCCTCCTCCTCCTCCTCTTCCTGTGCGATGGGTGGGACAGAAGGAACACTGTCTGGGTAAAGGGGGCCTTGAGAGGCAAGGAAGTCCTCCTCTTCCTGCCTCTGTTCTGCCTCAAGTGCCCTGTCCATTATTCCACGCAGCGTGTGCTCCAACAGGTGGACAAGAGGTACAGTGTCACTGATGCATGCACTGTCACTGCTCACCATCCTCGTGGCCTCCTCAAATGGTGCCAGGACAGTGCATGCATCCCTGATCATGCCCCACTGGCGTGGAGAAAAAAAACCAAGCTCCCCTGACCCTGTCCTGGTGCCGTAGTCGCACAGGTACTCATTGATGGCCCTCTGCTGCGTGTGCAGCCGCTGCAGCATGGCCAACGTTGAGTTCCACCTGGTGGGCATGTCACATATAAGGCGGTTCTTGGGCAGGTTCAACTCCTTTTGCAGCTCAGCCAGGCGAGCACTGGCATTATAAGATCTGCGGAAATGCACACAGACTTTCCTGGCCTGCCTCAGGACATCCTGTAAGCCCGGGTACCTGCCCAAGAACCGCTGCACCACCAGGTTAAGGACGTGAGCCACACAGGGCACATGGGTCAGTTGTCCCTGTCGGAGGGCGGAGAGGAGGTTGGTGCCATTGTCGCAAACCACCATTCCTGGCTTAAGCTGGCGTGGCGTCAACCACCTCTCGGCCTGGCCCTGCAGAGCAGACAGGACCTCTGCCCCAGTGTGGCTTCTGTCCCCCAAACACACCAGCGCAAGCACGGCATGGCATCTTTTTGCCTGCGTACTTGCGTAGCCCCGTGAACGGCTACGGAGTACCGCTGGTTCATAGGACAAACCACAGGAAGAGGCCATGGAGGAAGAAGAAGAGGAGGGGGTGGAGGAGAGAGGTGTGTCACAACCAGTAGTAGCATTTTGGAGGCGTGGCGGTGGGACAACCTCCAACACTACTGCACCTTGTCCTGCATCCTTCCCAGCTGCCAAAAGAGTGACCCAATGGGCCGTGAAAGAAAGGTAACGTCCCTGTCCATGCCTGCTGGACCATGAGTCAGCGGTAATATGCACCTTACCGCTGACCGCCCTGTCCAGCGAGGCCAAGACATTGCCTTCCACATGCCGGTAGAGAGCCGGAATAGCCTTCCGTGAGAAAAAGTGGCGTTTGGGAACCTGCCACTGAGGAACCGCACATTGCACAAACTCACGGAAGGGGGCCGAGTCTACCAACTGAAAAGGCAGCAGTTGAAGCGCTAGCAATTTAGCCAAGCTAGCATTCAACCGCTGGGCATGTGGATGGCTGGGAGTGAACTTCTTTCGACGGTCCAGCAGCTGGGGCAGGGAAATTTGCCTGCTAGAATCGGACGTCGGTGTACTGCTAGCAGAGTGGCCGCAAGTACTTGGCTGTGACACACCTAATTCTACACCTTCATTCCTCTCAGTGCATGTTTCAGAGAGGACTGAAGTTATAGTGGGGTTGGAGATCCCAGCTGATGCGGTGCAAGGAGAGGTCCGCTTTGTTCTTTGGTGTGGGTCTTTCAGGTAGGCTTGCCAACGAGCTGCATGGCAGGTCAACATATGTCTGGTCAGGCATGTGGTACCCAAGCGGCTGATGTTTTGGCCACGCGATATACGCTTGAGACATATGTTGCAAACAGCTGCTGTGCGATTTGATGCACTAGCCTCAAAAAAGGCCCACACCAAAGAACTTTTTGAATGACGGGCAGAGGCAGCGCCCTGCACAGGCGGAGCTCTGCGGTGTGATTCCGTCGGTGTACTGCCCTTACGCTGGCCACCAAAGGGCATCCTGCCTCGTTGGAGATGTGCCTCCTCCTCATCCTCCTCCTCCTCCTCTCTCCTATTAGGCACCCACGTGGAGTCAGTGACCTCATCATCACCTCCCTCCTCATCACTGGAGCCAATCTGGCAGTATGCTGCAGCTGCTGGAACATGACTGCCAGATTGGTGTCCTTCTTGAGCATCCCCTCTGTCTGCTCTCACGCTACTGCCTTCCTCTAGCTGGGTTTCATCATCAGACCCTTCGAAACGCTGGGCATCCTCCTGGAGCATGTACCCAACACTGTGCTGAAACAGTTCGGGGGACTCCTCAGGAGGAGGACATGGTGGGTCTAGGGAAGGAGTGACTGATGATGAGTCTGACATTGATACCAGGGAAGAGGACGCTTTGGCAGCTGCTTTTCCAGTACCCTGAGCCTGGGTGAGAGAGGATGAGGAGGAGGAGGAGGGCTTGGTCATCCACTCTACCAAGTCTTCGGCATGATGTGGCTCAACATGTCCAGCTGCCGAAAAGAAGGACAAGCGTGTCCCATGGCCATGTGCTGATGACAATGCACCGCGTCCACGACCAGCACTGTTGCCCCCAGACACAGAGCCTGCTTGCCCTCTTTTATTGCCTCCTGACTGTCTGCCTCTCCTTGTTTGCCTTCCAGACATTCTAATAGATGGCCTGCAGGGAGATGGGAAAAAAGCAATAAGGGCTACCTTCAGGTGTCCTTCTCTGTCCCTTGAAACAAGGACTTTGACAGTGAAAGAAACTGACACACTCTCCCTACCTACAGTTTTCTGTCCCTAGAAAAAATGTTTTTTTTAAGCACAATTTAGCACAAGGAGAATTCACTCACTGTCCTTCCAGGTCCCTGGAAACAAGGACTTTGACAGTGAAAGAAACTGACACACTCTCCCTACCTACAGTTTTCTGTCCCTAGAAAAAATGTTTTTTTTAAGCACAATTTAGCACAAGGAGAATTCACTCACTGTCCTTCCAGGTCCCTGGAAACAAGGACTTTGACAGTGAAAGAAACTGACACACTCTCCCTACCTACAGTTTTCTGTCCCTAGAAAAAATGTTTTTTTTAAGCACAATTTAGCACAAGGAGAATTCACTCACTGTCCTTCCAGGTCCCTGGAAACAAGGACTTTGACAGTGAAAGAAACTGACACACTCTCCCTACCTACAGTTTTCTGTCCCTAGAAAAAATGTTTTTTTTAAGCACAATTTAGCACAAGGAGAATTCACTCACTGTCCTTCCAGGTCCCTGGAAACAAGGACTTTGACAGTGAAAGAAACTGACACACTCTCCCTACCTACAGTTTTCTGTCCCTAGAAAAAATGTTTTTTTTAAGCACAATTTAGCACAAGGAGAATTCACTCACTGTCCTTCCAGGTCCCTGGAAACAAGGACTTTGACAGTGAAAGAAACTGACACACTCTCCCTACCTACAGTTTTCTGTCCCTAGAAAAAATGTTTTTTTTAAGCACAATTTAGCACAAGGAGAATTCACTCACTGTCCTTCCAGGTCCCTGGAAACAAGGACTTTGACAGTGAAAGAAACTGACACACTCTCCCTACCTACAGTTTTCTGTCCCTAGAAAAAATGTTTTTTTTAAGCACAATTTAGCACAAGGAGAATTCACTCACTGTCCTTCCAGGTCCCTGGAAACAAGGACTTTGACAGTGAAAGAAACTGACACACTCTCCCTACCTACAGTTTTCTGTCCCTAGAAAAAATGTTTTTTTTAAGCACAATTTAGCACAAGGAGAATTCACTCACTGTCCTTCCAGGTCCCTGGAAACAAGGACTTTGACAGTGAAAGAAACTGACACACTCTCCCTACCTACAGTTTTCTGTCCCTAGAAAAAATGTTTTTTTTAAGCACAATTTAGCACAAGGAGAATTCACTCACTGTCCTTCCAGGTCCCTGGAAACAAGGACTTTGACAGTGAAAGAAACTGACACACTCTCCCTACCTACAGTTTTCTGTCCCTAGAAAAAATGTTTTTTTTAAGCACAATTTAGCACAAGGAGAATTCACTCACTGTCCTTCCAGGTCCCTGGAAACAAGGACTTTGACAGTGAAAGAAACTGACACACTCTCCCTACCTACAGTTTTCTGTCCCTAGAAAAAATGTTTTTTTTAAGCACAATTTAGCACAAGGAGAATTCACTCACTGTCCTTCCAGGTCCCTGGAAACAAGGACTTTGACAGTGAAAGAAACTGACACACTCTCCCTACCTACAGTTTTCTGTCCCTAGAAAAAATGTTTTTTTTAAGCACAATTTAGCACAAGGAGAATTCACTCACTGTCCTTCCAGGTCCCTGGAAACAAGGACTTTGACAGTGAAAGAAACTGACACACTCTCCCTACCTACAGTTTTCTGTCCCTAGAAAAAATGTTTTTTTTAAGCACAATTTAGCACAAGGAGAATTCACTCACTGTCCTTCCAGGTCCCTGGAAACAAGGACTTTGACAGTGAAAGAAACTGACACACTCTCCCTACCTACAGTTTTCTGTCCCTAGAAAAAATGTTTTTTTTAAGCACAATTTAGCACAAGGAGAATTCACTCACTGTCCTTCCAGGTCCCTGGAAACAAGGACTTTGACAGTGAAAGAAACTGACACACTCTCCCTACCTACAGTTTTCTGTCCCTAGAAATTTTTTTTTTTTTAAGCACAATTTAGCACAAGGAGAATTCACTCACTGTCCTTCCAGGTCCCTGGAAACAAGGACTTTGACAGTGAAAGAAACTGACACACTCTCCCTACCTACAGTTTTCTGTCCCTAGAAAAAATGTTTTTTTTAAGCACAATTTAGCACAAGGAGAATTCACTCACTGTCCTTCCAGGTCCCTGGAAACAAGGACTTT
Source organism: Rana muscosa (assembly GCA_029206835.1). NCBI lineage: Eukaryota > Metazoa > Chordata > Amphibia > Anura > Ranidae > Rana > Rana muscosa. The sequence goes on from CM055125.1 coordinate 103,443,300, forward strand.
GACAGTGAAAGAAACTGACACACTCTCCCTACCTACAGTTTTCTGTCCCTAGAAAAAATGTTTTTTTTAAGCACAATTTAGCACAAGGAGAATTCACTCACTGTCCTTCCAGGTCCCTGGAAACAAGGACTTTGACAGTGAAAGAAACTGACACACTCTCCCTACCTACAGTTTTCTGTCCCTAGAAAAAATGTTTTTTTTAAGCACAATTTAGCACAAGGAGAATTCACTCACTGTCCTTCCAGGTCCCTGGAAACAAGGACTTTGACAGTGAAAGAAACTGACACACTCTCCCTACCTACAGTTTTCTGTCCCTAGAAAAAATGTTTTTTTTAAGCACAATTTAGCACAAGGAGAATTCACTCACTGTCCTTCCAGGTCCCTGGAAACAAGGACTTTGACAGTGAAAGAAACTGACACACTCTCCCTACCTACAGTTTTCTGTCCCTAGAAAAAATGTTTTTTTTAAGCACAATTTAGCACAAGGAGAATTCACTCACTGTCCTTCCAGGTCCCTGGAAACAAGGACTTTGACAGTGAAAGAAACTGACACACTCTCCCTACCTACAGTTTTCTGTCCCTAGAAAAAATGTTTTTTTTAAGCACAATTTAGCACAAGGAGAATTCACTCACTGTCCTTCCAGGTCCCTGGAAACAAGGACTTTGACAGTGAAAGAAACTGACACACTCTCCCTACCTACAGTTTTCTGTCCCTAGAAAAAATGTTTTTTTTAAGCACAATTTAGCACAAGGAGAATTCACTCACTGTCCTTCCAGGTCCCTGGAAACAAGGACTTTGACAGTGAAAGAAACTGACACACTCTCCCTACCTACAGTTTTCTGTCCCTAGAAAAAATGTTTTTTTTAAGCACAATTTAGCACAAGGAGAATTCACTCACTGTCCTTCCAGGTCCCTGGAAACAAGGACTTTGACAGTGAAAGAAACTGACACACTCTCCCTACCTACAGTTTTCTGTCCCTAGAAAAAATGTTTTTTTTAAGCACAATTTAGCACAAGGAGAATTCACTCACTGTCCTTCCAGGTCCCTGGAAACAAGGACTTTGACAGTGAAAGAAACTGACACACTCTCCCTACCTACAGTTTTCTGTCCCTAGAAAAAATGTTTTTTTAAGCACAATTTAGCACAAGGAGAATTCACTCACTGTCCTTCCAGGTCCCTGGAAACAAGGACTTTGACAGTGAAAGAAACTGACACACTCTCCCTACCTACAGTTTTCTGTCCCTAGAAAAAATGTTTTTTTTAAGCACAATATAGCACAAGCACAAAACACACTGACACTCTCCCTACCTATCCTTCTCTTTCCCTAAACTAAAGGAATCCAGGTTAAGCAAGAAAGAAATAAAAGTCACTGTCCCTGCCTATGCTGCTCTATCCCTGCTCCGGAACACACTACACTAGGCCGCCGTGCTGGCGGCCTTTTATAGTGTGGGGCGTGTACTAAACACCCTCAGCAATAATTGGCCACAGGCATCCTGCCTGTGGCCAATCATTGCTCTCCTCGCTGCCGGCGCTGTGATTGGCCAAGCATGCGGGGTCACAGTGCATGCTTGGCCAATCACAGCGCCTGGATGACACTGCGATGGCGTAGTGCATTGTGGGCCGTTCGCGTCACTCGAATTTGGCGCGAACGGCCCAAATCGTTCGATCTTCGTCGAACGATCGAACAGCCGATGTTCGAGTCGAACGTATGTTCGACTCGAACACGAAGCTCATCCCTATTCATATGTAACGTGTGTGCTAATTGTTATTGCTACAAGTGTTAATTCAACCTAGTCTTGGCTGAACACAGGATTTGGCTGAATAATTCTCGTTTAAACCTCTTATCTCAAATAAGTAAAGTCAGAGAGAGTTGAAACTATTTGCTTTGTGTCTGTGTGTTATTTAAAGTTATACACAACATGTTGTGAGGGGGTTAACTCGGTAGCGGGTGTGTGTGACCCCCTGGTTGGGCTCCCCACACAAAAACAGGGCCAGCAGACGGAGGTTGTGGTTTTCAAAATCAAAAGGTGCGGTTTATTTCTCTATGTACAGTGACAAAAACACAGCAAAGCCAAAAAGAAACAAACAAAATAAATCCTGGTCAGTTTGACCTCTGACTAAACATGCAGGTTTCCTAAACTAACAACTGGGATCAGCCTGGTGCTGTCCTAGTCCCTAAGTCCCTGGTTTAGTAAAAGTCCAAACAAATAGCCACACAGGCTTTGCCTCACCGCACAGGGGTTCACTCTCCCTAGACAGTCCACACAGGTCTGGTTCCAGGCATGAGCAAACACCTAATGAATCTGGGAGTTATATCTACCCCCCTGGATGCAACCAGGTGACTTTACCTTCCTGCTGTCACATACCCCCCCCTCTTGTTTTAACCTTGGGGTTGGAACACCAGCAATCAGGCATTCATGTACTCGAGACAAAGCATCCACATTCCCCATTTGAACGCCAGGGCGATGCTTTACTGTGAAGTTGAATTCCTGTAGGGCCAGGAACCACCTATTCACTCTTCTATTTGTCTCCTTGTTTTGAGCCATCCACTTTAACGGAGCGTGATCCGTAACCATGTCAAAGTGCCTACCTAGCAGATAGTACCGAAGGGAATCTAGAGCCCACTTCACCGCTAAACACTCCTTTTCAACCGTGGCGTAATTTACCTCATGGGACTTCAACTTCCTGCTGAGGTAAATGACTGGGTGCTCTTCCCCGTTCCAGACCTGGGACAATACTGCTCCTAACCCCACATCTGACGCATCACTTTGTACGACAAAGTCTTTAGAGAAGTCGGGTGAGTACAACACTGGCTGGCTACATAAGGCTTGTTTCAAGAATTGGAATGCTGCCTCAGCCTCGGGGGTCCATTTAATCATGACCGACCCTTTCCCTTTCGTCAGGTTGGTTAGGGGCACAGCCTTAGAAGCAAAGTGGGGAATGAAGCGCCGATAATAACCCGCGATTCCCAGAAAGGCTCGTACCTGCTTCTTGCTGTTGGGACGTGGCCAACTCTGGATGGCCTCGACTTTGTTGAGTTGGGGTTTTATTACTCCCCTGCCAATGGTGTACCCAAGATATTTGGCCTCCTCCTGCCCAATGGTACACTTCTTGGGGTTAGCCGTAAACCCCGCTTCCCGAACAGAGTCCAGGACTGCTTGCACTTTTGGCAGATGTGAGGCCCAATCTGTGCTATGGACAATTACGTCATCCAGGTAAGCCGCAGCATACTTCCGATGGGGCCTCAGCATCTGGTCCATTTTCCGCTGGAATGTGGCCGGCGCATTCTGTAACCCGAACGGCATTCTCTTATATTGGAACGCCCCGTCTGGGGTTACAAATGCGGTTTTCTCTTTGGCCGACTTGGCCAGGGGAATTTGCCAATACCCTTTTGTGAGGTCAAGAGTCGTCATGTATCGGGCTGTTCCCAGCCGGTCGATCAACTCATCTATACGTGGCATGGGGTAGGTGTCAAATTTTGTAACTTTGTTCAACTGACGAAAATCGTTACAAAATCGCCAGCTCCCATCCGGTTTAGGCACCAACACAATGGGACTAGACCAATCACTTTGGGACTCCTCTATCACCCCTAAGTTCAGCATTTTCTGTACTTCCTCCCGTATTGCCTCCCGTCGGGCCTCTGGGATCCGATAGGGTTTTAACTTCACCCTTTCACCGGGCGGGGTAATAATATCATGCTCTACCCCAGATGTTTGTCCCGGCAGCTCAGAGAACACCTCCTTGTTGCGAAGCACAAACTCCTTAACCTCCTGTTGTTGGGGTTGTGACAAGGTGGCTGCTATTCCAACCTCCGGAATCACGCAACCAGTTTGAGCTGGTGACCAAGTTTCTGCGACTAGGGACTCTCTATCCCTCCAGGCTTTCAACAGATTAACGTGATATATCTGTTCGGGCTTTCGCCTTCCTGGTTGTCTGACCTTGTAATTCACTTCGCTCACTTTTTCCATTATCTCGTAGGGGCCTTGCCATTTGGCAAGGAATTTACTTTCAACCGTAGGGACAAGTACCAATATCCTATCCCCCGGGGAAAAGGTACGGGTCTTTGCTCCACGGTTGTACACTCTCTGCTGTGCCAACTGCGCTTGGGCCAAATGTTCCTTCACGATGGGCATTACCTGTGCAATTCGATCTTGCATCAGGGCGACATGCTCAATCACACTCCTGTGGGGAGAACTCTCACTTTCCCAAGTTTCCTTGGCAATATCCAACAGCCCTCTTGGGTGTCTCCCATACAGTAACTCAAAGGGGGAGAATCCCGTAGAGGATTGGGGCACCTCCCTAATAGCAAACATCAAATAAGGAAGTAGACAGTCCCAATCCTTTCCATCTCTATCCACCACTTTCTTCAACATTTGTTTTAGGGTTTTGTTGAATCTTTCAACCAGCCCATCGGTTTGGGGGTGATACACAGATGTACGCAATTGCGTCACTTTGAACAATTTACACAGCTCTTTCATAACCCGGGACATAAAGGGTGTACCTTGGTCCGTAAGCAGTTCTTTACAAATACCCACCCGGCTAAAAACAAGAGATAGCTCTTTGGCTATGGTTTTGGCCGAGGTATTTCTGAGAGGGATCGCTTCTGGATAACGGGTGGCATAGTCCATTATAACCAATATGTACTGGTGCCCCCTAGCGGACTTGATTATAGGACCTACCAAATCCATTGCGATTCTCTCAAACGGGACCTCAATGATGGGTAGAGGGACCAGCGGGCTACGGAAATGTGGCATCGGGGCCGACCTCTGACACACAGGGCAGGAGGAACAATAATTTTCTATGTCCTTCATCACCCCAGGCCAATAGAATCTCTGTAATACCCTCTCTCGGGTTTTCTCTGTCCCCAGATGACCTCCAAGAATGTGCCCATGGGCCAACTCCAACACCAACTTCCTGTAAGGTTTGGGCACCACCAGCTGCTCAACGGTTTCTTCTGCCCTTTTTGCCACCCGATACAGTAGGTCCTTCTCTACGCTGAAGTATGGGTAAGTGCAGGTATTATCTGGGTTCACTAACTCGCCATCTATTTCCACTACGTTTTCCCGTGCCTTTATTAGGGCGGGGTCTTTTAACTGTTCTGTGGCAAAATTTTCCCTGTGAACCTCCAGATCAGAAAACTCCACAGACGGTAGGTTTTCGTCTGAGGAGGTGGGCTCCTCTCCAGTTTCTTGAGTCTCCCCTGCCAATACTGACAAGGGAAATTCTGGAGAGTCCTCACCACTCTCAGAGGAGTTCTGGCTATCACATTCCTGGTACATAGGGGCACCAGTGGGGGGCTCAGGATCATCCCACAGTTCCCAGAACTTCGGAAAATCCCTTCCCACAATGGCATCATGCGGTAATTGAGATACTAACCCCACTGGATGAGAGAGGGTACCTTTGGGGGTCTCGAAACACACTGTAGTCACTGGATACTCTCGGGTGTCCCCATGCACACAAATAACAGCTACCTTGCTATTCCCAGAGACCTCTGTTTTAACTAATTCAGCCTTTATCAGGGTCACAAGGCTACCTGAATCCAGTAATACCACAACATTTCTACCATTAATACACATTTTGCATAAATGTTTCTCAGTTCCCCGAATGGCAGTGCATGCGACTGTCGCACACAGTGACTGACGTCTGTCCATCAGAAAGTCACATTGCATGGGTTCCTCCACAACCGGGCAATTTGCTGCAATATGTCCCGCTTGCCGGCAGCGGTAGCAAACGATCCTTCTTGCGGCCTCTTGAGCCGCTGATTTCCCAGGCTGTTCTCGCCAAACTTGGGGTAGAGCTCCCACCCTCTCACTCTCTCCACCCTCACCCCTTGGAATCCTCTTATCCGCCCCTGGGGATGGTCTGGTCTTAGGGTGGAAAGTCCGAGAGTCTCTGGAAGAGGCCGTCAGGTTCTCTGTAGCCAAGTATCTCTCTACACGATCCACAAGTTTACCGGCCGTTTCTGGGTCTCCATGGCTTACCCACTTTTGAATGGCGGTAGGAAGAGCTCTCAAGAAACGATCCATCACAACACGTTCCACAATCTCCGGTGCGGACAAAGTCTCTGGCTGTAGCCACTTCCTGCTCAGGTGAATGAGATCATACATTTGAGACCTGGGGGGTTTTCCAAGCTGGAAAGTCCAGTTATGCACACGCTGAGCCCGGACAGCCAGGGTGACACCCAGCCTTGCCAATATTTCAGCTTTTAGCATCACATAGTCTTTTGCTTGGTCAGGCTCTAGGTCATAGTAAGCCTTCTGCGATTCACCAGTTAACAGAGGAGCCACCAGTCCAGCCCACTGCTCCTCAGGCCACTTTTCTCTTTCAGCAGTCCTTTCAAATGTGGTCAAAAATACCTCTGGATCATCCTCTCCAGTCATTTTTGTCAATAAACGACTCACCCCAAAGGACGCGGTATTAGTGGGACGGCTTTCCTCACTGGTCTGCGGACGTTGCTGCATTACTGCTTCCATTTGTTGTAGTCTCTGCTCTTGCTTCTGTAACAGGTCTATGAAGCGGGCCTCAGATTGCTGCTGGGCTTGTTGATGAGCTTGCTGCTGGGCTGCAAGGCTCCTTTGCAAACCTGCATTTGTCTGCTGTTGATTGGCATTTGCTAGAGCCAGCTGTTTCAGTATCTCCTCCATGCTGGCTTAAAAAAAACTGCCCGCATTCTCCACCAACTGTGAGGGGGTTAACTCGGTAGCGGGTGTGTGTGACCCCCTGGTTGGGCTCCCCACACAAAAACAGGGCCAGCAGACGGAGGTTGTGGTTTTCAAAATCAAAAGGTGCGGTTTATTTCTCTATGTACAGTGACAAAAACACAGCAAAGCCAAAAAGAAACAAACAAAATAAATCCTGGTCAGTTTGACCTCTGACTAAACATGCAGGTTTCCTAAACTAACAACTGGGATCAGCCTGGTGCTGTCCTAGTCCCTAAGTCCCTGGTTTAGTAAAAGTCCAAACAAATAGCCACACAGGCTTTGCCTCACCGCACAGGGGTTCACTCTCCCTAGACAGTCCACACAGGTCTGGTTCCAGGCATGAGCAAACACCTAATGAATCTGGGAGTTATATCTACCCCCCTGGATGCAACCAGGTGACTTTACCTTCCTGCTGTCACAATGTCTAAACCTAGAGTGTCAGAGGGACTGGAGAGTACACAGGGTCATGGCGGCATAGGAGAACATGCATTATCAAGCAACCCCCGAGGAGGCAGTGCTACATACAGGCATACCCTGCTTTACGGACACTCACTTTAGTACACTCGCGAGTACGGACATACCCGCGAGTGTACATAAAGTGCCTCACAAGACAAACATTCCTGCACCATCAGCCGCAGTAGAAGGAACTTAAGCTCTGAGCATGTAGCCTACCCTATTCCAGTGTGCGCTTCCTGTTTCCTGGCCGCCGCCCCACCTCCTGTGCACAGCGCGATGTCCGGGGGATGGATTGGAGCGGGCCCCCCCTTGCATCAGATGAGACTAATTACATGTGAGTGTTTCCCTGACACCCCCACTACAGCCCCTGAAGCCCCATAACAGCCCCTGGCACCCCCACTACAGCCCCTGACTCCCTCACTACAGCCTAGAAGTGAAAAAATGTATTGCTTCACTTTAAGTACATTTTCGTTTTACATACATGCTCTGGTCCCATTGTGTACTTAAAAGTGGGGTATGCCTGTATACATTATCCAATATACCATGTTTAACTATATTTTCCATTGTCCTTTACAGGGATCTTTTAAAATATTTCTCTAAATAATACATTGAATGCTTACACACATGGGAGATTTTAATAAATTTTTGTACAGAATAATAATTTTTTGTTTTCTCTTTTTAGCTTTATATTCATATTGATCTGCATTATAGCGTCTTTAGAGGGATATGATGTTTTAAAATTAAGATGTTGACTTGTTAACTAGGGGACATGCAGACACCCTCTTTTTTGCACTGTACTTCTATTGTAAACCACTGGAGGGCTGTTTGGCCCAACATACTGTATACATAAAGACTGGTGGATTGCACATATATTATTATAGTGCAATATGGGGCCTGTCTCTTTAGTTGTTTTTAATTTATTGTTTAATTGTTTACGAACCTTTGGTGTATAAATACATCTATCCCCTTATCCACCCCCATCTCTACGATTAAGCCTGAATGGGTGAAATGTAGAGGGGTGGAAGGATGCAATGTTTGTTGTCTATCAAATAAACATCTGAATTTTGTGATGTCATTGGAGTGCAGCATTTTCCTTTTTAGCAGCACGTCTCACACGTCGGCGCATGAATGGGGTACCCCGTATATTTGGACCCAGCTGTCTGCATTGTGGGAGAATAATTCTGCAGCTTGATATGGTGGGACTTCGAGCTTCTTGTAACAGCGTAGGCTTAAATGCTTTCTGCTATATATGTGAAAGAAAAGCTTAGCTTCTTCTCCAAACAAATTTCTAACAGTATGTGTTTTTTTTTTTAGGGAAATTACCTTCATTCCAAAATGGAATGTTAAAAGTAAACAAAATGTTGAAGTACTTTTGAATGACATTTGAATATACTAAAAGGCAAACACCCTGGAGGAAAGGCCAGAAAGTGCCTCAGATATTTAATAACATTCCCATCATGCACTTGCAGTCCCCAATGCCTGTTGATATTAAACATCTTTATGTTATCTCTAGCCCTGCTTAGGCTCGCTCAACCCGTGACTGAAAAAATACACTCCATGCTTAGAGAACACTAGCCAGCACCCACCTAAGCGACTAAATCTTTCTACATGTTCACTAAAATACAAGATCATTTGATACTACATTCCTACACATTTTTCATAATACCATCAGACATGGCTTACTTTCTCTTCATTCCACAATGCATTTGTGGAATAGCTCTTCCTGTTATAGACCTCACCTCCTGTTGACAGCATCAGTACAGTAAGAAACAGAAATGGGTGGATATTCTGCTGAGAGGCTCCTTGGGGGCCAGAATAGCAGAGGGTGCCTACTACAGGGACGTGCAGTCAGGGGAGGCAGGTGAGGCAGAGTCTTACCTGCCATGAACATAAAAAAAAAACAATTCGAGCTTCGAGGTTCGTAGCTTGACGACCTGAGGTCACAGAGACCCCAAATTTGGGGAGTGGGTAGCCTAAGTCCTACCCCACCACTGGTAAATTTGGGGCTCCTGCGTCCTGTGGTTCCAGAGATACGGGGCTCCTTACGCAGACTGTCAGAAGATCCATACAGAGCGGCCAGTTTAAATACAAGCTGGCACACTCTGTTTGCAGCAGACTGAGAGGATGAGCTCACAGTGCCTCTCCTCACTTCTTGTCAGAGGCACTGAGCTCAATGGACAGCTTGGAGCCTTGGACCAATGGCAAAGCACCATTGGCCCCAGCTTTCCAGTAAAAATGCAGCAGTGGAGGCACGCGTCTCACTGCAGTGTCATAGATGGGGCATGTGTCTAAAAGACACATGCTCTCTTCCAGCACAGGCCTCTTAACTACAAGGAAAAAACATGGGTTTATGAGTATAAGATTTACCCACAATCCCATGTTTTTCTCACACAGTTAAGAGTGAGAATGAGAATCTGCTGCTGTTGAAAAGGTACTGTTATAATCAAGCTAAATCATATATTATTATGCTATACGTTCTAAGATAATAATTTATTATTTATCTATTTGTGAAATTACTGGTTTGAAGTTATAACTTCAAACTCCAGTAATTTGTCCGTTAAGCCCCCTGCTTAAGTTGAATACAGTTTTTAAAGATATGGTAAATTACCTTAAAAACAATATATAATAATTATTTGTATATTACCTATGGCAATTAACCCCTTGCCACCCAGGCCAATTCTGACACTTCTCTCCTACATGTAATAATCATCCTTTTTTTTGCAAGAAGATTACTTAGAACCCCCAAATATTATATATAATGTTTTAGCAGACACCCTAGGGAATAAAATGTGGATGTTTTCAACATTTTATGTTACACAGTATTTGCGCAGCAATTTTTCGAACACATTTTTTTGGTAAAAAAAAAAACTGTTTCATGAATATAAAAAAAATAAAAACACTAAACATAACCCGATTTTTTTGTATAATGTGAAGGATGATGTTACGCCAAGCAAATAGATACCTAACATGTCATGCTTTAAAATTGCGCACACTCGTGGAATGGCGCCAAACTTCAGTACTTAAAAATCTCCATAGGCAACGCTTGAATTTTTTTTTCAGATTACATGTTTAGAGCTACAGAGGAGGTCTAGTGCTAGAATTATTGCTTTCTCTCTAACGATCTTGGCATATGTAACCTGTGTGTATCTGGCTCTGATACTAGCCAGTGCCTCACCACCAGCCACTGATCTCACCGTAGGACCCTGGTGCCTAGACACAGTCATGTGAAAAAGCGCTCTGCTGATTCTAGTCAGCAATCATACAGGTAAAGGAACTTTTTTTCTGATTACTAGTCACATTACACTTATAAAAAAATCCCTCTTAGACATTTTTTTTTTTATATTTTATTCATTGATCCACTTTGGCATTTTGTCACTGCACATTGCATTGTCCTTTTTAGCAATATATACACATATATTTCTCAAAATAAAAAATAGTTTAACATTAACCACTTTCTGCCCACGCTATAGCTGAAAGAAGGCTACAGCGTAGGCTTCCAGTGCTGAGAGGATGTCTATTGACCCCTGCGGTGCGCGGCCGTGAACGTCAAGTTCTTCGGACTTCGCTGATCACAGAACAGGTTAAAGGGCCAATCACAGCGGCCCTTTAACATGTGATCAGCTGTAAGAAATGAAGAATAGAAAAATAGAAGAAAGCCATTAACCGGCTTCTGTTACAGGGGCATCGGTCCCAATCTGTGCCCGCCAGTGCTGCTAATCAGTGCCAACCACTGCCACCTATCAGTGCCCGCCAGTGCCACCTATTATTGCCCACAAGTGCTGCCAATCAGTGCCCAACAGTGCCTACCAGTGCCACCTATTAGTGCCTACCAGTGGTGCCAATCAGTGCCCACCAGTGTCACCTATCAGTGCTGCCTATCAGTGCCGCCTATCAGTACCAATCAGTGCCTATCAGAGCCCATCAGTGCCACCTATCAGAGCCCATCAGTGCCACCTATCAGAGCCCATCAGTGCCACCTATCAGTGCAACCTAATCAATGCCTCCTCTTCAGTGCCCACCAGTGCCGCCTCATCAGTACCCACCAGTGCCACCTGATCAGTGCAGCTTCATCAGTGCCCATCAATGCCACCTATCAGTTCCCATCAGCGTAACCTCATCAGCGCACATCAGTGAAGGAGAAAAATTACCTGTTTGCAAAATTTTATAACAAAGTATGACATTTTTTTGTTTTTTTTTCACATTTTTCTGTCTTTTTTTTGTTTTTTTTTTAGCAAAAACAAAAACAAAAAACCCAGTGGTGATTAAATACCACCAAAAGAAAGCTGTAGTTGTATGAAAAAAATATAAAAAATTAGTTTGGGTTCAGTGTTGCATGACCACGCAATTGTCATTAAAATTGCGACAGTGCTGAAAGCTGAAAATTGGCCTGGGCTGGAAGGGGTATAAGTGCCCGGTGAGCAAGTGGTTAAAGGAATTCTATGGTCACAACACCACTTTAATTTTACAAACATCAGCTTTGTAACAGCAATACAAACAATTATTATCTTTGATAATTCCATATAAGCTTTTTTGAAAAATCAAATTTCCTGTTTTGAGTGCTGTCTGTCTGCTGACCATCTCTTTCCACAACTTGCTGGATGCTCAACATGCTTTGCAGTTTTATCTCTGCTGTTTACTTTCAACGTCTAAGGACTATATATCCCATGGTACCTTGCTGGCTGCAAGCAGTGATTCCCGTACTGACTCTGCCTCCTGAAACTCCTCCTCTCGGCACCTCTGTAGTTTAGAAGGAAGGGTCTGTGAATTCTGTGACACAACAGTGCCTACTCACGGGGAATAGTGAATACATATCACAGAAGTAAATGTGTGGGGATCTTCCAAAGTAAGATTACAAACTTCAAAAATTTGCAGATTAATAGGTATTAGTCAGAAATAATTGAAATTATTATTATACCCGAATATAATGATTTTACATTTTAGCATTTTAGATACGCTTTAAAGCAGAGGTGCAGCTTTTTTTTAAAAGTCAGCAACTACTAACAGTGTAGCTGCTGACTTTTAATAAGGACACTTACCTGTTCTACACGCCCGCAATGTCGGTCCTGCCACGGCGATCGATCGCTGCTGCCAGGCTCCCGGCTCCTCCAGCCTTACGGCTTCACTGCCCGTTTCCTACTGCGCATGCGCCACTCGCACGGCGCTTTGTGAATGGGCGGCTTGCCTCCTGGGATACACACAGTTCTCAGAAGGCAGCGCGCCCCATTCACAAGAAGAGGAAACTGAAGTTCTCAATCCGAGGACAAGGAAGAGGCACAGCAGAAGGCAGATTAGGGGACTTCCGCATAGCAACAGGCATTTCGGGTGAGTATATATTTTTTTTTTTTCTATAATTTTTTTTCTATTTTTTTTTAGGATTTTTAATGTATTTTTTTTTCTGGGTGGACCTCCGCTTTAAGTAACAAACACACACAACAAGGTTTCTGCAATATTAATTTGTATTTAAAGTGTATTTGATTTAAAAGTGATTGTGTAAAAAAATATATTCCTGCAGTTATATTAAACACAACACATGTTAATCCTCAATGACAATGTATAATGTGTAACATTTACAAAACTATGGAATGTAGTAGACACATCACTTCAAACGTTTGATATTCAAACAAGCAAAATTAAATTGCAAAGTGCATGTCCATTCCATGTAATCTTAATACAGTGTTAATGATGAAATTGCCAGAAAGGTACCTGAGCACCTAATAATAAACAAACATATATCTCCAGACAGTGCTGAATAAAATGTGCAGATTTCCAAGAGCTGTTGCTCAGACATTCTTGGGAACACTTTTCTGGAAATGTTCTTTAAAGCGGAGCTCCACCCTAAAGTGGAACTTCCGCTCATCGGAACCCTCCCTCCCTCCGGTGTCACAATTGACACCTTTCAGGGGGGAGGGGGGTGAAGATACCTGTCTAAGACAGGTATTTTCACCCACTTCCGGGAGTCCTCTCTGCGGGAAATCTGCGGGAAGTACGTCACATCCCGCAGAATACCTGTTGTGTTCTGGGAGACACTCGGCTCCCAGAACACTCGGGGACCAGTCAGAACGGTGCAGCGCGACTCGCGCATGCGCCGTAGGGAACCGGGCAGTGAAGCCGCAAGGCTTCACTGCCTGGTTCCCTCACCGAGGATGGCGGTGGGGGCAGCAGAGTGATGAGCGATTGCTCGTCCTCTGCTGCGGACGTCGCTGGACTCCAGGACAGGCAAGTGTCCTAATATTAAAAGTCAGCAGCTGCAGTATTTGTAGCTGCTGGCTTTTAATATTGTTTTTTTTGGAGGAGCTCCGCTTTAAGGGCCAGTTCACACCAGACGCAGTTCCGTTCAGTTCCGTGTGCTTTTTTTCTGCACAAAATGCATGCACAGTGTTTTCCATGTATTCCAATGGCTCTAGTTCACACCATGCAGTCCGTTTCCGGTCAGTTTCTGCACCGGAAACTAACCAGAAAACTGACTGCATGGTGTGAACTAGAGCCAACAAGAGCCATTGGAATACATGGAAAACACTGTGCATGCATTTTTAGTGCCGAAAAAATGCGCACAAAACTGTACGGAACTGCGTCTGGTGTGAACTGGCCCTAAATGTTTTTGTTTTAAAATGTTATTCTCTGTACTTTGCATTTCAATGGATGGGTACAGCAGAAAGCCAAGGGAATATGGTACAATAAAAACATATGTAAGGATCCCTATAGAAAAGCTCCAGGGTTGCCAAGCTAGAAGATGACCCTAAGGCAGGTCTTAAAACATACAGCGAGGGTTAGATATGCCCACTGGCTTGGGCAAACTTAGATGACATTCAATAACACAGTTTATCAAAGAAAGTATTTAGGAAAACCATAGCATTTAACATTTGAGTAAACCACCAAAGCACAGACTTGGGAGAAGTTGCCCAAAGGTGCTCAAACCAGTCTATGGATACTGCCAGAGACACCAGTTCTTCTGGCTAAATGCAAGAATATCAGGTAGTCATACCTGCATAGGAGGTACCTAGTGACTTACCCAATGATAATGTAGATATTTGCCAGCACACCATGGAACGACATGAATAGCGTCCAAACGGATGATTTATTGCATGAACAAGGGGAGTGCAATGTTTCCTAGTCACGCAGGACCCCTTTGTCATGCCTGACAAAGGGGTCCTGCGTGACTCCGAAATGTTGGACTCTCCTTGTGTTGTGATCATGCAATAAATCATCCGTTTGGATGCTATTCATGTCGTTCCATGGTGTGCTGGCAAATATCTACATTGTGATTTGAACCAGTTTCCAGCTGGTTGTTGCTGCAGCACCCTGATTTCAGGGCTCATCCAAGAACGTGTGCGATGGGAATATGAAGTATTACCCAATGATAATAACACAAAACATGACTCCAATGTGATCTGGTTTGTTTTGGATGACAGAAGTAATGTTTAGTCTTGGTTACCAGTGTTTTACAATCATGTATTTAACAGATCTTCTTCTTCACAGTGCAAATACTTGGTGCATAGGCAAGCACTGATACAAGAAAGGACTTTCCTCTCCTTTAGGAGATAGTGTAGAGTCACATATTCTTACATCTGATACAGACTTCATAATAATGAACTGAAGTGCAGAGGAGAACATAAGTCCATGTTGCTTAAGTCAGTGAACCAAAGTCCTACAAACATTTTGTGGTTGGATGGCTTTCTATCAGAAATACCGGGCAGGTTTCCTCTTTCTCTGGCTTACTGTAGACATTATATACATCGCTTTTTAACCATTGCTAGAAAGGAAGAAAAAGGACACAGTCAAGCATTCTGACAATACCTGCATAATTTGTAAAGGAAGTTAAAGCAACAATAAATACAGTTTCCCATTAATGGATTTTCCTAAAGAAATAAAACTGCACTCCCCTTTGGCTTTTTTTGTTGTTTTGTTTTTGTTTTTTTTGGGAAGTGGGGGGGGGGGGGCTTGTGAATAAACAAGCTATTTCTCAAGTTTTCAGTCTTCATTTGGGACATCCTATTTCCATGATACAATAAGGTCAATATACTAAAACTGAAGAGTGCAAAATCGGGTGCACCTGTGCATGAAGGTAATCAGCTTCTAACCTCTTCAGCTTGTTCAATTAAGCTTTGACAAAAAAAAAAAAAAAACTGGAAGCTGGTTTCTATGCAGAGTTGCACCAGATTTTGCACCCCCCAATCAGCCCCAATATGTATAGAATGCATTAAGGTAAAACTTCTGCCGTTAGAACCACTGGTAAAATCCTTTTTATCGCTAGGTTCACTTCTTAACGGAACTACTTTTTATTTTATAAACAAGGCAAGCTGGATATAGTAGGTGATCATGGAGCAATGCAAGAAATTGATTTAAATATTTCTCAAATATGCAAGGTTAGGTGATTTTATTGGGAAATGCCATCAAAATTACAGATTTAGCTTTCTAAACATTGTTTCTTGGGTGTAAATGTTTACCTGAAAATCTTTTGGAAAAATTCTTGACGGATCTGGGATTTGAGGGCAGATAAAGGCCTTCAGTCTGTGTAAAGAAAAAAAGGATTGTGAACACATAAAACTGCCTAAAGTAAATTAAGTTTGTGCATATTTTCAGACCATCTGCAGCGGTGCTTTGAAAATCAAAAATAACTGCAAATTGAAATACTTGTCGGTTATCTAAAGCCAAGAACAAACATTTTATATATTGGAGCTTATCAGTCCTTAGATGTGTTGACTGCATTATTTATTATTTTTCCATTTAGGAACATTTACAGCATTATAGAAAATACCTGTTGATCTTGCCAAAAATTATTGTAGGTGTCCTTGTTAGTGTTACTTCTAATTCCCTCCCTCTTCCCAATGTAATGAAGATGAAGAAAGGGAGACTCTAGGACGGGAAATGTATTATTCTCAGGATTACTAGGTGAAAACTATTGGAAGGAATGATAAGGGGTCATATCCAAGAATCTGCTGATGAAAATAGTATCATTAGTAGTAACCAAAATGGATTTATGTAAGACCGAGATCGTTCTTGCTAGACCAATCTTTTAAAATTCTATAAGGTGGTCAGTTGTAATTTGGATAGAGGAAGGCCTTTGGGTGTAGTATACCTAGATTTCACTAAGGCATTTGATACAGTACGCCATAAATGCTTAATTTACAGATTAAGGTCTTTTAACATTATTGAGATTGCATGTACTTGTATAGAAGACTGGTTGCAGGACCGTGTCTAGAGGTGGGGAATAATGGTATATTTCCTGAATCTTCTGTAGTTATGAGTGGTGTACCCCAAGGCTCTGTCCTGGGACCAATTTTTCTTAACTTGTTCATAAGGGATATAGAGGTTAGAATAAATAGTTCAATCTCAGTGTTTGCTAATGATAAAAAGCTAATCAGGGTAATAACTTCACAACAGGATACAAGAAGATCTCGATAAAATAGAGGGCAGCTATATGGTAGATGAGGTTTAATATTGAAAAGTGTAATGCACTTGGGAACTAAAAATATACATGCAAGTTACATGATAGGGGGAGAACTTCTGGGGGAATCGAGGATAGAAAAGGATCTGGGGTCCTGGTAGATCACAGACTCAGCAATAGCATGTAATGCAAAACTGCAGCAAGCAAGGCTAGCAGAATATCAGCATGCATTAAAAAGGATTTTACTCAAGAGAGAAAATTATAATTCTACCACTTTACAAAACTCTGGTTCGGCCACATCTTGATTGTGCTGTCCAGTTTTGGTCATCAATATTCAAGAATGCTGTGTTTGAACTGGAGAGAGTCCAGACAAGGGCAAAACAGCTAATAAGGGGCCAGTTATGAGGAACAACTACAAACAATAAATGTATTCTCCCTGGAGAAGAGGTGCTTAAGAGGAGCGATAATCACAATATACAAATCTTTAAATGGTGACTGTATAATTGGGAGGAAACTATTTAAACCCTTCCCGCTGCCGCCTCCCAGCCCTTTAAGAGCTTCTAAAGACCAGGAGGCAGAGGCAGGCATTCAGGCCATGTGACTGCTGTGATTGGCTGTCACAGCGGTCACATGATCAGAAAGCTCCCGATCTCAAGAATTCATCTGGAGCTTTACGGTACTTCCGGTGTCTGGGCTGGGAGCACACAGGCTGCATGCTCTCAGCACAGAAAGTGTTTGCATAGGGCTGCATATATGCACAACGTCAGTGAGAACAGGTTAACCTAATGTATCTAAAGAGGACATGTGGCCACACAATGAAGTTGGATGAGAAGCAGTTAAATCTTAAACTGTGTAAGGCAGGGGTGCCCAACCAGTGGCCTGCGGGCCACATGTGGCCCGCGGAGCCCTCTGATGTGGCCCGCGACCTCCTGTTCTGGGATGGAGGGTTGGCAAGCCCAGATTGCAGGTTGCCTACCAGCCATGCCAGAGCATCAGTGTTGAGAATGAACCCAGCAGTAGAGAAAGCAAGCAGCTGCGGAGCAGAGCCGGAAAAGCCAATACTTCCTGTATAGCACTGGCTCCTGTCATAGGTAGCCTTAGGCCCCTTTAACATGGATCTGTCTGACCCAATCGGACCCTCCATTCACCTCTATGGAGTGGCAGATGGTAAACAGACTTGTGTCCGTTTACACCTGCCTATTTCCAATCTGATCTGCTAAAAAAACAGAAGTGGATCCGTCCCTTTCCATTTGATCAGATGGAGAGGGCCCATAGAGTAGAGTGGGCTGTGTCTGCTTTGCATACGCAGAGTAAACATGGACCTGTCATCTGCTCATTGTGGCCCGCAGCTGGTTACCAAGTCGCTTAAGTGGCCCTCGCTCTTCAAAAGGTTGGGTACACCTGGTGTAAGGGGTCCTTTACTGTTAGAGCAGTAAAGATAGAGAACTCCCTTCCACAGTTGGTGGTGTTAGTGAGGGGTAGACAAATAAAAAAAAACAATAGATGTGTTGCTTAGAAAATGCAATTTACAGGGATATTAAAAGTAGTAGTGACGAGTACACATACACAGTGGTAATCACCAGTCTGCTGGTATGTGATTGTGGTTCCACAAACTCGAAATCTTTGTACAGGGTGAGGCTGGAAGGGTCATTGTGGCATATCAGTGACAGCATGGTGTGAGTTTGACCAGCCATTTGTCACAAGTTGGTGAAGATTGTTGAGGACAGACGCTGCATCAGTCACAGCCACATCTAAGGACTAGCAAACTGCAAAATATTTCATTTATACTTTGGGTGATACATATATTTTAGTAATTTTGTAGAGCCGTTATAAATGCTTACTATCAACTTATAACAGTATTTTCTGATTTTATCTGTTGGAATTACATATGAAAGTATTGCCCCCCTAAAACAAACTGTGTATGTAACCCCAATTGCCAACAAATCCCCCCCAAAAAACAAGGAGCTTATATTTTATTTAATTATCGAAAGAAAACAACGCAAGTCATTCCTTTAAAGTGTATGTCAGGAAACTGGGCAAGTGTACTGCTGGACTACAGAACATCTTCCTTTTTCATAGCCGTATCATATGGTATCATATTGGGGAAGTGTTCTGTAGTCCAGGAGAAGAACCCGGCAGGGAAAATAACACTGTGTAAGATTTCAATGCAGCAGGAAGTGCGCATGAAATTAGGAGATCTTTGAAATTCAGGCAGTATCAACAGGTATTTTGCTGTATTTTAAAAGGATAAAACATGGGAAAATGTGCTTGCATGCAGATCAGATTTAATTTTTATTTTGCCAACACATATACTTTAAGTTCCTGTAATCAACTTTTATCTATCTCACGGGCAGGCCCTAATGTACAAAATCATTTACTCAACCGGCATACTGCATGTTGAAGATTGCTAATTTTTGTCAGCCGTACATATGAAACCTTGGCTTCCCAACAATTATGCATGTTTATTACTTAGTTGTTTTAATGGGGTTCTATCAGAGGATCCGAGATAGAAGACCAGAAATTGCCGCTCCAGGCAGATTAAGTTTTGGAAAGATGTTTCTCTCTCAGAGACCAAAGGTGCCGGCAATGCACATAGCAATGAAAACAAAAATGGAGAGGACAGCCGCACTCCAATCCAACGTATGTTTATTGACAAAAGACAGGCACTACAAAAACCAGCATAAACCAGGCCACTGACGCGTTTCACACTTGTTCAGATGAGTAAACACTGAACAAGTGTGAAACGCGTCAGTTGTCCTGGTTTATGCTGGTTTTTGTAGTGCCTGTCTTTTGTCAATAAACATACGTTGGATTGGAGTGCGGCTGTCCTCACCATTTTTGTTTTCATGGATCCGAGATAGAAGTTATCAACCCTCACTTACTATGTGAGGTCCAGCCATGATCAGCTGCTAAATGGACATGCAAATGTTATTTATTTTTCCCTATGTTGTACCCCTTTTCTTCCATGTCTGTCTTATCCTCCCCTTCACTGTTCACGTCGCCCACTCCTTTTCATGCCATGTTCTGGAAGCTACCTAAGGTGTTTATTGGCAGTCCCAGTTTCCCCGCTCCCAGTCTATGCTATGCTCCCTGCCAGCTGTTCCCATACCAATCCATGATACATTTCCAGCTACTTCTCCCTGTTCACTGTTTGTTCCCTGCCACCTCTACCCAAAACCCCATCTATGTTACATTCCCTGCCAGCTCTCCCCATCCACATTCATGCTATGCTCTTTGGCAACCCCATCCCCCAACCACTCTGTGTTCCCTGCAAACTCTACCCTCTCCCCATCTATGCTACATTCCCCATCTATTCCACATATCCTTGTCCATGTCATGTTCCCTGCCAGCTCTCCCCAAACCCATCCATGCTACATTCCTTGCTAACGTTTCCCATATAGTTAGGGTTGCCACCTTTTCTTCAAGTCAAACCCGAACATTTTTTTATAGTATAGACTATACATATATTTTGCTATTAAATAACATTTCTAATCATATAAAGTTAATAACAAGGGTCCCCCTTTACATCAGAGTCCACAGAGTTCCCCTTTTACATCTGAACTCGCAGAGTTCCCTATCACTGTAAGGGGGGACTCTGCAGACTCTGATGTAAGGGAGAACTCTGGGGACTCTGACATAAGGGATGATATGGGAACCCTGATTTAAGAGGGAACACTGAGAATTATGATGTACGGAGAAGGCTCTGAGGTAAGGGGAAACACTGTGGCTTCTGGTGCTCTGATTTGCCTTAGTGTACTTACTCAGAGGCAGGAGAAAGAAGGGGGAGACTTCAGTCAGAGACAATGATGGATGGTAAGCTCACTCACCCCTTGGCAGTCAGCACCCCTCATCCATATGTATCTGAGGCTGCTGGACTTCAAATTTCCGGCCCCAACTTTCCTTAGGCTCAGCACCGTGGATTGGAGTGTGGACAGACATGGAGCTGTAGGGGTGTTTGGTTGGGGTAGGTTGTTAGTGCTGGCTTTGGGGAGTGTGAGAGCATGACAGAAACTCTCAGCTCAGACAACTGCAGCCATCAACCCTGCTGGGAAGCCATAGTCCAGTCTAAATAATGTGTCCGGGTTTCAGGCAGTCTGAAACCCGGATGCATGATTTCAAACCCGAACTGTCCGGGTGAATCCTGGACAGGTGGCAACCCTACATATAGTCCATGTGCCTTGTTAGCTATACCCACCCACAACCATACTACATTCCCACCAGCTCTACTTTTCCCTATCTATGCTCTGTTCTTTGGCAGCTCTCCCCTTGTCCATTTGGTGTTTCCTGCAAGCTCTACCCTGCTCTTTTTCATGTTGCATTTCCTGGCAGATCTTCTGATCTGTTCCATGTTTCCTGCCAGGTCTATGACTCCCAGCTCCACATTCAGTTACATTGGCTGCCCCCCAAGATTAGTTCTAATGAGATTGAATTCTTGACCAAAAACAAGTTCAGCTAAAATAATTCCTATTAGGACAATAATGCATACCAGTGTGTTATGAAACATCCAAAAGGCCAATAAACATCCAAAACATTCTAAATGAACCTGTTCTTGAATAAGAACATCTCTGCTAGTTAAAAAAAAAAGAAAGAACGACCAGAAAAAAAAACCCCTTACGTTTCTATATGGACAAGTAAGATAACTGCTGCAATAATGACTACAGCTGAAATGATGAGAGGTACAATTATAGATGTTAATCTTTTGTCATCCTTCCCTAGAAAACAACCAAAAACAAGCAATTAATCTACATGCAAAAATATATTGTTCCATGAAAAAAAGAATATTTCAAATTTAGCAGATTTATAAGATGAATTAAAGAATACATTTAAAAACAAATTTCAATGGTACTAAATGACAATTGTTAGCATATGCATAGAGGAAAATATTCAAACAGAATAATTCAGTTAATCTGCAACCACATTCACAGATGTCTAGAAGAAGTGAGAGCCGCAAAATACTTGGAAAACAGCTCATGCGTAAAAACGCCTTTTCTATATTTACAGGATTGTTTTAGTGGCATTTAGTCTTACATTTTGTGTGATAACTGGGAAACACATCTGTTTTCACTCAAGAGAAAAATATCATCTTAGTAAAATAAAACTTTTTTCTTGTTTTGGATAGATGATTAAGAATTTCAGCTTTCTATCCCTGTTTGTGTCCCTGGATAGGACATTTGTTCTTACTATTCTAAAAACTAGGAGAGGAAATGTGGGGAAATATATATTTTACAGTTGTCATTGAACAGAAATACAGGGGAATCTTCCAACAGGAACACGCGTTGGTGACAGCTGTCAAAAAAATATGAGATTTCCCCTTACATCAAAGAGATAAAGGAAATAACTTTGGTTTGTGTTTTAAAGCTGTTGAGTAGAGACATGGGAGTCGCTAGCACAGGGCAGGTGCCCCTGCGTTAGGTTTGCCACCTGTCCGGGATTCACCCAGATATTTTGGGTTTTGAATCACGTGTCCGGGTTTCAGGCAGGCTGAAACCTGGACAAATTATTCAGACCGGGCTCCCCAAGTAACCAAAATAGTAACACACAAATCTAATGCCACCCGGCAGCTGTCTGGGGGCAGGTTCGGCATCACTGGGGGGCAGGGCGATAATGTCAGCAAGAGCAATTTGGCCATATCCACTGTTCACTGCGGCATGCTATGTGCACCGCATTACTGCTCTCCTTGGGGCATCCAAAAGTGTCCCAGGGTTTGGCTTGAAGAAAAGGTGGCAACCCTACCCTGCATCTCTTGCCTGGGGTGCTAGGTCCTGATGCTGCTGCTGCTTAGTCATTTCTCTAGTGTCTGTGTCTGCCCAACATGTTGGTATAAGCCACATTTGTTGTGTACAAAGGAGCATGAAGCCTTAAACAGGGCCCAACCTGTCATGCCACTCTCCTCAACACTGCTGCACCCCATGCTTTCCTTTCGGCAGGAGTGTGGACAAGGAACTGAAGAGGCTGGAGGACAGCATGTTATGTTACTAGAGGGGTAAGTGATAGTGTGTGCATGTGTGCATGTGTGTGTGCATATACAGTACACAGTGGGGTTGATTTGCTAAATCTGGAGAGTGCAAAATCTGGTGCAGCTCTGAATAGAAAACAATCAGCTTCCAGTTTTTTTTTCAAAGCTTGATTGATGAAGCTGAAGTTAGAAGCTGATTGGCTACCATGCACAGCTGCACCAGATTTTGCATTCTCCAGTGTTAGTAAATCTCCCCCAGTGTGTGTATACAGTGCATCTGGAAAGTATTCACAACGCTTCACTTTTTCCACATTTTGTTATGTTACAGCCCAGGGACATGCAGTCAGGGGAGGCATGAACAAAAAAAAATTTAACAACTTTGAGGGTGTGTAGCTGAAGTCCTACCCCACCACTGGTCAACATTTGGGGCTCCTATCATCTATGGTTCCAGAGATACAGGGCCCCTTGTGCAGCCTGTCAGAAGCTACATACAGAGCAGCCAGTTTAAATACAAGCTGGCACACTGTTTGCAGCAGACTTAGGCTCTGTTTCCCCTATTGCAATCCCAAAGTCGTGCGATTTACAATGCGACTTTGCAATGCGATTTTTGATGCGATGTCATGCTACCAGTGAAAACCATTAGTGGTAGGGTAACCAAAGCACATAAACCCAAGGTAAGTATAGTGGCAAGTCCTAGTTGCAATCTCGGAACACCCAAGGGGATAGTATGTGACCGGTCAAAATATATTAATGCATTAAAGTGTTTGTTCACCAATGCCAGAAGTCTGCCAAAATAGGTGAGTTGGAAGCTGTGGTGCATCAGGAGAGCTATGATGTAATCGGTATTGCTGAAACTTGGCTTCATTACTCACATGACTGGGCTATTAATATTCCTGGCTATGCACTCTTTCGGAAAGACAGGGTAAAAAGGAAAGGTAGAGGGGTCTGTCTCTATGTGAGAAGTGATCTCAAAGTGAGTGTGAAAGAGGACCTGGTGGATGGAGAGTGTGATGAGTCTGAAGCATTATGGGTGGAACTGCATACAGATGTGCGTAGTTCAAAGTTAATCATTGGAGTTTGTTATAGACCACCCAATGGTAATGAGGAGGTGGAGACTCAGCTCCTTGCACAGATGGAAAGGGCTGCAAGGGCTGGGACGGTGATAATAATGGGGGATTTTAACTACCCAGAAATTGACTGGAGTAATGGCACTGCTGGGACAGTTAAAGGGCAACATTTTATAAACCTATTACAGGACAATTTTATGGTCCAGTTTATTGAGGCCCCAACTAGGAATGATGCTCTGTTGGACCTGGTAATCTCAAACCATGCAGAACGTATTACTAATGTTCAGATAAAGGAACACCTGGGTAGCAGTGACCATAACATGATTTCATTTGATGTTAGCTGTAAGCAAAAATCACATACGGGAAAGATAAAAACACTTCATTTCAAAAGAGCAAATTTTCCAAGGATGAGGGCTGCTCTCCAGGACTTAGACTGGGAGAGAATATTGGCATCAATGGGCACAGAACAGAAATGGGAATTCTTCAAAAAGACTGTTTGTGAACTGCAAAGTATGTTCCCATGGGCAATAAGTTTAAAAGGCTAAATAAAACCTATGTGGCTCACGGCCAAAGTTAAAAAAGCTATAAACTATAAGAAAAGAGCTTTTAAAAAATATAAAAATGAAGGAACACTAGTGTCATTTAAATGTTACAAAGAATATAACAGAATATGTAAAAAGGAAATCAAGGATGCAAAAATTCAAAACGAACGACAGATTGCAAAAGATAGAAGGACAAACCCCCAAAAATTCTTCAAATATATTAAAGGTCAAGTCTGAGCATGTAGGCCCTTTATAAAATAATCTAGAGTGGATGACTGGGGACAAAGAAAAGGCTAATTTATTAAATACTTTCTTCAGCTCTGTGTATACAAAGGAGCATGGGGGAGCTCATGTCCATAATGGGGGTGGTAGTGACACAGCCCCAAATCCACAATGGCTCAAAAGTGATATGGTCAAGAAATATTTAGACAGAATAAAGGTGGATAAAGCACCTGGACCAGATGGCATACACCCACGGATCCTAAAAGAATATAGCTCTGTAATTTCAAAGCTATTGTATTTAATTTTTAGGGACTCATTAATGACAGGAATGGTACCACTGTGGTACCTACAGTATATTTAAAAAGGGAACAAAGTGTTTACAAAGTAACTATAGACCTGTTAGTTTAACTTCTATAGTTGGGAAGATACTGGAGAGATTAATAAAAGACCACATGGACGAGTTCTTGCTGGAAAAAAACATTTTAAGCAACAGACAGCATGGATTCATGAAAGACAGAAGTTGTCAGACAAACCTGATTTCTTTTTATGAAGAGGTAAGTAAAACCTTGGACAGAGGGGTGGCGGTGGACGTGGTATACTTGGATTTTGCAAAAGCGTTCGATACAGTTCCCCACACATGGCTAATGTGTAAGCTAAAGTCTACAGGCTTGGAAATATCCGTTTGTAAATGGATAGAAAACTGTCTAAAAGACAGAATTCAGAGAGTCGTGGTTAATGATTCTTACTCTGAATGGTCTAAGGTTATCAGTGGTGTACCCCAAGGTTCAGTGTTGGGACCCTTACTTTTTAATATCTTTATAAATGATATTGGGTCTGGGATCAAAAGTAACATTTCTGTCTTTGCAGATGACACCAAGCTATGCAGTGGATGTCTCCAATTTACAAGCCGACCTCAATGCTCTGTCTAATTAGACGACTATGTAGAAGATGAGGTTTAATGTTGATAAATGTAAAGTTATGCACTTGGGGGCTAAGAATATGCATGCATCATACATACTAGGGGGAGTACAACTGGGGGGGATCCATAGTGGAGAAGGATCTGGGGATTTTGGTAGATCATAAGCTCAATAATGGCATGCAATGCCAAGCTGTGGTTTTCAAAGCAAGCAAAGTCCTTTCTTGTATTAAGAGAGGTATGGACTCCAGAGAGGGAGATATAATTTTGCCCCTGTTCAAATCATTAGTAAGACCTCATCTGGAATATGCAGTTCAGTTTTGGGCACCAGTTCTCAAAAAGGATATTGGGGAACTGGAGAAAGTGCAGAGAAGGGCAACCAAACTGATAAGAGGCATGGAGGGGCTCAGCTATGAGGAGAGATTAGAGGAACTGAATTTATTCACTCTTTAGAAGAGGAGATTAAGGGGGAATATGATCAATATGTACCAATATATAAGGGGTCCATATAGTGAACTTGGTGTTGAGTTATTCACTTTACGGTCAACACAAAGGACAAAGGGGCACTCTTTACGTCTAACGGAAAAGAGATTTCCTCTCCAAATACGAAAAGGTTTTTTCACAGTAAGAGCTGTGAAAATGTGGAATAGACTCCCTGCAGAGGTGGTTCTGGCCAGCTCAGTAGATTGCTTTAAGAAAGGCCTGGATTATTTCCTAAATGTACATAATATAACTGAGTACTAACATTTATAGGTAAAGTTGATCCGGGGAAAATCTGATTGCCTCTCGGGGGATCAGGAAGGAATTTTTTCCCCTGCTGTAGCAAATTGGATCATGCTCTGCTGGGGTTTTTCGCCTTCCTCTGGATCAACTGTGGGTACAGAATTGGATATATGGGATTGTATGACATTATATATTTTTTTATTTATTATTTATTTATTTATTTGTTTTTTATGGTTGAACTGGATGGACTTGTGTCTTTTTTCAACCTGACTAACTATGTAACTATGTGAGAACAAGTCGCACCGAAGTCGGAACAAAGTAGTGCAAGAACCTTTTTGGGAGTCGCTGCAACTTGAGTCGCACCAATTAGAACAGGGACCATTGAAATACATGGGTTTTGACTTGTCATGCGACTTCACATGTGTCAAGTCCCACAACAACTCACAGTAGTTGAAACAGAGCCTTAGAGGATGAGCTCACAATGCCTCTCGTCACTTCTTTTCAGTGGCACTGAGCTCAATGGATAGCTTGGAGTCTTGGACCAATGGTAAACTACCATTGGCCCAAGCTGTCCAATAAAAATGCTGCAGTGGAGGCACGCCTCTCACTGCAGTGTCATAGAAGGGGGCATGTGTCTAAAAGACAAATACTCCCTTCCAGCCCAGCCCTCTTAACTACAAGGAAAAAACATGGGTTTATGGGTATAAGTTTAACCCATAATCCCATGTTTTTATCACACATTTAAGAGGGAGGATGAGAATCTGCTGCTGCTGAAAAGGTCCAAGTTAAATTATATATTATTATGCTACATGTTATAAGATAATAATTTATCATTTATCTATTTACTGTGAAATTACTGGTTTACAGTTATAACTTCAAACTTCAATAATTTGTCCATTAAGCCCCCTGCTTGAGCACAGTTTTTGAAAATATAGTAAATTAGCTTAAAAATAATATATAATAATTATTTGTATATTACTTACTTATGGTAATTAGCCCCTTGCGACCCAGGCCTGACACTTCTCTCCTACATGTAAAAATCATAATTTTTTTGCTAGAAAATTACTCAGAACCCCCAAACATTATAAATATTGTTTTAGCAAACACCCTAGGGAATACAATGGGGGTCATTGCAAAAATATTTTTGTTACACAGTATTTGCGCAGCAATTTTTCAAAAAAAACCCCACTAAAGTTAGCCTGATTTTTTTGTATACAGTGGAACCTTGGATTACGAGCATAATCCGTTCCAGGGGAATGCTCGTAATCCAAAGTACTCGCATATCAGTACCCACTGAAGGCAATGGAAATGAAAATAATTAGTTCCGCATTGACTTCAATTGGATGAAGTACCGCGTTTGGCCTGAGGTGGGGGGCACTGGAGAGCCTCGGAAATGGCCGAAAAGGCCCGAGAACACGTCGGCTGACCTTGGCAAACCTCGAAAAGACTTAATACCCGAGATTTGCCGAGGTCAGCTGTGCTGTCCTCGGGCCTTTCCGTGCATTTCCGAATGGCGCTGATCAGCTGAGATCGGCGACGTTTGGCTCCGGCGCCCCCCCACCTCAGGCCAAGCGCGATACTGCACCCGCTTTGGCCTGAATCGTGCTCGTTTTGCAAGACGACACTCGCAAACCGAGTCACGATTTTTAAAAATACAGTGCTTGTATTGCGAAACGCTTGTTAACAGCATTACTTGCAATCCGAGGTTCCACTGTACTATGAAAGATGATATTACGCCAAGTAAATAGATACCTAACATGTCATGCTTTAAATTGCGCACACTTGTGGAATGGTGCCAAACTTCAGTACAGTGGAACCTTGGTTTACAAGTAACGTGGTTAACAAGCGTTTTGAAAGACGAGCAACTTTAAAAAAAAAATTCTGACTGGTTTGTGAAGAGTTCAAGCTAATGGGGTGTGCAGTACCCCATTTGGCCAGAGGTGCGGGGGTGCCGGTGACAGTCGGAACGGTTCTGAGCTGTTCGGAAATACTCAGAATCACTCGGAAATACCCAGAAACACTCCGTTCCCGAGTGTTTCCGAGATCAGCCGAGCTGGCTTTTCGGCGCCCCCCCCACCTCTGGCCACATGCGGTATTGCATGCCATAGAAGTCAATGCGGAACGAATTATCTTCGTTTCCATTGAGTTCTATGGGGAAACTCGCTTTGATATGTGAGTGCTTTGGATTACAAGCATTCTCCAGGAACAGATTATGCTCGTAATCCACGGTTTCACTGTACTTAAAAATCTCCATAGTCGATGCTTTAACATTTTTACAGGTTACACTTTTAGAGTTACAGAGGAGGTCTAGTGCTAGAATTATTTCTCTCGCTCTAACGTTCGCGGTGTATGTGACATGTGTGCATCTGGCTCTGATACTAGCCAGTGCCTCGCCAGCCACTGACCTCACTGCACGTCCCTGTTACAACCTTATTCCATGGATTAAATTTATCACAGATCGGGGTAAAGGGCCTTTTACCACATGGTCGAGTGATCACTGTCAACAAACTGGTTCTTGTCCGGTTCAGCTCCTCTCCTCAAACCGATACAGTGTGTGAGGAGAGGAGAGGAGAGAGAAGCTGCAGCAGAGTGTGGCTGCTTGATTTTTCCCTTGCTTAATTGTGCCCACAGTGCCACATCAGTCCCCACAGTGCCATCACAGGGCCACATCAATCCCCACAGTGCAATCACAGTGCTACATCAGCCCCAAGGTGCCATCACAGGGCCACATCAGTCCCCACAGTGCCATTACAGTGCCCATCAGTGCCACCTCAATGCTTCTACAGTGCCATCACTGCCACTACAGTGCCATCAGTGCCACTACAGTGCCAGCAGTGCCACTACAGTGCCCTACAGTGCCCATCAGTGAGTGCTCATTAGTGTCCTGCAGTGCACATCAGTACCCATCACTAAGTGCTTATCAGTGCCATCAATGCACATCAGTGCCATCAGTGAGTGTTCATCAGTGCCACCCTATCAGTGGATCCTCATCAGCACCCCCGTCAGTGCCATAAAAAATGCATAAATGCGTTTTATTTTCTTTCCTCATTGTGGAAAAAATGACATTCTCAAAAGACTCATTATGCCTCATAGAATATACGTTGGGGTGTTTGCTTTCCAAAATTGGGTAATTTTGTGGGTGTTTCCATTGTCCTGGTGCTCCAGAGTCTTCAAAATTGTAATAGGTAGTCAAGAAATTAGATGTGTTATTTATGTCCCTAGAATGCCTAAAGGTGCTCCCTGCATGTTGGGCCTCTATATGTGGCCAGGCTATGAAAAGGTCTCACACATGTGGTATCGCCATACTTAGGAGGAGTAGCAGAATGTGTTTTGGGGTGTAGTTGCAAGTATGCATATGTCATGTGAGAGAAATAACCTGTTAATATGACAATTCTGTGGGAAAAAATACATCTTAAAAAAACTCACAATGCCTCTTACTAAATACCTTGGAATGTCTATTTTCCAAAAAGGGGTAATTTGGGGGGTATTTGTATTGTCATGGCTTGTTAGTGTCTCGAGAAATGAGATAGGCCGTCAGTACATCAGGTGTGATCACATTTTTAATGATTTCCACCATAGCTTGTAGACTCTATAACCTTCACAAAGACCAAATAATATACACTGATTTTGATTATTTTTTACCAAAGATATGTAGCAGTATAACTGTTTGCCAAAATTTATGAAGAAAAAGTAGTGGGCAAGTGGTTAAACTGACCATGCCGAGGCATGGAAGCACATCCATCCCAGCATGGTCAGTTTTCTTCTTTTCATTCTACTTGGGGGCACAGCCTGCTTAGCCTCCAATGGCCAGGACTTGTGTTGACATGCCCCCCTGCACAGCTCTTCACTGGGAAGATCAGTGTATTGCTTTTCCTCTGCATCTTGCTGACATGCTCCTCCTGCAATCTCCAGAAGAACGACTGTTCTTAAAAACACGCTATTCTAGACATGAGGCAGTTGTGCAATGCACACAAAAGCAGAACAGAGATCTAAAAAGGCCTATGCTGGGCTGAGATCCTTGTATATCAATGTAGCACTACCCCCGCAGGAGCAGCTGGTTTTGTTTTGGGTCTTACCGTTACCTTACTGTTCCACCGTGTCCGTCATAGGGGTCCCATTGAAGAGTTGTTCACAGATGTCAGCACCAACACATAGTCTCTTTCCAATGGTTTTATTTAACAAAGTCAGTTAGAGGGATGGAGGGTTAGGTGAGATTTTGGGTTAGGTGAGATTTTGGTACCTTGTATTTGCGGATCACGGGTACTTCTTTTATCCAGAGGACAAACAATTTCCACACTGGATCTAGCAACCACCGGATAGGCCTCTCTCACTGACCTAGCAGCCGGTGCAGTGCTCGGTCATAGTCTCTGCCACAGACTTGAAGAATACACTTAGTCTCTGCCACAGACTTGAAGAATGTGAGGAAAAGGGGATAAGACTGTTTCAAGGCTCCCCTTTTCCTTATGGGATTCTTGGCAGGAGCAGTTTCAAGGTTTCCCTCACTTGAAATTAAGCGGGAAGCCTTAGGATAGGTCAGGTAAACTGTTGCTGGGGAAAGATTCCTGAGCCTAGGATAGGTTAGTTAGGGTATTCAGGCGGGAAAGACAGGGATTGGGTCAGCTGGCCAGTTACTGGGGAAAGAATTCAGGACCCCCTGGGAGCAGGATTGGTCAATTGGGGTCAGCTGACCCCATAGAACATTCTGGAAGCCTTTGGGGTCCCTATTTAAAGAGCTGGGCTAGGAGGTCCGGGGCCAGTCGTTCTGAAGAGGATCTACAGCGGAACTTGAGCTATAATACTGGGCAGGGAGCTATTTAATACATCCGCTGTTAGATCCTCTTCGGCGGCATGAAGACCCTCATTCGACAGCTTCTGGAGCGGGTCGAAGCGGAGGGAGAAGACTGGATCCGGCGGTGTTTGGTCTTACCTTCGGGTCAAGAAGCCGAAGAATTTGCGGAGGAGATCGTGGAGCATCCTGAGGTGGATCCGGACGCCATCAGAGCGGAAGAAGAAGAGGCGGAGACTGGAGCGGAGCTTCCGTTTCCAGGTCGGGTCCCAGAGGCGTCAGCGTCGTTGGACGGGGAGGAGGAACTGCCAAGCAAGAGGAAGCGCACTGCAAAGAGGAGATTCAGCCCGCCCCCTAATCGGAGAGACGTACAACGAAAGGCGGAGCCAGCGCAACGTCAGAAGAAACGTCTCGCCCATTCTGAAGAAAGGGGTGGAGCGTCGGCAGGAGCGAACGCTGCGATACGCCCCCTAGAGCGTTCATCGTCTCCACGGCAACGAGCGGCGTCCTCTCGATTTGAAGCAGCCGGCCATAGAGGCGGTTTTACTGCGGAAGGGAACACCACAGCAGTAACGGATCATCGCAATGCAGGAGCAGCTGGTTCTATTCCAGTGCTTTGTGCAGCTCAGGTGCCAATGTCAGCGGGTATGGGTGAGTCCTCAGGTGAGATTAACAATGTGAATATTATTGATCGTTTTTCAAATGTTTTAGCTGCATTCATGGATGATTTTAAAAAGAACATTTTATTGCCTCAATCTCACATTCATGTTCAGGCTCTTTCCAATCCTACTGGTTTGTTGTCACAGGAACCTGCGGCCTTGGTCTGGTCTGCTGATAAGATTTCAGGGTCTGCTCCAGAGGGTCTGCATACTGCAGATCCAGTCTCTATGGTTACGCCAGCTTCCTCACCTAGCATTCCTATGGCTGCAACTGATAGCCTGGTTAAAGAATCAATGCCTTGTTTCCTGTCACCTCTTGGTTTTCATTTATCATCATCCGTAAAAGATAAAATCTGGAATGGGGATTTTATAGATATTTTATCACTGTTACCATCTCTAAAAGACCCCTTTTTAAAATCAGAAAAGGGTGACAAAGTAGATGACGATAGACGGAAAAGTACCCCCTATAAATCTTTTAATAACTGGTTACAAGGTTTTTGCATTTATGCTAGTGTTTTGTGTGAACGGTTTCCGGATAAAAGTCCGGGTCTGTTTCAACACATTGATATCATACAGGAAGCCTATAGATGTTTTTCAGGCTTTTCCTGGTATACATATGATGAGGCTTTCCGCCACAAGATGTCTATTTACACTGGTTTACAGTGGGGTTCAAAGGATGTGGGTTTGTGGCTGAACCTTTTTCTTCCTCAGAAGTCATCTTTACCTAGGCTAACCACTAGTAATACTACTCCCTCGTCCACAGTTTCTTACAAGAAAGGCATATGTTTTTCTTTTAATGACAGCCAATGTAGATGGCCTGCTACATGCAGATATAAGCATGAGTGTGCTTTCTGCGGAGGTTCGCATCCTGTGGCTAAATGTTTTCGTAAAATGTCAGCTGCCAATCAGCAGCAGCCACAGAGGGAATTTTTTCTTAAAAGCAACAACTCCGGTGATAGTGGAAAACATCCTGCCATGGCTCAAGCGGTACCCAAATCGTCAGAAGGCGGAGCTGCTCATTAGAGGTTTTAGAGAAGGTTTTTTAATTCCTCAATTTCAGGGAACGGGTTGTGCTATGGTGGATAATCTGAAATCTGTTTCTGATTTTCCAGTTATAGTGGAACAAAAATTAACTGCAGAACTTGTTTTGGGCAGAATATCTGGCCCTTTTAATACGCCTCCTTTTACTAATTTTCGTGTGTCCCCATTAGGTATAGTACCTAAGAAAGAACCAAATTCTTATCGTTTAATCCATCATCTGTCTTTTCCAGCTGGGTCTTCCTTAAACGATCAGATAGATGATGAGAT
Source organism: Rana muscosa (assembly GCA_029206835.1). Lineage (NCBI taxonomy): Eukaryota > Metazoa > Chordata > Amphibia > Anura > Ranidae > Rana > Rana muscosa. The sequence goes on from CM055125.1 coordinate 103,476,023, forward strand.
GTCTTCTGTTTCCTATGCATCTTTTGAGCAGGCCATTCAGAAAATTAGGGAGCTGGGGGGATCAGCTTTGTTAGCAAAGGCTGATATTAAAGCCGCTTTTCGTTTACTTCCAATTCACCCTAGCTGTTTTAATTCTTTAGGTTTTCAATTTCAAGGGAAATTTTATTTCGATCGGTGTCTTCCGATGGGATGTTCCCTGTCCTGCTCTTATTTTGAGGAGTTTTCTTCATTTTTGGAATGGGTGGTATCATATAAGTCCGGATCCCCTTTCATGATACACTATCTGGATGATTTTTTGTTCATGGGTCCTGCGGATTCTTGTCATTGCATGTCATTATTGCACAATTTCATGGTAACATGCAAAGATTTTGGCGTTCCATTGGCGCATGAGAAAACGGTTTTACCTACTACATGCATTGAATTTTTGGGTATCACTATTGATACCGTTGAAAGAGAATTTCGGTTGCCAGTGGAGAAGATTGAGAAGTTGAAGAATCTACTTCTGTCTTTTATTAAGAAGAAGAAGAAGATACTCTTAAAAGAATTACAGTCCTTGATGGGACTCTTAGCTTTTGCTACACGCATATTACCTATAGGTAGGATTTTTTCTCGCCGTTTATATTTAGCAATGTCAGGAATCAAGAACCCGCACGCTCATATTAGGTTGACGGTGGAATTAAAGGAAGATTTATTGGTTTGGTATAATTTTTTAATACATTTTAATGGAAAGGCTTTCTGGCAGGAGGATTTCGTCATAGACAGTGATTTCTGCTTGTCCACGGATTCGGCTGGATCAGTGGGTTTTGCAGCTATCTGGGGAAATCAGTGGTGTGCGGATATTTGGCCTCGAAGTTGGGTAAGTAGAGGTTTGTGCAAAAATATTGTGCTTCTAGAACTTTTCCCAATAGCAGTTTCCCTGGAGATATGGGGTGATATGTTTGCAAACAAACGAATCCTTTTTAGTACTGATAATAGGGGTGTTTTGTTTGCAATCAATTGCCTGACTTCCAAATCCCCTCCTGTAATAGCTCTACTACGTTATTTAGTTTTTAAATGCCTGTGTCACAACATCTGGATTAAAGCTAAATACATTCCAGGTAAGGTAAATGAGACAGCTGACGCCCTCTCTCGTTTACAGATGGAGCGATTTTTCTCCCTGTTACCCACAGCGGACCGTGTCGGGATCCCTTGCCCAGCTCGGTTATGGGATATCGTTTAATTTCACAAAATATTAAAAATTCGTTGGCTACCACTTCTTGGTCTAGTTACAGGTCCTCGTGGTTGCTATGGTTGCAATTTATGGATTCCAAAGGGGCGAAATTTTCGGACATCTCCGAAACGACGGTTTTGTCTTTTTTGGAATCTCTGTTGACTAAAGACTACTCTTGGTCTTATGTTTATAAGACTTTGTCCGGAATATCCTTTTTTCAAAAATTAAATCACTTAACCTCCTGTTTATCATATTTTTCAGTACAACAAGCACTTAAAGGTTATAAGAAGTCTCATTGCGTCACTGACAATAGATGTCCTATTACCCCTGGGTTATTGGAATCTCTCTGCTCGATTACTGCTTCTGTATGTTCTTCTCCTTTTGAGGCTACTCTTTTTAATGCAGTTTTTACTATGGCCTTTTTTGCAGCACTCCGAGTTTCTGAAATAGTGTCAGCTAGCAAAGGAAATCCGTCTGGTTTGTTATTCAAACACGTTATCTTAAATGTTTCTAGTTTAAAAATATTTATTCGCACTAGCAAAACTGACAGGTTAGGTAAAGGCAATTGGTTACATTTATTGTCTTCCCCGGGGTCTTTAATTTGCCCGGTAGCCAGATTGTCAGCTTATTTGAGACTTCGTCCTCCTACGGATGGAGTGCTTTTTATTCATAGGGATTCTTCCCCTCTTACTAAATTTCAATTTAATGCAATATTATCTAGATGTTGTAAACTTTTGAATATGGCAAACGTTAAGATTTCTTCGCACTCTTTTAGAATTGGAGCTGCCACAGAAGCTGCTAGGTTGGGTTTTGTTGATAGTCGTATTAAGAATTTGGGTAGATGGAAATCAAAGTCTTTTCAATTATATGTACGTCCTAATCTTGTTGTTTGATTATTTTAGGTGTGCCTGGAGTGGTCTGGATTATTGGACACTCTTTCGTGTATTGGGCGCATCAGCGGGCTAATGCTCGTCAGTATACTGCGAATTTAGACATGGATCCGTCCAAGTTTCAAGTCTTATGGTTCGGTAGGAGGGGCATGCTTTGGGAGGAGTTGTTATTCGAGTTCAGTTCTTTATTATCTTACTGGCCAGAACCTGATATTTTGATTTTACATTTGGGAGGGAATGATGTGGGTCAGATGAGAACATTGGATCTTATTTTTAGTATAAAAGATACGATCCAAATTTTAAAACAATCCTATCCGAACATGGTGATTGTTTTTTCTGAAATCATCCCTAGATTAAGATGGTTAGAGTCTGGGGTTTTTAAACCTTTTGAAAAGGTTAGGAAAAGAATTAATAAGGCGGTTGAGAAATTCATGGCCCCGGACTTGGGTTTCTCTTTCCGCCATGTAGACCTGGAGGGCGGTATTTCGGGCCTCTATAGGGCTGATGGGGTTCATCTTTCTGACATTGGCCTGGACATACTGAATGTTTCTTTCCAATCCTGCATAGAGAGGGCCGCGTGCTGGGGTTTTTGGTGACAGTCGGGGTTGTAACAACCCGTCCTGTCTTTTGGGAAAGTTTTAAAAGGCTGATTCTTTTCAGCTCGAGTCGTAGTGGCTGAGCTGGGTTTTATTTCTTATATGTAATTTGATTTATTTATTGATACAGTTTTTGATGATATTTAAAATTAAACCAATAGTAATAAGCCGCGGCCAAATTTTATCCACAAAAAAAAAAAAAAAAAAAAAAATATATAATATATAATAATTATATATATAGGTTGTTATTCATTTAAATAAACAAAATTTTATAAAAATCTTTGGTGTGTGTATTTTTGGTATGTCCAGGCATCCTGCCTAAAATCCCATGTGAGGAAAAGGGGATAAGACTGTTTCAAGGCTCCCCTTTTCCTTATGGGATTCTTGGCAGGAGCAGTTTCAAGGTTTCCCTCACTTGAAATTAAGCGGGAAGCCTTAGGATAGGTCAGGTAAACTGTTGCTGGGGAAAGATTCCTGAGCCTAGGATAGGTTAGTTAGGGTATTCAGGCGGGAAAGACAGGGATTGGGTCAGCTGGCCAGTTACTGGGGAAAGAATTCAGGACCCCCTGGGAGCAGGATTGGTCAATTGGGGTCAGCTGACCCCATAGAACATTCTGGAAGCCTTTGGGGTCCCTATTTAAAGAGCTGGGCTAGGAGGTCCGGGGCCAGTCGTTCTGAAGAGGATCTACAGTGGAACTTCCCACCCCCCCTTCCCTTGTCGCGGCTATACTATGTGGTATGGTCCTTTTTGTTTATTATTGCAAAAAGGGACATGTTGTTGTTTGGGAAAGTTTTAAAAGGCTGATTCTTTTCAGCTCGAGTCGTAGTGGCTGAGCTGGGTTTTATTTCTTATATGTAATTTGATTTATTTATTGATACAGTTTTTGATGATATTTAAAATTAAACCAATAGTAATAAGCCGCGGCCAAATTTTATCCACAAAAAAAAAAAAAATATATAATATATAATAATTATATATATAGGTTGTTATTCATTTAAATAAACAAAATTTTATAAAAATCTTTGGTGTGTGTATTTTTGGTATGTCCAGGCATCCTGCCTAAAATCCCATACACTTAGTCTCTGCACAATCCTCTGCCACAGGATTGTATAATCAAGAACTTTTGCAAAGTCAAAGTACAGTCACACAGTACCAGTTTCTTTCAGCCAATCCGGCAAAACACTGTGAGGTAAATGAGTCGGGATGCGTCCTCCAATTGTGTCTCCGGGCTCTTCCTGAGATACCAGTCTTTTTGCTCGGTCCTCTCTGAGAAAAGTCCTCCCCTGGTTTCTCCAATTGCTCGGCTTCTCCCCGCAGGCAAGACAGCACAGGACCATCCCTAGATCAGTAGGCCCCAGAAACTTCTGGGCCTTCTCTCAGTAACGAGGCCTCGGGCCAGCCGGCCCCGAGGCAGGAAACTGCTACCCACACCTTAGGCCAGGAGGGCCATCAGGTCAGAGAGACCCGGAAGACAGTGTCTGTCCCTTAAGTACCCTCTCCCAGAATGCACAGTGAACCACTCCCACTGGGCTGTTTCTGGGTAAAGAGGTACCCAATACATCCAGCCTGCTGCATTTGCAACCTTGACCTGTGGTGACCGCGACACCTACAGTCAAGTGGAAAATGCGCAACACAGCTGGACTGGAACAGAAACCAGCAATTTAACACAATCATTCTGAGCCAAACTACAGCTCAGATAACTTAAATTTACAAATAGTGCCTACCCAATAGGAGCAGGGCGCTACATCAATAAAAGGAAAGTTCCTAACAAATAGTGGCTTTCATGTCTCCAGAAAGGTCCCCAGATTTTCTTTAGAAAAAAAATGAAACTTATTTTCCCTAGAGACTTTAGTAGTTTTTTTTTAAGGAAATTGTCCAGTTTCCCAAGCTCTGGTCACGTCTCACTCCATCTCAACAGGCAGATTTATTACTTGATGAAGGGCTTGCTGATAGGTTTCCAGGCGTTAATGTAGCTCCTAGAATATATTTGAGCATGATGATCATTCGTTCAGGAGAAGCAAATTGGCACTGATAAAGAATTAAAAGAGGTCCACAATGACCCATAAAAAACTAAGTGCTCTGTGCCTACTGGCTGTCGAGAGCAGTATCCTCAAGATGATGCAGATTTATGAGTTAGTCAGCCTGTAGATTGTACGATTTTCTTTCCTTCCAACATGGGTGTGCAGGGAGCCTTCTGCTAACAGCTGTAGCTGTCGGCAGTAAATGTATGTGAATGTATGTGAAAAATCAAACAGGCTGATTGTACCAAAGTCAATCGATGGATCAATTTGGGTACAACCAGCCTGCCCATAGATGGATCGAATATCGGCCAGTCCCTGTTGAACCGGCTCCATCTATGGCCGATTTAAAGATTTTGCAGGTGCAAGTACAAGAAGAAAGACTTTTTGTAAATATTGTAGTGTGATGCATAACCGTGATGTACAACTGGTCAGTTCCAATTACCTGTGTAATGTGTATTCTTGTAGTCTATAAAATTGTGGAACAAAACCAGACAAGTGTCTGCTTCAGAACCTAACTTTTTTTAAATAAATGTGGTTTATCATTCATTTCAGTTCACTTTTTTGTCATATAATTTATTTCTATGTAGAGGGGCCCCTGAACTTGAAATGACCCGGGCCTCCAAAGGTTTAAATCTGGCACTGTAGACACTATGAACCCTTAAAAAGAAACACAAAAATTAAATACCTGGAAGTATTGTTTCCTTACTCCAGTCGCTCCAGATAAAATTGTCATCATCAAATAACAGAATATGTGAAAGCTTTACCCGTACTTTAATTGTGTATGTAACATCAGGCAGAACATTAAAGGTCATACTGCTGTGAGTCATCTGGAAAATCAAATAAATAATCATGTTTCTGCTCATTTACAGAATATATCAATTTTGAATTTCTATGTAGTCCCTATGTTTCTTCCTATTACCCTTTCCTATCCATATCACATTGATGATTAGTGCTAAGCACAGTAGCTCAAGGAACATATACCAGGGATTCTGTCTAATCAAACAGTGTCACAAACATATTACCTACCGTATTGCTTAAAGTGATTGTAAAACCTTACATATACCCAGTGAAGTGACTGGCCTCAGGTGATTCACAGAGATGAAACAAATATATTATATTATAAATATAACTTTCTGATGTTAGAAAGGTCCTGAGACGCGGTTGGCCAGGGAGTATTGGGACCCACTTCCTGTTTGGCCAGGAAGAGAAGCAATGACCCTGGGGCTTGAAAGAGTCAAAGAGGCAGCTCAGCCAGCGGTCCTCTCCAGCCGGGACTCAGCTCCCTCTTCCAGGGACGGCTCATCTGCAGCCACATCCAGCACTCCCCGGCTTGGACAGTGGAGGGAGGTGGAGGGAGGGAATATCAGAGTGTCATGCCAGGACTTGTCATCTGCCTCCTAAGGTAAGGAGGCCTCTGATAGACTCTGATCACTGCATCCCCATCCGTCCGTCCATTCGTCTCCTGCGGGGGAAGGGGGGATGGCCCCCCACTCTCCCACCAGGGGGATGGGTGGCGTTGGTTTCAGTGCTGGCTGGGTTTTTTTTTGGGCCACCGCATTAACACACTTCCCCACCACCACCCGCTGTCCTTACCTTGGATGCGGGCAGTGAGAGCGTGGCAGGCTCGAGGAAAGCTGCTCTGGTGTCCTCTCCTGGAGCAGCTTCAGCGGCGTCTCCTCTCTCCTCCTCCCAGCGCTAGGCTTCCAATAGGATCGCCAGACGTTTTCGCCAATTGGGAAACAGGTTTCATTGGCCGGGAGGAGGATCAGTGTTGCAACAGCTAATTTTGCTGTTGCAACACACCTGGGTGGGCTCTAGTTGCAATGCTCTGCGTCCCAAGTCCACCTTATTTTGAAGCCTATTAGAGCCTATGGCTCTAACTAGTGCTTTAAAAAAAAAAAACCTGGGCGCTCTAATTCATATACCCAGTTACCTAAAAGGGGTCGGACACATGAATAGGGGGCGGCTGCAGCGACAGTGGATGATTCATGCTATGCATGAATCTATCCATTGCATATAGTGGGTGCCTCCCCCAAGTATTGGCACCAGCTGCCACTGCCTTGGCTTATTATATCTCTTGGGGGCTCAACGGCAAGATATGCCTGGGACTTTCCAGTCCACCTTGGAGATTAAAATGTGTCCACACACACCCTTCTATCACCTTTTGTTGCCTTCTCCTATATAAAGTTAAAATAAAAAGACAATTAGGAGAGTGGGATCCCCCAGTATTAACCACAGCAGATATGCAGACTCAGGAATTGAAGCAGAGATTGCAAGTAGTTTATCTCTCCAGCATCAACCAACAACTGAAATATCAGTTTGGCACACACAGACATACAATGCAAAACTGAAACTCAAAATGACCTGCCTACTTTGTTCAGCTCAAGCAAGGACGAGCAAAATGAGACAGCAAGTGAGAGAGAGAACACGAGAAATTAAATGCATGTTAGAGGGAGAGGCATGAAAGAAAATCAGAAGACAAGTGAGACTTAAAGCGGACCTTCAGTCATTTTTTTTTAATTTTCCATCTATTAAATCTTCTGTTCTTGTTGTTTTAACTTTAGATAGTAAAATTTGTTTTTCTGCCACTAAATACCTTATACAGCCCACTTCCCGTTTCTTGTCTGGTAAAAAGCCTAGGCTTATGACATTGTGCACAGCTTTCTCTCTCACTCTCATGAGAGTTTGCCAGGAAGGGAGGGGGTGGGTCATAAGAGGGCCAATGAGCGCTGCAGAGCTGGAGGCGTGCCTATGTGTCTGTGTAAATCCAGGAAGTGAACAGGCAGCAGCTTCAGCTTCCCACAGTTAAAATGGCTGCAGCCAGACTCAGTGGAGGGAGATTTCTGCCACATATTTGGCAGGTACAGAATCGCAGTATACTGTATATATAAAATAATATGTAAAGTGGTTGGAAGCTTCAGAATGGCAAAGATGTTTTTATTACAAATTATGTGAGCAGGCTGCAGTTCTTCCTTAAAGTGGTATTAAGCCCCCGTTCACATTGAGGCAATTTGACATGCAACTTGACATGTCAAATCGCATGCCAAATCGCAGCCTATTGCCGTCAACGCCACTGTCCGAATTGGTGCAACGCCAACTTTGGGGTGCCTCAGCGATTCCCAAAAGTAGTTCCTGCACTACTTTTGGTGACTTCGGGGACGATTTTAATAGACATCTGTGCATGAACAGATGTCTTTCAAATCGCCCCTGAACTCGCAATGAAATGGGGGTTTGAAATTCAAACCCGCCTCCAATGTGGCTAAAACAAAAAATGTAATATATGGAAGTAATGACTGCATTGGCTTAATTTTTTTAAGACTTTCTTCTTTCCTTTTGGGAAAAAGGTTTTGCATGAACAAATTAAAGTTGATCATTGTAAGCACCCCTGTCATTGTTAAATGGTTTGACTTATCCCTGTAAGTTGACATATCGGGCAAAGTCCTTGTTCTTTTAAAAAACAGCAGACTTACTGGCTGGATGTAACCATCACAAGAACTGGTAAACTGCAATATAATAAATGTTTTCTTTTTGGTTTAAAGTGTTACAAAACCCAGGAGCCTGAATTCATTATCTCTGGCCTCCCACAGTATAAGGAACATGAACATGCAATTATTTTAGTAAATATAAGCGGCTAAATACCTTTTCTCATTGGCAGTATATAGCAGTCTTGTGACTTCTATCAGTGTCTGGTTAAAGCTTGTAGGAGATGTTTTCATTCTACTTCTACTCTGACTCTTCTATGAGGCTACAGGACCCCTGACCCTCTGTCTGGACAGTCACCCTCCCAAGAAAAAAACAACTAACAAAACACACCAAAATGAGGATGTACAGAGTGACCCCCAAAGGCTCTGTCTTATCAAGAGATGGATTGGGGACAGTTGAAGAAGGGGAGAATCAGAGAAGACAGGATCAAACAGCCTTTTCACACAATGCGGAGGATTAACCCCTTAGGTTCCACAGTGAGTATAACAAGCATGCTTTACTGCATATACAGACTGATTTTACTGTTGTGGGTTTAGTAACACTTTAATACTGCTTTAAGGCAAACAGCTTCTGCTTCATGTCTAATACAGTACTGTATATATCAAGGGTGCACCCTGTAATAAATTATGTTTTAAAAGCATTATACTTACGTTATATGATTCTGTATGCCCATTGGCTGATGTGAGCAATAATTCATATACAATCTCAGTATCTTGTGATTTATTCCAGCTCACATATATATTATGTGAAGTTCTGTTTGCCTCAATTATTGTTGGAGGTTTAAATTTTGCTAAAAAAAAAAAGAAAGTAAAATAACATTGAGATAGAAACTAAAAATAAGATAGTTGCGCGCTATTATGCAGAAAAATAATTAAACCTAAGATTGCTGCTGCTGTCACTTATGTTCTCCCACAAAAAAAAGTAAATAAAGTGTAAATAAGACAGCACTGCATAGGTAAACAGACAAAAAAATAAATAAGATTAAATCAAATCAACTGTGCAGTATAAGTGTTCAAACAAAAGTCCAATAATAATAAGTAAAGTGATCATTTCTTCCGCTTACATGCAGGGAGATGTGAAATATTTATTTGCTTCAAACAGCCTCCATATCCGTAGCGCTCCCACCACCACATGCAATGCTCGCTCACCTCCTTACAAGACCCTGCTAGGGGTCAAACACGCCTTGTACTCTGTGCAACACTCTCTTCAGGAAATCCTCACTGGTCCTTAGTAACTTCTATTGGAATCTCAAGGGGCGGGTAGTGATCTATATCTGTCATCCAAGTGACCGTGCAAAAGGCCCTCTGATCTAGGGTGACCAGACATCCCCGGTTTCTGGGGACAGTCCCCGGATTGAGGACACTGTCCCCGGACCAAGTCTGTCCCCGGTTTTGTCCCCGGATTGGATTTGAACAGGGGCTGGGGCATTTCCAAAGACAGTGTAGAATTAAAAAAAATAAGGAGATTTAACTTACGCTTTTTATATTCTGTTTTTTTGTAAGTGTACATCCATTAGGGATTACTTTTATTAAATAAACTTTAATTACTGGATTACGCTATGTGCATCCTTGTTCTTCACTTGTGACGAGCAATATCTAGATGGAGGCATGCAGTGTTTGCTGATAACAGCCACGCAACACCCGCTGATTGATCCAGTCTTATCCTATGGATACAAACAAAGTTTGCTGACAGCAACCATCTAAAGATACGCTTTGAACCCGTTAATATCTGGTAAGTGAATTACCTTTGGGGGATTTTTACACAAGCAGTGTGGTGAAGGTGATCATCTGGATTATTAATCTGCAAGGATTTGTTTTCATCTACCCTTCAAGTGGACTATCTTCCAATTCCATTTCTGCTATTTCTACAGTTTAAGTGGACCGTGCATCTATCTAAGAACGTTTTAAGTGCTATTAATGTTCAAATAATTTTATTTATTTTAACATATTTCTGATGCAGTGTTTTTTATTATTGTAGCAGCTTCTAGTATTCCATTTTTTGCATGAGCGCTGAGGGAGAGATATCTATTATTTATTTCTCATTGTTTATTTGGTACCTTTTAAGCTGACCATACGCAAAGTGAATTTCAGCCTGTTCCTGATTAGGGTGACCACATTTTCAAACTGCCATTCAGGGACACCTCCCTCCTTCACATAAATTTGCTAATTTTAAAGTAATTGGCCATAATAGGGGTATAGGGGTCTGGGTACTGCCTTGGGGGACATGTATCAACGCAAAAAACATTTTAAAAAATGGATGTTTTTTTCAGGAGCAGTGATTATAATTATGCTTAATGTACAACAATAAAAAAATAAAAATGAACAATTCCTCTAAATATAGAGCCTGGGGGGTCCCCGTAGTCTGCCTGTAAAGTGGTGCATGTGTACCATGTATAGAACATGCTGCAGCAAAAATTACATTTCTAAAGAAAAAAAAAAAAAGAGTCAAATCACATTTAAATTGACTCACAGTTGCTATTGAAAAAAAGAAAAAGCAAAAAAAACGTAGTGCCCCCCCCCCAATCCATACCAGCACCCACGGGCTCTACCCCCCCACCCCAAAGCACCATGTCGCCTTCTTTCCCTGGCTGGTGGTTGTGGTGGTATTCAGGCAGGGGCGGTTATCAGAATCTGGAAGCCCCTAAAGGACCCAAAGTGTCTGGAATGGACTAGGGGAGGGGGACCCCACGCTGTTTTTTTTTTTTTTACTTTTTCTTACTGGCAGCTTTATTTTTTATTTTTTTATTCAGCTGTCAGCGGGGAAGCCCATTGACAGCTGATGACTCATCAGTTGTTAGGGACACCGGCTTCCCAATCCCGCTCCTTAACCACTTAACAACCGCTCACTGTATATATACGTCGTGTGAGGGGGTTAGCTCGGCAGCGGGTGTGTGTGACCCCCGGGATGGGCTCCCCACACAAAACAGGCCCAGCAAACGGAGGTTGTGGTTTTCAAAATCAAAAAAGGTGCGGTTTATTTTCTATTTACAGTGACAAAACACAGCAAAGCAAAAGAAACATAACCAAAATAAATCCTGGTCAAGTTGACCTCTGACTAAACATACAGGTTTCCTAACTAACAACTGGGATCAGCCTAGTGCTGTCCTAGTCCCTAAGTCCCTGGTTTAGTAAAAGTCCAAACAAATAGCCACACAGGCTTTGCCTCACCGCACAGGGGTTCACTCTCCCTAGACAGTCCACACAGGTCTGGTTCCAGGCATGAGCTAACATCTAATGAAGCTGGGAGTTCTTATAGAGGCCTAAATGAGCTGACAAGGTTCAGCTGGTCTCCTCATCTCTGTCTGCACGACGCCCCACACTCTCCCTAGAGGTATGAGTCATCCATGAGCCCACTAGCCTTATACAACTCTCCACCTAGTTGTATAAGTCGGCGTAAAGCCTGAATCTGGGCGAAATATATCTACCCCCCTGGATGCAACCAGGTGACTTTACCTTCCTGCTGTCACATACCCCCCCTCTTGTTTTAACCTCGGGGTTGGAACACCAGCAATCAGGCATTCATGTACTCGAGACAAAGCATCCACATTCCCCATTTGAACGCCAGGGCGATGCTTTACTGTGAAGTTGAATTCCTGGAGGGCCAGGAACCACCTATTCACTCTTCTATTTGTTTCCTTGTTTTGAGCCATCCACTTTAACGGAGCGTGATCCGTAACCATGTCAAAGTGCCTACCTAGCAGGTAGTACCGAAGGGAATCTAGAGCCCACTTCACCGCTAAACACTCCTTTTCAACGGTGGCGTAATTTACCTCATGGGACTTCAACTTCCTGCTGAGGTAAATGACTGGGTGCTCTTCCCCGTTCCAGACCTGGGACAATACTGCTCCTAACCCCACATCTGACGCATCACTTTGTACGACAAAGTCTTTAGAGAAGTCGGGTGAGTACAACACTGGCTGGCTACATAAGGCTTGTTTCAAGAATTGGAATGCTGCCTCAGCCTCGGGGGTCCATTTAATCATGACCGACCCTTTCCCCTTCGTCAGGTTGGTTAGGGGCACAGCCTTAGAAGCAAAGTGGGGAATGAATCGCCGATAATACCCAGCGATTCCCAGAAAGGCTCGTACCTGCTTCTTGCTGTTGGGACGTGGCCAACTCTGGATGGCCTCGACTTTGTTGAGTTGGGGTTTTATTACTCCCCTCCCAATGGTGTACCCAAGATATTTGGCCTCCTCCTGCCCAATGGTACACTTCTTGGGGTTAGCCGTAAACCCCGCTTCCCGAACAGAGTCCAGGACTGCTTGCACTTTTGGCAGATGTGAGGCCCAATCTGTGCTATGGACAATTACGTCATCCAGGTAAGCCGCAGCATACTTCCGATGGGGCCTCAGCATCTGGTCCATTTTCCGCTGGAATGTGGCCGGCGCATTCTGTAACCCGAACGGCATTCTTTTATATTGGAACGCCCCGTCTGGGGTTACAAATGCGGTTTTCTCTTTGGCCGACTTGGCCAGGGGGATTTGCCAATACCCTTTTGTGAGGTCAAGAGTCGTCATGTATCGGGCTGTTCCGAGCCGGTCGATCAACTCATCTATACGTGGCATGGGGTAGGTGTCAAATTTTGTAACTTTGTTCAACTGACGAAAATCGTTACAAAATCGCCAGCTCCCATCCGGTTTAGGCACCAACACGATGGGACTAGACCAATCACTTTGGGACTCCTCTATCACCCCTAAGTTCAGCATTTTCTGTACTTCCTCCCGTATTGCCTCCCGTCGAGCCTCTGGGATCCGATAGGGTTTTAACTTCACCCTTTCACCGGGCGGGGTAATGATGTCATGCTCTACCCCAGATGTTTGTCCTGGCAGCTCAGAGAATACCTCCTTGTTGCGAAGCACAAACTCCTTAACCTCCTGTTGTTGGGGTTGTGACAAGGTGGCTGCTATTCCAACCTCAGGAATCACGCAACCAGTTTGAGCTGGTGACCAAGTGTCTGCGACTAGGGACTCTCTATCCCTCCAGGCTTTCAACAGATTAACGTGATAGATCTGTTCGGGCTTTCGCCTTCCTGGTTGTCTGACCTTGTAATTCACTTCGCTCACTTTTTCCATTATCTCGTAGGGGCCTTGCCATTTGGCAAGGAATTTACTTTCAACCGTAGGGACAAGTACCAATATCCTATCCCCCGGGGAAAAGGTACGGGTCTTGGCTCCACGGTTGTACACTCTCTGCTGTGCCAACTGCGCTTGGGCCAAATGTTCCTTCACGATGGGCATTACCTGTGCAATTCGATCTTGCATCAGGGCGACATGCTCAATCACACTCCTGTGGGGAGAACTCTCACTTTCCCAAGTTTCCTTGGCAATATCCAACAGCCCTCTTGGGTGTCTCCCATACAGTAACTCAAAGGGGGAGAATCCCGTAGAGGATTGGGGCACCTCCCTAATAGCAAACATCAAATAAGGAAGTGAACAGTCCCAATCCTTTCCATCTCTATCCACCACTTTCTTCAACATTTGTTTTAGGGTTTTGTTGAATCTTTCAACAAGCCCATCGGTTTGGGGGTGATACACAGACGTACGCAATTGCATCACTTTGAACAATTTACACAGCTCTTTCATAACCCGGGACATAAAGGGTGTACCTTGGTCCGTAAGCAGTTCTTTACAAATACCCACCCGGCTAAAAACAAGAGATAGCTCTTTGGCTATGGTTTTGGCCGAGGTATTTCGGAGAGAGATTGCTTCTGGATAACGGGTGGCATAGTCCATTATAACTAATATGTACTGGTGCCCCCTAGCGGACTTGATTATAGGACCTACCAAATCCATGGCGATCCTCTCAAACGGGACCTCAATGATGGGTAGAGGGACCAGCGGGCTACGGAAATGTGGCATCGGGGCCAACCTCTGACACACAGGGCAGGAGGAACAATAATTTTCTACGTCCTTCATCACCCCCGGCCAATAGAATCTCTGTAATACCCTCTCTCGGGTTTTCTCTGTCCCCAGATGACCTCCAAGAATGTGCCCATGGGCCAACTCCAACACCAACTTCCTGTAAGGTTTGGGCACCACAAGCTGCTCAACGGTTTCTTCTGCCCTTTTTGCCACCCGATACAGTAGGTCCTTCTCTACGCTGAAGTATGGGTAAGTGCAGGTATTATCTGGGTTCACTAACTCACCATCTATTTTCACTACGTTTTCCCGTGCCTTTATTAGGGCGGGGTCTTTCAACTGTTCTGTGGCAAAGTTTTCCCTGTGAACCTCAAGATCAGAAAACTCCACAGACGGTAGGTTTTCGTCTGAGGAGGTGGGCTCCTCTCCAGTTTCTTGAGTCTCCCCTGCCAATACTGATAAGGGAAATTCCGGAGAGTCCTCACCACTCTCAGGGGAGTTCTGGCTATCACATTCCTGGTACATAGGGGCACCAGTGAGGGGCTCAGGATCATCCCACAGTTCCCAGAACTTCGGAAAATCCCTTCCCACAATGGCGTCATGCGGTAACTGAGATACTAAGCCCACTGGATGAGAGAGGGTACCTTTGGGGGTCTCGAAACACACTGTAGTCACTGGATACTCTCGGGTGTCCCCATGCACACAAATAACAGCTACCTTGCTATTCCCAGAGACCTCTGTTTTAACTAACTCAGCCTTTATCAGGGTCACAAGGCTACCTGAATCCAGCAATACCACAACATTTCTACCATTAACACACATTTTGCATAAATGTTTCTCAGTTCCTCGAATGGCAGTGCATGCGACTGTCGCACACAGCGACTGACGTCTGCCCGTCAGAAAGTCACACTGCATGGGTTCCTCCACAACCGGGCAATTGGCTGCAATATGTCCCGCTTGCCGGCAGCGGTAGCAAACGATCCTTCTTGCCGCCTCTTGAGCCGCTGATTTCCCAGGCTGTTCTCGCCAAACTTGGGGTAGAGCTCCCACCCTCTCACTCTCTCCACCCTCACCCCTTGGAATCCTCTTATCCGCCCCTGGGGATGGTCTGGTCTTAGGGTGAAAAGTCCGAGTGTCTCTGGAAGAGGCCGTCAGGTTCTCTGTAGCCAAGTATTTCTCCACACGATCCACAAGACCATCGGCCGTCTCTGGGTCTCCATGGCTTACCCACTTTTGGATGGCAGTAGGAAGAGCTCTCAAAAACCGATCCATTACAACACGTTCCACAATCTTTGGTGCGGACAAAGTCTCTGGCTGTAGCCACTTTCTGCTCAGGTGAATGAGATCATACATTTGAGACCTGGGGGGTTTTCCCAGCTGGAAAGTCCAGTTATGCACACGCTGAGCACGGACAGCCTGGGTGACACCCAGCCTTGCCAATATTTCAGCTTTTAGCATCACATAGTCTTTTGCTTGGTTAGGCTCTAGGTCATAGTAAGCTTTCTGCGATTCACCAGTTAACAGAGGAGCCACCAGTCCAGCCCACTGCTCCTCAGGCCACTTTTCTCTTTCAGCGGTCCTTTCAAATGTGGTCAAAAATACCTCTGGATCATCCTCTCCAGTCATTTTTGTCAATAAACGACTCACCCCAAAGGACGCGGTATTAGTGGGACGGCTTTCCTCACTGGTCTGCGGACGTTGCTGCATTACTGCTTCCATCTGTTGTTGTAGTCTCTGCTCTTGCTTCTGCAACAGGTCTATGAAGCGGGCCTCAGATTGCTGCTGGGCTCGTTGCTGAGCCTCCAGACTCTGTTGCAAAGTTGCGTTTGTCTGCTGCTGGGCTGCAAGGCTCCTTTGCAAACCTGCATTTGTCTGCTGTTGATTGGCATTTGCTAGAGCCAGCTGCTTCAGTATCTCCTCCATGCTGGCTTAAAAAAAACTGCCACTGGTTCTCCACCAACTGTGAGGGGGTTAGCTCGGCAGCGGGTGTGTGTGACCCCCGGGATGGGCTCCCCACACAAAACAGGCCCAGCAAACGGAGGTTGTGGTTTTCAAAATCAAAAAAGGTGCGGTTTATTTTCTATTTACAGTGACAAAACACAGCAAAGCAAAAGAAACATAACCAAAATAAATCCTGGTCAAGTTGACCTCTGACTAAACATACAGGTTTCCTAACTAACAACTGGGATCAGCCTAGTGCTGTCCTAGTCCCTAAGTCCCTGGTTTAGTAAAAGTCCAAACAAATAGCCACACAGGCTTTGCCTCACCGCACAGGGGTTCACTCTCCCTAGACAGTCCACACAGGTCTGGTTCCAGGCATGAGCTAACATCTAATGAAGCTGGGAGTTCTTATAGAGGCCTAAATGAGCTGACAAGGTTCAGCTGGTCTCCTCATCTCTGTCTGCACGACGCCCCACACTCTCCCTAGAGGTATGAGTCATCCATGAGTAGTGATGAGCCGAACACCCCCGGGTTCGGTTCGCACCAGAACCCGCGAACGGACCGAAAGTTCGAACGAACATTAGAACCCTATTAAATACAATGGATGCGAACGTTCGAATTCTAAAGTGCTAATTATAACAACTATTATGCATGTTATTGTCCTAAAAAGGGTTTGGGAACCCGGGTTCTGCACCAGGGGACATGTATCAATGCAAAAATAAGTTTTAAAAACGGTCGTTTTCCGGGAGCAGTCATTTTAATGATGCATAAAGTGAAAAAAAAAAAGTCAAATATTCCTTTAAATATCGTACCTGGGGGGTGTCTAAAGTATGCCTGTGAAGTGCCACGTGTTTCCCGTGTTTAGAACTGTCCCTGCACAAAATGACACTTCTAAAGGAAAAAAAAGCCATTTAAAACTGCTTGCGGCTTTAATGTAATGTCTGGTCCCGGTAATATGGATGAAAATCTTTAAGAAAAATGGCATAGCTACCCCATGACCCCCCCCCCTACCCCAGCCCATTACCAGCCCCTTTGGGTCTTGTATGGATATTAAGGGGAACCCCGCACATAAAATAAAAAAGGCCCTATATACTCTGAACAGCCGTATACAGGCGGTGCATACAAGACAGGGACTGTAGGTTTGTTCTTATGTAGAATCTGTTTGTAATTTTGAACAGGTACATTGTTGAAGTGTAGCTCCAGACCAAAAATCTATTTTTAAACTTTTTGGAAAACATAGGTAAGGGTTATCACCCCTGTAACATTTGTTTTGCTGTCTGTGCCCCTGTTCAGAACATTTCACCTCACTTTCCGTCCTAATGACAACTGTTTTTGAAATGTGGTGTTTTTCTTGAAACAAGGATTGCTGATAAAGCATCAGTACAGAGGAGACACCTTTCTCCCATATTTATTCTTACAGGAGAGAATTTTCCTTCCTAGTGGTAGATTTCCTCTCACTTCCTGTTGTCTTCTTGCGTTTGCAAGTAGGAGTCGTTTGTAAGTTGGATGTTTGAAAGTAGGGACCTGCCGTATATACTCTGCAGAAATAGGCCCCTTAGTTGTTGGTGTTGGCACAACACTGTAAGCACTCACAGTTACTCTTGGTTGGTGCTGGAACGCCCTGCTGTCAACTATTATATCAGGAATTTTAATTACATATAATTGTTGAACAGTGGTAGTAAAAATTGGGCCTTTGATGGTGGTGCTGGTGCCACAACACTGTAAGCCCTGACAGTTACTCTTGGTGGGTGCAGCAATGGGCCCTGCTGTGAATTATTAGATCAAGAATTGTAATTACATGCCCCTGTTGAACAGGGGCTGAAAAATTGGGCCTTAGGCACTGGTGGCACAACACTGCAACCCTTCACAGATACTGTACTTGGAGCACAGCAATGAGCCCTGTTGCAAAGTATTGCTTCAAAAATTGTAATGACACGCCCCTGTTAAACAGGGGCTGAAAAATTGGGCCTTAGGCACTGGTGGCACAACACTGCAACTCCTCACAGATACTGTACTTGGAGCACAGCAATGAGCCCTGTTGCAAAGTATTGCTTCAAAAATTGTAATTACACGCCACTGTTAAACAGGGGCTGAAAAATTGGGCGTTAGGCACTGGTGGCGGCACCCATAAACAAAAATGATCTTCCAAGCTATCATCATCAATCGTATCATTGAGGACTCGGAGGAGGAGGATAGGCAGTCAACATAACAGCACAGGCACTCAGCATCAGCATCAGTCTTGAAGGGATGTGACATTTTAAAATCAATTAGTCTGTTATATCAGCATCAGGTGTGTGGTAGCTGGTGGTGATCCAAGACTGGTTCATCTTGATGAAAGTCAGTCGATCAACCGAGTCGGTGGACAGGCGCACCCTGTGATCCGTGACAAATCCTCCAGCAGCACTGAATGTGCGTTCCGAAAGAACGCTGGATGCAGGACAGGCCAGTAGCTCAATTGCATACTGTGCAAGCTCTGGCCAGTGATCCATCCTCAAGACCCAGTAAGCCAGAGGATTTTCGGTGGGGAAGGTGTCCAAGTCTGACCTTGCCCCTAGATATTCCTGCACCATGTTTATCAGACGCTGGCGATGGTTGCTGGAACCGATCATACTTTGGGGCTGCGGACTAAAGAATTGTCTGAACGCATCGGTCAGACGGCCACCTTCCCCACCGCTCCTTCTTTGACTGGCCGAAGCCTCAGCAACTCGTTGTCCAGGACCAGGAGTTTGCAACCTCCCAGTCTCTGGGAACGCGTTGCACAGACCTTTCTGCAAGGCCTCCCGGAGTTGTCTCATCCTCTGCTCCCTCTGCGACGGTAACATAAGGTCCGCAACCTTACCCTTGTACCGTGGATCAAGGAGAGTGGCCAGCCAGTAATGGTCCCTCTCCTTGATCCGAAGAATACGAGGATCCTTCCGCAGACTTTGCAGGATCAGGGAGGCCATGCAGCGTAGGTTTGCTGAGGCATTCGCTCCGGAGTCCTCTGGGTCACTAAGGACGACATGATCCGCAGCCACCTCCTCCCAGCCACGTACAAGTCCACTGGTTTCTTGGGACTGTAAATCATCCCTAAAAGACTGCTGCTGATGATGCTGAGTGCCAGCCTCCACCTCCATGCTGACACAATCCTCCTCCTCCTCCTCCTCCTCCTCCTCCTCCTCTTCCTGTGCGATGGGTGGGACAGAAGGAACACTGTCTGGGTAAAGGGGGCCTTGAGAGGCAAGGAAGTCCTCCTCTTCCTGCCTCTGTTCTGCCTCAAGTGCCCTGTCCATTATTCCACGCAGCGTGTGCTCCAACAGGTGGACAAGAGGTACAGTGTCACTGATGCATGCACTGTCACTGCTCACCATCCTCGTGGCCTCCTCAAATGGTGCCAGGACAGTGCATGCATCCCTGATCATGCCCCACTGGCGTGGAGAAAAAAAACCAAGCTCCCCTGACCCTGTCCTGGTGCCGTAGTCGCACAGGTACTCATTGATGGCCCTCTGCTGCGTGTGCAGCCGCTGCAGCATGGCCAACGTTGAGTTCCACCTGGTGGGCATGTCACATATAAGGCGGTTCTTGGGCAGGTTCAACTCCTTTTGCAGCTCAGCCAGGCGAGCACTGGCATTATAAGATCTGCGGAAATGCACACAGACTTTCCTGGCCTGCCTCAGGACATCCTGTAAGCCCGGGTACCTGCCCAAGAACCGCTGCACCACCAGGTTAAGGACGTGAGCCACACAGGGCACATGGGTCAGTTGTCCCTGTCGGAGGGCGGAGAGGAGGTTGGTGCCATTGTCGCAAACCACCATTCCTGGCTTAAGCTGGCGTGGCGTCAACCACCTCTCGGCCTGGCCCTGCAGAGCAGACAGGACCTCTGCCCCAGTGTGGCTTCTGTCCCCCAAACACACCAGCGCAAGCACGGCATGGCATCTTTTTGCCTGCGTACTTGCGTAGCCCCGTGAACGGCTACGGAGCACCGCTGGTTCATAGGACAAACCACAGGAAGAGGCCATGGAGGAAGAAGAAGAGGAGGGGGTGGAGGAGAGAGGTGTGTCACAACCAGTAGTAGCATTTTGGAGGCGTGGCGGTGGGACAACCTCCAACACTACTGCACCTTGTCCTGAATCCTTCCCAGCTGCCAAAAGAGTGACCCAATGGGCCGTGAAAGAAAGGTAACGTCCCTGTCCATGCCTGCTGGACCATGAGTCAGCGGTAATATGCACCTTACCGCTGACCGCCCTGTCCAGCGAGGCCAAGACATTGCCTTCCACATGCCGGTAGAGAGCCGGAATAGCCTTCCGTGAGAAAAAGTGGCGTTTGGGAACCTGCCACTGAGGAACCGCACATTGCACAAACTCACGGAAGGGGGCCGAGTCTACCAACTGAAAAGGCAGCAGTTGAAGCGCTAGCAATTTAGCCAAGCTAGCATTCAACCGCTGGGCATGTGGATGGCTGGGAGTGAACTTCTTTCGACGGTCCAGCAGCTGGGGCAGGGAAATTTGCCTGCTAGAATCGGACGTCGGTGTACTGCTAGCAGAGTGGGCGCAAGTACTTGGCTGTGACACACCTAATTCTACACCTTCATTCCTCTCAGTGCATGTTTCAGAGAGGACTGAAGTTATAGTGGGGTTGGAGATCCCAGCTGATGCGGTGCAAGGAGAGGTCCGCTTTGTTCTTTGGTGTGGGTCTTTGAGGTAGGCTTGCCAACGAGCTGCATGGCAGGTCAACATATGTCTGGTCAGGCATGTGGTACCCAAGCGGCTGATGTTTTGGCCACGCGATATACGCTTGAGACATATGTTGCAAACAGCAGCTGTGCGATCTGATGCACTAGCCTCAAAAAAGGCCCACACCAAAGAACTTTTTGAATGACGGGCAGAGGCAGCGCCCTGCACAGGCGGAGCTCTGCGGTGTGATTCCGTCGGTGTACTGCCCTTACGCTGGCCACCAAAGGGCATCCTGCCTCGTTGGAGATGTGCCTCCTCCTCATCCTCCTCCTCCTCCTCTCTCCTATTAGGCACCCACGTGGAGTCATTGACCTCATCATCCCCTCCCTCCTCATCACTGGAGCCAATCTGGCAGTATGCTGCAGCTGCTGGAACATGACTGCCAGATTGGTGTCCTTCTTGAGCATCCCCTCTGTCTGCTCTCACGCTACTGCCTTCCTCTAGCTGGGTTTCATCATCAGACCCTTCGAAACGCTGGGCATCCTCCTGGAGCATGTACCCAACACTGTGCTGAAACAGTTCGGGGGACTCCTCAGGAGGAGGACATGGTGGGTCTAGGGAAGGAGTGACTGATGATTTGTCTGACATTGATACCAGGGAAGACGACGCTTTGGCAGCTGCTTTTCCAGTACCCTGAGCCTGGGTGAGAGAGGATGAGGAGGAGGAGGAGGGCTTGGTCATCCACTCTACCAAGTCTTCGGCATGATGTGGCTCAACATGTCCAGCTGCCGAAAAGAAGGACAAGCGTGTCCCATGGCCATGTGCTGATGACAATGCACCGCGTCCACGACCAGCACTGTTGCCCCCAGACACAGAGCCTGCTTGCCCTCTTTTATTGCCTCCTGACTGTCTGCCTCTCCTTGTTTGCCTTCCAGACATTCTAATAGATGGCCTGCAGGGAGATGGGAAAAAAGCAATAAGGGCTACCTTCAGGTGTCCTTCTCTGTCCCTTGAAACAAGGACTTTCACAGTGAAAGAAACTGACACTGTCCCTACCTAGAGTTTTCTATCCCTAGAATAAATGTTTTTTTTAATCACAATATAGCACAAGGACAATTCACTCAATGTCTCTCCAGGTCCCTGGAAACAAGGACTTGCAGAGTGAAAGAAACTGACACTGTCCCTACCTAGAGTTTTCTGTCCCTAGAATAAATGTTTTTTTTAAGCACAATATAGCACAAGGAAAATTAACTCACTGTCCTTACAGGTCCCTGGAAACAAGGACTTGCAGAGTGAAAGAAACTGACACTGTCCCTACCTAGAGTTTTCTGTCCCTAGAATAAATGTTTTTTTTAAGCACAATATAGCACAAGGACAATTAACTCACTGTCCTTACAGGTCCCTGGAAACAAGGACTTGCAGAGTGAAAAAAAAAAAACACTCTCCCTACCTAGAGTTTTCTGTCCCTAGAAAAAATGTTTTTTTTAATCACAATATAGCACAAGGAAAATTAACTCACTGTCCTTACAGGTCCCTGGAAACAAGGACTTGCAGAGTGAAAGAAAAAAAACACTCTCCCTACCTACAGTTTTCTGTCCCTAGAAAAAATGTTTTTTTTAATCACAATATAGCACAAGGAAAATTAACTCACTGTCCTTACAGGTCCCTGGAAACAAGGACTTGCAGAGTGAAAGAAACTGACACTGTCCCTACCTAGAGTTTTCTGTCCCTAGAATAAATGTTTTTTTTAAGCACAATATAGCACAAGGACAATTAACTCACTGTCCTTACAGGTCCCTGGAAACAAGGACTTGCAGAGTGAAAAAAAAAAAACACTCTCCCTACCTAGAGTTTTCTGTCCCTAGAAAAAATGTTTTTTTTAATCACAATATAGCACAAGGAAAATTAACTCACTGTCCTTACAGGTCCCTGGAAACAAGGACTTGCAGAGTGAAAGAAAAAAAACACTCTCCCTACCTACAGTTTTCTGTCCCTAGAAAAAATGTTTTTTTTAATCACAATATAGCACAAGGAAAATTAACTCACTGTCCTTACAGGTCCCTGGAAACAAGGACTTGCAGAGTGAAAGAAACTGACACTGTCCCTACCTAGAGTTTTCTGTCCCTAGAATAAATGTTTTTTTTAATCACAATATAGCACAAGGACAATTCACTCAATGTCTCTCCAGGTCCCTGGAAACAAGGACTTGCAGAGTGAAAGAAACTGACACTGTCCCTACCTAGAGTTTTCTGTCCCTAGAATAAATGTTTTTTTTAAGCACAATATAGCACAAGGACAATTAACTCACTGTCCTTACAGGTCCCTGGAAACAAGGACTTGCAGAGTGAAAGAAAAAAAACACTCTCCCTACCTACAGTTTTCTGTCCCTAGAAAAAATGTTTTTTTTAATCACAATATAGCACAAGGAAAATTAACTCACTGTCCTTACAGGTCCCTGGAAACAAGGACTTGCAGAGTGAAAGAAAAAAAACACTCTCCCTACCTACAGTTTTCTGTCCCTAGAAAAAATGTTTTTTTTAATCACAATATAGCACAAGGAAAATTAACTCACTGTCCTTACAGGTCCCTGGAAACAAGGACTTGCAGAGTGAAAGAAACTGACACTGTCCCTACCTAGAGTTTTCTGTCCCTAGAATAAATGTTTTTTTTAATCACAATATAGCACAAGGACAATTCACTCAATGTCTCTCCAGGTCCCTGGAAACAAGGACTTGCAGAGTGAAAGAAACTGACACTGTCCCTACCTAGAGTTTTCTGTCCCTAGAATAAATGTTTTTTTTAAGCACAATATAGCACAAGGACAATTAACTCACTGTCCTTACAGGTCCCTGGAAACAAGGACTTGCAGAGTGAAAAAAAAAAAAAACTCTCCCTACCTAGAGTTTTCTGTCCCTAGAAAAAATGTTTTTTTTAATCACAATATAGCACAAGGACAATTAACTCACTGTCCTTACAGGTCCCTGGAAACAAGGACTTGCAGAGTGAAAGAAAAAAAACACTCTCCCTACCTACAGTTTTCTGTCCCTAGAAAAAATGTTTTTTTTAATCACAATATAGCACAAGGAAAATTAACTCACTGTCCTTACAGGTCCCTGGAAACAAGGACTTGCAGAGTGAAAGAAACTGACACTGTCCCTACCTAGAGTTTTCTGTCCCTAGAATAAATGTTTTTTTTAAGCACAATATAGCACAAGGACAATTAACTCACTGTCCTTACAGGTCCCTGGAAACAAGGACTTGCAGAGTGAAAGAAACTGACACTGTCCCTACCTAGAGTTTTCTGTCCCTAGAATAAATGTTTTTTTTAATCACAATATAGCACAAGGAAAATTAACTCACTGTCCTTACAGGTCCCTGGAAATAAGGACTTGCAGAGTGAAAGAAACTGACACTGTCCCTACCTAGAGTTTTCTGTCCCTAGAATAAATGTTTTTTTTAATCACAATATAGCACAAGGACAATTAACTCACTGTCCTTACAGGTCCCTGGAAACAAGGACTTGCAGAGTGAAAGAAAAAAAACACTCTCCCTACCTACAGTTTTCTGTCCCTAGAAAAAATGTTTTTTTTAATCACAATATAGCACAAGGAAAATTAACTCACTGTCCTTACAGGTCCCTGGAAACAAGGACTTGCAGAGTGAAAGAAAAAAAACACTCTCCCTACCTACAGTTTTCTGTCCCTAGAAAAAATGTTTTTTTTAATCACAATATAGCACAAGGAAAATTAACTCACTGTCCTTACAGGTCCCTGGAAACAAGGACTTGCAGAGTGAAAGAAACTGACACTGTCCCTACCTAGAGTTTTCTGTCCCTAGAATAAATGTTTTTTTTAATCACAATATAGCACAAGGACAATTCACTCAATGTCTCTCCAGGTCCCTGGAAACAAGGACTTGCAGAGTGAAAGAAACTGACACTGTCCCTACCTAGAGTTTTCTGTCCCTAGAATAAATGTTTTTTTTAAGCACAATATAGCACAAGGACAATTAACTCACTGTCCTTACAGGTCCCTGGAAACAAGGACTTGCAGAGTGAAAAAAAAAAAAAACTCTCCCTACCTAGAGTTTTCTGTCCCTAGAAAAAATGTTTTTTTTAATCACAATATAGCACAAGGACAATTAACTCACTGTCCTTACAGGTCCCTGGAAACAAGGACTTGCAGAGTGAAAGAAAAAAAACACTCTCCCTACCTACAGTTTTCTGTCCCTAGAAAAAATGTTTTTTTTAATCACAATATAGCACAAGGAAAATTATCTCACTGTCCTTACAGGTCCCTGGAAACAAGGACTTGCAGAGTGAAAGAAACTGACACTGTCCCTACCTAGAGTTTTCTGTCCCTAGAATAAATGTTTTTTTTAATCACAATATAGCACAAGGAAAATTAACTCACTGTCCTTACAGGTCCCTGGAAACAAGGACTTGCAGAGTGAAAGAAAAAAAACACTCTCCCTACCTACAGTTTTCTGTCCCTAGAAAAAATGTTTTTTTTAATCACAATATAGCACAAGGAAAATTAACTCACTGTCCTTACAGGTCCCTGGAAACAAGGACTTGCAGAGTGAAAGAAACTGACACTGTCCCTACCTAGAGTTTTCTGTCCCTAGAATAAATGTTTTTTTTAATCACAATATAGCACAAGGACAATTCACTCAATGTCTCTCCAGGTCCCTGGAAACAAGGACTTGCAGAGTGAAAGAAACTGACACTGTCCCTACCTAGAGTTTTCTGTCCCTAGAATAAATGTTTTTTTTAAGCACAATATAGCACAAGGACAATTAACTCACTGTCCTTACAGGTCCCTGGAAACAAGGACTTGCAGAGTGAAAGAAAAAAAACACTCTCCCTACCTACAGTTTTCTGTCCCTAGAAAAAATGTTTTTTTTAATCACAATATAGCACAAGGAAAATTAACTCACTGTCCTTACAGGTCCCTGGAAACAAGGACTTGCAGAGTGAAAGAAAAAAAACACTCTCCCTACCTACAGTTTTCTGTCCCTAGAAAAAATGTTTTTTTTAATCACAATATAGCACAAGGAAAATTAACTCACTGTCCTTACAGGTCCCTGGAAACAAGGACTTGCAGAGTGAAAGAAACTGACACTGTCCCTACCTAGAGTTTTCTGTCCCTAGAATAAATGTTTTTTTTAATCACAATATAGCACAAGGAAAATTAACTCACTGTCCTTACAGGTCCCTGGAAACAAGGACTTGCAGAGTGAAAGAAACTGACACTGTCCCTACCTAGAGTTTTCTGTCCCTAGAATAAATGTTTTTTTTAAGCACAATATAGCACAAGGACAATTAACTCACTGTCCTTACAGGTCCCTGGAAACAAGGACTTGCAGAGTGAAAGAAAAAAAACACTCTCCCTACCTACAGTTTTCTGTCCCTAGAAAAAATGTTTTTTTTAATCACAATATAGCACAAGGACAATTAACTCACTGTCCTTACAGGTCCCTGGAAACAAGGACTTGCAGAGTGAAAGAAACTGACACTGTCCCTACCTAGAGTTTTCTGTCCCTAGAATAAATGTTTTTTTTAATCACAATATAGCACAAGGAAAATTAACTCACTGTCCTTACAGGTCCCTGGAAACAAGGACTTGCAGAGTGAAAGAAACTGACACTGTCCCTACCTAGAGTTTTCTGTCCCTAGAATAAATGTTTTTTTTAAGCACAATATAGCACAAGGACAATTAACTCACTGTCCTTACAGGTCCCTGGAAACAAGGACTTGCAGAGTGAAAGAAACTGACACTGTCCCTACCTAGAGTTTTCTGTCCCTAGAATAAATGTTTTTTTTAATCACAATATAGCACAAGGAAAATTAACTCACTGTCCTTACAGGTCCCTGGAAACAAGGACTTGCAGAGTGAAAGAAACTGACACTGTCCCTACCTAGAGTTTTCTGTCCCTAGAATAAATGTTTTTTTTAATCACAATATAGCACAAGGACAATTAACTCACTGTCCTTACAGGTCCCTGGAAACAAGGACTTGCAGAGTGAAAGAAACTGACACTGTCCCTACCTAGAGTTTTCTGTCCCTAGAATAAATGTTTTTTTTAAGCACAATATAGCACAAGGACAATTAACTCACTGTCCTTACAGGTCCCTGGAAACAAGGACTTGCAGAGTGAAAGAAACTGACACTGTCCCTACCTAGAGTTTTCTGTCCCTAGAATAAATGTTTTTTTTAATCACAATATAGCACAAGGAAAATTAACTCACTGTCCTTACAGGTCCCTGGAAACAAGGACTTGCAGAGTGAAAGAAACTGACACTGTCCCTACCTAGAGTTTTCTGTCCCTAGAATAAATGTTTTTTTTAATCACAATATAGCACAAGGACAATTAACTCACTGTCCTTACAGGTCCCTGGAAACAAGGACTTGCAGAGTGAAAGAAACTGACACTGTCCCTACCTAGAGTTTTCTGTCCCTAGAATAAATGTTTTTTTTAAGCACAATATAGCACAAGGACAATTAACTCACTGTCCTTACAGGTCCCTGGAAACAAGGACTTGCAGAGTGAAAGAAACTGACACTGTCCCTACCTAGAGTTTTCTGTCCCTAGAATAAATGTTTTTTTTAAGCACACTATAGCAGAAGCACAAAACACACTGACACTCTCCCTACCTATCCTTCTCTTTCCCTAAACTAAAGGAATCCAGGTTAAGCAAGAAAGAAATAACAGTCACTGTCCCTGCCTATGCTACTCTATCCCTGCTCCGGAACACACTACACTAGGCCGCCGTGCTGGCGGCCTTTTATAGTGTGGGGCGTGTACTAAACACCCTCAGCAATAATTGGCCACAGGCATCCTGCCTGTGGCCAATCATTGCTCTCCTCGCTGCCGGCGCTGTGATTGGCCAAGCATGCGGGGTCACAGTGCATGCTTGGCCAATCACAGCGCCTGGATGACACTGCGATGGCGTAGTGCATTGTGGGCCGTTCGCGTCACTCGAATTTGGCGCGAACGGCCCAAATCGTTCGATCTTCGTCGAACGATCGAACAGCCAATGTTCGAGTCGAACGTATGTTCGACTCGAACACGAAGCTCATCCCTATCCATGAGCCCACTAGCCTTATACAACTCTCCACCTAGTTGTATAAGTCGGCGTAAAGCCTGAATCTGGGCGAAATATATCTACCCCCCTGGATGCAACCAGGTGACTTTACCTTCCTGCTGTCACAGTCGGCACAATGGCACCGACAGGCACAATCACGTAGAGTGTACGTGATTGCTTTGTACAGTTGGGGGGTCCAATCGGACCCTCCTTCTGTACAGTGAGCGGTCGGAATTCGTCTGGGAGCGTTCCGAGATGGGGGGGCGGCCGTTCGATTCCGGCCACCCCCCCGCGATGGCTCCCGGCGAATAGAAATGCCCCCTCTGTCTGTGTAATGTTTACACAGACAGAGAAAGCAGGAGGAAGTGATGTCATCTCCTGTGCGGCGCTCACATATACCGAGCGTCGTACAAGAGAAGACACACAGGTCAGTGCACTAACACTACACTAACACCAGCACACATAGGCACATAAATCGCCCCCCCAGGCCCCCCCAGATCACCCCCCAGCCCCCAGTCACAGTGTCACTGATTGCAGTGACCATTTATTTACTGATCACTGCAATCAGTGACATTTGTGACTGTAAAAGTGTCACTACATTTAGTTTTAGGTCCAGTGTAGCCCCCTAACCCCCCCCAATAAAGGTTTAACCCCTTGATCACCCCCCAGATAACCCTTTCACCCCCTAGCACCGCCGTCGCTTGGCAATCATTTTTCTGATCGCTGTCTTGGCGTCGGTGATGCAGATCGGTACCCAGTAATTTTTTTTAGGTTCGCCGCAGGTTTTTATAGCGTCGGGTACCCCCATAAATTATCTAATAAAGGTTTAACCCCCTTGATCGCCCCCCAGGTAACCCTTTCACCCCCTATCACCACTGTCACTAAGCGATCATTTTTCTGATCGATGTCTTAGCGTCGGTGATGCAGATCGGTAGCCAGTATTTTTTTTTTAGGTTCGCCGCAGGTTTTTATAGCGTCGGGTACCCCCATAAATTATCTAATAAAGGTTTAACCCCCTTGATCGCCCCCCAAGGTAACTCTTTCACCCCCTATCACCACTGTCACTAAGCGATCATTTTTCTGATCGATGTCTTAGCGTCGGTGATGCAGATCGGTAGCCAGTATTTTTTTTTTAGGTTCGCCGCAGGTTTTTATAGCGTCGGGTACCCCCATAAATTATCTAATAAAGGTTTAACCCCCTTGATCGCCCCCAGGTAACCCTTTCACCCCCTAGCACCGCCGTCGCTAAACGATCATTTTTCTGATCGCTGTCTTAGCGTCGGTGATACAGATCGGTACCCAGTAATTTTTTTTAGGTTCGCCGCAGGTTTTTATAGCGTCGGGTACCCCCATAAAATATCTAATAAAGGTTTAACCCTCTTGATCGCCCCCCAGGTAACCCTTTCACCCCCTATCACCACTGTCGCTAAGCGATCATTTTTCTGATCGATGTCTTAGCGTCGGTGATGCAGATCGGTAGCCAGTATTTTTTTTTTAGGTTCGCCGCAGGTTTTTATAGCGTCGGGTACCCCCATAAATTATCTAATAAAGGTTTAACCCCCTTGATCGCCCCCCAGGTAACCCTTTCACCCCCTATCACCACTGTCGCTAAGCGATCATTTTTCTAATCGCTGTCTTAGCGTCGGTGATGCAGATCGGTAGCCAGTAATTTTTTTTAGGTTCGCCGCAGGTTTTTATAGCGTCAGGTACCCCCATATATTGTCTAATAAAGGTTTTAACCCCCTAATTGCCCCTAGTTAACCCTTTCACCAGTAATCATCATATAAGTGTTACGGGTGACGCTGGTTAGTTAGTTTGCTTTTTATAGTGTCAGGGCACCCGCCGTATATATAACCCAATAAAGGTTTAACCCCCTGATCGCCCGGCGGGTGATATCAATTAGGTTTTAGCGTCAGAGAGGGTCTGTGTCACACCCCAGGCAGCGTCAGGTTAGTGCTAGTAACGCTAACACCCACGCGTGAAGCATACACCTCCCTTAGTGGTATAGTATCTGAACAGATCAATATCTGATCTGATCAGATCTATACTAGCGTCCCCAGCAGTTTAGGGTTCCCAAAAACGCAGTGTTAGCGGGATCAGCCCAGATACCTGCTAGCACCTGCGTTTTGCCCCTCCGTCCAGCCCAGTCCACCCAAGTGCAGTATCGATCGATCACTGTCACTTAAAAAACAAAAACACACATAACTGCAGCGTTCGCAGAGACAGGCCTGATCCCTGCGACTCCAGTGCTGTTGGAGGTGATTTCACCACCACAGTTAAAAAAAAAAGAAGCAAATATGCCGAAGCATTGGGGCAGCAGGAGCGGAGGAGCGATTTTGCTCCTAATGCCGCATACATACGGTTGAAATTCCGACGGAGGCTTGCCCGTGTAAAAGTCCGACCATGTGTGTGCGGCATAACTTTTTTGCGGGAGGATGCCCCCATGCTTCGGCATATATAAATGGTGCATGTATGCCCATCATTTAGAAGTGGGTGGATGAAGGGCGGTATTCTAATGGTGGGCATACCCACCGATCAATCTCTTTTTTCGTTCAGCCACCTGGCTGCATGAAAAAAAAAGATTACAATACATGTCCAACAAGGACCAGCAACGTACTGGTATGTTGCTGGACTTTGAATGGTTATACCAGATTGATGCCTGCGGGTTTAGGTATCATCTTGGTATCATTCTTTTCAGCCAGCGGCCGGCTTTAATGTAAAAGCAATCCTAGTGGCTAATTAGCCTCTGGACTGCTTTTACAAGCAGTGGGAGGGAATGTCCCCCCCGGATATAAAAAGCGCCATTGGGAAATTGGGAAAGCATTTTATCACACCGATCTTGGTGTGGTCAGATGCTTTGAGGGCAGAGGAAAGATCTAGGGTCTAGACCCCAGTTTTTTCAAAAAAAGAGTACCTGTCACTACCTATTACTATCATAGGGGATATTTACATTCCCTGAGATAACAATAAAAATGATAAAAAAAAAAAAAAATATGGAAGGAACAATTTAAAAAAAAAAAAAAAAAGCAAAATTAATAATAAAAAAAAAAAAAAAAAAAAAAGCACCCCTGTCCTGCCCTGCTCTTGCCCAATGGCGAACGCAAGTGTCGGTCTGGCGTCATATGTAAACAGCAATTGCACCATGCATGTGAGGTATCACCGCGAAGGTCAGATCGAGGGCAATAATTTTAGTAGTAGACCTCCTCTGTAAATCTAACGGGGTAACCTGTAAAGGCTTTTAAAGGCTTTTAAAAATGTATGTAGTTTGTCGCCAATGCGCGTTTGTGCGAAATTTTAAAGCATGTCGTGTTTGGTATCTATGTACTCGGCCTAAGATCATCTTTTTTATTTCATCAAACATTTGGGCAATATAGTGTGTTTTAGTGCATTAAAATTAAAAAAAAGTGTATTTTTCCCCAAAAAATGCGTTTGAAAAATCGCTGCGCAAATACTGTGCAGAAAAAAAAATGCAACACCCACCATTTTATTCTGTAGGGCCTTTGCTTTAAAAATATATATAATGTTTGGGGGTTCAACATAATTTTCCTGCAAAAAAAAAAAATGTTTTCATGTAAACAAAAAGTGTCAAAAAGGGCTTTGTCTTCAAGTGGTTAGAAGAGTGGATGTAAGCTTCCTAATGTTGTGTATAAAATGCCAGAACAGTTCAAAATCCCCCCAAATGACCCCATTTTGGAAAGTAGACACCCCAAGCTATATACTGAGAGGCATGTCGAGTCCATGGAATATTTTATATGTTGACACAAGTTGCGGAAAAAAGACAATTTTTTTATTTTTTATTTTTTTTTTGCACAAAGTTGTCACTAAATGATATATTGCTCAAACATGCCATGGGCATATGTGGAATTACACCCCAAAATACATTCTGTTGCTTCTCCTGAGTACGGGGATACCACATGTGTGAGACTTTTTGGGAGCCTAGCCGCGTGCGGGACCCCAAAAACCAAGCACCGCCTTCAGGCTTTCTAAGGGTGTAAATTTTTGATTTCACTTCTCACTGCCTATCACAGTTTCGGAGGCCATGGAATGCCCAGATGGCACAAAACCCCCCCAAATGACCCCATTTTGGAAAGTAGACACCCCAAGCTATTTGCTGAGAGGTATTGTGAGTATTTTGCAGATCTCGCTTTTTGTCACAAAGTTTTGAAAATTGAAAAAAAAAAAGAAAAAAAAAATTTTCTTTCTTCATTTTCAAAAACAAATGAGAGCTGTAAAATACTCACCATGCCTCTCAGCAAACAGCTTGGGGTGTCTACTTTCCAAAATGGGGTCATTTGGGGGGGTTTTGTGCTATTTTGGCATTTTATGGCCTTCGAAACTGTGATAGGTAGTGAGGAGTGAAATCAAAAATTTGTGCCTAGAAATCCTGAAGGCGGTGATTGGTTTTCGGGGTCCCGTACGCGGCTAGGCTCCTAAAAAGTCCCACACATGTGGTATCCCCGTACTCAGGAGAAGCAGCAGAATGTATTTTGGGGTGCAATTCCACATATAACCATGGCATGTGTGAGCAATATATCATTTAGTGACAACTTTTTGTAATTTTTTTTTTTGTCATTATTCAATCACTTGGGACAAAAAAAAAAAATATTCAATGGGCTCAACATGCCTCTCAGCAATTTCCTTGGGGTGTCTACTTTCCAAAATGGGGTCATTTGGGGGGGTTTTGTACTGCCCTGCCATTTTAGCACCTCAAGAAATGAGATAGGCAGTCATAAATTTAAAGCTGTGTAAATTCCAGAAAATGTACCCTAGTTTGTAAACGCTATAACTTTTGCGCAAACCAATAAATATACACTTATTGACATTTTTTTTACTAAAGACATGTGGCTGAATACATTTTGGCCTAAATGTATGACTAAAATTGAGTTTATTCGATTTTTCTTATAACAAAAAGTAGAAAATATCATTTTTTTTCAAAATTTTCGCTCTTTTTCCGTTAATATCGCAAAAAATAAAAATCGCAGAGGCAATCAAATACCATTACAAGAAAGCTCTATTTGTGGGAAGAAAAGGACGCAAATTTAGTTTGGGTACAACATTGCATGTCTGCACAATTTACAGTTAAAGCTCGCAGTGCAAAATTCTGAATTCACCTCTGGTCCTTTAGCTACCAAATGGTCCGGGGCTTAAGTGGTTAATGACCAGCTTTTACTGGGCAGTGCATTGCAGGGCATTTGGCGGGGCGAACACCCTGGGCTGGGAAACAGATAGTCGGCTCATTGCGTGGCTGTGTCAGTTTCATTCCGGGACACTGTATTTTCCTGGAATGAAGGTGCCCAGGACCCGGGACAGAACTGAAAAATGCGGGACTGTCGAGAGTAATCCGGGACACGTGGTCACCCTATTCCTGATAAACCAACCAAAATTCAAGCTGTGAGGGGCCTTGAAAATCAAAGTAGCTGGAAAAAAAATTATTAGCTGAACAGTGAGAAATCTAAACAGATGCAGCTACTCTTAAGATACTCTGACAGCTTTGAGTGCAAGCTGTCAGAATACAATAGTTGGCAGGGTAAATTTGATAGATCTGATACCGTGTAAGACCAAATCAGCTATGGCAGCTTGTTCTGCCCTACTTTCATGTAATTTTTTTGATTTGTATTGAACTGCATTAGGTTGTAATTGTTTTGTAGTAATTTGTTTACTATGTTATTTTTGTACCTCTCTATTTTCACCCCTCCTGCTTAGTGCTAGTTAGTTTAGTCCTAGCTGGACCCTCCCCACTTCTTCCATGTTCAGTCGGTGTTCGTTATTCACAGAGACAGGGCTTAGCAAAGTCATTATCTTCTTATGCTTTAAAAGACTGGAAAACGGAAAATTTATATCAAATACTTACCGTAATTTTCCTTTCCTGATGGACTCCATGGCAGCCTACGTGTGGGTTAATCCCGCCCCTCATACCTCATAGGACCCTTCTCCCATAAATCTTTGCTCTGGGCCAGAGGCCGTGTTCCATAATTTAGCCTACTCCAGCCACTGGGAGGGAACTCCTGCTGCCATGGAGTCCATCAGGAAAGGAAAATTACGGTAAGTATTTGATATAAATTTTCCGTTTTCCTGACAGACTCCATGGCAGCCTACGTGTGGGAAATAACTAGCCATACACACCCGGGTGGGCAGAGTGCTGGACAAAAGAAAAAAGGTTTAATTGGCACCATCAACAGACAAGATACGTAAACCACTACGCAGTAGTGTGCCATGAACGTGTTAATTGAAGACCACAAGGCCACCTTACAAATAACTTCTGGAGGCACGTGACGTGATGCCGCCCATGATGAAGACACTTCTAGTTGAGTGAGCAGTCACCGCTTCTGGAGGCGCCAAGCCCTTGGCTTTATAGGCCCTCTGAATGGCCTGAACAATCCATGCTCCGATAGATCTGGAGGAGGCACGCATTCCTTTATACTTCCTGTGAAAAGAACGAGCAGGTGGTCGGTCTGACGGAAAGAAGCTGTAGCTTCAAGATACTGACTCAGAGCTTTTCCAACATCTAAGGGATAAACACTGGAATCCTTGGTAGATCTGAACGTTGGAAGAGCAATCTCCTGATTGTCATGAAACACAGATGCCACTTTGGGGTTTGAACCCAACATAGGAATTAAAAAGTTTAGAAATGGCTCCTTGCATCCCTGAGAGCTGATTTCAGAGACCCTCTTGGCCGATGTTATAGCCACCAAGAAGACAACTATTAGAGAGAGTCATTTGACAGAAGATTGATCTTCATGTTCCAACTCTCTACCTAAGAAAAAATCCAGGACAAGGGGAAGATCCCAATTAGAAAAACTTGGCTCTGAGGTCTGAGCCTTATTGCTCCTCTGAAAAACTACTGAGTAAGAGGGTGTCTAGCCCAGGAAACACCCGTAAAGGCAGAGATTACAGCGATTTGGACTCGCAGCGAGCTGACTGACAATGAGAGATCCAATCCTGATTGTAAGAAGCCCAGGATATCATGTATCTTTGGGTTATTGCAAGAACCTGCAGTGGAAGAGGTGTAGTCTGAAAACTTTTTCCAAATCCTCTGGTAGACCCTGTTGGTGCCTGTTCTTCTGGCATTTAATATTGTGGAGATGGCCCTACTTGGACAGCCTAGGGCCTCTAACCTTCCCCTCTCAAGAACCAGATCATCAGATGTAGATGGGGCCGGGCATGGATGTAGAAATGCCCCTTGTGATAGGAGATCTGGTCTGGAGGGTAGAGGAACTGGGTCCCGGAAGCTGAGTTGCATCAGCAGTGGAAACCATGGCTTGTTTGGCCAGTACGGGACTATTGCCACTATCTCTGCTTCTTCCATCCTGAGCCTCGACAAAAAACGGAGAATGACAGGAATCGGGGGAAAGGCATAGGCCCTGTGGAACCGCCAATGGTCTGTCAGAGCATCTACCGAAAAGCCTGGGGATACCAAGACCTCGTGTAGTATCTCTCTAGTCTGAAGTTGCATGGGGAGGCGAACAAGTCTACTTCCGGAATGACTCCCAGGGACAGGACCCACCTGAAGACTTCGGGGGGGAAGTCCACTCGTTGTCCAGAGAAACTCAACAGAAAATCTGCCTGAACGTTCGGGACTCCAGGGAGATAGACAGCTGTCAGGTTGGCCAGGTTTTTCTGGGCCCAGATCATGATGGGCTCTATTTCCTTTGACAGGGAGAGACTGCGAGTACCCCCCTGTCTCTTGATGTATGCGACTGCCGTTGTGTTGTCCAGTCTTAGGAGGACTGAGTCTCCTGCTGTTAAGTGGTGAAAGGCCTGCAGAGCGCAGAACGCTGCCCGGAGTTCCAGAACATTGGAGACTATCCTGTGAGAGGGAAAATTCCATATGCCTTGGGATACTTCTGTCAGCCCCTGTTGCTGGCATCTGTAGTGATGGTGACCCAAGACACAGGTGCGATGGACTGACAATTGAGGAGGTTCCTCTGTTGTAGCCACCAAGGAAAGCTCTCCCGCATGGATGAGGTTATTTGGATAAAATGATCCCGAAGCCCTGGATTATACTGCTGGAGGAAACCCTTCTGGAAGGGCCGCATTTTCCACTGAGCCCACTTTACCATGGGTGCTGTTGCCACCATGGTGCCAATGAACTTTAGGCATTGAGAGGCTTGGAGATGAGAACGCCATTGCAAGCCAAACTCTGTCCCGGATCACTGGGATTTTTCCAGGGGTAACAAGATGGTGCTCTTGATAGCGTTGAAGTGTGCCCCGAGGAATACCAGGGATGGCTCTTTTACAGATTCAGAAGCCAACCAAATTCGAGTAGAGTGGAGATGACCTGGGATCTGTGGATTAGCAACTGCTCCTTGTCCCGAGACAACAGCAGGTCGTCTAGATAGTGATACAAACGGATACCTCTGGTCCTGATCAGAGCCACGACAGCCAACAAGTTTTGAAAACACACAAGGCGATGTTGTAAGCCCGAAGGGGAGACAGGTAAACTGCAGACAGATTTGATCGACAGCAAAGCGAAGGTATTTCTGGAATTCTGACGCTATCGGAACATGGAAGTAGGCGTCCTTCCGGTCTATAGAGACAAACCAATCGCCTGGTTGGATTGCTTGACTGATCATGAGTAGTGTCTCCATCTTGAACTTCTCCTTCTAGATAAAAGAATTCAAGTGGGTTAGGTCTATAACTGGCCTCCAGGAGACGTTTTTCTTCAACACCATGAAGAGGGGCGAGTAGACCCCTTAAAACCTTTTGTCATCTGGAACTGGAATTGCAGCGCCCTGAGCCACAAGAGAGACAGGAGAATTTGCTTTTTCCCTTCCGAGAGAGGCAAGGATGCCGACTCACTCTGTTTTAGGCAGGTGCAATATCATAAAGACTTAGGGGATTCTTGTCCACCGGAAGATGCCCCTTTTGAAAACTTCTGGCCTGAAGGCTGTTTTTTCTTCCAGGTCTTCTTGAACTCACGGCCAGGCCTATAGTAGCGAGCATTCCTTGCTTGATCTGAACTTTGCCTGGGCTGTGTTCTCTTCTGGTTTAGCAGACGGCGATCCTGGGGAAGGAACCCCGACTTGCCCCCTGTGGCACGGGTGATGGCACTGTCCGATATGTTCTCAAAGAGGGACGAACCCCCAAATGGAATCCTGCACCATGCCTGCTTGGAAGCAGGGTCAGCTACCCATGGGTGCAGCCACAAGGCACGCTTAGCCTTGACAGATGTCAGCATGATCCGAGCCACCAGGCGAATTATGTCTAGGGAAGCCCCACGAGAAAAGCCAACGTCAACCTTAGCCCATGAATAGGTGAGCTCCTGGCCAGTTCTTCCGAGATGCTCCTCAGAGAAGCATCTACGTCATCTGCCCAGACTTCCATCGCTTTAGAAAGGGCTGCGAGAGCTAGAGCTGGTTTGCAGGTCATACCCGCTGTAATGTAGATCCGCTTGAGGGCGGTATAAATTTTCCACTCCAGGCAATCCCTAAAGGAAACAGTATCCTACAATGGGAGTGTGACGTGCCTCACCATCCTCATTAGGGCTGAGTCAATGAGAGGAGCCGACTCCAGGTGTTTTACATCCTTGCTTTTAAATGGGTACATTTTTGATACCTTCATTAACAGGCAATTCTTCCTTTCAACACCACCCCATTCGTCGGTAATTATTGCGCTGAGTTCACCCAAAAAGGAGAAATTAGGGTGTTCTTTTTTGAGGTGTTTAAAATATTTCCTCTATTTGGAGGGTGCCTCCACTGGCTCTTCCATCTCAAAGCTTCTTTGACAGCTTTTGACCAGCTGTGGTACTAGGGCAAATTCAAAACCTGCACCAGGGTCATCTACCTCCACCTCACTGTCTGAGGCTTCAATTGAGGAATGGCTCGGCTGTGAAGGGCCTGGAGCCTTGAGATCATCCCTAATAGGGACTGACATAGTGTCGCCAGCAGGGTTGTGGGTATGACCAGAATCCCCTTTACTCAGGGACTCACGGACCACCTTTCTGACCAGTGCTTCCACTTGTTGGTCTCCACCCTCTCTTTCTTATGCGACTTTAGAAAAGCATCGCTTGCAGAGCGATTTGCCTTCAGGAACCTGGGCCCCGCATAACCAGCAGGCTTTCCTCACAGAGCGGCTGGAGTGGCGGTGAGAGTGACGCCCAGAGGT
Source organism: Rana muscosa (assembly GCA_029206835.1). Lineage (NCBI taxonomy): Eukaryota > Metazoa > Chordata > Amphibia > Anura > Ranidae > Rana > Rana muscosa. The sequence goes on from CM055125.1 coordinate 103,513,865, forward strand.
GGTTTTAGACTCCTATCTGTGGTACCTAGATCTAAAGGAAGATCTGACGTCTGTACCTTGAAGAGGAGTGACAACGTTGAGACCTAGGACGGTCCTTGCCGTGCTTTGGTGTTCAGACCTAGAAAAGCTGAGTGAAAAAGAAAGGGTTAAGAGCTCCTGAATAAGTGAACCCAAGCATCACAGGTAGAAAATAAATAAATCCTACCTGCAGCGCAAGGGTTGGCCACAAGAGGGCGGTGACAGATCCATGGCAAGGCAGTTTGAAAGTGAAATGAATCATTACAGCCTTATGAGAAACAGGAGTGACAACAGGCATGAGAGAGCACTCAACAAAACATAGCCAGCACCCAGGGAGCCTGCAGCAAACAATTTACCTTGTAAACCAGAGCCCAGTGCCTGGATAAACACTGCATGAGCCTGCAAGTCATCCCAAGTAATAGCTGCTTTGACAGCTATTTAAATCTGCCACCGTTAACGATGTCACCGCCCCATAGCGGTTGCCATCCGGTGGCGGCCAATCGCATGCGCGACCGCCGCCGCCATTTTGGCGAAACTGCGCCTGCACGAACCAAGCACAGAATCTTCGTTCGCGGCTTGCGGATGCGCAGCGACTTCCTGAAACGGCGAGCTGGAACGCAGCTGCGCTCCAGCCGCCGTGGCCACTCACTGGAGCTTGATAGAAAATAAGGAGACACACAAAACACAGAGATACGGCTGCCATATAAAAGGAATATCTTTGTACATTACCACCACCACGGCACGATCCGGACCAGAACCTGGGACTGGGGAGCTGTTCGCTCGACCCACCGCACGATCGGGCGTTTACAAAGCCTCCCGCTAATAGCCGGGACGTTTGGCCATATTGCCGCTTGCCTGCCAATGGCCAGGTTAGTAAGCTCTTCATGGTATCACATCATATCGCCCATGTCCACCTGCTAATAGCTAGGATTGCTGGACTGCAGAGAGGATCACCGCTAACCACCAACGTATCGCCGTGCACACCGCCAGGCCTGGATTACAGGAAAACTTCATGAAAAGGTAAGACTATATCTTGGTCCTAGGAGGAGGACAAAAAAAGGAACACGGCCTCTGGCCCAGAGCAAAGATTTATGGGAGAAGGGTCCTATGAGGTATGAGGGGCGGGATTAACCCACACGTAGGCTGCCATGGAGTCTGTCAGGAAAAACAGCCTTTATACTGCAATTAGCTAAAGTAGAACTGCAGGATTAAACGGCTGTGTATTATTGAAGAGTTAAGCTGTCTGTGGATGGCGTCAAGTCAGCAAGTGACTATACTGTCTGGACAAACTGGGTCTAAGAAGTAGTGATGAGCCGAACACCCCCGGGTTCGGTTCGCACCAGAACCCGCGAACGGACCGAAAGTTCGTACGAACATTAGAACCCTATTAAATACAATGGATGCGAACGTTCGAATTCTAAAGTGCTAATTATAACAACTATTATGCATGTTATTGTCCTAAAAAGGGTTTGGGAACCCGGGTTGTGCACCAGGGGACATGTATCAATGCAAAAAGAAGTTTTAAAAACGGTCGTTTTTCGGGAGCAGTCATTTTAATGATGCATAAAGTGAAAAAAAAAAAGTCAAATATTCCTTTAAATATCGTACCTGGGGGGTGTCTAAAGTATGCCTGTGAAGTGCCACGTGTTTCCCGTGTTTAGAACTGTCCCTGCACAAAATGACACTTCTAAAGGAAAAAAAAGCCATTTAAAACTGCTTGCGGCTTTAATGTAATGTCTGGTCCCAGTAATATGGATGAAAATCTTTAAGAAAAATGGCATAGCTACCCCATGACCCCCCCCCCCCCCCCTACCCCAGCCCATTACCAGCCCCTTTGGGTCTTGTATGGATATTAAGGGGAACCCCGCACATAAAATAAAAAAGGCCCTATATACTCTGAACAGCCGTATACAGGCGGTGCATACAAGACAGGGACTGTAGGTTTGTTCTTATGTAGAATCTGTTTGTAATTTTGAACAGGTACATTGTTGAAGTGTAGCTCCAGCCCAAAAATCTATTTTTAAACTTTTTGGAAAACATAGGTAAGGGTTATCACCCCTGTAACATTTGTTTTGCTGTCTGTGCCCCTGTTCAGAACATTTCACCTCACTTTCCGTCCCAATGACAACTGTTTTTGAAATGTGGTGTTTTTCTTGAAACAAGGATTGCTGATAAAGCATCAGTACAGAGGAGACAACTTTCTCCCATATTTATTCTTACAGGAGAGAATTTTCCTTCCTAGTGGTAGATTTCCTCTCACTTCCTGTTGTCTTCTTGCGTTTGCAAGTAGGAGTCGTTTGTAAGTTGGATGTTTGAAAGTAGGGACCTGCCGTATATACTCTGCAGAAATAGGCCCCTTAGTTGTTGGTGTTGGCACAACACTGTAAGCACTCACAGTTACTCTTGGTTGGTGCTGGAACGCCCTGCTGTCAACTATTATATCAGGAATTTTAATTACATATAATTGTTGAACAGTGGTAGTAAAAATTGGGCCTTTGATGGTGGTGCTGGTGCCACAACACTGTAAGCCCTGACAGTTACTCTTGGTGGGTGCAGCAATGGGCCCTGCTGTGAATTATTAGATCAAGAATTGTAATTGCATGCCCCTGTTGAACAGGGGCTGAAAAATTGGGCCTTTCGTGGTGGTGGTGGTGGTGGTGGTGTTGCCACAACACTGTAAGCCCTCAGAGTTACTCTTGGTGGGTGCAGGAATGGGCCCTGCTGTGAATTATTAGATCAAGAATTGTAATTGCATGCCCCTGTTGAACAGGGGCTGAAAAATTGGGCCTTTCGTGGTGGTGGTGGTGGTGGTGGTGTTGCCACAACACTGTAAGCCCTCAGAGTTACTCTTGGTGGGTGCAGGAATGGGCCCTGCTGTGAATTATTAGATCAAGAATTGTAATTACATGCCCCTTTTGAACAGGGGCTGAAAAATTGGGCCTTTCGTGGTGGTGGTGGTGGTGGCGTTGCCACAACACTGTAAGCCCTCAGAGTTACTCTTGGTGGGTGCAGCAATGGGCCCTGCTGTGAATTATTAGATCAAGAATTGTAATTGCATGCCCCTGTTGAACAGGGGCTGAAAAATTGGGCCTTTCGTGGTGGTGGTGGTGGTGGTGTTGCCACAACACTGTAAGCCCTCAGAGTTACTCTTGGTGGGTGCAGCAATGGGCCCTGCTGTGAATTATTAGATCAAGAATTGTAATTACATGCCCCTTTTGAACAGGGGCTGAAAAATTGGGCCTTTCGTGGTGGTGGTGGTGGTGGCGTTGCCACAACACTGTAAGCCCTCAGAGTTACTCTTGGTGGGTGCAGCAATGGGCCCTGCTGTGAATTATTAGATCAAGAATTGTAATTGCATGCCCCTGTTGAACAGGGGCTGAAAAATTGGGCCTTAGGCACTGGTGGCACAACACTACAACCCCTCACAGATACTGTACTTGGAGCACAGCAATGAGCCCTGTTGCAAAGTATTGCTTCAAAAATTGTAATGACACGCCCCTGTTAAACAGGGGCTGAAAAATTGGGCCTTAGGCACTGGTGCCACAACACTCCAACCCCTCACAGATACTGTACTTGGAGCACAGCAATGAGCCCTATGGCAAATTATTGCTAAAAAAATTGTAATTACACGCCCCTGTAAAACAGGGGCTGAAAAATTGGGCCTTAGCCACTGGTGGCGGCACCCATAAACAAAAATGATCTTCCAAGCTATCATCATCAATCGTATCATTGAGGACTCGGAGGAGGAGGATAGCCAGTCAACATAACAGCACAGGCACTCAGCATCAGCATCAGTCTTGAAGGGATGTGACATGTTAAAATCAATTAGTCTGTTATATCAGCATCAGGTGTGTGGTAGCTGGTGGTGATCCAAGACTGGTTCATCTTGATGAAAGTCAGTCGATCAACCGAGTCGGTGGACAGGCGCACCCTGTGATCCGTGACAAATCCTCCAGCAGCACTGAATGTGCGTTCCGAAAGAACGCTGGATGCAGGACAGGCCAGTAGCTCAATTGCATACTGTGCAAGCTCTGGCCAGTGATCCATCCTCAAGACCCAGTAAGCCAGAGGATTTTCGGTGGGGAAGGTGTCCAAGTCTGACCTTGCCCCTAGATATTCCTGCACCATGTTTATCAGACGCTGGCGATGGTTGCTGGAACCGATCATACTTTGGGGCTGCGGACTAAAGAATTGTCTGAACGCATCGGTCAGACGGCCACCTTCCCCACCGCTCCTTCTTTGACTGGCCGAAGCCTCAGCAACTCGTTGTCCAGGACCAGGAGTTTGTAACCTCCCAGTCTCTGGGAACGCGTTGCACAGACCTTTCTGCAAGGCCTCCCGGAGTTGTCTCATCCTCTGCTCCCTCTGCGACGGTAACATAAGGTCCGCAACCTTACCCTTGTACCGTGGATCAAGGAGAGTGGCCAGCCAGTAATGGTCCCTCTCCTTGATCCGAAGAATACGAGGATCCTTCCGCAGACTTTGCAGGATCAGGGAGGCCATGCAGCGTAGGTTTGCTGAGGCATTCGCTCCGGAGTCCTCTGGGTCACTAAGGACGACATGATCCGCAGCCACCTCCTCCCAGCCACGTACAAGTCCACTGGTTTCTTGGGACTGTAAATCATCCCTAAAAGACTGCTGCTGATGATGCTGAGTGCCAGCCTCCACCTCCATGCTGACACAATCCTCCTCCTCCTCCTCCTCCTCCTCCTCCTCCTCTTCCTGTGCGATGGGTGGGACAGAAGGAACACTGTCTGGGTAAAGGGGGCCTTGAGAGGCAAGGAAGTCCTCCTCTTCCTGCCTCTGTTCTGCCTCAAGTGCCCTGTCCATTATTCCACGCAGCGTGTGCTCCAACAGGTGGACAAGAGGTACAGTGTCACTGATGCATGCACTGTCACTGCTCACCATCCTCGTGGCCTCCTCAAATGGTGCCAGGACAGTGCATGCATCCCTGATCATGCCCCACTGGCGTGGAGAAAAAAACCAAGCTCCCCTGACCCTGTCCTGGTGCCGTAGTCGCACAGGTACTCATTGATGGCCCTCTGCTGCATGTGCAGCCGCTGCAGCATGGCCAACGTTGAGTTCCACCTGGTGGGCATGTCACATATAAGGCGGTTCTTGGGCAGGTTCAACTCCTTTTGCAGCTCAGCCAGGCGAGCACTGGCATTATAAGATCTGCGGAAATGCACACAGACTTTCCTGGCCTGCCTCAGGACATCCTGTAAGCCCGGGTACCTGCCCAAGAACCGCTGCACCACCAGGTTAAGGACGTGAGCCACACAGGGCACATGGGTCAGTTGTCCCTGTCGGAGGGCGGAGAGGAGGTTGGTGCCATTGTCGCAAACCACCATTCCTGGCTTAAGCTGGCGTGGCGTCAACCACCTCTCGGCCTGGCCCTGCAGAGCAGACAGGACCTCTGCCCCAGTGTGGCTTCTGTCCCCCAAACACACCAGCGCAAGCACGGCATGGCATCTTTTTGCCTGCGTACTTGCGTAGCCCCTTGAACGCCTACGGAGCACCGCTGGTTCCGAGGACAAACCACAGGAAGAGGCCATGGAGGAAGAAGAAGAGGAGGGGGTGGAGGAGAGAGGTGTGTCACAACCAGTAGTAGCATTTTGGAGGCGTGGCGGTGGAACAACCTCCAACACTACTGCACCTTGTCCTGCATCCTTCCCAGCTGCCAAAAGAGTGACCCAATGGGCCGTGAAAGAAAGGTAACGTCCCTGTCCATGCCTGCTGGACCATGAGTCAGCGGTAATATGCACCTTACCGCTGACCGCCCTGTCCAGCGAGGCCAAGACATTGCCTTCCACATGCCGGTAGAGAGCCGGAATAGCCTTCCGTGAGAAAAAGTGGTGTTTGGGAACCTGCCACTGAGGAACCGCACATTGCACAAACTCACGGAAGGGGGCCGAGTCTACCAACTGAAAAGGCAGCAGTTGAAGCGCTAGCAATTTAGCCAAGCTAGCATTCAACCGCTGGGCATGTGGATGGCTGGGAGTGAACTTCTTTCGACGGTCCAGCAGCTGGGGCAGGGAAATTTGCCTGCTAGAATCGGACGTCGGTGTACTGCTAGCAGAGTGGCCGCAAGTACTTGGCTGTGACACACCTAATTCTACACCTTCATTCCTCTCAGTGCATGTTTCAGAGAGGACTGAAGTTATAGTGGGGTTGGAGATCCCAGCTGATGCGGTGCAAGGAGAGGTCCGCTTTGTTCTTTGGTGTGGGTCTTTGAGGTAGGCTTGCCAACGAGCTGCATGGCAGGTCAACATATGTCTGGTCAGGCATGTGGTACCCAAGCGGCTGATGTTTTGGCCACGCGATATACGCTTGAGACATATGTTGCAAACAGCAGCTGTGCGATCTGATGCACTAGCCTCAAAAAAGGCCCACACCAAAGAACTTTTTGAATGACGGGCAGAGGCAGCGCCCTGCACAGGCGGAGCTCTGCGGTGTGATTCCGTCGGTGTACTTCCCTTACGCTGGCCACCAAAGGGCATCCTGCCTCGTTGGAGATGTGCCTCCTCCTCATCCTCCTCCTCCTCCTCTCTCCTATTAGGCACCCACGTGGAGTCAGTGACCTCATCATCACCTCCCTCCTCATCACTGGAGCCAATCTGGCAGTATGCTGCAGCTGCTGGAACATGACTGCCAGATTGGTGTCCTTCTTGAGCATCCCCTCTGTCTGCTCTCACGCTACTGCCTTCCTCTAGCTGGGTTTCATCATCAGACCCTTCGAAACGCTGGGCATCCTCCTGGAGCATGTACCCAACACTGTGCTCAAACAGTTCGGGGGACTCCTCAGGAGGAGGACATGGTGGGTCTAGGGAAGGAGTGACTGATGATGAGTCTGACATTGATACCAGGGAAGAGGATGCTTTGGCAGCTGCTTTTCCAGTACCCTGAGCCTGGGTGAGAGAGGATGAGGAGGAGGAGGAGGGCTTGGTCATCCACTCTACCAAGTCTTCGGCATGATGTGGCTCAACATGTCCAGCTGCCGAAAAGAAGGACAAGCGTGTCCCATGGCCATGTGCTGATGACAATGCACCGCGTCCACGACCAGCACTGTTGCCCCCAGACACAGAGCCTGCTTGCCCTCTTTTATTGCCTCCTGACTGTCTGCCTCTCCTTGTTTGCCTTCCAGACATTCTAATAGATGGCCTGCAGGGAGATGGGAAAAAAGCAATAAGGGCTACCTTCAGGTGTCCTTCTCTGTCCCTTTACTTAAGGATTTCTAAATATGGTTGAGGATGATTGCTTTTGCACAGAATAGCACAACGACAATTTCCCTGACTGTCCAAAAAAACAAGGATTTCAAAGATGGTTGATGAGGAATGCTTTAGCACACTATAGCACAAGGAGAATTCCCTCACTGTCCTTCCCTGTCCCTAGAAACAAGGATTCGCACAGTAAAAGACACTGACACTCTCCCTACCTATAGTTTTCTGTCCCTAGAAAAAATGTTTTTTTAAAGCACACTATAGCACAAGGAGAATTCCCTCACTGTCCTTCCCTGTCCCTAGAAACAAGGATTCGCACAGTAAAACACACTGACACTCTCCCTACCTATAGTTTTCTGTCCCTAGAAAAAATGTTTTTTTAAAGCACACTATAGCACAAGGAGAATTTCACTCACTTTCCCTCTTTGTCCCTAGAAACAAGGATTATCACAGTGAAAGAAACTGACACTCTTCCTTCCTATAGTTTTCTGTCCCTAGAAAAAATGTTTTTTTAAAGCACACTATAGCACAAGGAGAATTCCCTCACTGTCCTTCCCTGTCCCTAGAAACAAGGATTCGCACAGTAAAACACACTGACACTCTCCCTACCTATAGTTTTCTGTCCCTAGAAAAAATGTTTTTTTAAAGCACACTATAGCACAAGGAGAATTTCACTCACTTTCCTTCTTTGTCCCTAGAAACAAGGATTATCACAGTGAAAGAAACTGACACTCTTCCTTCCTATAGTTTTCTGTCCCTAGAAAAAATGCTTTTTTAAAGCACACTATAGCACAAGGAGAATTCCCTCACTGTCCTTCCCTGTCCCTAGAAACAAGGATTCGCACAGTAAAACACACTGACACTCTCCCTACCTATAGTTTTCTGTCCCTAGAAAAAATGTTTTTTTAAAGCACACTATAGCACAAGGAGAATTTCACTCACTTTCCTTCTTTGTCCCTAGAAACAAGGATTATCACAGTGAAAGAAACTGACACTCTTCCTTCCTATAGTTTTCTGTCCCTAGAAAAAATGTTTTTTTAAAGCACACTATAGCACAAGGAGAATTCCCTCACTGTCCTTCCCTGTCCCTAGAAACAAGGATTCGCACAGTAAAACACACTGACACTCTCCCTACCTATAGTTTTCTGTCCCTAGAAAAAATGTTTTTTTAAAGCACACTATAGCACAAGGAGAATTTCACTCACTTTCCTTCTTTGTCCCTAGAAACAAGGATTATCACAGTGAAAGAAACTGACACTCTTCCTACCTATAGTTTTCTGTCCCTAGAAAAAATGTTTTTTTAAAGCACACTATAGCACAAGGAGAATTCCCTCACTGTCCTTCCCTGTCCCTAGAAACAAGGATTCGCACAGTAAAAGACACTGACACTCTCCCTACCTATAGTTTTCTGTCCCTAGAGAAAGTTTTTTTAAAGCACACTATAGCACAAGGAGAATTTCACTCACTTTCCTTCTTTGTCCCTAGAAACAAGGATTATCACAGTGAAAGAAACTGACACTCTTCCTTCCTATAGTTTTCTGTCCCTAGAAAAAATGTTTTTTTAAAGCACACTATAGCACAAGGAGAATTCCCTCACTGTCCTTCCCTGTCCCTAGAAACAAGGATTCGCACAGTAAAACACACTGACACTCTCCCTACCTATAGTTTTCTGTCCCTAGAAAAAATGTTTTTTTAAAGCACACTATAGCACAAGGAGAATTCCCTCACTGTCCTTCCCTGTCCCTAGAAACAAGGATTCGCACAGTAAAACACACTGACACTCTCCCTACCTATAGTTTTCTGTCCCTAGAAAAAATGTTTTTTTAAAGCACACTATAGCACAAGGAGAATTCCCTCACTGTCCTTCCCTGTCCCTAGAAACAAGGATTCGCACAGTAAAACACACTGACACTCTCCCTACCTATAGTTTTCTGTCCCTAGAAAAAATGTTTTTTTAAAGCACACTATAGCACAAGGAGAATTTCACTCAGTTTCCTTCTTTGTCCCTAGAAACAAGGATTATCACAGTGAAAGAAACTGACACTCTTCCTACCTATAGTTTTCTGTCCCTAGAAAAAATGTTTTTTTAAAGCACACTATAGCACAAGGAGAATTCCCTCACTGTCCTTCCCTGTCCCTAGAAACAAGGATTCGCACAGTAAAAGACACTGACACTCTCCCTACCTATAGTTTTCTGTCCCTAGAAAAAGTTTTTTTAAAGCACACTATAGCACAAGGAGAATTTCACTCACTTTCCTTCTTTGTCCCTAGAAACAAGGATTATCACAGTGAAAGAAACTGACACTCTTCCTTCCTATAGTTTTCTGTCCCTAGAAAAAATGTTTTTTTAAAGCACACTATAGCACAAGGAGAATTCCCTCACTGTCCTTCCCTGTCCCTAGAAACAAGGATTCGCACAGTAAAACACACTGACACTCTCCCTACCTATAGTTTTCTGTCCCTAGAAAAAAAGTTTTTTTAAAGCACACTATAGCACAAGGAGAATTCCCTCACTGTCCTTCCCTGTCCCTAGAAACAAGGATTCGCACAGTAAAACACACTGACACTCTCCCTACCTATAGTTTTCTGTCCCTAGAAATTTTTTTTTTTAAAGCACACTATAGCACAAGGAGAATTTCACTCACTTTCCTTCTTTGTCCCTAGAAACAAGGATTATCACAGTGAAAGAAACTGACACTCTCCCTACCTATAGTTTTCTGTCCCTAGAAAAAATGTTTTTTTAAAGCACACTATAGCACAAGGAGAATTCCCTCACTGTCCTTCCCTGTCCCTAGAAACAAGGATTCGCACAGTAAAACACACTGACACTCTCCCTACCTATAGTTTTCTGTCCCTAGAAAAAATGTTTTTTTAAAGCACACTATAGCACAAGGAGAATTCCCTCACTGTCCTTCCCTGTCCCTAGAAACAAGGATTCGCACAGTAAAACACACTGACACTCTCCCTACCTATCCTTCTCTTTCCCTAAACTAAAGGAATCCAGGTTAAGCAAGAAAAAAATAAATGTCACTGTCCCTGCCTATGTTTCTCTTTCCCTGCTCCGGAACACACTACACTAGGCCGCCGTGCTGGCGGCCTTTTATAGTGTGGGGCATGTACTAAACACCCTCAGCAATAATTGGCCACAGGCATCCTGCCTGTGGCCAATCATTGCTCTCCTCGCTGCCGGCGCTGTGATTGGCCAAGCATGCGGGGTCACAGTGCATGCTTGGCCAATCACAGCGCCTGGATGACACTGCGATGGCGTAGTGCATTGTGGGCCGTTCGCGTCACTCGAATTTGGCGCGAACGGCCCAAATCGTTCGATCTTCGTCGAACGATCGAACAGCCGATGTTCGAGTCGAACGTATGTTCGACTCGAACACGAAGCTCATCCCTACTAAGAAGGATTGTCAATGCATAAAGCAGCATTTGAAACAGGACACAGTTCCCACATTTCAATACTCAATGGTTTCTTTTTTAAATGTCTCCTTATATTTACAGAACTACCAATGTAACATTTCATATGGTCTTCAAACTTACCTATATGAATAGCATGTGTATAATATATATATGGCTTTATACTTTTTGATGTGTCTGTAACTACCATTGCAAACTGATCGTGATCTTTAATGCTTCTATTTAGTAGGAATTGGCATCCAATGGTATTTGAATCATTAGTGAAAAAAAGCTCACAGGTCCTTCCAGTTTCAAATAAATCCCATAACCTGAAAAAAAAAATCAACTAATATTCAGTATAACACTTAAACTTTGTTAAAAAATGTGAAAAAATAAAAACAAAAACCAATTGTTTAATCCCTAAAATTCCTATTGGAATCCAACAAGCTTTAGAAAGCCGTTCTCCAGCCTCTGTCTCATACATGAATAGCATAGAGCAGGACTTGGAACCTCTGATCAGTTTTCATATCTTATAGTGGCCCCATATCTATCTGAATGGCACCACAGCGGACCTGTCTAAAGCACCACTTCAATACATAGTGTAGCGGGGTCCCCTTTAGGACTCCCAGGACTACCTTGCCCAGAACCCTTTTCGGCAGTGTTTCCACCCCAGAGACTCGTGGGAGGGGTTATAAAAGGAGGAGGCGAGGCTGGGCTCGGCCTCTTTGGGACACGAGACTTCAAGGAAGAGATCTTTCTGTGAGGATCCGCTGTAGTGCAAGGCCTGAAGCCTGGGGCCTTGCGCTGCTACCTAAAGAGCCTTCCACCCCATCTCGAGCCTGGCTGGCATCTGACTCGGGTTCCTCAACCACTGCTGAGCCGGAGATGAGACTGCTGCAGAGCTGTGTGTGAAGACACAGTCGGTGGAAGTTCCCGGACTGGGATCGCGTCCGGAGGGGTGAGCGAGCGTATGCTCAGACCATATACTGTTTATTGTTGATGTGCCTACAGACTGCCGTGGCCCACCAGTTCATATTTGATACTCTCACTGGAGATCCATAGCAGAACTGAGTCAGAAGATCTTCGGTAAAGTGTTTGTTTCTATTACCATTTCCCCATTGGATTACAAATGTTGTTCTGTTATGTGCACCACCTTTAAAGACTTGCCGGTGAAGAAAACATCATCCCCTAGAGACTGAGTCTTAGTATCTGAGCCAGGCCTGGCCAGCTAGATAGTTCATTTAGTTGCTGCGCCACAGGGCGCCTAGTTAACGGTCGCCCACGCGACGCACCTTTACTGTTCTATTAATGCATAGTGTGTTTATTGCTGCAGGGCTCTGCAACCTATTTCATGTAAACTGTTACCACTGTTGACCCTTTTTACCACAATCTAAAGTAAATTAGATACCCCTTTTATTATTGCCTTGGTGTCTGAGTTTGATCATAGAGCATAAGAATTATATTGTTGCCATAAACTAACTGTGCCAGTAAGGGGTCGAGTATATTGCCGGGGGGTTGGCGGAGCTGTATTCAGGGCCCAAACTAATCTGCGGCCCTCTTAAGTGAAGGTATCGCTACACGCTCTTCTACTGCTTGTGGGTCCATGCCGGCACCTCTGGCGTTCAACTGCTGTATCAGGATCCCGGACGAGAACCCCCACGTGTAGCGATACCTTCACTTAAGAGGGCCGCAGATTAGTTTGGGCCCTGAAGACAGCTCCGCCAACCCCCGTCAATTTACTCGACCCCCTACTGGCACAGTTAGTTTATGGCAACAATATAATTCTTATGCTCTATGATCAAATTCAGACACCAAGGCAATAATAAAAGGGGTATCTAATTTACTTTAGATTGTGGTAAAAAGGGTCAACAGTGGTAACAGTTTACATGAAATAGGTTGCAGAGCCCTGCAGCAATAAAAACACTTATGCATTAATAGAACAGTAAAGGCGCGTCGCGTGGGCGACCGTTAACTAGGCGCCCTGTGGCGCAGCAACTAAATGAACTATCTAGCTGGCCAAGCCTGGCTCAGATACTAAGACTCAGTCTCTAGGGGATGATGTTTTCTTCACCGGCAAGTCTTTAAAGGTGGTGCACATAACAGAACAACATTTGTAATCCAATGGGGAAATGGTAATAGAAACAAACACTTTACCAAAGATCTTCTGACTCAGTTCTGCTATGGATCTCCGGTGAGAGTATCAAATATGAACTGGTGGGCCACGGCAGTCTGTAGGCACATCAACAATAAACAGTATATGGTCTGAGCATACGCTCGCTCACCCCTCCGGACGCGATCCCAGTCCGGGAACTTCCACCGACTGTGTCTTCACACACAGCTCTGCAGCAGTCTCATCTCCGGCTCAGCAGCGGTTGAGGAACCCGAGTCAGATGCCACCCAGGCTCGAGATGGGGTGGAAGGCTCTTTAGGTAGCAGCGCAAGGCCCCAGGCTTCAGGCCTTGCACTACAGCGGATCCGCACAGGAAGATCTCTTCCTTGAAGTCTTGTGTCCCAAAGAGGCCGAGCCCAGCCTCGCCTCCTCCTTTTATAACCCCTCCCATGAGTCTCTGGGGTGGAAACACTGCCGAAAGGGGTTCTGGGCAAGGTAGTCCTGGGAGTCCTAAAGGGGACCCCGCTACAATAGTAATACACTATCGTGTGTTGTGGTGCACTGCATTGCTAAAAATGGTGCCTGAAACATTTTAGTGCAGTTTGTTGCGTAGGCCATGTTATAGTGCTTTACCGCAATGTACTATAACATGCAGACTAATTTGCATTAGCATGCGTACAACGTTGAACCCCAAAGATGTAAATAGGCCCTACAAAAGCTGTCACATCAATTCAGTTTGGTTGGCTGCTGCATTATTATTCATAAGCAATCATGTAGCAGCCTGATGATTGGTGTAAAGTTTGCTTGATTTAGAAGGAAATTGCTAAATTGTGCATCACCACAGGGTGACACTGTGGATGCACCTAGTATAAATGCGCCAACGTCCCGATATTCAATGGGAGAATATTGTTTAAACTAAAGATGGACTTTAAACTGCACACAGATAGATATTGTAAAAATTCTAAGGGTTTTATTGTTGGTAGAAAAATATAATTGAATTTAGGTAAAAAGTACATTAATACAAGACACTGACATTATGTAACAGTTATCAATAGTTGGTATAGGGTCCCATTTACAAGACTCAACACATCTCCCAGGAATTACATTGACATGTAAAATACACAAAGTAGAATAGGATAATGTATAGCCAACAAACACAAATGAGGAGTTGGACGGTATGCACGAGAGATGGCTGGTCTTATTGATAGGTCCGGTAAATTCAAAGATAAAGATCTTGCTTTCGCTCGACTAGTTTCGCGTTCCAAAACGCTTCGTCGGGAGCATAGTATTTAACAGGGCCGTGTTAAGTAGTGAAACCGGCCTAGGTATTTTTACCTGGCAATCCGTGTATCACAGGGTGCCAGTATTATATAAACACATTCATGGTAAACAATCATGCGTGATTTAAGTAAAAAAGTAACTATGCACAGGCTACTGATAGGTAGGGAACGTAAATCCAGGTGTAACAAGCCAGACAATACTGTAGAGGAGTGTGTCAGTCAGAAGCACTTGCTCGAGCCACACAGTGGTAGTCTGTTTGGGTGACCCCTAGTGATAGACTGACCCAGCTTGTAGCTTGGCAGGGATTATATGCTGGTAGACCTGGATGGAACCTCTCCTGTGGACTATCTGTGTGCCGTTTAAAGTCCATCTTTAGTTTAAACAATATTCTCCTAAAGTTTGCTTGAGTTTATAGTGGAGGGTAGCTTTGCGTGCTGTTTTAACCACTTGCCTACTGGGCACTTATACCCCCTTTCTGCCCAGGCTAATTTTCAGCTTTCAGCACTGTCACATTTTGAATGACAATTGCATGGTCAAGCAACACTGTACCCAAATAAAATTGTTATCATTTTTTTGAGACAGATAGAGCTTTCTTGTGGTGGTATTTAACCCCTTCCTTACTGGGCACATATACCCCCTTCCGGCCCAGGCGAAATTTCAGCTTTCAGCACTGTCACGCTTTGAATGACAATTGCGCGGTCGTGCGACGTGGCTCCCAAACAAAATTGACGTCCTTTTTTTCGCACAAATAGAGCTTTCTTTTGGTGGTATTTGATCACCTCGGCGGTTTTTCTTTTTTGCGCTATAAACAAAAATAGAGTGACAATTTTGAAAAAAAAGCAATATTTTTTGATTTTTGCTATAATAAATATCCCAATTTTTTTTTTTAAAAAAAAATTTTTCCTCAGTTGAGGCCGATACGTATTCTTCTACATATTTTTGGTAAAAAAAAATCGCAATCGGCGTTTATTGATTGGTTTGCGCAAAAGTTATAGCGTTTACAAAATAGGGGGTAGTTTTATGGCATTTTTATAATTTTTTTTTTATTATTAGTAATGGCGGCGATCAGTGATTTTTTTTGTGACTGCGTCATTATGGTGGACACATCGGACACTTTTGACACTATTTTGGGACCATTCACATTTATACATCGAACAGTGCTATAAATATGCACTGATTACTGTATAAATGTGACTGGCAGGGAAGGGGTTAACACTAGGGGGCGAGGAAGGGGTTAAATGTGTTCCCTGGAGTGATTGTTACTGTGTGGGGGAGGGGAGTGACTGGGGGAGGTGACCGATCTGTGTCCCTATGTACAAGGGACACAGCATCGGTCCCCTCTCCCTGACAGGACATGGATCTCTGTGTTTACACACAGAGATCCACGTCCTGCCTCTGTAACAGCCGATCGCGGGTGCATGGCGGACATCGCGGCCGCCAGGCACGCGCATCGGCATTGCAGTGACGCGCCGGGCACGTGCGCGCGCGCCCCCAGTGGCCAAATTAGAGGAGGCCGTATAATAACGGCCTCCCGGCAATTGACAACCACCTTGCGGCCGTATATACTCGTACGGCGGGCGCGAGGTGGTTAATCACCACTGGGTTTTTTACTAAACAAACAAAAAAATATATTTTTTCTCCTTCACTGATGGGCACTGATAGGCACTGATGAGGAGGCGCTGATGAGGCTGCACTGATAAGTGGCACTGATAGGCACTGATAGGCGGCACTGAGAGGTGGCACCGATGGGCACTGAGAGGCGGGACTGATAGGTGGCACTGATGAGCACTGGTGGGCAGCATTGATGGACACTGATGGGCAGCATTGATGGACACTGATGGGCAGCATTGATGGGCACTGATGGGGCTGCAGTAATAATCATGCACTGGTGATCAGTGCCCTGATTATCTGTGTACATGTCTCCTGTCAGGATTGCTGGTTACCGGCTCTCCTCATGCTGTAACAGCGCGTAATTAGAGCACTGGCGATAACCAGCAAGTCTGTTTACACTGTGATCAGCTGTGATTGGACACAGCTGATCACGTGGTAAAGGTGCACTGAGATTGGCCCTTTACCACGATCTGAGATTGGTTGTGTCCGAAAGACACAGTTATCACAGAGTGTGCCGGATGCACCCCCAGGGGAGCGCAAGGGACGTGGTTCCAGCAGGACGTTCATGGATTTCCTGGAACAACAGAGCCACGCTGTAGCCATCTTTTGGCTATGGAGCACTAAGAAAGTGGTTGAAATAATGCCCAGGATTGTGGTGACTGCCTTATAGTTATCTCTTTCAAGTTTTTTTTCCTTTAGTTTCACCTAGTGATCCTGCCAGTAACACTCCTTAGAACAGAAAGTGTGTTGAAACTACAGAACACCTCCCCTTCTCCTCTTCTCTATAACATGAGGCAAATCATGGGGGGGTTGAAGTTTACAGAAGTAACTTGTGCAGGTTTGATAAGGCTGCTTGAGATAAGACTGTACAGTGCACAGCTCTTGACTTTTGGCAGGATCAACAAGGATTTTTTTAGCACAGTTTTGTTCAACAAATATAAAAATACTATATTTTTAAATGGTATATTTAACTGACCAAAATGGAGCAAAAAAGAGAACCTAATTGTTATAATTTAAATGATATTTATAATCAAACTTACTCTGCCTGTGTATACAGTCTGTTTGCATTTGAGGTGTCGTCTATCCTAAAAAACAAAAACCTATGTTAAGAAATTACAAACATTTAGAAGTCTTCTTGCTTGAAATGAATTTTAACTAAATATGTTTTAACCCAGCCATATGTTTTTCTAAGTACAGTTACCTGAAAAAAAAAGTATTAGTTCAGGGTAGCCACAACAATATAAGATTTCTGACTGAGTACCCTAATTAAATAAAAAGACATAAAAAGGGTATGTTTTTTTGGGAACAAATGGATATGTTGATTAATCATTATTACTTACATCTGTACAATCCAGCACTCACATATAATTTCCCATATCTCTGCCACTAGTGAGATCTATCCCTTAAGTACACATACATCATCTCTGTTCACCATGTCACTAGTGAGATGTACATCCCAGTATACCTACCTCACTCCCAGTAACCATGTCACTTATGAGATCTGCACCCCAGCACACATTCCTCACCCCCATTAAATATATCACTAGTGATATCTGCACCCCAATACACATACCTCACCCCCATTAACTATATCACTAGTGAGATATGCACCCCAATACACATACCTCACCCCCATTAACCACGTCACTAATGAGATCTGCACCCCAGTACACCTACCTTACCCCCACCCCATTAACCATGTCACTAGTGAGATGCCACCCCCATTAACCATATTAGTTATGAGATCTGCACCCCAATGCACATACCTCACTGCTGTTAACCATGTCACTAGTAAGATCTGCACCCCAAAACACATGCCTCACCCCCATTAACCTTATCACTAGTGAGATGTCACCTCCATCAACCATGTTGCTTGTGAAATCTGCACGCACGCCAGTACACATACCTCACCCCCATAAACTATGTCACTAGTGAGATCTGCACCCCAATACACATACATTACCCCCATAAACTATGTCACTAGTGAGATCTGCACCCCAATACACATGCCTCACTCACATTACCCTTGTCACTAGTGAGACCTGCACCGCATTACACATACCTCACCGCTGTTAACCATGTCACTAGTGAGATCTGCACCCCAGTACACATACCTCACCCCCATTAACTATGTCACTAGTGAGATCTGCACCCCAATACACATGCCTCACCTCTATTAACCTTGTCACTAGTGAGATTTTACCCCCATCAACCATGTCACTAGTGAGATCTGCACCCCAATACACATGCCTCACCCACATTATCCTTGTTACTAGTGAGACCTGCACCCCCAGTGCACATACCTCACCCCATTAACCATGTCACTAGTGATATTTACACCCCAATAGACATACCTCTTCTCCAGTAACCATGTCACTACAGAGATGTCACCCCCATCAACCATGTCACTAGTGAGATTTGCACCCTGGTAAATGTACCTCACCCTATTAACTATGTCACTAGTGAGATCTGCACCTAAGTACACATACCCCACCCCCCATGTCACTAGTGGATCCAGCTGCTGCCTCTGTCTCCTCTGAGACCAGGAAGTCAGTGGAGTGGAGCTGCAGCTGGGGTAGCGCTGGATTGTGAGAGGAGCCAGGTAAGTGTTTAGGGGCAGGGGGAAGGGGGGGGGGTTACTCGTGAGCTAGTGGGGTGTTTTATACCTTAATGCAGGAGTGCCCGCATATACCTTAGACACGGAGTGCATTAAAGGATAAGTTCACCTTTTCACAAAAAATTGTAAATGCAAATTTTTTGCAGGAAAAAAAAATGTGCATTTGTTATTTATTGTTGCAGGAGCCTGTAAAGCATTGCAACGTACGATCAGCAGATCGCACGAGGAAGCCGATACATGCTGACAGGAAGAATTAATGAACTACCACGGCGCTCACAGCGCTGTGGTAGTTCATTAAAAACTACAAGCCGACCTTGTAGTTTTCCATTCACAGAGCACTGTGAATAAGTGAAAATGGGTGTGAATGAGCGAATATGGGTGTAACATGTTATGAAAGGTTAACTTATCCTTTAAAGCGGAGTTCCACCCATATAAGTCAGCAGCTACAAAAAGTGTAGCTGCTGACTTTTAATAACCGGACACTCACCTGTCCCACAGTCCAGTGATGTAGGCGTACGAAGCCCCGCTCCTCTCCCACCCCTCTCCTCGGCACCGGCATCGTGACTGTGGGCGACCGGCAGCGGCGTGCACTGCGATTGGCCTGGCAATCTTCTGGGACCTGTGGCGTGTCCCAGAAGATTTCACGGAGGGAGGGGAGAGGTGAACTTCCTTCCGGCGCCCTGGAGCACCGGGAGGAAGTGGGAACTGGATGGTCCTAAAAAGAGGGTATCCGCTCCCCCCAACCCAAAAATGACATGCCAAATGTGGCATGTCAGGGGATCACTGTCACTTAAACAGAAGTTCCATTTTTGGGTGGAACTACGCTTTAAGGTAAACAATGTTTTCATATTAGAACCACTTTTAATTGAAAAACTCTACACCAAGTTCACTATATGGACCACTAATGTATTTACACATGGTGATCATATCCCCCCTTAATTGCCTCTTCTCAAGAGGGAATAAACTCATCTGGTCATCCATAGGTTTAGGCATGGTGATGATTTTTATATACTACATAATACAATACACCTCAATACAATACTAATCAAATAGATGCAAAAGTAGGTCTTTAGGCTTTTGATAAATCTGTTTTGAACCACATTTTTTTTTTATGCGCAACATTTTTAAATAATATACATCATTAGAGTGGTTGTAAACCCCATTCATAAAACTTGACCTAAGTACACTAATCTGTAGTGTTTACTTATCTCTCTCCAAAGCTCTAACTGCCGTTACTCTCAGGTGCTTTGTTCCTCTGTTATCAGCATGCGTAACTTATGACAAGTTCTCTGAGATAACAGCAGCTAAAATTTACTGTCAGGGAGGGTGCTTAGAGATAGATAAGCAGGGAGCGTGTCTATTCAGACTACAGCTCTGCATGTTCCATTGTTCCTTTGTCTATGTGGAGTGGTGGTGTGTGCAGTTCCTGCAATCAGTTCTCACAGAGTGTAAGCTCAGACTCCCCACCCACTGCCAAAAGAGGAAGAAAGATTTCTAACACAATCTGCACTTTCCAAAGAGTGTAGAAAGGGAAAGACAGCAGATATACATGTAAAACATATGTAGGACGATTTGTTTAATCTCTGAGGCTATTCACTTCACTGAGTATAGGAGAGGGTTTAAAACCACTTTAAGAATGAATTCATTTTAGTATCTACTTTCTTTTTGAAAAAAAGCATAAATATATGTAGCGGGGTATCGCTTTAAATTAGCACAAAGACTACCATACCCAGTGTGCAGTGGGCCACCCACAGTGCATTGCCCGGCGCAAGGTCTGCTGGGGAAAGACTATTTAAGGAGGGAGGAGAAACACGCGGGTCTCTTCGGACACCGCCCTCCTAGCAAGTGGAGCCTACATTGGGGCCTGTTGTTTGGACTAGGCCGGAGAGCCTGGGCCTAGAGGATCCGGAGAGCTTGCCAATCGTCACTGGAGAACCCAGAGTCGTCTCATCTATCTATCTCTCGCGGATGGTCGAGAGGATCGGAGACTACGGGTATCGTGAGACTGTGTTCCGGGACATCAGTTACTGAAGTCGGTTGTATGGACTGGTCCGGTTGGGTGAGAAAGCACTTGCTCATTATACTTTGACTATCTTTTAGGCCCAGTATCCTTTGGTCAGGGCCCACCGTTACCGGAGTGTTATACTGCACCCCAGAGAAACAGTGTGTTTTGCAGCCGGAGTTAAGTTGTCTTATTGCTTGCTGAGTAACCAACAGTTTAATACCATTGGATTACAAATAATCTACAAAGTGCACCACCATTGCTAGCAAAGATCCTTCTCAACGAACTAACTGTGTGTGACCCAGTCAGGCCTGACTGTCCAGCAGGGAGACATTTGTTTGGCCGCCATATTGGCCATGAGGGGAAGGCTCGTGAGTGTAGTTTATTAAGAGACATTGAGTGCGCATAAGACTGTTAGAATATAATACTTGTTAGAATATAATATATTTGCTTGACTATTGATATCGCAGGGCCCTGCATAGATAAATGTACCATTGTCTAACCTTATATTTCTATTCAGTAAAATATTTGTGGTTAAGCAGACAAGTGTGTGGCGTACTGTTACCCCAGCTGAAGCAGCCAGCTCAGGTAATTTAATATTAACTATTGTGTAAGCTTTATTGCGGAGTGGTGATTCCTATAGCCTAGTGGGTTTCACACTTCCATTTGTGCTAGCTGTGCCAAGGGAGGTTAGAGCCAGTTCCTGGGGGTTGACAGCAGTGTGTTACAGGCCCAGAACTAGACCTGCAGCCCTCTTAACTGGGGGTATTGCTACATATAAAATTGGTAGACAACTTAAAATATTTTCAAGGACGGACGATCAGCTCCAGAGTCGCTTCTAAAATCCTAACAAATGGCCTTGCTGTACATGGTATTTAACACATGCTGGACCTTTGGTGGTGCTGCATTATAATTGCAGTGCTATCTGTCAATGAGTGATGCATGTGCATTGTGCAGTAAAAAAAATTTAACACCCAGGCAAATAAGTGGAGAACCCTTTGAACATAAGCCTAATTAGTTTAAACGATCCATTAATACCAATCTGTTTGTAGTGTGCATTACAATATTGCAGCAATTACGGTCTATTGTGTCAAATCCTTGCTAGGGACAAAATGCATTGGTGAATAGATATAGTAAATTGGTGGAGTATGATTACACTGCATGCTTTGTATGTAAGAATAGTCCCTGTCAGGGTAAAAATACATTGGTTAAAGCCTCGTACACACGATCGGACTTCCAGCTGACTGTTCCGTGGATTTTGGTCCGAAGGGCGTTGGCCGTGAACTTGTTCTGCATACACACGGCACAACATTTTCAGCCAACATTCACCAAACCAAGTGGTTTTCAGCTCTTTACTGCCACCCTTTGGGCAACTTCTGCTATTGTTGTTTGATGTTTAGCATTGGTTCCTAGCATGCGTGTTTGTACTTTGGATTTTAGTTGGATGGACTTGCATACACACGATCAGATAAACCGACGTAACAGATTTATTGCCCAACAGTTGGTGAGCTTGAACAACCAACTTTTGTTGTCGTTAATTCAGCCAATAATTGTCTGATGGAGCATACACACGGTTTATTATCCGATTATCCGACACAACACGTCCGTTAGACAATTATGGCCATAAAGTTGGATCGTGTGTACGAGGCTTAAGAGATGTGATAAATTGGTGGAGTGTTAAAACAGTGTATACTGTTTATGTGTAGCACGTATTTGAATTTAGGGGAGGCATCTGGGTGGTAGTGTAACCCAGATGCACTGATTATTAGGGAATCTGGGACCCTTTTATGGTTCTTGGAGGACTCTGGTGGTGTGAGGTTCCCTGCGGCCTGAAGGTGGTGTTGTTGCCCTGGGCCGGAGTTGAACCCTCACCACAAGACTGCACCCTTTTTGTCCTTTTCCGGCGCTGGTACAGCAGGGCGGGGAACCTGCTGTGATGCAAAGGGAGAGGAGATAAAAGAGGCGGACGCCCTGAACACGGGGTTCAGAGTCGGAGGTCAGAGTCGCGCCCAGGCACCTGGGTGCCGGCGTTCCGGAGTTCCGGGCCCAGGTGCCCTTGACCTGGCCGGAGCGGGAGATGGAGTCCATCCCAGGCACCTTTAGCCTGAGGTAAGGTACTATTGAGAAGGCCTGGGGCCCGGTACCTTCGAAGGGTGGAGGAATCCGAGGGGGCCCTAAAGCCTTGGGTGCCCGAGTCTGAGATGAGGAGGCCAGGGAGCGTAACCCCTCCGAACAGTCCAGTGCAGCATTGCTGGTGACGGCGGGGCCTCTGGTAACTCTCTTGGACGGATGTCTTCCCTCTGACAGGGGCTGCGCTTAGCGAAGGTAATTCACTTTCCATTCTACACGGTCGGTGGCAGCGTCTGTATGCCATAACCGTTGGTGACACCACAATGGTTAGTTCTATCTAAGGATTGTGCCTCGACCTACTCCCCACCTATACTGAACTGTTTTTAGGTCACAACCTGTCTGTGCTAAGTGACGATTTATTGCTGTTGGAGAATAAATACGAGTTGGACCTTTTCAGTGGTGTGGAACCTCCAGTTACAGGGAGTAGAGGGGGTCATTTGCAGAAAAGACTTGGCTCTGGGCTATACACACACGACCTGATGGTAAAATAGGTTCTGGCCTTCACCTCTATTCAAGGGAGGACATGGGCCGTGGTGTATCTCATCCCTCCTCCCATGCCCTCCCCTAGACGAGACAGCAAGCATAGAAGAAGAAGGGGTGAGAGGGGTGAGGTCGCTACATATGTAAGAATACTTGTGGCGGATCAGTTCTTAAAGTGACTAATCTGAAAGTGAGAACTTGTACTTGTGGCTTAAGACAGCCTTCAATTGTTTGCCATTTTCTATTAGGCTGTGAAGAGGATTCTGTAAAAAAATGTTTTCCTTTTAGAGAAACCATCATTTCAGCTACAATAGTTGCCAGAAAAATCAGTGTGTTAGCACACACAAAGTGAAAGTTGAAAGCTGTCTTTTAGTGGGAAGACTGGTGATGTAAGTTATGAGCTTATAGTAGAGAGCAGCTCAGGGAATGTCATGGTCACTGGTAGGAGGCGGGATGGTGTCACAGGTTCTGCAGTTTTGGGACCTCTGAAAAGGACTGTTATTCTTTTTATACTATACAATCAGATAACTTATCAGGAAATGGTAGATTACAAGAGCAACCTCAATTCTTTATAATCTTTTGGCAGATAAAATAGTTCCTCTACTGGGTTGTATAATTGTGTTCCAATCTGACTGGCTGTATTTGCCCTTTAGGGCACAGTAACACTCAGGCCACGCATGAATGTGTTCCACAGTAAGGGAGCCCATTTAATATATTTTTTTGCCTGATGAAGGGGTCCTGCATGGCTCTGAAATATTGCTATCTGCTGTAACGATGTGATCGCTTTTAAAAAAACTTTGGACCCACTCTGGAGATCCTTGGTGTGCTGGTGACAATTTTTGTTTTGACTTAAAACGGTTCCAGCCATTGGTCACCACAGCACCCACTTTGATGCACAGCCATTTCAACAGGAACGTGTGTGCTAGGATTAGTACATTGTAAGGAATAAGGCCCAACTGTTGTCATCAATGAGAGGAAATATGCCACACTGTTGGTGTCGTTGGAAATAATGGTGCCAGTAGGAATAAATAATGCCTTGTATCAATGAGAGGAATATTGCCCCAAGAGCTGGATAAAGGTAAGCAGAGGGCTGCATCTGGCCCTTGGGACACAGTTTGAGACCACTGCTCTACTGTTCAGTGCAATGAGGTGCCTTTCACAATGAATGGTGTTACAACACAGTGCACATAGAGCAGATGCAGTACCATATATTGCAGAAATGTGTATTAACTCACAGGTTTTAACACACATTGCCACAGTGCCCAGGTGTGAATAGGCCCTTAAGCTGTTCTGCAATGCATATAAAGAGGCTCATTGTGATTCATGTAACAAACCCAAAGCCTTGCAAATGACTAACCCACGTAATTTTCCTATCAGCTCACTTTGACGTCACAAAGCTCTGAGCTCTGAAGCACCTACATGTTCCAACACAGTAAGAACTTAGTCTACTACTCTATGCACCAAACGCAGGCATGAGGCCAACAAAAGTGGATAGTGGTGTATAATAGGATCAGGAAAAAACTGTCAGGATAGAAATATAGAAGCAACTATTGGTGGCTTGCAAACTGTAGGGACAATATCCCTAAAATGATCTTCAGTACTTAAAGCGGTTGTATACCCGCTGAACATTTTTTTTTTTTAACCCTGTAAAGCAAAAGGCATAATGAGCTAGTATGCACTGCATACTAGCTCATCATGAATGACTTACCTTAGAACGAGGCATCAGTAACTTAGCTGGTCCACGCCGAGGGAGATGACATCTTGCCTCGCCATGTCTTCCAGGTATCGCGGCTCCAGCGCTCATAGTGGCTGGAGCCGCGAAGTCATCACATTCAGCGGCGGTTTGTGAGGGGAATATCTCCTATACCGTAAAGGTTTAGGAGATATATTTTTTACCTACAGGTAAGCCTTATTATAGGCTTACCTGTAGGTAAAAGTAAAAAAAATAACGATACAACCGCTTTAATAATTGACCAAAAAAACAAGCATGAGCATATCAGGAGCTCTGACACCTCAGTGGCTTCATATAACTCAGTGACTCGATAAGCTGTAGGGATGAGGATGACAACCTTACAAGCTGCACAGTAACAAAAGATGTCTGAAATGGGAACTTTTATCCTCACAGGTTCTCTCATATATGGGAACCCAGCCTTAGGGCTGATTTACTAGAAGCAAACAAGCTGTTCACTTTGTAATTAAAAGTCCACCTCACCTTGTAAGGGACGTTTCCCCAACGCTTAGGGCCCAGTCACACTTACCCGTTTTGGGCTGCAGTTTCATACATTATGGCAGGGGGCAGTGTGATGTGTGTTTTATTACATCACGTAGCTCTAGTATTATGCAAACATACAAGCATAAATCTCACAGCTTTGGAATGCAGAGAAACACCACATATTGGTGTGAACATGACAAAAACTATTATTTCCTGTGTGTCACTTCAGTTACCTCTATTTATCCATGAGAAAAAAACATTCATAACTGTATATAGCATGCACAGGCCCTTAGTAAATGAGGTGAAGTTCTGCGGTCTTCCATGATTAAAAATGCTATATATTTTTTTCTATTTTCCTTGCACATGATTGGTTGTTCTTTGCACAGTAACATTTCGTCCCATTCGCTAAGCTCTGAGGAAAAATTTCCTTGCAAAGTGCAACAACCCTTGCAAATTGAAGAGCCTATTTACCTTTGATAAACTACCTCATTTATGTTCTTGGGCAGAAATTTTCCAGGATTTGTAAAGTTGCTTGATAAAGCAACGGGATAGACTGCTTCAGTTATCACCGAAGGGCAAGCTCTGAAAAAATAGGATTTTTATAACAGCTTACCTGTAAAATCCTTTTCTTGGAGTACATCACGGGACACAGAGCGACATAGTCATTACTAATGGGTTATATAGTTACCGTCAGGTGCTGGCACTGGCAACTTCCAAAACCGGAAGTACCCTCCCCTATATAAGCCCCTCCCATCCGGGAGCACCTCAGTTTTGTAGCAAAGCAATAAGTGTCCCCAAAGAGGGGTGGGAGCTCTGTGTCCCGTGATGTACTCCAAGAAAAGGATTTTACAGGTAAGCTGTTATAAAAATCCTATTTTCTTTCTCGTACATCACGGGACACAGAGCGACATAGTCATTACTAATGGGATGTCCTAAAGCAATGCCAAATGAGGGGGGGGATACACCATATATAAGCTGAGCGCTATCAGACATGAGGATCTTTTGCGGCCTGCAACACACTGCGCCCAAAGGCGACATCCTCCTGACTTCTAACGTCCACCTGGTAGGACCTAGTAAACGTGTGTACCGAAGACCATGTTGCGGCCTTACAGATTTGAGCCAGGGAGGCCTGGTGATGCACTGCCCATGAAGTTCCAACTGCTCTCGTGGAGTGCGCCCTAACTTTGAACGGAGGCGGTCTACTTCTCAAGCTATAGGCTTGTATTATGACCTGTCGAATCCACTTGGCTAAAGTAGATTTTGACGCTGCCTGACCCTTTCTGGGGCCTTCCGGCAGAATAAACAAAGTATCCGTTCTGCGAATCTGAGCAGTGGCTTTTAGATAAGCTTTAACTGCTCTTACTACATCCAAAGAATGCAATAACTTTTCCTCTACCGAAGTAGGTTTGGGGAAAAAAGAAGGAAGAACCACATCTTGGTTCAAATGAAACCTCGATACCACCTTAGGAAGAAAGGCTGGATGAGGACGTAACACTACTCTGTCCTTATGGATAACCAGATATGGCTCCTTACAGGACATAGCTGCTAATTCCGATACTCTTTTTAGCCGAACAAATGGCTACTAGAAAAATCAATTTCCTGGTAAGAAGCACCAAGGAAATATGCTGTAATGGTTCAAATGGTTGTTTCTGTAGAACCGACAGAACCAAGTTTAGATCCCATGGACATATGGGAATATTAACCGGAGGACTAATACGCATCACTCCTTGTATAAAGGCTTTGACTAGTGAATGCGAAGCCAAGGGCCTTTGAAAAAATATTGACAAGGCCGAAATCTGACCCTTGATAGTACTCAAGGCAAGCTTCCTATCTACAGCCCACTGTAGGAAGTCCAGAATCCTACCTATTACGTACTTATGTGGATGCCATTTCTTGGCCTCACACCACGCGATGTACGCCTTCCAGATTCTATAGTAGATCTGCCTGGATACCGGCTTCCTGGCATTGATCATGGTAGATACCACAGCATTAGAGAGCCCTCTCTTTTTTAGAATGTGGGCTTCAATAGCCAGGCCGTCAAACCTAGGGCTGGTAAGGAAGGGTGGTATATCGGTCCTTGCGAAAGCCGGACGACGTGGGAGAGTCCAAGGACTCCCCACTGAAATTTTACAATCTCCGCGTACCACGCTCTTCGGGGCCACGCTGGAGCCACCGGAATCACTGGTTTCTTTTCTACCCTGATTCTGCGGAGTAATCGAGGTAACCATTGTGGCGGTGTGAATGCATATATCAGCTTGAACTGATCCCCAGGGAACACTAGGGCATCCGAGCCGCAAGCTAGGGGATCCCTTGTCCGAGAGACAAACCTATCCCCCTTTGCGTTGAATCTGGATGCTAGAAGATCTACATCCGATGTTCCCCACCGCTGACATATTGTCCAGAAAACCTCGGGGTGAAGGGACCCTTCCTCTGGGCCTAATTGCTGGCGACTTAGAAAGTCCGCCTTCCAATTCTCCACTCCTGGAATGAATACCGCAGATATGGCTGGGACATATTTTTCTGCCCATCTCAGGATGTAATTTACTTCCCTTTGGGCTGCACGACTCCTGGTGCCCCCCCGATTGATATATGCCACTGCTGTGGCATTGTCTGATTGAATTCTGACAGGGGACCCTTGGAGTTTGGATGTCCATGCTACTAGGGCATACCGGGCTGCTCGTATCTCTAAGAGATTGATGGGCAGGGCCTTTTCTGCATCCGACCATCTGCCCTGGAGAGACTATTGCTCCAGTACTGCTCCCCAGCCTATAAGGCTGGCATCTGTAGTGACCACCTTCCAAGAAATCGGACTGAAGGATTTCCTTTTTTCCAGATTCTGGGGAACCAACCACCAACGGAGGCTCTTGCGAACGGAAGGGGACAAGGACATTGTAAGTCTAGGGCCTGAACTTTTTTGTTCCAGGCTGACAGTATGGCCCCTTGCAAATTCCTTGAATGGAATTGACCGTAGGGTACTGCTTCGAATGATGCCACCATTTTTCCCAGCAGCCTCATATACAGGCGTATGGACGGCTGTCTTTTTTGTACCCACTAAGTGGATCAAATCTTTCAAAGACAACACCTTTCCTCGAGGCAAGAATATTTTTCTCTGGCCTGAATCCAACCTTAGCCCCAAGTATTCCAGACTTTTGACTGGTTTTTAGGGCTGACTTGTCTCGGTTGATAATCCAACCGTGAGATTCCAGATACTTGATCGTCTTGTGAACGACCACGTCTAGTTTTTTCACTGAGTGGTCTATCAGCAACAAGTCATCCAGATATGCCATTATCATTACACCTTGTGTTCTTAGATTGGCCAATAAAGGGCCAGAATTTTTGTAAACACTCGTGGTGCTGTGGCCAAACCGAAGGGTAAGGCTCTGAACTGAAAATGGCGCCCTTCTACTGCAAAGCGTAGAAATTTTTGGTGGACTGGAAAGATGGGAATGTGCAAATAAGCATCTTTGATGTCGATCGTGGCTAACCAATCCTCCCCTTGTAGGGCAGTGGCCACCGATCGGATCGACTCCATCGGAAAGTCCTGATATACAGGAATTTGTATAGCCCTTTTAGAATTAATATGGGCCTCCCGTCCGCGTTTGCTTCGGGACTGTAAAGAGGTTTGAGTAAAACCCGAACCCTCATTCTTCCAGGGGAACCTCCATAATTACTCCTTGGAGCAATAGTTGTTCTAGTGCCAACAGGAGGGACTCTCTCTTCCGGGGATCCCTTGGCACGTTTGACCTCAAAAATGGGAAGGAGGAGAGTCTTTTAACTCCAAACTGTATCCCAAACCTACTGCGGAGAGCACCTATCTGTCTTGATCGTGTCCCGCCAGGTCTCTTGCGAACAACTGGAGTCCTCCCCCCACCCGACTGAGTGGGGGCTTCAATGAATTTAACTTTGGGGGAGGTTTTGTACCTCCCCTGACCCAGGGTTTCTCATTACCCTGCTACTGTCCCTGTTTTTTACCCCCGGGATTTGACCGAGGAGGCCGTCGGAACTGTTACACAGCCGATGCCCCAGGGACTGGAGAAGCAGGCCTCTTAAAGAGGGACCTCTAACTCTGCTTTTAACCGGCAAGAGCGTATTTTTACCGCTGGAAATTTTCTGGATATATTTGTCCAGGTTTTCCCTGAATAAGCGTTCACCATGAAATGGGACGCTAACCAGCCATTCTTTACAGGGAGCTTCAGCAGACCAGTTTTTGAGCCATAGGAGCCTACGCATATGTACTATAGACAGCGTAAGGCGGGAGGCCTGATGGACTGAATCCTCTATGGCGTCAACCGCAAAGCCTAAGGCTCTAGGTAGATCAGCTAGGGCAAAGCCTGCTGATCTGTCAAGTCCCTCAAGACCTGTTTCAACTGATCCTTCACTGCTTAGCAGACCCCAATAGCTGCTACTGCTGGTTGTATCACCAAGCAGATTTTCATAAGGACTCCAATCTTTTATCTATTGGGTTCTTGAACATTTGGACATTATCCACTGGACATGTCAGTGATTTATACATACAAGAGATGGCTGCGTCCACTGTAGGGACCTTCCATTTTTTTTTTTTTTGATGAACTTATCCTCCATGGGATAGACCACCGGAAATCTCTTGGGGGAATAAATATTTTCTCAGGACGTTCCCAATCCTGGTAAATGAGCCCTTTCAGTAAAGGGTGAAGTGGAAAAGAACAAACAGTCTGGGGGCTTCTAGCGACCCCAACGAGGATACAGTAGTGGTTGATGGTTCCGCAAGGTGCATTTTTAAATGCTGATCGGACCATGTTAGTCAGAGACTGAACCCATAATCTTTCAGCTTAAGATGCTGAGAAAAGGTTCCCCCACTGTTGATTCCTCTATAACAGAATCAACCTCATCCTGATCCCCTTCAGGCAGGTCGATCCCTGTATGGGACTGTTGCTCTGCTAACAGGCACTCTGAAGGAGGAGACGGAGATCGGACGTGCTTTCCCTGACAGGGAGGCAGCGATAAATGTTGACAATCTCTCTCTAATCCTCCCAGAGCTGAGGAAAAAACCTCCTCTGTTACATACACAGGAGCAGGTGACTGAGGACAGCCACAGTACCAAGTACCCCTGCGGGGTCTCTACGGTCACTTACCTCTGAACTTCAGGGGAGACTGGTGCAGCAGGAGTATGCCCAAGATCCTCAGAGCCCGATGAGACCCCCTTCGCTTCCTGGAAGATTCAGTTCCGGAGCTTCTGGACGGCATATTCCTAAGCCTAAAGCTGAGGTATTCCAGCCGTAATACACCACTTTTACTGAGAATAGTCTAGCACAATTGCTGCTATATCACAGTTGGTGTCTACTAATGTGCCTTTCTAGGGGATGCCTGTATCAACCGCTTGCTGTATGCCTTTAAATGTTGCCAGCTCTGTCTCTGTACTTCATAGCCAGCTTACTGCAATAATGTGGCTTTTTAAAAACCTGCTGGGACGCCCGCACATGCGCAGAAGCGCTGCGGCGCGCACAGAGCGTCATCCCCCAGGCCCCGCCCCTTTTTCCGGCCACCTCTATATATAGAGGCGCGTGCACGCGCACGCGCGCGGCCACGTGCGCCTCGGCGCTAATTTTCAAACATGGAAACCAGGGACAGGAGCCAGGGCCCCCTTTGCCGCAGGCCGGGGGATAGACGAACACTGCAACATGGCAGAGGAAACAGTTTCCTGTAGGAGAACTCACCAGCTGCCTGGACTTTGCTCTCTGAGAAGAAACTAGTCCATATGACAAGAAAAACATTCCACAGCGGCCTCTAGTGGACAAACACAGGTACCGCAGTTTAATATACTAAACATATATAAAAAAACATTCTTTTTTTTTTTTTTTTTTTTTTTTTCTTGACCACCATTAAAAATTATTAAATTTTTTTAGTAGTTACAGGCATGCACAGATATTAGCGGGAATACCGTTAGGTAACAGACAGAAAGACAAATTAGGCTTGGGGGTCCCCCAATAGAACCAAGTTCCTGGGGGCCCCCACTTACCTGTTCCCCGCCGCAGGACTTTGTTTGGTCCACAAAAGCCCAAACTTCACCTATCACGGCAGGCATTGTAATCAAACCTTCAGGGACCGGGTTCCCAAGGATTCCACTCCCCTGGACCTGTATAGCACCCTGCACAGAAAACATCTTGGTCGTGGGTATGACCAGAGCTCTGGATCCCAGGGTCCAGCTCTCCTAAGAGAAGCATTACAGGCAGAACCTTGCTCTTCTCTGCAAGGCCCGGGTACCGACCGTTTAGCTATGAAGCTTTTTTGGTCGGATCCGGAATAGCTTACTGAGGCCCAAAAGAACCTGTACGCAAGCTCAGTGAAAAACACATGTTTCTTCTTGGCCAACACCTTAGACACTGGCAAAAAACTGAGGTGCTCCCGGATGGGAGGGGCTTATATAGGGGAGGGTACTTCCGGTTTTGGAAGTTGCCAGTGCCAGCACCTGACGGTAACTATATAACCCATTAGTAATGACTATGTCGCTCTGTGTCCCGTGATGTACGAGAAAGAAAGAAAACTGCTGAATCTCTATATCAGCTATTTCCTTTTGAGAAGGACATTTTTAAAGGTGCTGGTAAATGCAAAAGAAGCAAGAGTGAAAAGAAAGTGATTAAAAAAAAAGAGGGCAGACCGTCCAAAATGTCACCTCATCTTAGCTGGACACTGATGAACAGCCTAAGGATGAAAGAATAATTGAATGCTTTAGAAGTCTCTGACAACAATTCTGTAAATGTTCTTAAATAAAGAATACCAACAGTGGCGTAACTTTAGGGGCAGGGGCGTCGGGAGGGCCGGGTTTGGGGGGCTGGAGCCCCGAATGGGTACTCCGAAAAGCCCAGAGTCTCAGGAATGCACCGTCCAATTGTTAGCCCCAAACACTGCCGGCCGCTGCCGAGCGGGGACTATCTGACTGCCGAGTGTGGCCGAGTGCAGCCGTGTGAGTCCGAGTGACATAGCAGGTCCCGCCTTCTGGAGCCTGCAGCGCCTATGATGGACGCCCCACTGGTCCAATGCCGGGACTGCGGGACGCCTGACGTCCTTCATAGGCGCTGCAGGCCTCAGAAGGCGGAAATTACAATGCCACCGCCGTATCACGCCACATCACTGAGATCCCCGCTCGGGCGGGCGGCTCTCGGAGTGATCGGGAGAGATCAGGGCAGCAGAGGAGCGATCGGGCGAGATCTGTCACTCTACCAGTGACTGCACGATCATTGTAGAGGAGAAGATGACCGGAGGAGCCTGCGGCGCTGGGGTGTGTTGATGACCTGAGCTGTGCTGGGGGCGGATGGCAGAATGAAGAGCTCCGGATCTCGGTGTGTCCGATCAAGGGCACCAGAGTGTGCAGCAGGAGGCAGAAGAGTCTTCTCCATACCGCCTTGTGCCTGCTGGCCGTGCAGGTGATGAAACACACCGCACACTACAGCTGAGGCTGAACTGAACTGCAGGACACCTGGACACATGAAGTCTGTCTCCTGGTCAGGTAGGTGAGGTCAGTGTAACTGTGTATGTATGTCAGGTAGGTGTATGTAGGTCGGGTAGGTGAGGTCAGTGTATGTATGTCACTCAGGTAGGTGTATGTATGTCAGGTAGGTGAGGTCAGTGTATGTATGTCAGATAGGTCAGTGTATGTAGGAGAGGTCAGTGTATGTATGTCAGGTAGGTCAGTGTATGTATGTCAGGTAGGTGAGGTCAGTGTATGTATGTCAGGTAGGTGAGGTCAGTGTATGTATGTCAGGTAGGTGAGGTCAGTGTATGTATGTCAGGTAGTTGAGGTCAGTGTATGTATGCCAGGTAAGTGAGATTAGTGGTCAACCAGCAAGTAAGCTTACCCCGCCACACAACCCCACCGCCCAGCCAAAAAAACCTGCGCCACGGCCACTCCGGACCCCCCCCCCCGTGCCAGCCTCGGACTTCGGGCTGAAGCCCCTGGTCCTTTTGCCACCCAGCAACGCCCCTGTATAGGGGTCTCTGCAGTCGCACTCATGGCTAGGCCCTGTCGTTCTGCCACTGTGGGGGAGCCCCAAGACCCGGCATCTCCCCCTGCAACACTGGCTGTCCGTTTAACATGCAGGGTGGGAGGAGGCGATTGGCAGCTCTATGGTGCCTGCGAGCCGCAGGATCTTCCTGGGGCTTGTAGTTCTCTCTCCGACTGTGTCCACTGGATAGGGGAGGGGCCTCTGACCCGGGCATGTATCGGCTTCACTCTTTAGTGAGGCACTCTGCTTCTACACTCTTGATGATGCATGCTCGGTAAGAGGCCCCTTCCCTCTCCAGTGGATACAGTCAAAAAGAGAACGACAAGCCCCAGGGAGATACCTCTGCCGCCTGTGGACAACATAGAGCTGCCGATCACTGCAGAGATGTTCTGGGGGTCAGAGGTGCACAGTGGAGAACAGCCAGGTACAGGAGAACCTCTGGAAGGGGGGGTGACTGTCTGGGGATCCTGATATAAGGGGGATCTCTGGGGACCCTAAAGTAAGGGGGGCCCTCTGGGGACCCTAAAGTAAGGGGGGGCCCTCTGGGGACCCTGATGTAAAGGGGGCTCTCTGGGGACCCTGATGTAAGCGGGGGCTCTCTGGGGACCCTGATGTAAGGGGGGGCTCTCTGGGGGCCCTGATGTAAGTAGGGGCTCTCTGGGGACCCTGATGTAAGGGGGCTCTCTGGGGACCCTGATTTAAGGGAAGCTCTCTGGGGACCCCGATGTAAGGGGGTGCTCTCTGAGGACCCTAATGTACGGGGGGCTCTCTGGGGACCCCGATGTAAGGGGGGGCTCTCTGGGGATCCTAATGTAAGTAGGGAGGCTGTCTGAGGATCCTGATGTTAGGGGAGGCTCTCTGGGGACCCTGATGTAAGGGGGGATCCGCACTCAGATATGTAGCGATATTGTGTGTGTATATACATATATATACACACACATGTATATTATATACCTGTGTATGCCCGCCCAAGCGTATGATTTTCTTTACTTCGCTGCTATGGGCTCTAGCCTGAAATCTTTTGTAGGCCTAGCAAAGCCCCTGGTGGGGGCCCTTCATGTTTTCTTGCACCGGGGCCCTGAAGATTCTAGTTACACCTCTGAATACCAATAAAATATGCAAGCACCCAAAATGTGGTATTAAGTTGACCAACTGATGCCAACAAAGTATCATGAAGAAACCCTAAAGCCCCATACACACTATCAGTTTTTCTGCAGGTTTTTGTCTTCAGGTTTACCAAAACCATGTAGTGCAAGGGCCTGCCTGATTGCATACGAATTGAAACTCTTAAGGTTTGACCTCATATTAGATGGTTGTGGTAAACCTAAAGACAAAAACCTGCAGAAAAACATATAGTGTGTATGGGGCTTTAGTGTTACTAAACCCAGGACACTGCATTCACTATATCTGGTCTCCCACAGTACACTGAACATGGAAATACAATTATTTTAGTAAATACAAACGGCTAAATACCTTTTCCCATCAGCAGTATATAGCAGTCTTGTGACTTCTTTCAGTGTCTCGTTAAAGCTTGTAGGAGGAGTTTTAATTCTCCTCTGACTGTCCCATGAGGCTGCATGACCCCTGACCCTCTGTCTGGACAGTGCCAATTGGCCCTGTGCTGATCACATGAACCCCCCCTCAAAAAAAAAAAATCACTAGCAATAAACACCAAACCAATCATGGCCAGAGGGCCTCCAGAGCTCTGTTCTATCAGCAGATGATTTGGGGACAGTAAAAGAAGGATCAGAGAAGACAGGATCAAACAGCCTTTATTACACAATGCACAGGATTAACCCCTTGGGTTCTACAGTGAGTATAACAAGCTGCATATACAGACTGATTTTACTGTTGTGGGTTTAGTAACACTTTAACCACTTCAGCTCTGGACCCTTTTGCAGCTAAAAGACCAGGCCCCTTTTTGCGATTCGGCACTGCGTCGCTTTAACTGACAATTGCGCGGTCGTACGACATGGCTCCCAAACAAAATTGGCGTCCTTTTTTTCCCACAAATAGAGCTTTCTTTTGGTGGTATTTGATCGCCAATTTTGAAAAAAATTCTATATTTTGGCCGATACGTATTCTTCTACATATTTTTAGTAAAAAAAATTGCAATAAGCGTTTATTGATTGGTTTGCGCAAAAGTTATAGCGTCTACAAAATAGGGAATAGTTTTATGGCATTTTTATTAATAATTTTTTTTCACTAGTAATGGCGGCGATCAGCGATTTTTATCATGACTGCGACATTATGGCGGACACATCGGACACTTTTGTCACTATTTTGGGACCATTGTCATTTTTACAGCGATCAGTGCTATAAAAATGCACTGATTACTGTGAAAATGACACTGGCAGTGAAGGGGTTAACCTGTAGGGGGCGCTGAAGGGGTTAAGTGTGACCCAATGTGTGTTTCTTACTGTAGGGGGCGTGGCTTGGCGTGTGACGTCACTGATCGTCGTTCCCTATGACAGGGAACAGACGATCAGTGACAGGCTCACTAGGAAGCACGGGCAGAGGTTTGTTTACACCTACCTCTCCCGGTTCTTCATTAGTGAAAAAAAAAAAGAGGATATCTGGACAGCCGCACTCCAATCCAACGTGGCTTTTATTGGAAAAATTTGATAAAATAAAATAAAACAGGCACTACATGTCACAGCAATGAAATAACAGGGACAGCTAACGCGTTTCACACTTAGAAGTGCTTACTCACACTTCTAAGTGTGAAACGCGTTAGCTGTCCCTGTTATTTCATTGCTGTGACATGTAGTGCCTGTTTTATTTTATCACATTTTTCCAATAAAAGCCACGTTGGATTGGAGTGCGGCTGTCCAGATATCCTCTTTTTTTTTTTTTTCTCTACTGCCTTGTGCATTGCCAGCACCCTCGGTTCCTGGAGAGGTTTTTTCCCTATAGGGGTGAGTCTGTTTGGAGCGGCAATCCCTGCCTTGTATATACTCCCGGTTCTTCAGCTCTGTGACTCGATCGCGGGACACCGGCGGCGATCGGGTCTACGGGTCCCGCGGTCACGGAGCTCAGGACCGGGTCGCGAGTGCGCCGCCGTCTATATAAGTCGTTTCGTGCCGCCATTGGGACTTCATGGGGTACCAGCAACATTTCAGCACCTAATAATGGATCTTTTGGATGGGCATACAGAGTGTGCTGCTGCATATCTTAATGATGTGATGTGATGTTCCACTTGGGAAGAATACATGCAACATCTGGATACCATCCTGTCCAGTAATTAATCTTCAGGACTACTGTCAACCCCCTTAAAGTCCATGTTTGCTTTTATTCAGAATGAATATTTAGAATACATCTTGAGCAATGGGGAAGTGAAAACTGAAATGTCAAAGATCAGAATGATTACAGATTCTAAGATCCCTACCACTTGTAGCGGTGTGTTGCTACGAGTTACTAACATCCACGCATATTCACCCTGCCGCCAGACATCCATACGTCACACTTGTAGACAACGAAGAGTCTTTTGCTTTGTTTTGTTGTTTTATTTGGGGGATTGAACTTGGTTGGGGAAAGGGAAATGGGATGCCCATAGAACAAATTGGTATTTGCCATGTTAGAGCGTATCCAGCTTTACATGGACAAATGGTTTACTCATTAGCGGTTTATACGTTACACTCCTCAGATGGGATAAAATGGCGGACCCTAATCCTGACAGACTTTTCACGTCAGAACTTTTCCCGCCTCTGCACTCTCCCTGCAGGTCTCAGGACCAGGGATGAGCCGAACACCCCCCTGTTCGGTTCGCACCAGAACCTGCGTGAACTTTAGAACCCTATTAAATACAATGGACTCGAACGTTCAAAATCTAAAGTGCTAATTATAAAGGCTAATATGCAAGTTATTGTCATAAAAAGTGTTTGGGGACCTGGGTCCTGCCCCAGGGGACATGTATCAATGCAAAAAGAAGTTTTAAAAACGGCCATTTTTTCGGGAGCAGTGATTTTAATAATGCTTAAAATGAAAAATAAAAGTGAAATATTCCTTTAAATTTCGTACCTGGGGGGTGTGTATGATATGCATGTAAAGTTGCGCATGTTTCCCGTGCTTAGAACTGTCCCTGCAAAAAATGTCATTTTTGAAGGAAAAAAAGTCATTTAAAACTCACTCGCGGCTATTAATGAATTGTCGGCTCCCGGCAATACATAGAAAAGTCATTGATAAAAAAAAAAAAAAAAGCGTGGGGGTCCCAAAGAAATTCAATTACCAGGCCCTTCAGGTCTGGTATAGATAGTAAGGGGAACCCTGCCGCAAAAATGCATGCGGTTCCCCAAAATATCCATACCAGGCCCTTCAGATCTGGCATGGATTTTAAGGGGAACTCCACCCCAAATTTAAAAAAAAATGGCGTGGAGTTCCCCCAAAAATCCATACCAGACCCTTATCCGAGCACGCAACCTGGCAGGCCGCAGGAAAAGAGGGGGGGACGAGACAGCGCCCCCCTCCCTTCCTGAACCGTACCAGGCCACATACCCTCAACATGGGGAGGATGTCCCCATGTTGATGGGGACAAGGGCCTCATCCCCACAACCCTTGCCCGGTGGTTGTGGGGGTCTGCGGGTACATTGTACCCCTACCATTTCACGAAGAAAGTGTAAAAAAATGTAAAAAAAAACACACAAACACCTTGGAAAAGTCCTTTATTAAAAAAAAAAAACATTCCAGCGGTGAAATCCAGTGTCCCGCGGCGATCCGATTTCCAGCGCTGTCCGTCATTGGCTAAGCCCATGTTGAGAGCATGTGGCCTGGTATGGTTCAGGAGGGAGGGGGGGCCGCTCTCTCGTCCCCCTCTTTTCCTGAGGCCTGCCAGGTTGCGTGCTCGGATAAGGGTCTGGTATGGATTTTTGGGGGGACTCCATGCCATTTTTTTTATTTGGGGTGGAGTTCCCCTTAAAATCCATGCCAGATCTTAAGGGCCTGGTATGGATATTTGGGGGAACCGCACGCATTTTTTTTTTTTATTTGCGGCGGGGTTCCCCTTAATATCTATACCAGACCTGAAGGGCCTGGTAATTGAATTCTGGGGGACCCTCACGCTTTTTTTTTTATTTTTATCAATGACTTTTCTATGTATTGCCGGGAGCCGACAATTCATTAATAGCCGCGAGTGAATTTTAAATGACTTTTTTTCCTTCAAAAATGACATTTTATGCAGGGACAGGTCTAAGCACGGGAAACATGCGCCACTTTACATGCATATCATACACACCCCCCCTAGGTACGAAATTTAAAGGAATATTTCACTTTTATTGTTTCACTTTAAGCATTATTAAAATCACTGCTACCAAAAAACGGCTGTTTTTAAAACTTTTTTTTGCATTGATACATGTCCCCTGGGGCAGGACCCGGGTCCCCAAACACTTTTTAGGACAATAACTTGCATATAAGCCTTTATAATTAGCACTTTAGATTTCTCCCATAGACATTTCGAATTTGCCGCGAACACCCCAATTTGTTCGCTGTTCGGCGAACGGGCGAACAGGCAATGTTCGAGTCGAACATGAGTTCGACTCGAACTCGAAGCTCATCCCTACTCAGGACACTTTTCCTCCACATCGCTTTCCTGTCACAGATTAGTACTCCTATCCCGCCATCTTCTGCCCACTAGGCCTCACTCTGAATAAGTCCTAGTAGTTTCAATTGATGATTCTGAATAGGCCAGGGGCCTGCAGTACCCCTTTTTGTGGACGTGAATATTACTTTAGGAAAATATTTGATGATGGACTACTGATCCCAGCGGTCCTGACTTGCAAATACTGCGCCCTCAGGCTACATCGATTTAACACAAACTCCACAGTCTCTCCTCTGGCTCTACACCCAGCTCCTGTGTCAGGACACCTTTCCATGACCATGTCAGAAAAGGCTCCCTCCCAGCTCTCCCTGGCGTGCCTCTTCCAGATCTCCACTATGCCTCACTCACCGACTCCTGCCCCGAGTCGTTCCTGAAGGATTTACCTGGACCATGCGGACCAACTACTCTCCAGCTCCCTTTCCAGGACACCTCTCCATGACCGTGTAAGAAGAGGCTCCCTCCCAGCTCCCGAGCTCCTCCGCAGGATCCACATCCCCCCCCCCCAGATGGAGCTGTCTCTCCAGCACGCAGTCTAGCTCTCCATCCTTCAGTTCACCTGGTCGACAACTACTCCCCCAGCAGGCTGACTAAGGGAATATATAGGAGGCCCGGACCCTGCCAATCCTAGTTGGGGATTGGTCAGAGCTCCTACATACACCCCATGCCACTCCAACTCCCAACCCTGCACCTCTTCCAGAACATTCTCACTGGAAACAGGGGAGGTGCCCAAAAGCCGAAGCACATGTCAATCACACCCACTGCTACACTAACCACTCCCTGCCCCCAGATTAAAAACAAACAGGCCTAGCTTGCTGTTTAAATTTACCTGCACTGGCAGCTAACACCAAAAACCTTACATCTAGCACCTACCTATGGTAGAGGGTGCTACAACTAAAAAATGGCGTTCGTTCTTTTCTAGGTTTCCAGCTGGATATCACAGAAGGTTTAGTTACGATTTTTCAACAAATTAGCACCACGTACTGAGCTCACCAAAAAAAGCAAAACGCAATCAAGTATTATGGAGTACAAAATGTGAAAAATCTTTTACTAAGATTAAAGATGTTCTCTGTAATGACCCTATTCTAAAAAACAGATCTTTTTTTCCAAAGCCTTTTATTGTCCAAACAAATGCTTCTGAAGTTGGTTTAGAAGCTGTCCTCAGCCAGGAATTTGATGGGAAAGACCACCCAGTGCGCTATATAAGCAGATTTTTTTCCCCCAGAGATACAGATTTGCTGTCTTAGAGAAAGAATGTCTCAATATAGAGAGGGATTGAGGCCGGGTTCACACTGGTGTGACACGACACTTGTTCTACTTTGGATCCGACTTTGCCCTGCGCCTTGAAGCCGACATACGTCTGACTTTTAATGAACGGGGATCCGACTTGGATCCCTGCCAATACCAGGCACTGTGTTTGGTATGAATCTTGAGGGAGAACTCCACGCCAAATTTTAAATAAAAAACCGGCATGGATTTAAAGGGGAACCCCCTACTCCCTCAAAAACGACATAGGGGTCCCCCCAAAATTCATACCAGACCCTTATCCGAGCACGCAGCACGGCTGGTCAGTAAAGGGGGTGGGGACGAGCGAGCCCCCCGCCCTGAACCGTACCAGGCCGCATGCCCTCAACATGGGGGGGGTGGGTGCTTTGGGGCAGGGGGGCGCCCTGCGGCCCCCCCACCCCAAAGCACCCTGTCCCCATGTTGATAAGGACAAGAGACAACCCTGGCCGTTGGTTGTTGGGGTCTGCGGGCGGGGGGCTTATCGGAATCTGGGAGCCCCCTTTAATAAGGGGGCCCCCAGATCCCGATCCCCCACCCTATGTGAATGAGTATGGGGTACATCATACCCCTACCCATTCACCTGGGGGAAAAAAATGTCCTGAAAAAAAACCACACTAGACAGGTTTTTAAAGTCATTTATTAGGCAGCTTCAGGGGTCTTCTTCTGACTTTGGGGGTCTTCTTCCGACTTCAGGGGTCCCTCCAGACTCTCCGGCCTCTTCTCCCGCTCTCCGGTGCCTTCTCCGCGCTCTCTGGTTCTTCTCCCGCTCTCCGGTGCTTTCTGCCTTCTGCTGGGCACCTCCGCTATCTTCTTTCAGCTCTTTTGCTAGCGGGGTACCCGATCTTCCCCGTCGTCTTCTTCCCTCTTCTTCTTCCCTCTTCTCTTGTCCCAATGTTGACACGCGGCTTTCTCCCGCTGTAATGCCGTGTGCGCGGCGTGCAACGACTTATATAGGCATGGGGCATGGTCACCCCTTATGACGTCACAGCCCCGGGGCATTATGGGAATGTGCCGTCATAAGGGGGCGGGGTCACCAGGTGACATCACCCGGTGACTACGCCCCATGCCTGTATAAGTCGTTGCGTGCTGCGCACATGGCATTACAGCGGGAGAGCGGCGTGTCAACATCGGGACAAGAGAAGAGGGAAGAAGACGACGGGGAAGACCGGGCCCCCCGTTAGCAAAAGAGCTGGCAGAAGATAGCGGAGGTAGGCAGAAAGCACCGGAGAGCGGGAGAAGAACCGGAGAGCACGGAGAAGGCACCGGAGATTGGGAGAATAGGCCGGAGAGTCGGAAGAAGACCCCGAAGTCGGAAGAAGACCCCCGGAGCTGCCTAATAAATGACTTTAAAAACCTGTCTAGTGTGTTTTTTTCTCTTGACATTTTTTCCCCCCAGGTGAATGGATAGGGGTGCGATGTACCCCATACTCATTCACATATGGTGGGGGGGCCGGGATCTGGGTGTCCCCTTATTAAAGGGGGCTCCCAGATTCCGATAAGCCCCCCACCTACAGACCCCGACAACCAACGGCCAGGGTTGTTGGGAAGAGGCCCTTGTCCTCATCAACATGGGGACAGGGTGCTTTGTGGTGGGGGGGTCCCGAAGGGTTCCTCCTGCCCCAAAGCACCCACCCCCCATGTTGAGGGCATGCGGCCTGGTACGGTTCAGGAGGGGGGGCTCGTTCGTCCCCACCCCCTTTTCTGACCGGCCGGGCTGCGTGCTCGGATAAGGGTCTGGTATGAATTTTGGGGGAACCCCCACGCCGTTTTTTCGGCGTAGGGGTTCCCCTTAAAATCCATACCAGACCCAAGGGTCTGGCATGCTCTTGGAGGGGGAACCCATGCCGTTTTTCATTTAAAATTTGCCGTGGAGTTCCCCCTCAAGATCATCAGAGCACAAGTCGCATGCCAAAGTCGGATCATGCAAGACGGTGTTCCGACTTTGATCCGACTTCAATGATAGTCAATGGGCTGAAGTAGGATCAAAGTCAGACCAAAGTAGTACAGGGAGAATTTTCAAAGTCGGACCAACATGTGTCGGACCAGTTAAGACGGCTCCCATAGGGAAACATTGATTTTCACACGTCATGCGACATGAGCTCCGGCTTTAGAGTCTCTAAAATACCAAATTTTAGGACAGGAGTTTCTACTGGTAACAGATCCACTTCTGTTACTTAAAGGGTATGCTACTCAAATATTTCATATTTCTGATATGTATCTTTGTTTACCACTTATGTTAAATCAAAGTATCCTGCTCTGTTTGCATTGCTTCCTTTGTGTGAAATACCTGGTGATCCTGCCAGTCACCCTGCTTTTCTATTTCAAACTGATCATGCCAGGGCTTGGAAGAACATCCCTCCCAGTGAGGTCAATTTGCGTCTTTGCCTACTTGAGTGAACAGCTTGCCTGTACTCCAGTGACCAGACTTTGGCTGAAATGTCCCATGCACAGCTCAATGGCAAGATCAGTGCACAGCTGTCCCTCTGCCCCCTGCTGGCATGCCCCGATCCCCTGCCCAGCTCCACACAGGGTATTTCTTTCTGCATTTTACATAGCACTGTGTCTCTACTCTGCTGCCCCCTAAGCTGCTGCTGCCACACACCCAAGTCATCACAAGGAATCTTCACCCCACATTTCTAAGCTGCAGCTAAGAACAAAGATCATGTGAATACTTAAAGTGGTTGTAAACCCCATTCATGAAAGTTGAACTAAGAAAATATCTGTAGTGTTTACTTATCTCTCTCCAAAGCTCTAAGTGC
The DNA here is from genome assembly GCA_029206835.1 of Rana muscosa. Taxonomy (NCBI): domain Eukaryota; kingdom Metazoa; phylum Chordata; class Amphibia; order Anura; family Ranidae; genus Rana; species Rana muscosa. The sequence goes on from CM055125.1 coordinate 103,556,560, forward strand.
CATTGTTCTCTGGGGCTCTGTTCCTCTGTTATCAGCACGAGTCACCTCTGACAAGTTCTCTGATACATGTGATAACATGAGCTGAAAATTTGGGTCGGGGAGGGAGCTTAGAGGTAGCGTGTCTATTCAGACTACAGTTCTGCATGCTCCTTTGTTCCTCTGCCTATGTGGAGGGGGGGGGGGGGTGTGAGGGGGGGGGGTGTCCCTTTCCTTAAATCAGCTCTCACACAATGTAAGTGCAGTATCTCCACCTGCCCCTATGTGCTGCTTTAAGAGGAAGAAAGATTTTTTAGCACAATCTGCACTTTCCAAAGAGTGTAGAAAGGGGAAGACAGCAGTTATACATGTAAAACTTGTGTAGGAGGATTTGTTTCATCTCTGGATATCGAAGATACCAAAAAAATAATTGTATGTGTTCTTTATGTATCTTGTAATAAATTTTGTATGTTTTTAATATCCTGTTTTTTTTTCTTCAGCACCACTCATAAAAGTCCCATGGGCATATCCTCTTTCAGCTTCCTTGTTTCATCTCTGTGTATCATCTGGGGCTATTCACCTCACTGGGTATATGTGAGGATTAGGAATTACAACCACTTTAAGGAAAAAGATATACAGTAATGTGCACAAGTTTTAGGCAGGTGTGAATAAATCTGCACAGTAAAGAATGTATAAAGAATGGTTAACCACTTCACTACAGGGCTTTTTATACCACTTCCATACCGGGCCTATTCTAGCACTTCTCTCCTACATGTACAAATGATCATTCTTTTGCTAGAAAATTACTCAGAACCCCAAAACATTATATATGTTTTTTTAGCAGACATCCTAGGGAATAAAATGACGGTAATTGCAAGTTTTTTTCTTGCACGGTATTTGTGCAATAATTTTTCAAACGCCTTTTTAAAAAAAAAAAAATGGTTTCATGAATTAAAAAATAACAAAACAGTAAAGTTAGCCCAATTTTTGGGAAAAATATGAAAGATGATGTTACGCCGAGTAAATAGATACCTAACATGTCACGCTTTAAAATTGCGCACACTCATGGAATGGCGCCAAACTTCGGTACTTAAAAATCTCCATAGGCGACTCTTTAATTCTTTTTACAGGTTACCAGGTTAGAATTACAGAGGAGGTCTAGCGCGAGCTACCGGGGACAGGGGCGTTTTAATTTTTATTTTTTATTTTTATTTTATTTTTTTTACTTATTTATTTTTATTTTTACAATTATTTTACTTTTTTTTTTTATCACTTTTTTTCCTATTACAAGGAATGCAAACATCCCTTGTAATAGGAATGTGTGTGACAGGTCCTCTTTATTGAGAGATGCGGGGTCAATAAGACCCCACATCTCTCCTCCAGGCTGGAAAGCATGAGATCAGTGAAATTTTTTTCACTGATCTCATACTTACTAGCCGCAATGGCGGCTTTGTTTACATTTGAGGACCCGGGCGTGACATCATCACATCGCGCCCGGGCCTCCGACGATCATAGAGAAGACTGGTGACCATCTGGTCACCAGTCATCTCTATGCTCGTCACGTGACCCACCAACGGCGCCGGAAGATTCTCTCCGGGTCCCCGATCGCACAGGAGAGCCCGGAGAAGCACCGGATGGCGGCGGGAGGGGGGATGTCCCCTCCCGCCGCCTATAAGAACGATCAAGTGGTGGAACCGCCGCTATGATCATTCTTATGGTGCACAGAATCGCCGGCACTTCAAAAGGATATCTGAATGATGCCTCTAGCTGCAGGCATCATTCAGATATCCCCCTACAAAGCCAGGACGTCATATGACGTCCACCCAGGATGGCAGATCCCATCTGTGGACGTCATTTGACTATGGCTGGGTAGGGAAGTGGTTAAAAAAAAGATATATTTTAATTGTTTACTATTATCAATTTACAAAATGCAAAGTGAGCGAACAGAAGAAAAACTAGACCAAATTAATATTTGGTGTGACTACCCTTTGGATTCAAACCAGCATCAGTTCTTACACTTGCACACTGTACACTTGCACAAAGTCAGGGATTTTGTAGGATTAGAGTCAGGTGTATGAATTACCAATTATACCAAGAAGGTGCTAATGATCATCAATTAGATATGTAGATTGAAACACAGCCATTAACTGAAACAGAAACAACTGTGTAGAAGGCTTAACTTTTTAGGAATTATTTTTTCTTCACCATATATTTATTTTCATTTATATAATTTTTGAGTATTTATTTTTTCATTATTTGTAGGAATTGGTGAGCATTTATGCATGGAATACATTTTTTAACAAACATTACATGTAGAGGATTTTTATTTCATTTTTATATATATTTCATTAAATGTCATTTATAATGTTACCGTTTTTTTTATTATTTTTTTTTATTTTTTTTATACCCTTTTGATTATTTTGTACGTGCCAGCTCATTATCTGGAACTGGAGTGCATTTGTGCTTTGGTCTTATTGTAGTATTATTATTGATATGGAGAGAGGTAAAGCAGAAGTGTTCTGCTTTTCTTCTTTGGGTTCACATGCATAGCGCAACCTTTTCTGGTGTCATGTCCGCTTTAAAAAGACAGCTTTGAGGTCCCACACTAGCCTCTAATCCCAGAGGACGCCTTGCGGGGAAACGCATCGGGCGGAGCTAGGAGTGTGACATCATTGTGCACGGGCATGTTTGAGGACATCGCAATCGTGCTCGATTGTATTTATCACTTGATGTTTCTTCATTCTTTGTAATTGCAATTTTTTTAATCAAATAAAACCATAGCGCTACAATTTAGCACTATCAGACCTCTTCCTTTGCTTTTGATACATATATGTGCTGGAGACTGATGATGGAGTTCAGGCCAAGTGTTATATTTTTATGGCAGGAACACAGTGGTTGGAAGTGCTGATGGGGTCGCAGTGCTCCTGTGAGATCCGATGGTGAGAGTGTCAACTCTCCACAGTGGAAAATACCAAAGTGCTGATGATCTCCTTTTGTGAGTTCATATTGGTTTGGTAAGCAGCCTCTTTGGTCTAAGGAGCATTTTTTTTTGGTACTGAAGCACTTTTGTATAATTCTGGGCAAGGAGCACTTTGTTTAGCACCTGGATGGACTCTCTTACAGAATGATGAACTTTCAGTTTGAGCTTTTTTTCACTTTGAAGATATGAATTGATTATTATTTTTATTTATTATTATTTTTATGAACTTTTTTTTTTCAACGTTGCACCTTCACTGTGTTTTTGCACATTTAGCCAAGCATTTTTTATTTTGTAAATATATTGGTAATTGGTCATTTTGTATTTAGGCACTTTTGGCACTTTTATTGTATTTTTGCACACTATTTGAGATCGCCAGATTGACAGTGCATTTTTCTTCTTTTGGTTATGTTAGTTTGGATTCTGTATTCAGGATCTTATTAAGTGCAGCAGTCTACTTGCATTAGTGGCTGAGCGAAAGTTCCTATTTTTTTTATAAGCAAAACATTATATAGTTTCTGAAAGCAGAGACCCTGGAAAATAAAATAGTGGTAGTTCCAAATTTTTGTCTACTGTTTATCAAGTGCAAATTTTTAGTTGAAAATACATTAAAGTTAATTTGAATTCACAAAAACATACTATATTATCCAATTTTGTGTTAAAATATAAAAGATGAGGTTGTGCCAAGTAAACAGATACCCAATATGTCAAGCTACTGTATACTGTATATTATGTGATAAATGTAATTTCTTAAGACACCATTACCACTGCTGTTTTAAAAAAAAATCTAGATAAGTTACTCTTCAAGGGGTATGCATGCTGAGTTGGTTGTACTGTATGCTGATTAGTTTGGATCAGTCAGAAGTCAGAATTAAGCAATCACACCCCTTACAGACTAATCACTAAATGCTGAGGTGGAGGAGATGCTTACAGAGCTGCCACTGCTGTATAAGGATCTGCTGTCAGTGTCGAGTGGCTTATCCAGTTCAGATATGGGGGCTGGGGAATATACTGTATTACTAGTCTACATTACACTACTTTAGCAAACCTCCCAAATTTTTGAGATGGGAACAAGGGACACCTATTACTAAAAGTATGTAGGCATATGACACACCCCTTGCCACGCCTCTTTAAAGGAGAATTATACAAAAAAAATATTAGTTACCGTATATACTTGAGTATAAGCCGAGTTTTTCAGCACATTTTTTTGTGCTGAAAATGCCCCCCTCGGCTTATACTCGAGTCACCTTTTTGTGCCTGATCTCCCGAATTTTGGGGACCTGGTACCGGCCGGCCGTAGGTCTTCTGGACCCCAAACTTGGCACACATGTAGCCCCATTTCTTCTCTATAAGTGTACAAAGTTTTTTGTCTGGCGGACCTAAGGCCGGGGAGCGCCGATTTTTCAAACCCGGGCACCCCTTCCATAGACTCCCATGTTAAACGGTCATTTCTCCAGTGAATTTGGGGACCCGGTACCAGACGGTCGTAGGTTCCCTGAACCCGACGCTTGGCACACATATAGCCCCATTTCTTTTCTATAAGTGTGCAAAGTTTTTTGTCTGGGGAACCTACAGCCGAGGAGCAGCCATTTTTCAAAGCCGGGCACCCCTTTCATAGACTCCCATGTTAAACGTCAGTCTAGGCATGGGCACGGTGAGGCATGGGCACGGTGAGGCACAGTGAGGCATGCAAATGGACACCCTAGGCTTATACTCAAGTCAATAAGTTTTCCCATTTTTTTGTGGTAAAATTAGGTGCCTCGGCTCATACTCGAGTATATACGGTAAACCCACAAGCGCTATTTATTTTACCACTACAACTCCTTTTATACTGGCTTTTGAAATGTACCAATGCAGAAATGTAGAAATTGAAAGGTTTAGCAATGGGAAACACATTTTGAAAGATAAAAATATGCATTTTATATACAAATATATAGATCAGATCAAAATGAGGGACAAATGAGGAGGAAAGAGGGACAGAGGGACTTTGTTCCAAATCAGCGACAGTCCCTCGACATCAGAGACAGTTGGGAGTTATGCTTTAGTCATGGGGCCTGGTGGTCATGGGAACTCTACCCCACCGAATGATTAGGTATTAAAAAGGAAGTAAAGCCTTCCTCTTTGTACCTATAGGTAAGCTTACCTGTAGGTACTGTAAATATCTCCTAAACTTGCACCGTTTAGGAGATATTTACTATATACGCTGAAGGAATTACCCGCTCGTGCTGTTTCTTCAGAACCTGTGTCGTGACCAGCGGCACCCGGTCAATCACAGCACCTGAAGTAACTCAGGGAAAGATGACGGCCGGGAGAGCGGGGGGGGGGGGGGCGCACTGCAGGGCATCGTTTAAGGTAAGTATTTCATAATGAGCTAGTATGCGATGCATACTAGCTCATTATGCCTTTGTCTTGTAGGTTTTTTGTTTTTTTGGAGGTCTACAGCCTTTTTACGTACTGTATCAGTAGAGCACCAATTTCCTTTCTCTTGCACCACCACTGTTAACTCACATGTACACATTATTTCTGATTCTTCTCTAACCTCTCTCTTGCAAGGTAATGTTCTTGGTCTAGCTCTGATCTCTGCTGTGTAGTGTCACTATATTCTCATCTTCTGCTACCACCTGCCATGTCAAATATTTTATCTACAAATCTTCTGTTTACAAACCAGTAAAAGATCCGGTAAGTTGTGTTGGGTGGTGTATTTGGGCCAGGTTGCCAAGTGCACTTTACATGTTCCTGATAATGCCAAACACAGTGGAAATTGTTCACAGCTGTTCCTTCATCACCTAGAAAATAAGAAAATTATAATTTAGCATGAATTTTGCATTGTAAAAAGAAAAGTAATTTGCAAAAGTCGAGCTGTATGATGTCACATTTTGGATTGTACAAAGAACAATTAGGACATGTTTATTCTTTGGTAACCACACAAAACTGACACTGGACTAACTGGCTAAGGTCTCGTTTACACTAGTGGCAAGGACTGGTAGTGGGAAGGCAATCTATCGCCTCCACACCACCTGCATTAACCCCCTAAATGCTGCTCTACCAAATCGCATGCCTTGCAAGCTGTTGTGGGGCGGTTGAATGAGTCACTTTCAGTGGGCGCTATTGCGTGCCGAATGTGAGAGGGGTTATAATTCCTGCCACAGCCATGAAGCAAAGCATCATGACTGCGGTATATGTACACTCCTGGTCTCTGTCTGTGCAGCTTAAGAGGGAGAAAATGTGTGTGGGGGGGGGGGGTGCATCTCAGCTACATGTCTTTGCTGCCTTCGAACCGCAATGTAAACAAGCCCTAAGAGTTTAGTTATACACTATGGGGTTGAATAAGACAAATAGACGTTTTTCACTTTCTAAGGAAATTTGTCCCAAAGCTAGGAGCCCATTCACACAGGGGCAACTTTGGATCTGACTTCAAGTCGCCCCAAGTCGCCCCTAGTCGCCTTAAGTCACGCTACATGAAAAAATCAATGTTAGTGAATGGATCTGTCTTAATGCACACTACTGCAGTCGCTCCGACTTCAGAAAAGGTTCCTGTACTACTTCAATCCGACTTCTAGGCGACTTGTACCCATTGATTTCAATGGAAGTCGCCTCCAAGTCGGATCCCCTGTCTTAACTGAAGCAACTTTACAGGAAATAAAAATCGTTTTCTCGGCAAACCCCTCCCTCCCACAGAGCTGATTACTCTTTGATTGGCCACTGGCAAAGTCCCCTGTCCTGGAGGCGACTTCAAGTCGTGTTGTAAGTCGCCCCAAGTCACGCTGAAGGTGCCCCAAGTCGCGCTGTGATTCATACCCAAGTCGTGTCCAAGTTGCCTTCTAAAGTCGCGCTGGAAGTCGTGTTGCCCCTGTGTGAATGGAGTCTTAGTGAATGAGGTGAAGCTCTGCTAACTTCCATCATCCAATCGTGTGCAAACAAAAATGCTGTTTTTTTTTTTTTACTTTCCTTGCATGTGATTGGGTATTCTTTGCAAAGTGATACTTCACAATGATCCCTGTGCCTTGGGGCAAATTCCCCTGTAAAGTGAACAGCCTATTTGCCTTTGGTAAATCAACCCCAATATGTTCAAAGGTTTGTGTACACTTGACAATCAAACTGTAATAAACTTGTAGGACATATTGGGGTTGGTTTACTAAAACTGGAGGGTGCAAAATCTGGTGCAGCTCTGCATAGAAACCAATCAGCTTCCAGGCTTTTTGTCAAAGCTTAATTGAACAAGCTGAAGTTAGAAGCTAATTGGCTACAGCTGCACCAGATTTTGCACTCTCCATTTTTAGTAAATTATCCCCTCTATTACAAAACCATTGCATAAATATGTAAACCCTTCTCCATCCACTCTTTTTTGCTGCCTCCACTCTTCTGAGAAGGCTTTTTTAAATCATTGTGAAGTGTTTTTAGCGGACCCCCCAATAATTGGGGGTTGCTATGCTTAAATTTAGGGGGTAGCCTGAGCCCATAGTTGGACTCAGGCTGTTTAATTCTTCAAAAACTGGCTTCTGCTCTGAGGTAATGTTACCTGGCAGTACAGTTCACTGTGGCCTGTGGGTGGCACTGTCGCCCCAGGCTCAGGTTGAACCACAGGTAACATTGCAACGCCATTGGGTGTCCCCTCTCGGCAGCTGTGCAGTGGGTGTGGTCTACCCGCTGTGCATGCTGGGAGAGGGTACAAAATGGGCAGATGCCATTATTCGGAGAGTAGTTCGCGCCTCCCGGCCCTCCAGGCCAGGGATGCGTGTGTGTGTGTACCAGCCCCGGGCACCTTTAGCCTGAGGTTGCATCGCTGTAATTAGGCCCAGCACCTTTACCTGAGGCCTACACCCCAAGAGGAATCCCAGGGTACCCAAGTGAGGGGTTATCCGCTCTGAAGGAGAGGCAACCAGGGGAGGATCTACCCATGGGGATCGGTGAGAGAAGTCACAGTCTCGGGGGAAGCCTGGTTACCTATCAGGGGGAAGGATTCCATAGTCCGCCACAAGCCTAGTAACGTGCCCCATTGGCACCTAAGGACTCAAGTGTTACTAGACTGGGAAGTTCGGGACTTGGAGATTATCTCCTGATCGTATCCATAGGAAACCACAAGGAAATGTTTCATGCTCCACACCGGCTGCTAGGACCGCTCTTAAGGGGACTATCCGGGTGAGCAAAGTCCACTCAGGCCTGAGTGACGACGAGTGATAGTTAAGTGCCACGTGCCTAAACCTGCCTCCCTGTTCATTTCTCCTTATCTCCAACTTTCCTGTCATGTTCTCAAGCAAAGCAAAATAAACCTTTTTATTGGGTTTTAATACTGTCTGGACATTTAAAGAGAGAGAATAGACTTCTTCCTACACTCTAGGGTGAAGAACCAACGGAAGGAGGTAACTCGCTGCAGGACCCGAATTAGATAACACCGCTCACCCTCTTCAACAAGGAGGATACTGGGCATGTGGCATGGTGTGTCCCACCTGCTAGCGGAGGTAAGCAAGGAAGGGATCTGTGTGCTACATGTGTATAAGGGAATGTGTGCCCAAACAGCAGTGCTGGGACAAGATCATCCAGTGCCCAGGGCAAAGATAGCAAAGTGTGGCCCTCTCATTATGTGCAAGCTTATAAGGAGGAGGGGCAGAGAAAGCACAGCCCGCACCCACTCCCCGCTCTCTCCTTGCTGCTTCCAGCGCTGAGCTGACAGAAGTAGTGATGCCACTGTCACTACTCCTGTCAGCCTTACAGTAGAAGAAACTTGCGGTGACCCCATTCCTACAATACACACTGCTAACTCCTTGTCCCGGCCCTGCCAAACAGCCATAAATAGAATATGTGCCGTAAGGTAATGATGTTACGCAAGATGTCCTGGCTCATAATTGGCATTCCAGTTCATCCCAAAGGTATTTAATAGGGTTGAGGTTTCATCAGACTCATCAAAGCATTATTATATGGACGTGGATTTTTAATACACAGGTGTGCAGTCTTGCTGTAACAGAAAAGGGTCTTCCCGAAACTGTTGTCACATGTTTGAACAGGGAACAACTGTTTATAATGTCCTTGCACGCTGCAATAAAAACAGTACCCTTCACTTGTTCCCAAATGTCTTCATTATGGGCAGCCCTTATTCTTTCAGAAACATAGATCTTACATACCTCCCAACTTTCTGAAATGGGAATCTATTCCCATCTATTAGCAAAAATATGTAGGCATAGGACACACCCACTGCCACGCCCTCTTGGAGAATTGTAAAAAAAAAAAAAATGATTAGTTAACCCCACAAGTGCTTTTTTTTTTACCACTTTCTCTTTCACTTCCTTCATATTGGCTATTGGAATTTACAAATGCAGCAATTTAGAAATTGGATGAAAGGTTTAGCACTGGGAAACACCTTTTGATAGATAACAAGTGCATTTTATATACAACTATATAGATCAGACCAAAATGAGGGACAAATGAGGAGGAAAGAGGGACTTTGTTCCAAATCAGAGACAGTCCCTCAAAATCAGGGACAGTTGGGAGCTATGATCTTATAGAATGGTCTTAAAAACAGTAAAACCTGTCCAAAGCTGGCCATACAGTATTAGGTTTTATCGTTCAGCCAACGGGCTGCACAAAAAAAAACCTGATAGATTCCTTTAGACACAAACAAGGTGGAAGGAGGAATCCCCTCCTCCATGACCTAGAACATTGTACTCTGACAGCAGCACCTGCTGCTCTTAGAATACACTGATCAGCGGCTGCAGCTGCTGGTCAAGAAACATTTTTCAACCTGTTTGTTTGACAGAAGTCCATCAAACAATTAACTTCTGTCAAGCATGGACAGTCACAAACTGAACGAAATTCATCTGATTTCTTCTGAACCATCTGGATTTTGATTATTCTTTCATTATATGATCAGCTTAACTTATCACTCTTATCACTCTTTTTTTTTATCAAAGTTTTTATCAAAGTAATTTCTCAACAAAATAAAACATGGCAACATGAATGGATGGGCAAGTTTGCTTTGAATAATAAAAATTATTTAAATAGCATTATCAGTTTGTGGTGCTCAGATACAGTTTAGTTTCACTTTAAAGTTGGAGAAAACAAAGCCACTCTAAATGCTTAGCTGGCTTTGTGGCTAGTTGAAAACAGCTGGTCGGCACAGATCCAAGATTTCTGGAAGGAAGTAAAAGGAAAATCTTTCCAAAAGGAGCAAAAACAGGAAAAAAACCTGACAGTGTCTCTAATCCTTACTCTATACAAAATAATATTTTAAGTTTGTGCTGCAGTTGGACTTTAAATTATTAACAAAAAATGGTGCACTGTTTCTATTAATTTATCATAAGTGATGTATTACAATTGTGAAAATAAACTATATCAGAAATTGAAATAAAACATCATACTGAATATTAAACCATTATTGGTTCACAAAAAAATTATTATAATCTATGATTTATCTAAAGTGCTGTGTACAATAATCAAAGGTGCTTATATGCTGTGCTATATATACAATTAATCAAACAAAATTTCATATAATTAAAATTGATCAAAACGTGTTCCAGAGTTTATATAAAGAAATGCTCCAACAGTTCACATAATCTCCTTGCACGTGTTTCCTCTCAGAAGGCATTACCTGGGAATGGAGCCTCCATTCTCGGATAATGTTTTCTGAGAGGAAACGCGTTGGGTAGGAGCCAGTAGCGCGACGTCAACACGCACGGTTCTCCAGACAGCCGTGCACTACTGATGTTTGTCTGCCTCATACAAGCAACTATTTCGTAAGTGCATTTTGGGTTTTAATAAATTGATGTTATATATGTTATGCACTATGAGCCCTCTCCATTGCTTTTATTATAACACACTGTGAGTGACGTGAGCTTGGATCCATTCTAATCTTCCAAGGCCAGCTGACAACCAACCCTTGGATGTGATTGTTTAAGCACACATGATCCCCTATGTGGGATCTACTTGTCTGATAAGCAGCCAATTTTTTGTTTTGGAGCACGGTGATGATGGACAAGCACTTTTGATCCATTTATTTTGCAAAACGACACATTTTTCCTCTTCTCGCATGTGGGGAATTTGGAAACACATATCAACTTTATGTATGGAGATTATGTGAACTGTTGGAGCATTTCTTTATATGAACTCTGGAACACATGTTTAATTGTATTCGCAAGAGCACAATTTTAACCATATGAACGGTCGGTACGTGTTGACGTCACGCTACTGGCTCCTACCCAACGCGTTTCCTCTCAGAAGGCATCAACTGAGAATGGAGGCTCCATTCCCAGTTAATGCCTTCTGAGAGGAAACACGTGCAAGGAGATTATGTGAACTGATGGAGCATTTCTTTATATGAACTCTGGAACACGTCTTGCACAATTTTAACCATATGAACTCTGGAACTTTTGTTTGATTAATTACATATATAGCACACCATATAAGCACCTTTGATTATTGCACATAGCACTTTAGATAAATCTTAGGTTATCACCATTTTTTGTAAACCAATAATGGTTTGATATTCAGTATGATGGTTTATTTTAATTTCTGATATATCATAGTTTATTTTTGCAATTGTAATAGATCACTTATGATAAATTAATAGAAACAGCGCACCATTATATGGCTATATATATTTAATATTTCCTCCGTATTTAAGGACGTTTTTGAGTGCAGTTTCTTATATCTTTATAATTTGTGGCCAAGCGCAACCTTTTAGAATTCTTACCAGTTCAAATATTGAACCACTAAGAACTGCAAAAAGGAAAAAGAGGGGTGCATGTGACACAATAACACCAGCCTGACATGCCTGGATTAGATGAAAGCTAGATCTAAACTATAGACAAGTAAAATACGGTAATCACATTGCAAATGTGCATTGGAACAGATAATTACGATAAACTCTAGATAAGTAAAAAACAGATATAATATGTCCAGTAGATATCAGTGCAGACATACAGCATATGTGTTTCTGTGCAGCTAGCAAACAGTTTCAGTGAATAACCTAAAATTCAGAACAGACATCTGTGCAAAGAGACCCTGCCACTGAACTATTTCGCTGCAGTTTAAAAAAAAAATGTGTAGAGAAAAACACATTAACAAAATGGATATGATATTGAACATTGGACAAGTAGAAGTAAAGATATGAGAAATGTGCATTTGAACAGACATTACCTGGTGCCAGCTGTATAGTCCTGTTCAGTGATTCTATTTTCATGTTTTTGCACGGAGCTTCAACATAAAGGGATAGTTTATCATTCGGATCAAACCATTTCAGATTTATTATTTTATATTGCCCTTGTGGTGATCCTCCTTTCTCCTAATGTAATTACAATATTTAAAAAAATGAGCCTTGTCAAATTCAGCAAAATAGAGTACATGCATTTTTTTTTTTTTTTTTACTGATTTGCAAGTGAAAAATTAAGATATTAATTGATAACTAAACACAAGAACAAAAATGCAGTATATTACAGCTTTCAGTACTAATATGGCCTAGGTGGATTCAAATTTTCTTTATTGTTTTAATTTTCAAGCTAAGAACATTTTTAACAAATACAGAAAATACTTGATGATTTTTCCCAAAATGCTGTGTCCTTGTCACTTTTGAACTGCACAGAAGATTATCTTCCTTCCTAGTTTTCTTCTGTAAACCACCAATTGCCCTGCTTCATGCAATGAAGATGAAGAAATACGGACATATTTGTAGTCCTTATCATGAGCCTAGGGTGACATCCACAACTCCCTCCATAGATCAGTGGAGATGTGATATTAAAGCCACTCAGAGTCAAGTGGGTTATTTGCAGGCTCACCAAGAGAAAATAATGCAAAAAAGCTTGAACAATAAAACAAATACAGCCACCATACCAAAGACTAGTAAGCTGCAATATCCAATGTTAGTATGAAGATGAGCGGAATTTGATTTGTGTACTGTACAGTATATGAAGAAAGCTAAATTATTTAAAATGATTTCCTATAAGGGTATGAGGACTTGCTATAGGGTTATGTGGCCTTATATATGGATATATTAAAAATATCATATCAAAAAAACTTAAAACTTATATAGTCCATATGCTAAACAGCGCTAGTAATGGATAAGTGTCCAAACACACATAAAAAACACTTGAGTGATGACGTTTTTTTTCTTTATATATGGATATGATTAAAAATCTTAAAATAGTAATTAAACTAAAAGATCTAATTGTTGCTCCACCCACCCCACCCACTTACGTGCATACACTAAACGAAAAAAAATCAGCCCTTAGATCCAGACTGCAGCATTCTCTGTGCTTGAGTTTGACCAGAGCTATGCAACATCTCTTAAAAGTCGAGTCAGTCTGTAGCACACTCACATGGATATTTCTTAGCATTGGTAATGTATGGGCCTTCCTAAATAGTACCACAATAGTATATGAAAGATGAATTTTGCTCTGTTAAAGTAAAACTCAGCTTTTGATAAGAGAAAAAAAAAACAACAACCCACTTCAGGGTACTTGTATAGGAAAAATGTTTTGTAATTGTTAACTTCTTACTGGCTTCTGTTCTAAAGATGCTGGGACAGGCCTCTCCAGTGACTTCCTTTAAACTGGAGAAGGTTCTACCTGCTATAATCCCTTTAAATCATATCTGGCTGCAGATTGAAATTAAAAGCATATTTTTAACCTCTTCCTGCCAGAAATCTGTATATTAATATTCATCAGCTTGCTGTCCCCTGCTGAAGACACATTAATAAACCTCCTCCCTTTGACTGCCTCCAGACAAACACTTTGTGCAGCTGGTGGCTCTCAATCCCAGCTGTCACTGACAGTTCTGATCCCCAATAATGAGTGAGTGGTTCCTGATTGTGCAATAACTTTCTATGACAGTAATCACATGCAGCCTAAAGGCTCCATGGAAAATACTGTGATTGTATGATTTTTTTTCATTTTTTTTGCATATTTGGCAGCCTATAATTAAAAAAAAAACTGAGTTTTATTAAGAGTGTAATAAATGTTCCTAAAAATATACATACACATTATTTAAGTGTGCAAATTTATTTGCCAAGGTAAACCATTTTGGCGGTGCTAAATGTAGCTGAGCATTAATGACCTCTAACCACAAATAGGTTAAGAGCCGGTTCACACAGGGGTGTCCTGGGATCCGACTTCAAGTCGCCCCAAGTCGCGCGGTTTAGAAAAGTAATGGAAGTGAATAGAGCCATCTTAATGTACACTACTGCAGTCATTCCGACTTCAGAAAAGGTTCCTGTACGACTTCAATCCGACTTCTAGGCGACTTGTACCCATTGATTTCAATTGAAGTTGCCTCCAAGTCGGATCCCCTGTCTTAACTGAAGCAACTTTCCAGGAAGTAAAAATAGATTTCCAGGCAAACCTCTCCCTTCCCCCTCCCTCCCACAGAGCTGATTATTGTTTGATTGGCCACTGGAAAGTCGCCTGTCCTGGAGGCAACTTGAAGTTGCCTTGTAAGTTGAATGGAGTCGCGCTGTGATTCATACTCAAGTCGTGTCCAAGTTGCCTCCCAAAGTCGCGCTGGAAGTCGTGTTGCCCCTGTGTGAACCGGCTCTTACAATACATTACAACATCGTTCGTGAATTATTATTTTTTATTAGTAGTTTTTCCTTTATAATATGCTGGCTTAAATCTCAATTGTCAATTGATAAGACATTCCCCAAAAGCTTCCCAGTAATATTTAAATGTCAGGGACATTTTAAAGCCAATTATTACGTTACTTTGCTCAGCTGAGAAATTGTAACATCTCGTTAAGACCTTATGAGAGGGCAGTACTGGAAAAACCTTACCAGTGGAGTACACAAGAGCTGTTGGCATGTGATTTAACCCACAGGCTAAACACAACATTGAAGATTTTATCATGAATAGCCTTCTGGTGAATCTCTTTCTCCTTTCTTTCCAATATTCCATTTCTTTCTTCCCAGGTTACTAACTAGGAACTGGTCTTGGCCTGTATCCTGTGCCTGTGGCTGAAAACTACTCTTGGCTTGTTCTGAGAAATCCAATCCTTCTTTTCAGACTTGGGCTTTTCTAAATAGTCTACTATCTGCTGCCCACAACCATCGGCATAATCTGCAATGCAGCCCAGGTGATTTCTCCCTAGTGGGGCTTCATGCAAGGTCGCTAGATTTACTACCTTCTCCTTTCTGGGCCCAAATATGGGGTCCCTTACTGTCTGCCCTCAGGGTTTAACTTGAAAATCATGTGAGCACTGCTTGCTAATGGCTCCTGGCTGCAGAAAGTAGCAAGATGCAGGAGAAGATGCAGAAACATAGAGGGAAAGTGATGAGCATAGCATAGATAGTCATAGTGGGCCCCCATTGGTGAGAGGAGCCTAGGTCTCATGTGATACAAATGCCAACCTTGGTGCAAATGAATAGAATGTGTTTTGATTTATATTGAGTCTGAAGACACCATGTATACAGCCGAAGCACTGCCATATAGGATTCAATGAGCCCTGCATGCCGAGTATCTGTACTAAAGGCACTGTACGCAGCAGAAGAATTGCCCTATAAGGCTCAATAAACTCTGTTTGTTTTTGTTTAAAAGCTCTTTACTGCTAGTGTAAAATGGAACTACCTAGCTAGGCTCTAAATGTCCACTAAAACTTCCTTAGGCTGGATTCACACCTATGCATTTTTAGTGCTTTTTGCATTTTGCAGATTTGCACTAAAGAGAATGTGTTCCATAGGTAACCATGTTAAATGGATTGTAGTGCAAATCTGCAAAATGCAAAAAGCACTAAAACTGCATAGGTGTGAATTGAGCCTTAAGGACAACATTATGTTAGACAATAGAAGTACAATAGGAAGTTAACACACAAAGGTAAATATTATCCAATTACCCTAATTCGTTGTCCATTTTTTAATGAGCTCATCTCTTTGTTATAATTTGAGCAATTTGTGCTTGAAGGCTTCCATTCCCAAAATAACCAAAACATCCCTTTTAAACCAAAAGTGAGATTGTCTGGAGAGGAAACATCTGTAAGAAAACCAAACAAAATGTGAGCTGCTAATACTAATAACAATGCAAGACACAATTTATTCATACTTCATCAACAATGAAACACATACAGGAAACATGTCCTAACTTCTTGGAGATTTGTTTAGCATTCTAGTAAAGCTTGGGCACACCAGGCTACTCTTCTCTATAAAATCCACAGTAGAAAAACAATTTGCACTATTCTTTTAGGTCTGACTTTGGTGTCCTCACAGAAAGTGGGCAAGTTGGTCAATTGCCCCCCCTGGAATCGTAAGAGACTAAGTGTTGAAGTCAGAGTGAAGAAGACACTTGCCCCCTGTGTTGTAATGCCCGCCGTGGCCGCCATGCTCCATGGCAGCCGTGGACTTTTTTTTCTAAGTCTGCTGCTGGCCTGGGGGCTGGGGCTGCTCAGCTCTGTCTTTTCCTACTACACATCTGATCCGTCCCTCCCTTCTCACCCCCGGCCCGAGCATCGGATTGGCTCTGCCGACTGCCGCTCGGGCCTCTGCTTAACATCACCTGTTCCGTGATTGGCTGCTGCCTCAGCCTGCCTCTGCCTGTGTAAATGAACTTGTGCCTCCCACAGGTCACGTGAGTGGCGTGCAGTGGCGGTGACAAGAGAGAATACGCTGTCTGACCAGTGCCTGCCCTGGGGAACTACAGGTAAGGACTGTTCTGCAATTGACCTTATGCAACGTCAAAGAGATATACTGGGAAGCCGGCCTGTTTCCTTCCTCCTCTCTGTTCTTTGCACCAGTTTACAACTAGTTAAATTTCCTTTATTTGTTCAAAATGCAGCAATAGCCCCCCCCCCCCTATCATTTGTACCAATGATATGGAGATAGGACTGCATGACAAACAACGGAAAAAAAAAAAAAGAAAGTTTGGGGTTCTTGGGAGCCTAGAGCAAAAAAATAAAATGAATAAATAAATAAAAGTAAATAGATTGTTAATTCAGGGTTTTAGAAATGTGTGACTTAGAGCCCTTTCACACGGGCGGATCCCGTGATGATCCGCCCTGTGAACATCCGCTTGCTCAGTGGGGATCGCTCCGTTGATCCCAGCTGAGCCGGCGGATGACTAGTCCGTCTCTGCACACTGTGCAGAAACGGACCGGTCAGATCTCCGCTTTCCTCTATGGGGGGATCGGATGAAAACGGAAAATCACGTGATCCAGGATGAAGTGTTTCAATTTTGAATTTGATTTTATTTATCCGTAAACTGTTTGCCAATTACCCATATGCATATACCCAGGAACTTGCCAGAATGTATCCCTTAATCACAAAGGGGTTCAGGGGTGGGAGGTAGGATACCTGAAATGTTTTATAATAATCCAACAGACTCTCCCACAGAGTCAGAGTGGGGTGATATATTTATTGTACCAAACACTACAATTTTATAACCCACATATTTATTATGCAGGATTCAATGGCCTAAACCTTTCTGGTACCAAAACTGCTCGTAAAAATGTTAATATTTTCAGCTAGATGCTTGTTATTAACATAGCTTTATTATAACAGTTTTTATGAATTGTGTATGAAATTTTAATAAATGTGAGTTTGAGAGGCCATTTTATATCAGCCTAAATGGAATTACAATATCAATTAGCCCTGTGTATTATGTTTTTATTGCAAACCAGGTATCCTTATTGGACCTTATTTCCTTGAGGTCTAGAGTGTGTAAGCAGGTGCAGTTAGCTTTCCCATCTGCCTCATGTCATTATTAGAAAGGGAAGTCTCATAAGGGAATTGGTCCCTTAGAGCTTCCATACAGTGTCTTGAGAGAGGAAAGTTTTGTGAGATTTTTGCAGCCATTTTGGGCAAGGGAATCTTCAAATAAGGGACCACACGTAATTTTGGTATGCTTCTGGCAAATGCATGATAGGTAAAGAAACTCGCTTGTGAGGGACAGTTTTTAACACAGGGTCAGGTTCCAAATGAGGAGGAATGACTCAGGGAAGGCTCTTTTTTCAGTGTACTTTCAGATAAGCAAGTGCAAAGGCGTGGAGCTAGTACAGACTGACAAAACTTCTACAGCCTTTTCCAAGAAGGGACACTATCACTGGTAATAAAAGCTGTCATCTGGTAATACCTACTGTAAAATACTAACACAGTATGTTTGATTGCATAGAAAACAAACAAAGCAGCACTAAAAGCCAAATAACGGACAAAAAACGTGATTGGGAGTTGATATGACAACATAAATCAAGTGCAAAATATTTGTCAATATAATGCTTCAAATTAGTGAGAAAAAGCTGAACCAGTTACCAAAAAGTAATAGATGGTGTGTATAATAATCACAAATCAGTTAAGGTGCAAGCCATGTTGCATAACCCACAGATAAAAGGAAATATATATAGTTGTATAGTCCATATAGCACATATATATATATATATATATAGCATATATATCACAAAAAATTCAGTTCAGGCGTTCTGTATAAAGCCAGGAGCAGGCTATGTACGTATGTGCTATGTATGTGTTAGGGTACATAGCCTGCTCCTGGCTTTATACACTACGCCTGAACTGAATTTTTTGTGATCACTATCTTACAGGCATTTTCAATATCGTAAGTTTTTGTGATCACTATCTTACAGGCATTTTCAATACCGTAAGTTTTTTTTCATCGTATCATTGGATTCATCTGCACTGTGGAGGCGTCTTCTATCCTTTCTTTTTTTATGGTCTACATCCATGTTTGGATTTCTAAGTTCCGCCATACCAAGGATTTGGACACTACAGCTTGCAAATCTCGCCCTGTGAGACGTGGTCTTATGAAAGTTCCGTTTACAGGACTTCCAACCAGCTTACGTGCCGGAGAGGATTTATCGTTGCTCATTTGACCCACCGCCAATGGCGTGTGTGTCCACGATACGGGGTAAGAGTATTCATTCCCCCCTTTCCTTCTGATGTTGAAGTCACTGTCCCGGGTGTCATATTTGCTGACCACTTTCTACATCTATGTGAAGTTCTACTAATTGACGAGTTACAAGATTTAGTTATTCATGAACTGCTACATGGTGTTTTCCCCTCCAATATTATCCATCCATGGTTAATGGGATGGCTATATGGACTATACATCTATATATATTTCCTTTTATCTGTTGGTTATGCAACATGGCTTGCACCTTAACTGAGTTGTGATTATTACACACACCATCTAGGCTACCTATTACTTTTTGGTAACTGGTTCAGCTTTTTCTCACTAATATTTGAAGCACTATATTGGCAAATATTTTGCACTTGATTTATGATGTCATATCAACTCCCAATCACGTTTTTTGGGCGTTATTTAGCTTTTAGCGTTGCATTGTTTGTTTTCTATTTTCTATTCACATATGTCTAATTTGTTTATGCTGGGTGCTATCACTTTTTCATATTAGTAGCGCAACTTTTTTACCTTTTTTTTGTTTGATTGCACTGGTTAGCCAGTTAGTTATTTCGTTATTTAGGTTCCCTGTCAGGTTTTTATATAGCCTCAGGTACCCCCATATATTACCTAATAAAGGTTTTAACCCCCTGATTGCCCCTAGTTAACCCTTTCACCAGTGATCACCGTATAAGTGTTAGGGGTGACGCTGGTTAGTTAGTTTGCTTTTTATAGTGTCAGGGCACCCGCCGTATATAACCCAATAAAGGTTTAACCCCCTGATCGCCCAGCGGGTGATATCAATTAGGTTTTAGCGTCAGAGAGAGTCTGCGTCGCCCCAGGCAGCGTCAGGTTAGCCAGGTGCCAGTAACGCTAACACCCACGCGGAAAGCATACACCTCCCTTTGTGGTATAGTATCTGAACAGATCAATATCTGATCTGATCAGATCTATACTAGCGTCCCCAGCAGTTTAGGGTTCCCAAAAATGCAGTGTTAGCGGGATCAGCCCAGATACCTGCTAGCACCTGCGTTTTGCCCCTCTGTCCAGCCCAGTCCACCCAAGTGCAGTATCGATCAATCACTGTCACTTACAAAACACAACACACATAACTGCAGCGTTCGCAGAGACAGGCCTGATCCCTGCGACTCCAGTGCTGTAGGAGGTGATTTCACCACCACAGTTAAAAAAAAGAGCATATTTGACGAAGCATGGGGGCAGCAGGGGCGGAGGAGCGATTTTTCTCCTAATGCCGCGTACATACGGTCGAAATTCCGACGGAGGCTTGCCCGCGGAAAAGTCTGACCGTGTGTGCGTGGCATAACTTTTGCGGGAGGATGCCCCCATGCTTCGGCATATATAAATGGTGCATGTATGCCCATCATTAGAAGGGAGGTATTCTAATGGTGGGCATACCCACCGATCAATCTCTTTTTTTTCGTTCAGCCAACAGGCTGCATGAAAAAAAAGATTACAATACATGTCCAACAAGGACCAGCAACGTACTGGTATGTTGCTGGATTTTGAATGGTTATACCAGAATGATGCCTGCGGGTTTAGTTATCATCTTGGTATCATTATTTTCAGCCAGCGGCCGGCTTTCATGTAAAAGCAATCCTAGTGGCTAATTAGCCTCTGGACTGCTTTTACAAGCAGTGGGAGGGAATGCCCCCCCCCCGGATATAAAAAGCGCCATTGGAAAATTGGGAAAGCATTTTATCACACCGATCTTGGTGTGGTCAGATGCTTTGAGGGCAGAGGAAAGATCTAGGGTCTAATGGACCCCAGTTTTTTCAAAAAAAGAGTACCTGTAACTACCTATTGCTATCATAGGGGATATTTACATTCCCTGAGATAACAATAAAAATTATAAAAAAATAAATAAAAATGGAAGGAACAGTTTAAAAATAAAATAAAAAAGCAAAATAAATAATAATAAAAAAAAGCACCCCTGTCCAGCCCTGCTCTTGTGCAAAGGCGAACGCAAACGTCGGTCTGGCGTCATATGTAAAAAGCAATTGCACCATGCATGTGAGGTATCACCGCGAAGGTCAGATCGAGGGCAGTAATTTTAGCAGTAGACCTCCTCTGTAAATCTAATGTGGTAACCTGTAAAGGCTTTTAAAGGCTATTAAAAATGTATGTAGTTTGTCGCCACTGCGCGTTTGTGCGAAATTTGGGCAATATAGTGTGTTTTAGTGCATTAAAATTTAAAAAAGTGTATTTTTTCCCCAAAAATGCGTTTGAAAAATCGCTGCGCAAATACTGTGTGGAAAAAAAAATGCAACACCCACCATTTTAATCTGTAGGGCCTTTGCTTTAAAAAAATATATAATGTTTAGGGGTTCAACGTAATTTTCTTGCAAAAAAATAAATATGTTTTCATGTAAACAAAAAGTGTCAGAAAGGGCTTTGTCTTCAAGTGGTTAGAAGAGTGGATGATGTGTGACATAAGCTTCCTAATGTTGTGCATAAAATGCCAGGACAGTTTAAACCCCCCCCCCAAATGACCCCATTTTGGAAAGTAGACACCCCAAGCTATATACTGAGAGGCATGTCGAGTCCATGGAATATTTTATATGTTGACACAAGTTGCAGAAAAAATACATTTTTTTTTTTTTGCACAAAGTTGTCACTAAATGATATATTGCTCAAACATGCCTTGGGCATATGTGGAATTACACCCCAAAATACATTCTGTTGCTTCTCCTGAGTACCAAGATACCACATGTGTGAGACTTTTTGGGAGCCTAGCCGCGTACGGGACCCCAAAAACCAATCACCGCCTTCAGGCTTTCTAAGGGTGTAAATTTTTGATTTCACTCCTCACTGCCTATCAGTTTCGGAGGCCATGGAATGCCCAGATGGCACAAACCCCCCCCCAAATGACCCCATTTTGGAAAGTAGACACCCCAAGCTATTTGCTGAGAGGTCTGTTGAGTATTTTGCAGATTCCACATATAACCATGGCATGTGTGAGCAATATATCATTTAGTGACAACTTTTTGTAATTTTTTATTTTTTTTGTCATTATTCAATCAATTGGGACAAAAAAAATATTCAATGGGCTCAACATGCCTCTCAGCAATTTCCTTGAGGTGTCTACTTTCCAAAATGGGGTAATTTGGGGGGGGGGGTTTGTACTGCCCTGCCATTTTAGCACCTCATGAAATGAGATAGGTAGTCATAAATTAAAAGCTGTGTAAATTCCAGAAAATGTACCCTAGTTTGTAGACGCTATAACTTTGGCACGTGGCTGAATACATTTTGGCCTAAATGTATGACTAAAATTGAGTTTATTCGATTTTTCTCATAACAAAAATTAGAAAATATAATTTTTTTAGAAAATTTTCGGTCTTTTTCCATTTATATAGCAAAAAAAAATAAAAAATCGCAGAGGCAATCAAATACCATTAAAAGAAAGCTCTATTTGTGGGAAGAAAAGGATGCAAATTTCGTTTGGGTACAACATTGCATGACCGCGCAATTACCAGTTAAAGCAGCGCAGTGCCAAATTGTAAAAACACCTCTAGTCTTTATGCTGCGTATTGGTCCTGGGCTTAAGTGGTTAAATTACTTTTTTTCCTTTAGAAATGTCATTTTGTGCAGGGACTTTTCTAAGCACGGGAAACATGCGCTACTTTACAGGCATACTATAGACACCCCCCAGGTACGAAATTTTAAGAAATATTTCACTTTTATTGTTTTACTTTAAGCATTATGAAAATCACTGCTCCCCAAAGAAACGTCATTGCATTGATACATGTCCCCTGGGGCAGGACCCAGGTCCCCAAACACTTTTTATGACAATAACTTGCATATTAACCTTTAAAATGAGCACTTTAGATTTTTCATGTTCGTGTCCCATAGACTTTAACGGTGTTCGCGTGTTCGAACCAATTTTTTGCCTGTTCGCATGTTCTGGTGCAAACCGAGCCGGGGGGTGTTCGGCCCATCCCTAGTGCTGAAGATCAGTTATCTAAACAGTTATTAGACTGTGCCAATTTAAGACATTTATGAAGACATCCATACCCTATCACTGTGTGTGACTATTCCCTCCCAATACAAGGTGGCTAGGAAAGGTCCCACCTACAAGCATGGCAAAATTGGAATGCTTTTAAAACATTTTATGATGGGCTGATGCCAGTTCCCTGGGTATCAGTGTGATTATGTAATTGCGGATAACACTTTGTATATTTTCACTGCTAACAGACCTGATGACACGTACGTAGCGCAATCCTGACCCCTGCACTCTGTACGTAGCGCAATCTCGACCCCTGCACTCTGTACGTAGCGCAATCCTGACCCCTGCACTCTGTACGTAGCGCAATCCTGACCCCTGCACTCTGTACGTAGCGCATTCCTGACCCCTCCACTCTGTACGTAGCGCAATCCTGACCCCTGCACTCTGTACGTAGCGCAATCCTGACCCCTGCACTCTGTACGTAGCGCAATCCTGACCCCTCCACTCTGTACGTAGCGCAATCCAGACCCCTCCACTCTGTACGTAGCGCAATCCTGACCCCTGCACTCTGTATGTAGCGCAATCCTGACCTCTGTACGTAAGCAATCCTGACCCCTGCACTCTGTACGTAGCGCAATCCTGACCCCTCCACTCTGTACGTAGCGCAATCCTGACCCCTCCACTCTGTACGTAGCGCAATCCAGACCCCTCCACTCTGTACGTAGCGCAATCCTGACCCCTGCACTCTGTATGTAGCGCAATCCTGACCCCTGCACTCTGTACGTAAGCAATCCTGACCCCTGCACTCTGTACGTAGGGCAATCCTGACCCCTCCACTCTGTACGTAGCGCAATCCTGACCCCTGCATTCTGTACGTAGCGCAATCCTGACCCCTGCACTCTGTACATAGCGCAATCCTGACCCCTCCACTCTGTACGTAGCGCAATCCTGACGCCTCCACTCTGTACGTAGCGCAATGATAATAAAGAGTAGATACATAGTCCTACAGATGAATTTGAGTTTGACACCCCTGCCTTAGGGCATTGCCACCATACGATTTTCTTTTTGAATTTAGCTATTGACAGTTGTGAAAGTTTTACTGAGTAAGATTTATTGTCATGCTTCCCTTACTGGAATTTATGACACTGCTAGGAAAGGTAAAGGTTTCACTTTTGTTTCTGACTCCGTTTTGGGGATGCCCATTACTGTCACATGTAAAGAAAACGTTAGCCGACAACAATACAAAGACTAATTGCTAATCACTTTCTGAAAACAAATTCTAAAGACTTGCAAAACTTTGTTTTAGCATCTCTTTGACCACCTTGGAGTCCAGCATCCCAGGCAGCCTCCCATTTTGTCCTTCTTATAATCTTCCACTGTTCTAATGATTCATAAAGACTGCCTGCCCCACAGCAAGCAGGCAGGCAAAAGGCTGCACTGCTGCCTAGGGGACGTCAGAAAGTCTTTCACAGTCTAATAATAAAGAAATTACATACAATTTGAACTAAAGATACATTTAGTAGACTGAATTTGCACAATAGAAAGGTTTTCCTTGATTACTTTAGAAGTCAATTGCATAATTTTACTAGACATCTGGAGTTGCAGTCCAAACATTGTCTGAAATCTCATAAATGATATTATCATCTTTCATATCAGTGAACTTTCTGTAAAGAATGGTAAGAATCTTGATTGCAGCTGGCAGCTTGTGCTACATATTCCAGAAAGTCTCGCTACTGGGAAATGTAGGAGTAGGAAAACGTGCTCAATTGCACATACAATCTGAGCTCTGTATTCCCTTGGGATGAATTTTGTCATATTGTGCTCTGTTATGACAGCAAAAACCTAGCAAAAAAAAACTTTAACTAGTATCCAATTTATTAGCAGTGCTTTATATTTAGGTTTGTTGCAGTTTTGGCCATGTGTTGTGAAGCCAAAAATACTGCTTAATACAAATATAAAGTTCATGAATGAGTTCCAGCTTAAAGCCCAAATCCAGGAAACTTGAAAGCGATCCCTTGCATTGGGGCTGCATTCACACTGCAAATGGTTAATTGCTCACTTAAGCCTACTACACACTGTGAGGTTTTTTTTTTGTTCAACCCAGCGGGCTGAATGAAAAAAAAAAGCCCTGAAAAGCTCAGGAGGAGATCCTGTACTAACAATAAAATGTTGGTACAGTAATCTCCCCCACTGAGCTATTGCGCTGTGACAGGGGGACTGCCCCCGTCAGAACACACTGGTCAGCGCTCTCAGCCATTGGCTGAGAGCGCTGATCGGATGCCGATTGGCAGACCTTTTTTGCTCATGCCCCTTTGACAGAAGCCGGGCAATCGGCCAGCTCCCGTCTGACTGGCTGCTGTATACACATGGGCCAAATGTCAGGCAGTTTCACCGCCCGATATTTGGCCCGTGTGTACTAGGCTTTAGTCTAGGGGAGAGTAAAAGCACTTTTACCACTTTTACTTACATGTCCCTCTGGCTCAGGCTCTTACCAACACTTCGGTGGTGGGCTGTTTCTTGCATCATCATTTTCCAGTGCTATGGACCTTGTATTGTTCATGATGATGTCAGAATCTTAGACCGCTGGAGTATGGGGGAGAACACGCTGCAGTCTTATCAGTGCAGAAGAGCTGAGGATTAGGTAAGTAAATTATCTTTAAAGCGGAGCTCCGCCGTAAAAAAAAATATTAAAAGCCAGCAGCTACAAATACTGCAGCTGCTTACTTTTAATAAATGGACACTTACCTGTCCTGGAGTGCAGTGACGTCGGCAGCAGAAGACGAGCAATCGCTCGTCTCTCGGCTGCCCCCCACCACCATCATCGGTGAGGGAATCAGGAAGTGAAGCGTTGCGGCTTTACTGCCCGGTTCCCTACTGCGCATGCGTTGTCCTCACTGGTCCCCGCTGTATTCTGGGAGCCGTGTGTTTCCCAGAACACAACGGGGGGGGGGGGGAGTCGCCTAATGCCCGCAGTTTCCCGCAGAGTCTATGCCTGGAAGTGGGTGCAAATACCTGTCTTAGACAGGTATCTGCACCCCCTCCCCACTGAAAGGTGCCAATTGTGGCACCGGAGGGGGGGGGATCCGATGACATGCAATTAACCCTCACATTGCAGGGGCAGACCCACTGCAAGGGATCATTTTCAAGTTTCCTGGAGTTGAGCTTGAAAAAAGGAAGGCTATTACACAAATTTCTCTTCCTTTTTTTATTTTTTAACAACTTACAAGTGCGCTGGAGCAGCCAATTGACAGTGTGTGTTGTTGCATGAAGGGAAGGGGAGTGAATTTTGTGCTTTTCCATATAAGAAGTACCAGGTACAGTATGTCACTTTGTTACCCCAGATAGCAGCTAATGGAACGTATGTATAAGCAGGCCCAGATCCATCCTTTTTTCCCACCTAGGCCAGCTGTCTTATGCCTCCGCACTCCCACCCCTGTTGGCATGCTAGCCTTAGTACCACACCAACAGGAATAGCCATCATAACCACCATAGGTGTGCGCAGCCTATTGCATTAGGGTGTGCACCCCAAAGCTCAAACACATGCTACCAATCACTCACTGTGTTCATTCAGAAAGGGAAGGGGCCGTTAAATGACATACCTGTATTTACTGTCCCCTTCTCCCACATATTGTAAAACATCCCCCTGTGTGTACCAGCAGCAGAGGAAGGGATGGGGGGGGGGGAGCCAGGGCAGTAGGGAGATTTTGTGCTGCACAGGGTGATTAGGGTGTGCCTGGGCACACCTGGCACACCCTGTGTGCACGCTTATGATAACCACACAAGTCGCACCAAGGCTGGGAGCAGAGAGGCAAAAGGGGAAAGTTTGCCTAATCTGCGTCAGCATGCTTAAACTTGTTGGGACAAACTTTTGCCCTATACTGCTAGCAGTTTGTTTCTAGATGTACAGATCCAGTTAGCCACATGAACTATTGCTTTGCCTGGCATAGGTTTTCTTTTAAAAAGGTTAGTTAAAGGGGTTGTAAGGCCCCTTTCACACTGGGGCGTTTTTCATGCGGTTTAGCGCTAATAATAGCGCTGTTATACCGCATGAAAAAATCCTGCCCTGTGCCTTCAATGTGAAAGCCCGAAGGCTTTCACACTGAAGCGGTGCGCTAGCAGGACCGCTCCAAAAGTCCTGCTAGCCGCTTCTTTACAGCGGTAAAGGAGCGGTGTGTTCACCGCTTCTTTACCGCGGTCTCCCATTGAAATCAATGGGACAGCGCGGTAATACCGCCCGCAAACCGCGGCAATAGCCGCGGTTTGCGGGCGGTATTAACCCTTTTTCGGCCACTAGCGGGGGTTAAATTAACCCCCCTAGCGACCGCATACCGCGGTAAGAACGACAGTATAGCAGCGCTGAAAATCGCGCTGCTATACCGCCACCGCTCCTGCCCGCCCCAGTGTGAAAGGGGTCTTTAGGTTCGTTTTTTATTTTCTAAATAGGTTCCTTTAAGCTAGTGCATTGTTGGTTCACTTACCTTTTCCTTTGATTTCCCTTCTAAATGTTTCTTTTCTTTGTTTTCTTTGTCTGAATTTCTCACTTCCTGTTCCTCCTCAGTAAGCTGTTCAGTAAGTTGTTCTGGCTGACTCCACACCACTCGGATGATGGTGTGAAGTTTAGTGAGGAGAAACAGGAAGTGAGAAATTCAGACAAAGAAAACAAACATTTAGAAGGTAAATCAAAGGAAAAGGTAAGTGAAGCAACAATGCACTAGCTTAAAGGAACCTATTTAGAAAATAAAAAACGAACCTTTACAACCCCTTTAAAGTATAGCCCAGATAGCAAGCAATTGAGCTGCAAGTTTGAAAATGACTTACTAAGCTATTGCTAAACTTGTCAGGCTTTACAAGTTTGTTGCACAATTGCAGTAAGCCTGCATTGCATGACTCCTGATCAACTTTCTTTGCAAGTCTCCTGCAAGTTCTGGTTCAGTTATATTGGGCAATGGTCATCCAACCACAGGGGTCACTGTGACTTGCAGAGCTCTTGCTGTAGACTCTTGCTAGAGACTTGCCACGCAAATTTGCTACAAATTGGAAAAGTGTCAACTAGAACTTTGTGCTTCAAGTGCTCTACAAGTGTACAACTTGCCAGTGAAAATGTGCAGTAAATTAACAAGATACAATTCAACAATGCCACAAATTTGTGGCAACTTATCTGGGAGGTAAGCCTAAAAACAGAAATGTAATATATTGCAGCTTACCTATAGAAACGGTGGCTACATTTGTTTTAATTTTTCAGGCTAGATAAATGTGATTGCCCCAGCATGTTCGCCTAAGCCTTGAAACTCGCAAGGGCACTCATACAGTGCCTTGAAAAAGTATTCATACCCCTTGAAATTTTCCACATTTCGTTTTTTTGCATTCAAATGTATTAACCTCCCTGGCGGTATGATTATGTCAGATTTTTGATGCAGAAAGCAGTACCATTATATTGCATGGAAATTTGGCATTTTTTTCTGTAATTCTTAGTAATAACTCACTTAAACCTGACCAAACAAGAGTCTAGTAGACATCCCGGGTATGATAATGTTTGAAAGACAAAATCATAAATTATAATATATTAAATAACTATAAATAATTATAACAAATAATAATAATAAAAATTATTCAATAATGTAATCAAATCAAAAAAACTGAAATTTGCTCAGTTGCAAAATTGTCGCTGTCATTAGATTTAGTGTTTTGATAACGAATTTCCCCACAAATCGCTATCGCTCAATTCTGCAAGTGATTCTAATTCATTATAGCTGTTTTCTAACTGGTCTAAAAGCACTTTTGACATAAAGGGACACTTTTTGGTTGCTATGGACAATCTCCAGTTTCCAGGCAGAAAGAACAGTTTTTATAATGTAAAAGTGCATGCAGGGCACTGGACAGACCACTAGGGACAAAGGTGATGTGTAATTATTTTATACAGTACTGTAATCCGTAAGATTACAGTATACTGTATCCATACTGTGTTTTTATTTTTTTGAACTTGGCGCCGAACTCCATCCCCGTGCATTGCAACGCTCGCAGGGAACGGAGCCCGACACTCGGGCACTGTGAATCGAGCGAGGAGACAGCTCGCAGACACAGCGGGGAGACATTGCAGAATCCAGGGGACAAGGTAAGTAACTTTCCCTGGATCCTGCAATGCGTTCACTTGGGGATACCACTTTTCACCCCAAGCCACACTCGAGAATACCGCCAGGGAGGTTAAAGTGTATTTTTTCCAAACAAATCTTGTTTGAAAAACCGCTGCAGAAATACCGTTTAACATAAAAATCGCCATTTTATTCTCTAGGGTCTCTGCTAAAAAATATATATATATATATGATGCTTGGCTTAGTAATTTTCTAGCAAAAAATTAAGATTTTTACTTGTAAATAAAAAGTGCAAAAAAAAAGCGATTAACCACTTCCCGACTGGCTCCTGTACTTATACGGCAGCAAGATGGCTCTCCTGTGCGGACAAAGGACATTGGGCAGATACTCGGCGGAGGAAACAGCAGGGGGACATCGCAGGATCCTGGTGACAAGGTAAGTATGTTGTACCAGGATTCTGCAATGTAATCCCGAGTGTGGCTCGGGGTTACCACTAATGGTACTGAAATTTAACCCCGAGCCACACTCGGGATTACCGCCAGGAGGGCTAAGAGCCATAGCAGGCAGCGGGGACCCAATGCGTGTGGCCGGCGGGAACAGTCGCCGCCTGCCACCCGTGATTGAGGGCACGAGAGCACGAATGTGGATTTGTGTGTGTAAACACACAAATCCCCTTTCGGACAGGGGAGGACAAACAGATCGTCTGTTCCTACTAAGTAGGAACAACGATCTGGCTCCTCCTCTAGTCAGTCACATTCCCTCACAGCTAGAAACACCTCCCTAGGACACACTTAACCCCTTGATCGGCCCCTGGTGTTAACCCCTTCCCCGCCAATGACATTTATACAGTAATCAGTGGCTATTTTTAACTGTGATCGCTGTATAAATGTCAATGGTCCCAAAAAAGTGTCAAAACTGTCCGATCTTTCCACCGCAATGTCGCAGTTCCGATAAAAATTGCTGATCGTCGCCATTACTAGTAAAAAATAAATAAATAATAAAAATGCCATAAATCTATCCCCTATTTTGTAGACGCTATAACTTTTGCGCAAACCAATCAATATACGCTTATTGCGGGTTTTTTTTACCAAAAATATGCAGAAGAATACATATTGGCCTAAACTGATGAAGAAATTTGTTTTTGTTTTTTTAAATTTGGGATATTTATTACAGCAAAAATTTAAAAATATTGTGTTTTTTTTTTCAAAATTGTCTCTCTTCTTTTGTTTATAGCGCAAAAAATAAAAACCGCAGAGGTGATCAAATACCACCAAAAATCTCTATTTGTGGGGAAAAAAAGGATGTAAATTTTATTTGGGTACAACGTCGCACAACCACGCAATTGTCAGTTAAATTGAAGAGGAGGGGCCAGGGGCGCCGACGGGGCACCACAGGGGAGGAGGATCAGGGCTGCTCTGTGCAAAACCCTTGCACAGAGCAGGTAAGTACAACATGTTTGTAAAGGTTCTTTTTTTTAAATAACAATCACTTTAAGGTCTATCAAAAGTGGTTCTATTTTTGGTGGTCAATACCATGAAGCATGGTAATGATGTTGGGGGGTACCCTACTAGAGGTAGAAAAAAGGGCTTCTCACTTTACCTCTGTCTCTAGTTAAGCCAAACTCCAAGGCATGTGCAGAGCAGTGTACAGTTCTGGTGCAATTAACTCTCATGTGCTTGGGTGGGAATTACAACATACCTTGTTGGCAAATCAAGCAACTGAAAACCTTGCACACAGAATATTTTTATATGGTAAATTTAAAAGAGAAGTATTGGAATGATTTTTTTTTTTTTTTAAATCATACTTACCTAGGTGGATGCTGCATCTGTCCCCCGCTGGCTCTAAGACTGAGAACTGAGCGATCAAACACTGCTGATTGCTCAGTTCTCAGTGGCCCATGAGCAGAGAGCTGGTGACTGTCAGTCACTGGCTCTCTGCTCTGCCCTCTCCTCGCTTAATGGATCGCTGGGCTGTGGAGGGAGTGGGAGTGGGCGGCTCAGGCTCTCAGCGGCCTGCTGAGAGGCTGAGCCAGGTGCTGGTCCAGGCATGTGAGCAGATCCCAAACATATTGTCGCAATCTTTCCCGAGCCTGGACCGGCTCTCTGACATTAGCCAACAGGGGGCTTCAGCCTGCTGTCTGCTGAAAAATGGGTCACAGGAGTGCAGAACGAACTGCACTCCTGTGATCCACAGGAGGAGTACAGCTAAGCAAGCTTTGGCTGTACTTCTCCTTTCACCATTAGTGTTCGCTTTGCTATGGAGTGTGTACTCCAGGGTCCCAAAAGACACTGATAGCTGCATAGCATTTCTTAGGTGACAACTGAATCATGTCTGTGTAACATGTGTTAAAACAGATACCTGTAGTCTCCATCAGATGCCTGTGTGATGGGATGACAATGCAGGAGGACAATTAGAGACAGGGACAGAGCATTGCTACCATATAATGAGAAATGCATGAGCAGGCACCTTTTATAATTAAATGAACACATTAAAGTTTATATGCCTGTAGCCATCAAAATATATGGCAGGCTGAGATACACTGCGGCTGGGTGGGGCTAATTGCTGTACCAAGTGATACTCCAGACATACATGCCTGAACGCATGGGGCTACAAAAGTGAGTACAGCATTCAACCTTGTCCAGCCACAGTGTATTTGAGCCTGCCATAAACTTTGAAAGGCTGCAGGCAGGGGGGCTGGATGCAGCAATTGTGCCTCCTAAAACACTAATGCCACGTACACACGACCGTTTTTCATGACGAGAAAAATGTAATTTTTTTAATTGGTCATTAAAAACAATCGTGTGTAGGCTCCAGAGCATTTTTCTCGACGAGAAAAATGGGCATTAAAAATTTTGAGTAAAACTGGTAATATTAAGTTGCGCCCTTCCCATATATACCACCACCGCGCTTAAGGGTTAAAACTAAACCTATACCAAATATGCAGCAGCCACTTTAAATAAAAAATATGAACAAAATAGTGTAAAATCAAAAATAACCTCACACAGCGGCGCTAAAAAACGATACCCTCCCCCTCCTGTGTCCGTGTGATTGGACTGAGAGAAGGTTACTGTTAATCAATTAAATATATACACCCTGTGACATAAGTGAATAATGTGCACAAGTAAACTAAATAAAGTCCACACAAATTCAATCCAAATGTGAGACAATCTTCTTCCAAATTCTCCACCACACACAGTGTTTAGTGTTTTCGTGATCCCGCTCCCATCAGATGGACACTCACCACAGCAAGTTGCCTCACACTTTCGTGTTTGGCTTAAAGACGTGTGCAAAGATCTTATACAGCTTTGCGGGCGATCCTCCCAATTCAAATCAAGTGTTTTTAAAGTTGTAATCCATATGCAAATGTAAAAGAAAGCTCCAAATAGTGTGATAACGTAAAATCAGTTTAATTACACACCAAACACGCACTTAAAATACTGCAATTACCTAAAACACAATTTAAATAAGCGTGTAAAACCACTGCAACTCCAAAGGCAAAAGTGCACCGAACAGCGAGTGTACAGGTCGCGGCGGACCCTCAATAAACCAGTCAGATCTCACCACCTTCCCGCTGCCACTCACTACTCCTTCGCTGCTCAATTCGATCCTGTGACGTCGAATAATCCGTCAGACGGTTACCGCATAGCCACGCCCCGACATGTTTCGTCGAATAGACTTATTCATGGGATTGGCTGTGCGGCATACCAGCTCCACCTTTTATTTCTCTTAACTTATGGGCGGAAGTACAATCTCTCCTCCATCCGCTTTGGGCGGATATGCGTCGTTCCCATACGACTTTCCATACCGCCCACCTTCCCAGCCCATCTGAGGGCGGAAGTGCGTCATCCGTTATATGCACCATGGGCGGAAGCCGGATATAACTTCCATTGACACAAAGCGAGTGTCCCCGCTGCCCACATACACTCGCTATTGGTGTCCATCTATATTTCAACTCAAATATCCTATACCATATTAGCAGTCGTGTGGCACATATCTACTTGGGGATGTAGTTCAGTGTTATCAAACATTAAAAACATTAACAATAATATATAGCGCATATGCTAAATATCATAGAAAAAATTATCAATATTTTAAAACCACTAGTAGCACCATGAGATCTTAATCTTATTATTACCACTCTGTATTTAATGTGATACAGATATACTCAGTTGCGGGATCAAAAAACATCAAGTATTCTGAACAAAAAAATATATATATATAAGTGGTAAATATTAGATATTTTTGTTTAACCTAAAGAAAAAAACCAATTAGTATATATATATATATACGTGCTGCGAATTTTTTTAACTCATAGACAGTTATCCTATCTTACACATGGTATATATATACACCTAATACACATCACCATACCTATGTGTACATTACAGGAAACTATTACTAGAAAAAAACAATAATATTAATAATAATATGTCCGTAACATACATTCACTGATTGAATGTGTTAGCAGACCTAGACCGTGATGGAAAGCTATTAAATAAATATTTTAGACCCACAAATATCTAAAATTGTTAAACTATATCACAACCAACTATAATTATTTAAAATAATTTAAAAATTGTTTAAAATTATTTAAAATTATTTAAAATCATTTAAAAGTTGTTAATAAAACAGTTCAAATCCAATTCAATATTGAGGCCCCTAGGGTAAAGACTTTTTAAAAGAAATATCCACTTTGTCTCTCTTTGTGATAAATCTCTCACACGATTTGAGCCCCTCCACGATGGATGCACAAAATCTATACCACAGAATTGTATTAAAGAGGGATCTTGTTGGTGTTTCTCCTTAAAATGTAACGACACGCTATGGTATCTAAAGCCATTTTTTATATTTGTAAGATGTTCACCTATACGTGTCTTGAGCAATCTCTTAGTTCTACCCACGTAATAAAGCCCACAAGGGCACCACATGAGGTATACCACATAAGATGAATTACAAGATATAAATTCTTTAATATCAAATGTTTCCTGGTCATTATTGGTAACACTCATTATCCCTCTATTCTGTACTTTTACTGTTCTGCAGCATTTGCATCTTCTACATGAGTAAAATCCTTTCAGATCAAACCGCAAATTACGTTCATTTGGGGGATCCAAAATTTTATTAACCACCCTGTCACCAAAACTCGGGGCTCTTCTATATATAAATTTTGGTGTATTGGGTAGAGCCTCCCCCAGATGTCTGTCACGTCCCAAAATGTGCCAATGCTTTCTAATGATGGTCTCAATTTCTTTGTATTGATGATGGAAACCTGTTATAAAGCCCCATTGATGTTGTCCATCATTAATCTGAGTTGATTTATTTACAAAGCACTGGCTCCTTGGGGCTTCACCTATTTCATGTATTAAATTTTGAAGAGGTTCCTCTCGATATCCTTTATGTATAAATTTGTCTTTCAACATATTTGCCTGAATCACAAAGTCCTCCTGACTAGTGCAGTTACGGCGCACCCGGAGTATCTGACCTTTTGGAATATTTCGTATCCAGGCTGGATGATGCCCACTTCTAATTGAAATATAACTATTTCTGTCCGTGGGCTTAAAGTATACCCGGGTATTCAAGCATCCTACTCCCTTCATAATAGTGACATCGAGAAAATTTATCTCCTCATTACTGATCTGATAGTCCAACTTTATGTTGTTATTATTATTATTTAATATTTCTAAGAACTCAACCGCCGATTCTTTCGATCCCTCCCAGATAAATAGGAGGTCATCAATAAATCGTCGATAAAAACGTAATTGTGGTTTTTTATTCCTGAAAATGTGTTTATCCTCCCACTCGGCCATAAACAGGTTGGCGAGACTGGGGGCAAACTTAGCCCCCATCGCCACGCCAACCTGTTGTGAGAAGAAGCAGTCGTGGTACCAAAAATAGTTATGGCTCATACAAAAGTCCAATATATGTCCTAAAAAGCGTTTCTGCATATCCGGAATATCGTCCCTCTTACTTAAAGCCCAATTCAGTGCTAATGCAGCATCTTCATGCTGAATAACAGTGTATAGTGCTGACACATCAGCTGTAACTAAATACGTCTCAGAATCCATATTAATTTCCACTTTTTCTAACAGACGTAATAAGTCAGCTGTGTCCTTCAAATAGGCCTTTGTATCTTTCACGCTGGGTTGTAAAAATTTATCTAAATATTCCCCCAGTCTGGAGGTTACAGACCCTATTCCATTCACTATTGGTCGTGCTGGAGGGTTCAGAGCATTTTTATGCATTTTCGGCAGTGTGTAAATCACCGGAATTCTGCAAGCTGAGGGGACCAAGTATCTTTTTTCTTTTAAATTTAAGGCATTGGTCATATATCCCCATTCAACCAAGGACACCAACTGTGTTCTATATGTTTCTGTTGGGTCAGAGCGTAGCTTTTTATATGTGATCTGATCATCCAATAGATCCATCAGTTGTTTATGGTACATCAATTTGTCCATTATTACCACTCCTCCTCCTTTATCCGCCGGGCGGATAATAATATCCTTCTTTTTTTCTAAACTTTTGACACCTTCTTTAATATATTCAGGGTTAATATCCTTCTTTTTTATCGGGAGTTCTTCAATATCCTTTAAAACCATATGTTTAAAAACTTCAATAAAATGGTTATTAGAATTTTGTGGGTTAAAAATGGATTTATTCTTAAGACCACTATCTATTCTTTCTGCCATATTATAATTTCTAATTACAGGATTAATAGGATGACCTAAAAAGTATTTTTTAATATTCAATTTACGGATGAACTTGTGGGTGTCAATATACACCTCAAATTTATTCAAGGTTTTTCTGGGTGCACACTTCAGGCCCAAGTTCAGAATATTCAATTCCTTCTTGTTTAATTCTACCGTACTCAGATTGAATATTCCAGCATTTAATTGTTTCTCATCCTTTTCTTTGGATTGTTTGGCCCTCCCTGCCCTTCGTCCCCTTCTTCTCTTTGGAAGGGTAAGAGTTCGCTGTTTGGGATATAGGGAGGTCCACTCCTGACATTGCCTTTCTGCGTTTGGTGATTGTTCCTCCTCGGTGTGCCCCCTCTTCCTCTCCCACCCCTCCCCGTTGTCCTAAAAAAGATTCCCGATAATAATTTCCATCATATTCTTCTTCCGCCATAGATTGATATCTATTATAGATGGGTATCGGGTTTCTCGGTTCTGGGGGGTGTTCAATCGGTGGTTGATACCATCGTTGTTGTTCTTGTTGAGGCCCATATCCATAAGGGTCATTCCCCCCATATGAGTGGTTCACTCTGGGTGATTGATAATTTCCATTGTATTGGTACTCATCCCTACCATATCTATTTGGGCCCGGAGAATATATACTAGCTCCGTATTGTCCACTTCTATTCACTTGGGGTGTACCTCCCCGAAGTGGATATACAGGAGGCTGTTCTCCTTTTTTATTTTTATTAATTCCTTTATTACTTATATTTTTCACTATGGCCTTTTTAGGGGCAACAGTTGTTTCCTTATGGGCTTCAACCTCATTCAGAGTCTGGTCATTACCTGAATTAGTATTTTGCCACACATATATGTTATTAGTCTTAAAATCAGTAAAATCCCTATTATATTTTTTAACTTTCCTTTTTTGTGTATCACGGTCTACTTTTTCCAGCTTTTTCTTCATATTGTTATTAAATTCCTTTACCATATTAGATTCATTAACAGGTTCTAGTTTCTCTTGTATATCTTTAATTTTTTCATTGAGTCTACTTAGTTTGATTTGTTTCCTTTTTAAAACCAAACCTTGCAGCTCCCTCCCTACTCTATTAAAGAAATGGAGCCATTCATCCATATACTTAGGCTCACTCAATCCATCCTGTGGTGATACTTCCCACCGCAGGCTTCTAAAGATCAAATTTTCCCTCTCATAGTGCTCAAATGTAAACACATCCCACCATGTCTTCACCTGTTTTTCAAGCAGGTTATCCAGGTTTTTTAATAATGCTGAGTAATCCTCCTCACTCTCTACCATATCATGGTTTGCTGAGAAGATATTATCAGGATTCATCTGTCTATTAGACAGGAAATTAATAGCTTCCATAGCAGCAGGTGG
Organism: Rana muscosa; assembly: GCA_029206835.1. Taxonomy (NCBI): domain Eukaryota; kingdom Metazoa; phylum Chordata; class Amphibia; order Anura; family Ranidae; genus Rana; species Rana muscosa. The sequence goes on from CM055125.1 coordinate 103,593,445, forward strand.
TTAAATAAAAATACTGTGTAAAACTGGTAATATTAAGTTGCGCCCTTCCCATATATACCACCACCGCGCTTAAGGGTTAAAACTAAACCTATACCAAATATGCAGCAGCCACTTTAAATAAAAAATATGAACAAAATAGTGTAAAATCAAAAATAACCTCACACAGCGGCGCTAAAAAACGATACCCTCCCCCTCCTGTGTCCGTGTGATTGGACTGAGAGAAGGTTACTGTTAATCAATTAAATATATACACCCTGTGACATAAGTGAATAATGTGCACAAGTAAACTAAATAAAGTCCACACAAATTCAATCCAAATGTGAGACAATCTTCTTCCAAATTCTCCACCACACACAGTGTTTAGTGTTTTCGTGATCCCGCTCCCATCAGATGGACACTCACCACAGCAAGTTGCCTCACACTTTCGTGTTTGGCTTAAAGACGTGTGCAAAGATCTTATACAGCTTTGCGGGCGATCCTCCCAATTCAAATCAAGTGTTTTTAAAGTTGTAATCCATATGCAAATGTAAAAGAAAGCTCCAAATAGTGTGATAACGTAAAATCAGTTTAATTACACACCAAACACGCACTTAAAATACTGCAATTACCTAAAACACAATTTAAATAAGCGTGTAAAACCACTGCAACTCCAAAGGCAAAAGTGCACCGAACAGCGAGTGTACAGGTCGCGGCGGACCCTCAATAAACCAGTCAGATCTCACCACCTTCCCGCTGCCACTCACTACTCCTTCGCTGCTCAATTCGATCCTGTGACGTCGAATAATCCGTCAGACGGTTACCGCATAGCCACGCCCCGACATGTTTCGTCGAATAGACTTATTCATGGGATTGGCTGTGCGGCATACCAGCTCCACCTTTTATTTCTCTTAACTTATGGGCGGAAGTACAATCTCTCCTCCATCCGCTTTGGGCGGATATGCGTCGTTCCCATACGACTTTCCATACCGCCCACCTTCCCAGCCCATCTGAGGGCGGAAGTGCGTCATCCGTTATATGCACCATGGGCGGAAGCCGGATATAACTTCCATTGACACAAAGCGAGTGTCCCCGCTGCCCACATACACTCGCTATTGGTGTCCATCTATATTTCAACTCAAATATCCTATACCATATTAGCAGTCGTGTGGCACATATCTACTTGGGGATGTAGTTCAGTGTTATCAAACATTAAAAACATTAACAATAATATATAGCGCATATGCTAAATATCATAGAAAAAATTATCAATATTTTAAAACCACTAGTAGCACCATGAGATCTTAATCTTATTATTACCACTCTGTATTTAATGTGATACAGATATACTCAGTTGCGGGATCAAAAAACATCAAGTATTCTGAACAAAAAAATATATATATATAAGTGGTAAATATTAGATATTTTTGTTTAACCTAAAGAAAAAAACCAATTAGTATATATATATATATACGTGCTGTGAATTTTTTTAACTCATAGACAGTTATCCTATCTTACACATGGTATATATATACACCTAATACACATCACCATACCTATGTGTACATTACAGGAAACTATTACTAGAAAAAAACAATAATATTAATAATAATATGTCCGTAACATACATTCACTGATTGAATGTGTTAGCAGACCTAGACCGTGATGGAAAGCTATTAAATAAATATTTTAGACCCACAAATATCTAAAATTGTTAAACTATATCACAACCAACTATAATTATTTAAAATAATTTAAAAATTGTTTAAAATTATTTAAAATTATTTAAAATCATTTAAAAGTTGTTAATAAAACAGTTCAAATCCAATTCAATATTGAGGCCCCTAGGGTAAAGACTTTTTAAAAGAAATATCCACTTTGTCTCTCTTTGTGATAAATCTCTCACACGATTTGAGCCCCTCCACGATGGATGCACAAAATCTATACCACAGAATTGTATTAAAGAGGGATCTTGTTGGTGTTTCTCCTTAAAATGTAACGACACGCTATGGTATCTAAAGCCATTTTTTATATTTGTAAGATGTTCACCTATACGTGTCTTGAGCAATCTCTTAGTTCTACCCACGTAATAAAGCCCACAAGGGCACCACATGAGGTATACCACATAAGATGAATTACAAGATATAAATTCTTTAATATCAAATGTTTCCTGGTCATTATTGGTAACACTCATTATCCCTCTATTCTGTACTTTTACTGTTCTGCAGCATTTGCATCTTCTACATGAGTAAAATCCTTTCAGATCAAACCGCAAATTACGTTCATTTGGGGGATCCAAAATTTTATTAACCACCCTGTCACCAAAACTCGGGGCTCTTCTATATATAAATTTTGGTGTATTGGGTAGAGCCTCCCCCAGATGTCTGTCACGTCCCAAAATGTGCCAATGCTTTCTAATGATGGTCTCAATTTCTTTGTATTGATGATGGAAACCTGTTATAAAGCCCCATTGATGTTGTCCATCATTAATCTGAGTTGATTTATTTACAAAGCACTGGCTCCTTGGGGCTTCACCTATTTCATGTATTAAATTTTGAAGAGGTTCCTCTCGATATCCTTTATGTATAAATTTGTCTTTCAACATATTTGCCTGAATCACAAAGTCCTCCTGACTAGTGCAGTTACGGCGCACCCGGAGTATCTGACCTTTTGGAATATTTCGTATCCAGGCTGGATGATGCCCACTTCTAATTGAAATATAACTATTTCTGTCCGTGGGCTTAAAGTATACCCGGGTATTCAAGCATCCTACTCCCTTCATAATAGTGACATCGAGAAAATTTATCTCCTCATTACTGATCTGATAGTCCAACTTTATGTTGTTATTATTATTATTTAATATTTCTAAGAACTCAACCGCCGATTCTTTCGATCCCTCCCAGATAAATAGGAGGTCATCAATAAATCGTCGATAAAAACGTAATTGTGTTTTTTTATTCCTGAAAATGTGTTTATCCTCCCACTCGGCCATAAACAGGTTGGCGAGACTGGGGGAAAACTTAGCCCCCATCGCCACGCCAACCTGTTGTGAGAAGAAGCAGTCGTGGTACCAAAAATAGTTATGGCTCATACAAAAGTCCAATATATGTCCTAAAAAGCGTTTCTGCATATCCGGAATATCGTCCCTCTTACTTAAAGCCCAATTCAGTGCTAATGCAGCATCTTCATGCTGAATAACAGTGTATAGTGCTGACACATCAGCTGTAACTAAATATGTCTCAGAATCCATATTAATTTCCACTTTTTCTAACAGACGTAATAAGTCAGCTGTGTCCTTCAAATAGGCCTTTGTATCTTTCACGCTGGGTTGTAAAAATTTATCTAAATATTCCCCCAGTCTGGAGGTTACAGACCCTATTCCATTCACTATTGGTCGTGCTGGAGGGTTCAGAGCATTTTTATGCATTTTCGGCAGTGTGTAAATCACCGGAATTCTGCAAGCTGAGGGGACCAAGTATCTTTTTTCTTTTAAATTTAAGGCATTGGTCATATATCCCCATTCAACCAAGGACACCAACTGTGTTCTATATGTTTCTGTTGGGTCAGAGCGTAGCTTTTTATATGTGATCTGATCATCCAATAGATCCATCAGTTGTTTATGGTACATCAATTTGTCCATTATTACCACTCCTCCTCCTTTATCCGCCAGGCGGATAATAATATCCTTCTTTTTTTCTAAACTTTTGACACCTTCTTTAATATATTCAGGGTTAATATCCTTCTTTTTTATCGGGAGTTCTTCAATATCCTTTAAAACCATATGTTTAAAAACTTCAATAAAATGGTTATTAGAATTTTGTGGGTTAAAAATGGATTTATTCTTAAGACCACTATCTATTCTTTCTGCCATATTATAATTTCTAATTACAGGATTAATAGGATGACCTAAAAAGTATTTTTTAATATTCAATTTACGGATGAACTTGTGGGTGTCAATATACACCTCAAATTTATTCAAGGTTTTTCTGGGTGCACACTTCAGGCCCAAGTTCAGAATATTCAATTCCTTCTTGTTTAATTCTACCGTACTCAGATTGAATATTCCAGCATTTAATTGTTTCTCATCCTTTTCTTTGGATTGTTTGGCCCTCCCTGCCCTTCGTCCCCTTCTTCTCTTTGGAAGGGTAAGAGTTCGCTGTTTGGGATATAGGGAGGTCCACTCCTGACATTGCCTTTCTGCGTTTGGTGATTGTTCCTCCTCGGTGTGCCCCCTCTTCCTCTCCCACCCCTCCCCCGTTGTCCTAAAAAAGATTCCCGATAATAATTTCCATCATATTCTTCTTCCGCCATAGATTGATATCTATTATAGATGGGTATCGGGTTTCTCGGTTCTGGGGGGTGTTCAATCGGTGGTTGATACCATCGTTGTTGTTCTTGTTGAGGCCCATATCCATAAGGGTCATTCCCCCCATATGAGTGGTTCACTCTGGGTGATTGATAATTTCCATTGTATTGGTACTCATCCCTACCATATCTATTTGGGCCCGGAGAATATATACTAGCTCCGTATTGTCCACTTCTATTCACTTGGGGTGTACCTCCCCGAAGTGGATATACAGGAGGCTGTTCTCCTTTTTTATTTTTATTAATTCCTTTATTACTTATATTTTTCACTATGGCCTTTTTAGGGGCAACAGTTGTTTCCTTATGGGCTTCAACCTCATTCAGAGTCTGGTCATTACCTGAATTAGTATTTTGCCACACATATATGTTATTAGTCTTAAAATCAGTAAAATCCCTATTATATTTTTTAACTTTCCTTTTTTGTGTATCACGGTCTACTTTTTCCAGCTTTTTCTTCATATTGTTATTAAATTCCTTTACCATATTAGATTCATTAACAGGTTCTAGTTTCTCTTGTATATCTTTAATTTTTTCATTGAGTCTACTTAGTTTGATTTGTTTCCTTTTTAAAACCAAACCTTGCAGCTCCCTCCCTACTCTATTAAAGAAATGGAGCCATTCATCCATATACTTAGGCTCACTCAATCCATCCTGTGGTGATACTTCCCACCGCAGGCTTCTAAAGATCAAATTTTCCCTCTCATAGTGCTCAAATGTAAACACATCCCACCATGTCTTCACCTGTTTTTCAAGCAGGTTATCCAGGTTTTTTAATAATGCTGAGTAATCCTCCTCACTCTCTACCATATCATGGTTTGCTGAGAAGATATTATCAGGATTCATCTGTCTATTAGACAGGAAATTAATAGCTTCCATAGCAGCAGGTGGTTAAATAAAAATACTGTGTAAAACTGGTAATATTAAGTTGCGCCCTTCCCATATATACCACCACCGCGCTTAAGGGTTAAAACTAAACCTATACCAAATATGCAGCAGCCACTTTAAATAAAAAATATGAACAAAATAGTGTAAAATCAAAAATAACCTCACACAGCGGCGCTAAAAAACGATACCCTCCCCCTCCTGTGTCCGTGTGATTGGACTGAGAGAAGGTTACTGTTAATCAATTAAATATATACACCCTGTGACATAAGTGAATAATGTGCACAAGTAAACTAAATAAAGTCCACACAAATTCAATCCAAATGTGAGACAATCTTCTTCCAAATTCTCCACCACACACAGTGTTTAGTGTTTTCGTGATCCCGCTCCCATCAGATGGACACTCACCACAGCAAGTTGCCTCACACTTTCGTGTTTGGCTTAAAGACGTGTGCAAAGATCTTATACAGCTTTGCGGGCGATCCTCCCAATTCAAATCAAGTGTTTTTAAAGTTGTAATCCATATGCAAATGTAAAAGAAAGCTCCAAATAGTGTGATAACGTAAAATCAGTTTAATTACACACCAAACACGCACTTAAAATACTGCAATTACCTAAAACACAATTTAAATAAGCGTGTAAAACCACTGCAACTCCAAAGGCAAAAGTGCACCGAACAGCGAGTGTACAGGTCGCGGCGGACCCTCAATAAACCAGTCAGATCTCACCACCTTCCCGCTGCCACTCACTACTCCTTCGCTGCTCAATTCGATCCTGTGACGTCGAATAATCCGTCAGACGGTTACCGCATAGCCACGCCCCGACATGTTTCGTCGAATAGACTTATTCATGGGATTGGCTGTGCGGCATACCAGCTCCACCTTTTATTTCTCTTAACTTATGGGCGGAAGTACAATCTCTCCTCCATCCGCTTTGGGCGGATATGCGTCGTTCCCATACGACTTTCCATACCGCCCACCTTCCCAGCCCATCTGAGGGCGGAAGTGCGTCATCCGTTATATGCACCATGGGCGGAAGCCGGATATAACTTCCATTGACACAAAGCGAGTGTCCCCGCTGCCCACATACACTCGCTATTGGTGTCCATCTATATTTCAACTCAAATATCCTATACCATATTAGCAGTCGTGTGGCACATATCTACTTGGGGATGTAGTTCAGTGTTATCAAACATTAAAAACATTAACAATAATATATAGCGCATATGCTAAATATCATAGAAAAAATTATCAATATTTTAAAACCACTAGTAGCAATATGAGATCTTAATCTTATTATTACCACTCTGTATTTAATGTGATACAGATATACTCAGTTGCGGGATCAAAAAACATCAAGTATTCTGAACAAAAAAATATATATATATAAGTGGTAAATATTAGATATTTTTGTTTAACCTAAAGAAAAAAACCAATTAGTATATATATATATATACGTGCTGCGAATTTTTTTAACTCATAGACAGTTATCCTATCTTACACATGGTATATATATACACCTAATACACATCACCATACCTATGTGTACATTACAGGAAACTATTACTAGAAAAAAACAATAATATTAATAATAATATGTCCGTAACATACATTCACTGATTGAATGTGTTAGCAGACCTAGACCGTGATGGAAAGCTATTAAATAAATATTTTAGACCCACAAATATCTAAAATTGTTAAACTATATCACAACCAACTATAATTATTTAAAATAATTTAAAAATTGTTTAAAATTATTTAAAATTATTTAAAATCATTTAAAAGTTGTTAATAAAACAGTTCAAATCCAATTCAATATTGAGGCCCCTAGGGTAAAGACTTTTTAAAAGAAATATCCACTTTGTCTCTCTTTGTGATAAATCTCTCACACGATTTGAGCCCCTCCACGATGGATGCACAAAATCTATACCACAGAATTGTATTTTACATTTGCATATGGATTACAACTTTAAAAACACTTGATTTGAATTGGTAGGATCGCCCGCAAAGCTGTATAAGATCTTTGCACACGTCTTTAAGCCAAACACGAAAGTGTGAGGCAACTTGCTGTGGTGAGTGTCCATCTGATGGGAGCGGGATCACGAAAACACTAAACACTGTGTGTGGTGGAGAATTTGGAAGAAGATTGTCTCACATTTGGATTGAATTTGTGTGGACTTTATTTAGTTTACTTGTGCACATTATTCACTTATGTCACAGGGTGTATATATTTAATTAAAAATTTTGAACCTGCTCTATTTTTTCTCGTCGTTTTTCTCGTCGTGAAAAAACGGCCGTGTATACGCTTTAACGACGTGAAAAAAACGTGCATGCTCAGAAACAAGTTATGAGATGGGAGCGCTCGTTCTGGTAAAACTAGCGTTCGTATTGGAGATGGCACATTCGTCATGCTGTAACGGACTGAAAAGCACAGAGACTGAAAAGCGCGAATCGGCTAACACCAAACACGCGGTAACACGAAATCAGCAAAAGCAGCCCAAAGGGTGGCACCATCCGAATGGAACTTCCCCTTTATAGTGCCATCGTACATGTTGTCGTACGTGTTGTACGTGTTGTACGTCACCGCGCTTTGCTCAACCATTTTTTTTCACGATAGTGTGTATGCAAGGCAGGCTTGAGAAGAATCACATCGTGAAAAACATCGTTTTTTTCAATGACATTAAAAACGTCCGTGTGTACGCGGCATTAGACAAGACACAATGAAATACATTTTTAGTCCTTTCCATTTACGGTAGATAAGTAAAATATCAAACTTTGGTTAGTTTCCCATGCAGGATATTTTTAAACTATACTCCAGCAAATCACTCTGGTGAGAATGTGCTCCACTTACATAAGTAAATAATTAAATTCCCATTAAGTTTATCTTTTTCAAACTAGCACACTACATAGAAATGCGTTGACTGTGAAGAAGATCTAAAAAGTCTTGGAGTTCCACCTTATGTTTAAGCATAGGTCAGCTGTGACAGACGGTGTTCTTCAGCAGAAGAGGGCATATGATAGCGATATACAAATATTTAAATGGTGACTCTAATATTGGGAGGAAAATATTTAAAGTGATTCTAAAGTCTCGTTTTTTTTTATTTTTATATATATATATAAAAATAACAAACATGTTAAATGGATTGTCCCAACTCTCTAACTGATGCATGTAAAAGAGAGCTTGTTCTTTTGAAAAGCAACAGACTTGCTGGCTAGATCACCAGATAATAGAACAAAAAAAGCCTAAAAAAAACAAAAACGAATACAGCCATCACATGTAAGAATTGGGGAACTGCAATATAATACATAAATGTTGGCTTTTAGGTTTAATACTGCTTTAAATATATGCTGCTGCGGTGGAGGGCATTAGAGGAAACTTGTTGCCTTGTCCTGTAAGGGTAAAGCACAAATTCTTTACCTGTTCTTTCCACCCGATCAACCACACACACCTTTTACCCCCCCCCCCCCCCCACTACCTCTAAGACCCCTTTCACAATGGGGAGGTTTTCAGGCGCTAAAAAACCGCCTCATATTCATTCCAGTGTGACTTTTCACACTCGAACGGTACGCTTGCGGGACGTTCCGAAAAGTCCTGCAAGCAGCATCTTTGGGGCGGTTTAGGAGCGCTCTATTTTGCGCTTTGAAAACGCCCTGCCCATTGGAATGAAAAGTGCTTCGGAAGCGCCGCAACACAGGAGTTTTTAACCCACTCTTTGGGGTTAAAATCGGCCCGCTAGTGGTTAAAAAGCGCCACTTATACAGCGGTAGCTTTACCGCGAACGCGACACCAGTGTGAAAGGGGTCTAACTAATCGCTGGAAGAGATGGTGTGTAGGGTAATGTGAAAGCAAACTCATGTAAGCAAAGCAAAGCTATGTGGTGTAGGAATGGAAAGGGGTCAATGTTGCCTAGTGTGACAGCAGGAAGGTAAAGTCACCTGGTTGCATCCAGGGGGGTAGATATATTTCGCCCAGATTCAGGCTTTACGCCGATTTATACAACTAGGTGGAGAGTTGTATAAGGCTAGTGGGCTCATGGATGACTCATACCTCTAGGGAGAGGGCTGGGCGTCGTGCAGACAGGGAGTTGATGAGACCAGCTGAACCTTGTCAGCTCATTTAGGCCTCTATAAGAAATCCCAGCTTCATTAGATGTTAGCTCATGCCTGGAAGCAGACCTGTGTGGACTGTCTAGGGAGAGTGAACCCCTGTGCGGTGAGAGAAAGCCTGTGTGGCTATATTTTGCTTGGACATTTAAAACCAGGGACTAGGACAGCACTAGGCTGATCCCAGTCGTTAGTTAGGAAACCTGTAAGTTTAGTCAGAGGTCAAGTTGACCAGGATTTATTTTGTTTATGTTTTTTTTGCCTTGCTGTGTTTTTGTCACTGTAAATAGAAAATAAACCGCACCTTTTTGATTTTGAAAACCACAACCTCCGTCTGCTGGGCCTGTTTTGGGTGGGGAGCCCATCCCGGGGGTCACACATACCCGCTGCCGAGCTAACCCCCTCACAGTTGGTGGAGAATGCGGGCAGTTTTTTTTTAAGCCAGCATGGAGGAGATACTGAAACAGCTGGCTCTAGCAAATGCCAATCAACAGCAGACAAATGCAGGTTTGCAAAGGAGCCTTGCAGCCCAGCAGCAAGCTCATCAACAGAGCCTTGCAACTTTACAACAGAGTCTGGAGGCTCAGCAACAAGCCCAACAGCAATCTGAGGCCCGCTTCATAGACCTGTTGCAGAAGCAAGAGCAGAGACTACAACAACAGATGGAAGCAGTAATGCAGCAACGTCCGCAGACCAGTGAGGAAAGCCGTCCCACTAATACCGCGTCCTTTGGGGTGAGTCGTTTATTGACAAAAATGACTGGAGAGGATGATCCAGAGGTATTTTTGACCACATTTGAAAGGACCGCTGAAAGAGAAAAGTGGCCTGAGGAGCAGTGGGCTGGACTAGTGGCTCCTCTGTTAACTGGTGAATCGCAGAAAGCTTACTATGACCTAGAGCCTAACCAAGCAAAAGACTATGTGATGCTAAAAGCTGAAATATTGGCAAGGCTGGGTGTCACCCTGGCTGTCCGGGCTCAGCGTGTGCATAACTGGACTTTCCAGCTTGGAAAACCCCCCAGGTCTCAAATGTATGATCTCATTCACCTGAGCAGAAAGTGGCTACAGCCAGAGACTTTGTCCGCACCAAAGATTGTGGAACGTGTTGTAATGGATCGGTTTTTGAGAGCTCTTCCTACTGCCATCCAAAAGTGGGTAAGCCATGGAGACCCAGAGACGGCCGATGGTCTTGTGGATCGTGTGGAGAAATACTTGGCTACAGAGAACCTGACGGCCTCTTCCAGAGATACTCGGACTTTCCACCCTAAGACCAGACCATCCCCAGGGGCGGATAAGAGGATTCCAAGGGGTGAGGGTGGAGAGAGTGAGAGGGTGGGAGCTCTACCCCAAGTTTGGCGAGAACAGCCTGGGAAATCAGCGGCTCAAGAGGCGGCAAGAAGGATCGTTTGCTACCGCTGCCGGCAAGCGGGACATATTGCAGCCAATTGCCCGGTTGTGGAGGAACCCATGCAGTGTGACTTTCTGACGGGCAGACGTCAGTCGCTGTGTGCGACAGTCGCATGCACTGCCATTCGGGGAACTGAGAAACATTTATGCAAAATGTGTATTAATGGTAGAAATGTTGTGGTATTGCTGGATTCAGGTAGCCTTGTGACCCTGATAAAGGCTGAGTTAGTTAAAACAGAGGTCTCTGGGAATAGCAAGGTAGCCGTTATTTGTGTGCATGGGGACACCCGAGAGTATCCAGTGACTACAGTGTGTTTCGAGACCCCCAAAGGTACCCTCTCTCATCCAGTGGGCTTAGTATCTCAGTTACCGCATGACGCCATTGTGGGAAGGGATTTTCCGAAGTTCTGGGAACTGTGGGATGATCCTGAGCCCCCCACTGGTGCCCCTATGTACCAGGAATGTGATAGCCAGAACTCCCCTGAGAGTGGTGAGGACTCTCCGGAATTTCCCTTGTCAGTATTGGCAGGGGAGACTCAAGAAACTGGAGAGGAGCCCACCTCCTCAGACGAAAACCTACCGTCTGTGGAGTTTTCTGATCTTGAGGTTCACAGGGAAAACTTTGCCACAGAACAGTTGAAAGACCCCGCCCTAATAAAGGCACGGGAAAACGTAGTGAAAATAGATGGCGAGTTAGTGAACCCAGATAATACCGGCACTTACCCATACTTCAGCGTAGAGAAGGACCTACTGTATCGGGTGGCAAAAAGGGCAGAAGAAACCGTTGAGCAGCTTGTGGTGCCCAAACCTTACAGGAAGTTGGTGTTGGAGTTGGCCCATGGGCACATTCTTGGAGGTCATCTGGGGACAGAGAAAACCCGAGAGAGGGTATTACAGAGATTCTATTGGCCTGGGGTGATGAAGGACATAGAAAATTATTGTTCCTCCTGCCCTGTGTGTCAGAGGTCGGCCCCGATGCCACATTTCCGTAGCCCGCTGGTCCCTCTACCCATCATTGAGGTCCCGTTTGAGAGAATCGCAATGGATTTGGTAGGTCCTATAATCAAGTCCGCTAGGGGGCACCAGTACATATTGGTTATAATGGACTATGCCACCCGTTATCCAGAAGCGATCCCTCTCAGAAATACCTCGGCCAAAACCATAGCCAAAGAGCTATCTCTTGTTTTTAGCCGGGTGGGTATTTGTAAAGAACTGCTTACGGACCAAGGTACACCCTTTATGTCCCGGGTTATGAAAGAGCTGTGTAAATTGTTCAAAGTGACGCAATTGCGTACATCTGTGTATCACCCCCAAACCGATGGGCTGGTTGAAAGATTCAACAAAACCCTAAAACAAATGTTGAAGAAAGTGGTGGATAGAGATGGAAGGGATTGGGACTGTCTACTTCCTTATTTGATGTTTGCTATTAGGGAGGTGCCCCAATCCTCTACGGGATTCTCCCCCTTTGAGTTACTGTATGGGAGACACCCAAGAGGGCTGTTGGATATTGCCAAGGAAACTTGGGAAAGTGAGAGTTCTCCCCACAGGAGTGTGATTGAGCATGTCGCCCTGATGCAAGATCGAATTGCACAGGTAATGCCCATCGTGAAGGAACATTTGGCCCAAGCGCAGTTGGCACAGCAGAGAGTGTACAACCGTGGAGCCAAGACCCGTACCTTTTCCCCGGGGGATAGGATATTGGTACTTGTCCCTACGGTTGAAAGTAAATTCCTTGCCAAATGGCAAGGCCCCTACGAGATAATGGAAAAAGTGAGCGAAGTGAATTACAAGGTCAGACAACCAGGAAGGCGAAAGCCCGAACAGATCTATCACGTTAATCTGTTGAAAGCCTGGAGGGATAGAGAGTCCCTAGTCGCAGACACTTGGTCACCAGCTCAAACTGGTTGCGTGATTCCTGAGGTTGGAATCGCAGCCACCTTGTCACAACCCCAACAACAGGAGGTTAAGGAGTTTGTGCTTCGCAACAAGGAGGTATTCTCTGAGCTGCCGGGACAAACATCTGGGGTAGAGCATGACATTATTACCCCACCCGGTGAAAGGGTGAAGTTAAAACCCTATCGGATCCCAGAGGCCCGACGGGAGGCAATACGGGAGGAAGTACAGAAAATGCTGAACTTAGGGGTGATAGAGGAGTCCCAAAGTGATTGGTCTAGTCCCATTGTGTTGGTGCCTAAACCGGATGGGAGCTGGCGATTTTGTAACGATTTTCGTCAGTTGAACAAAGTTACAAAATTTGACACCTACCCCATGCCACGTATAGATGAGTTGATCGACCGGCTGGGAACAGCCCGATACATGACGACTCTTGACCTCACAAAAGGGTATTGGCAAATCCCCCTGGCCAAGTCGGCCAAAGAGAAAACCGCATTTGTAACCCCAGACGGGGCGTTCCAATATAAAAGAATGCCGTTCGGGTTACAGAATGCGCCGGCCACATTCCAGCGGAAAATGGACCAGATGCTGAGGCCCCATCGGAAGTATGCTGCGGCTTACCTGGATGACATAATTGTCCATAGCACAGATTGGGCCTCACATCTGCCAAAAGTGCAAGCAGTCCTGGACTCTGTTCGGGAAGCAGGGTTTACGGCTAACCCCAAGAAGTGTACCATTGGGCAGGAGGAGGCCAAATATCTTGGGTACACCATTGGGAGGGGAGTAATAAAACCCCAACTCAACAAAGTCGAGGCCATCCAGAGTTGGCCACGTCCCAACAGCAAGAAGCAGGTACGAGCCTTTCTGGGAATCGCTGGGTATTATCGGCGATTCATTCCCCACTTTGCTTCTAAGGCTGTGCCCCTAACCAACCTGACGAAGGGGAAAGGGTCGGTCATGATTAAATGGACCCCCGAGGCTGAGGCAGCATTCCAGTTCTTGAAACAAGCCTTATGTAGCCAGCCAGTGTTGTACTCACCCGACTTCTCTAGAGACTTTGTCGTACAAAGTGATGCGTCAGATGTGGGGTTAGGAGCAGTATTGTCCCAGGTCTGGAACGGGGAAGAGCACCCAGTCATTTACCTCAGCAGGAAGTTGAAATCCCATGAGGTAAATTACGCCACCGTTGAAAAGGAGTGTTTAGCGGTGAAGTGGGCTCTAGATTCCCTTCGGTACTACCTGCTAGGTAGGCACTTTGACATGGTTACGGATCACGCTCCGTTAAAGTGGATGGCTCAAAACAAGGAAACAAATAGAAGAGTGAATAGGTGGTTCCTGGCCCTCCAGGAATTCAACTTCACAGTAAAGCATCGCCCTGGCGTTCAAATGGGGAATGTGGATGCTTTGTCTCGAGTACATGAATGCCTGATTGCTGGTGTTCCAACCCCGAGGTTAAAACAAGAGGGGGGGGTATGTGACAGCAGGAAGGTAAAGTCACCTGGTTGCATCCAGGGGGGTAGATATATTTCGCCCAGATTCAGGCTTTACGCCGATTTATACAACTAGGTGGAGAGTTGTATAAGGCTAGTGGGCTCATGGATGACTCATACCTCTAGGGAGAGGGCTGGGCGTCGTGCAGACAGGGAGTTGATGAGACCAGCTGAACCTTGTCAGCTCATTTAGGCCTCTATAAGAAATCCCAGCTTCATTAGATGTTAGCTCATGCCTGGAAGCAGACCTGTGTGGACTGTCTAGGGAGAGTGAACCCCTGTGCGGTGAGAGAAAGCCTGTGTGGCTATATTTTGCTTGGACATTTAAAACCAGGGACTAGGACAGCACTAGGCTGATCCCAGTCGTTAGTTAGGAAACCTGTAAGTTTAGTCAGAGGTCAAGTTGACCAGGATTTATTTTGTTTATGTTTTTTTTGCCTTGCTGTGTTTTTGTCACTGTAAATAGAAAATAAACCGCACCTTTTTGATTTTGAAAACCACAACCTCCGTCTGCTGGGCCTGTTTTGGGTGGGGAGCCCATCCCGGGGGTCACACATACCCGCTGCCGAGCTAACCCCCTCACACTAGAGAGAGGTTCTTATTCAGTTTACCATCTGTACTTCTTCCTTTGTGTTCCCTAATAGTATTCCTGAGAGCATCAAATTGCAGTAAATTAACATGAATGTTTTGCTGATGTTATATACACATTTCTGCAGAGGAGTCATGCTCCAACTGCCCACCCAATTTTCCTAGAACATTGCTGGATTTTTTAAGTAAACCTAAATGGTTTAGGCTATGTTCACACTGTTCCGACATGCAAGTTGCACGACTTCTAAATCCGACTTTGCGCTGCGATGAACGGGATCCAACATTAAGTCTGGTATGGACTGTGTGGGGGCCCCCCCAAAGACAATACCAGACCCTTCAGTCTGGTATGGATTTTAAGAGGAACCCCCATGCCATAATTAAAAAAAAAACTGCATGGGGTCCCCACCCAAAATTCATGCCAGACCCTTATCCGAGCAAGCAGCCGGGCAGGTCAGGAAAGGGGGGGACAAGTGAGCCCCCCCGGACCATACCAGGCCCCACACCCTCAACATGGGGGGGTGGGTGCTTTGAGGCAGAGGGAGCTTACGCCCCCACCCCAAAGCACCTTGTTCCGATGTTGATGAGGACAAGGACCTCTTCCTGACAACCGTGGGCGGTGGTTGTGGGGGTCTTCGGGCAGGGGGCTTATCAGAATCCTATATAACCATGGGGCGTGGCCATCCGGCAACGTCACCCGGAGACCCCACCCCTTGTAACGTCACACCTGAGAGCAGTGTCTCCGGGTGATGTCCCCGGATGGCCAGGCCCCATGGCTATATAAGAACTGGAAGACGTCGGACCTGACACAACAGCGAGAGCCAGGAGGACCAGGTTGGCGGAGGAAAAAGTAATTTGCAGAGGGAGAAGGCTGGAGGGAGAAGGGAGAAGGCTGGAGGGACAAGGAGCGGAGGGAGAAGAGGCGGAGGGAGGAGAAGCGGAGGCAGAAGAACCGGAGGGAGAAGAATCGGAGAAAGAAGAAGTGGAAGGAGAAGAAGCGGAGGGAGAAGAACCGGAGGAAGAAGACACGGAGCTACGATGGGACATTCTTCATTTTTAATAAAGGACTGTTCAGAAACCATTTCTTGTTTTTTGTAACACCACACTTTTTTTTTTTTGGTGAATGGGTAGGGATTACAATGTACCCCATACTCATTCACATAGGGAAGGGCTGGGATCTGGGTGCCCCGTTGTTAAAGGGGGCTTCCAGATTCTGTTAAGCCCCTGCCCGCAGACCCCTACAGCCACCGCCCACTGTTGTCGGGAAGAGGCCCTTGTCCCCATAAACATCGGCACAGAGCCACCCTGCCCCAAAGCACCCACCCCCTCATGTTGAGGGCATGTGGCCTATTACGGTCCAGGAGGGAGGGGGCTGATCGCTCGCCCCCCCTTTCCTGAACTACCGGGCTGCATGCTAGAATAAGGGTTTGGTATGGATTTTGGGGGAGCCCCCTTAAGATCCTCAGAGCACAAGTCACATGCCACAAGTCGGATCAGTTAAGATGATAATCCGAGTTGGATGTGACTTGCATTCAATCAATGGGCTAAAATCGTGCTCAAATAGCACCAAAGTAGTACAGGGAGCATTTTCAAAGTCGGACCGACACAAGTCGGACCAGTTAAGACATGTTATGCGACTTGTGCTCTGGAAGTTGCTGTGCCTACCCCTGGAAAGAGCAGAGCTGCCAGGACACAGAAGCTGCTGCACTGCCTTCTAGAGTTGCCACAGGCAATTCAGAGATAAGAAACACCTGCCCAAAGGGGTCACTACCACTGTATCGCTTAGTTTGGTAAAAAGGTCTGTCGGCCATTACTTGCTACAATCTCTAGAGACTGAGCCATAAGGAACTACCCAACCAGCTGCCTTATAGTTATTGAAACGCCTGCAGGCCTTGTTGATTGTCCTAAAGCACGCCAACGGTTACTGGGCCCAAACATTTAGCGGACTGAAGTGTCAGGACTAAAGACCGCTCCTAACAGTTGCTGCCCCAAGGCCTTTGCCCATTTGCTTAGTTAAAGATGTACCTCTTAGGAAAAGTGCACTCAGAACCAGAGTTGTAGTAGTATCGCTCATACTGCATTTAACTTTTACTTTGTTTATTGCTGATTAGCAAATATCCTTATCGATCTCAGTTAGTGGTATAGAAACTGATCTTATACAATTTGGCATAATTGTTCTGTCTAGCAGACTGTTTGCGTTCACCTGCTGTGTGCTCATTTATGTTTTACTGCCATTTTTACTAATCTCATGCCAATGGATTACTGGTATGTACACTTATTTATAAACAGGTGTGTGTTCATTTTTGATTTTTTTTGTACCCATAGCAAGGCAAACATTATTTTATATTGGTGTCTTTGTACATGCTTGCAATGTTTTATATTCAACCAGGTGTGTTAGTGGGGCTAGGGTTGTTCTTGGAGTCGAGGCTCAGAACAGAGAACCCAAAAGTACCAAGCAGCTCCTTCAGGAGTGGCACTACACAAGGTTCCCACAGTTTCAGAAGTAGTCTCCGGTTGTTCAAATGACTCCCTAATTAATATGTTTGGCTGTACAGGCAAGACTCCCAAGCACCTTGTAGTTAAAGCTGAGCTCCAGGCAAACCACAATATACAGTTGATGGGATGTTCCTAGTCTCCAGTGGTCAGGACCTACCAAAAGTGGTCCAAGGAATAAAAAACAGTGAATCAGCCACAGGGTCATGGGTAGCCAAGGCTCATTGATACATATGGGCAGTGAAGCCTTGCCATGTAGCCTGATCAAACTATTGTAGCTGAAATTGCTGAAAAAGGTAATGCTGGTTTTGATAGAATATGTCAGAACACACAGTACATCGCAGTTTGTTGCGTATGGGGATACATAGCGGCAGACCAGTCAGGGTGCCAAGGCTGACCCATGCGCACAGCCGAAAGCACCTACAATGGGCACGTGAGCATCAGAACGGGACCACTGGAGCAATGGAAGAAGGTGGTCTCGTCTGATAAATTCAAGAATGGTTTGGGGAACACAACGAGTTTGAGGTGCTGACTTGGCCTCCAGATTTTCCAGATCTCAATCCAATCGAGCATCTGGGGATTTGCTGGAAAAAACAATTCCAATCCATGGAGGCCCCACCTCTCAACTTACACGACTTAAAGGATCTGCTACCAACAGCTTGGTACCAGATACCATAGCACACCATCTGGGTGGTTTGTAGCTGAAATCTTGAAGCTCTAAAACACTCTACATCCAAATCCCATGTATTTTAACAGTATTTTCGCATATGAGTCATCAGATGCCTACTGCTCGATGCCTGACTCTCTAAAAGCTACAAGAGCAAATTTTAAGGCAGAACTAGGCATTTTGGGTCCCATAGTCTTAAATAGGAACGGCTGCAAATCAAACATTTCGGATGTTTTTTTCACTTTTAAGAACTGATCTCCTACCCTAGTGCTTTCCATTGGCTAAAACAAAAACACCTGAAACTTGAATACACGTGTAAACTGCTTAAAAAACACCTCTAAAATATGCTTACAAAACCACATAAAAATGCCACACCAATCAGCACTAATTAATTGTGCTGCAGGTGAGCACTGGCCATTTTACAAGTCTCCTCCAGTCCTAGCAGGATTCTGTTTGAGCCTAGGTTCATATTGGTCCGATTTGGCAAGTCAAATCGCATGACGAATTGGCGGCTATTGCCGGCAATAGCACCGTCTGAATCGGTGCGACGCCGACTTTGCAGCGCCGCACCGATTTCCAAAAGTAGTTCCTGCTCTACTTTTGGAGACTTCGGGCTTGATTTCAATAGACATCTTTGCATGAACCCGCACAGATGTCTGTCAAATCGACCCTGAAGTCGGACTGCATTTCCTGGGTTAAAATCGTGCGATTACAGCTGAACTCGCAGGAACTATATAATGTCATACAGCATGGTCACCAGGGCAATAAACTGAAATTAAGACCCAAACCTTTATCATAAGGGTTTCGAACAGTAAGCTGCATTGATCATCATTGGCTCAACACAAGAACACTACAAATACTACTGACGTCTATTTACACAGTTCATACCTGTACCACCGCATTGTATTGGTGCGTGCTACGTAAAAATGGAGCCGTGCTGCATTTTTGCAGTGAAGTGGAGCACATACAAATATAGAGAATAAAAAAAAATGAAGAAGGAAAATTACACTATACATTTTTTTTTTCTAATTGTCGTAAGTGGACTTTAAGCGTATTTTTCAGAAACTTTACCTTTACCATCCTGGAAAACTTGTCTGCAGCATAACTGAAATGTATCACCTACAAATTTTTGTTTTTCAACATACATTTTAGCCTATCTTAAATTATTATTCTAAGAAAACATTAAATTGTTGGGTTCAGGAACAGTGAGTATTACAACATTTTTTTTTTTAACACAGTCCTGCTATAATTTCTTTCTCATTAGCTGGACTGAGAATCTTTCCATCTATAGCAGCAACATTGCAGAATTGGTTGCCATTAATCAATTTGGGTAATTTGAAAGAGATTAACGGATAATCTATATTTTTAAAGGAAAGCATGTATTGTATAAAATTATTCTGTGCTTTAGTGATGTAATGGTCGTTGGGAGGAACCCTGGAGCACAGTGAAGGACCAGAAGATTGACACTTCCAGAAGGGTCGGTTTCTGTTTGGTTTAAACTGAAAACCTTCTGCTAATCCTACTACAGTGGGGCAAAAAAGTATTTAGTCAGCCACCAATTGTGCAAGTTCTCCCACTTAAAAAGATGAGAGAGGCCTGTAATTGTCATCATAGGTAAACCTCAACTATGAGAGACAAAATGTGGAAACAAATCCATACAATCACAATGTCTGATTTGAAAATATTTTTTTTTGCAAATTATGGTGGAAAATAAGTATTTGGTCGCCTACAAACAAGCAAGATTTCTGGCTCTCACAGACCTGTATCTTCTTCTTTAAGAGGCTCCTCTGTCCTCCACTCATTACCTGTATTAATGGCACCTGTTTTAACTTGTTATCAGTATAAAAGACACCTGTCCACAACCTCAAACAGTCACACTCCAAACTCCACTATGGTGAAGACCAAAGAGCTGTCGAAGGACACCTGAAACAAAATTGTAGACCTGCACCAGGCTGGGAAGACCGAATCTGCAATAGGCAAGCAGCTTGGTGTGAAGAAATCAACTGTGGGAGCAATAATTAGAAAATGGAAGACATACAAGACCACTGATAATCTCCCTCGATCTGGGGCTCCACGCAAGATCTCACCCTGTGGGGTCAAAATGATCACAAGAACGGTGAGCAAAAATCCCAGAACCACACGGGGGGACCTAGTGAATGACCTGCAGAGAGCTGGGACCAACGTAACAAAGGCTACCATCAGTAACACACTACGCCGCCAGGGACTCAGATCCTGCAGTGCCAGACGTGTCCCCCTGCTTAAGCTAGTACATGTCCGGGTCCTTCTGAGGTTTGCTAGAGAGCATTTGGATGATCCAGAAGAGGATTGGGAGAATGTCATATGGTCAGATGAAACCAAAGTAGAACTGTTTGGTAGAAACACAACTCGTGTTTGGAGGAGAGAGAATGCTGAGTTGCAACCAAAGAACACCATACCTACTGTGAAGTATGGGGGTGGCAACATCATGCTTTGGGGCTTTTTCTCTGCAAAGGGAACCGGACGACTGATCCGTGTACATGAAAGAATGAATGGGGCCATGTATCATGAGATTTTGAGTGCAAACCTCCTCCCATCAGCAAGGTCATTGAAGATGAAACGTGGCTGGGTCTTTCAGCATGACAATGATCCCAAACACACCGCCCGGGCAACGAAGGAGTGGCTTCGTAAGAAGCATTTCAAGGTCCTGGAGTGGCCTAGCCAGTCTCCAGATCTCAATCCCATAGAAAACCTTTGGAGGGAGTTGAAAGCCTGTGTTGCCCAGCGACAGCCCCAAAACATCACTGCTCTAGAGGAGATCTGCATGGAGGAATGGGCCAACATACCAGCAACAGTGTGTGACCACCTTGTGAAGACTTACAGAAAAAGTTTGACCTCTGTCATTGCCAACAAAGGATATATAACAAAGTATTGAGATGAACTTTTGATATTGACCAAATACTTATTTTCCACAATAATTTGCAAAAAAAAAAAATATTTCCAAATCAGACAATGTGATTGTCTGGATTTGTTTCCACATTTTGTCTCTCATAATTGAGGTATACCTATGATGACAATTACAGGCCTCTCTCATCTTTTTTTTTTTTTTTTTTTCAAATATGAGTTTTATTGTTTTTTTTCCAGAAATGAGCAGGGTTAACATAACATTACATAATTTATCAATAGGTGGTTATTAACTCTCTAAGTTGATTCACTTATACACATAACATTAATTAGATTACAGATATAACATATACTAAATTTAATACAAGAATATCCTCTTATCGCACTAACTTTTATCTCCTTCTTCATACCACCTTATATAATATAATTCCCCTCCTCATTCCCTCTACTTTAGGTTAAAACAAAATCAAATTAAACTAAACCAAAAACAAAATAAAACAAAACAAAAAAAAAAAAATATCAACAAAGATGTCACCTGAATATATATGCTACTATTGAACCACGCATCTGCCACTTCCCATAGCCCAAATTCCTGTAGCTATTTCATGTCCCCAGAAGGGATATCCCCTCCTCTGATTGGATAAACAGATTCCAAGATGTCCAGGTCTCTCTATACACCTCCTGTCTATCAGATGCTGTCAAAATCAGATCTTCCATTCTTCTAATGTCTTTCTTCTACCTTCCTCAGCCATAAAGCCATAGTCGGGGGGGGGGGGGGGGGTCTTTTGTTTCCATAATAGAGGAATGCAAGATTTAGCTGCATTTAGTAAATGACACAGAATAGACTTTTTGTAATTTTTGATTGATATGATAGAGACATGTAATAGAAATAACGCCGGATCGTTTGGAATCTGAAAATCACTGAACTTCTGAGATATAGTACGGGCCATTGTCCAAAAGGCCGTTAACTTAGGGCACATCCAGAATATGTGTAACATCGTTCCTCTGTCTTTGCCACATCTCCAACAATATTCTAAAGTATCGGGAAACATTGTATGGAGTCGACTGGGCGTCATATACCACCTCGTTAATATTTTATAGTTGGTCTCTTGTACCTTAGTACAAATTGAAGATTTATAAAAGAGACCAATCATAGATTGAACTTGTATTGCAGTAAATGTACAATGTAAATCTTCACCCCATTTTAATATACATGTTAACTCTGGCTGTTCTCGTGGGGAATTAAGTAACGCATATGTCTTAGAAAGAATATGAGGTAGTGATTCTGTTCCAGAGCAAAGCTCCTCAAATTTGGTTAGTTGCCTAGTATATGCCTGCGGATCTGGTATGGTCTGCAGAAAGTGGTATAGCTGAGCTGCATTCCAAAATGTGAGTCTATATGGACCCATGGAGTTTGTCAGCTCCTCCATGGTAGCCCACCTATTTCCTCTCACGAATTGTGATGCGCTCATTTGCTCAGTCTCTCGTAACGTCGAAAATTGTGTCATTGAAAGACCTGGTAAAAATGTAGGATTCCCAATAATCGGGGTCAAAGGGGATGTTTTGGTCGTTTGGCCCGCATGTAGAGTAGCTTGTGAGCATTGTTTCAAGGTGTTCCCTATCAGGGGGTGTGATTTCAACTCTGATGGTACATATTCCCAACACCATAATGCTCTCTCTAATGGTATGGGGGATTGATGCTGTTCTATTTGCACCCACAGCTTCAGGTCATTATTGCGTTGCCAGTCTATTACTCTGCTAAGGTGTACTGCCTGATAATATCGTCGAACGTCTGGAAATGCTAATCCCCCATATTGCTTTGGTAGTGTTAATAAGCTACGAGATAAACGTGGTTTCTTATGGGCCCATATGAATCGTGTAAACATTGCTTGTACTTGTTTAAAATAAGATAGTGGTATCCGTATCGGTAGGGCTTGAAATAGGTATAGGAATTTGGGTAATATACACATTTTTATTAGGTTACATCTACCGAACCACGAATGAAAATTTATATGCCATTTTTCCAATAATAACCTAGATTTTATAAGTAGAGGGGGGAAATTTAGTTCATAGGTACGAATTATACTTGTTGCGATATACGTGCCTAGATAATTTAATGCCGATGTGGTCCACTTAAAGTGGAAACCACCTTGCAGTTGTTCCAGGATTCGTATGGGTAGCCCAACCCCCATTGCCTCTGACTTCAAGAAATTTATTTTTAAATTGGATAGAGCTCCATATAACTCAAATTGTTTAAGGAGGTTTGGTAGTGAAACTATTGGGTTTGTTAAAGAGAATAACAGGTCATCGGCATAAGCCGGGACCTTATATTGTTTATTACCTACCATCACTCCTTGTATATCAGAGTCAAGTCTTATCGTAGATAGGAACGGTTCTAAAGTTAAGGCATATAAAAGAGGGGATAAGGGACATCCCTGTCTGGTACCGTTCTTAATTGGAAACGACTCTGAGAGCACACCATTTGCTTAAACTTGTGCAGTCGGATTTGAATATATACTTGCTATCCGGCCTATCATCACTTCTCCTAACCCAATATGTCTAAGTACGGAGAACATAAATGACCAATTTACCCGGTCAAATGCCTTCTCCGCATCAGTGTTTAACAATACACAAGGGGTATTTGTAGATTGAGTTACATAGAGTAAATTTAACACTTTAGATGTGCCATCTCTTGCTTCCCGTGTGGGAATAAATCCAACTTGATCCAAATGGATGAATTTTTGTAGGTGGTTCGCCAGACGGGTAGCTAAGATTTTAGTATATATTTTGATGTCTACATTTAACAGTGAGCTAGGCCAGTAACTGCCACATGCAGTAGGGTCTTTCCCCTCTTTGTGTATTAAGGCAATGTGGGCTCCCAGAGTGTCCCTAGTGAATGAAAATCCGGAATCTATCGCATTGAATAAATTTATCAAACGCGGGCCTAATATTGTTGATAACGTTCTGTAATATTGTACCGTAAACTCATCCGGCCCCGGGGCTTTCCCTAATTTCATAGAATTTAATGCTTGTTGAAATTCCACTAAAGATATGGGGACATCTAGTTCTTCCCGTACTCCATTAGTCAAAGAGGGCATTTGAGACGCCTGAATATATTCATCTATGACTGTTCTAGATGGTATAGGTAATGATAAGTCATATAAATATCCATAGTACTCTTTAAATTTTTGGGTAATATGTTTTGGTAAAGTTATCTTTTGACCGACGCTATTGACGACTTGAGGTATGTATGTTAATAGTTTATGTTCTTTGACCCTTCTTGCTAGTACTTTTCCACATTTATCTCCTAGTTCATAGTTCGCCTTGCGGCAGAACTGTAATGCTGCTTTTGCTTTATAATGAAGCAAATCTGTAATTTGTTTCCTAAGTCCTGTGAGTTCTATTTCTTGAGTCTGATTAGGGGCATGTTTATGCCTAGATTCCGCCTTTGCTAATTTACTAAGTAGTTCGGTAAGTTGTTTCATTCGCTCCCGTTTGATTCGAGCACCATGTTTAATCAGAATCCCTCTAAGAACTGGTTTATGTGCCTCCCATAGGACTCCTGGGTCGCAATCTGCTAGGTCATTCATCTGGAAATATATTGTCAGCTCTCTAGTTACTTCTTCCAGAACTTCTGGACTCTGTAAAAGGCTTTCATTCAATCGCCAAAAGCGATGTGTGAGTGATTGTGTTCCCATTAGGTCATACGTCATGAACACAGGTGCATGGTCTGACCATGTAATATTGCCTATGTGTGTAGCTCTAACCGCATGTAGATAAGTATGAGGAACCATAAAATAATCAATTCTGGAATAAGTTTTGTGTGGGGGGGAATAGAATGAATAATCCCTTTCCCCAGGATGTTGTAGTCGCCAAACGTCGATTAGCTGGTTTTTATGTAGCAATTTTGCAATCCGTTTGGATTGTTTCGGCGAAATAGATGATTTGCCTGTAGAGGTGTCTATTGATGGTACCAGAGGTATATTAAAATCCCCTCCGAGTATCAACTGCCCCTCCATAAAATCTACGAGTTTCCTCGTTATTTCATCCAAAAAAGATGCCTGATTTTCATTAGGGGCATAAATTGTTGCTAATGTCATCTGTCTATTCCCCAGGAGTCCCTTAATGTAAACATATCGACCCATAGGGTCTATTAACGAGCTTTGATGTTGCCATGGGATTTTACTAGAGATTAGTATTGAAACACCTTTTGATTTAGCTATTGGATTAATAGAATGGTAAGTCCATGGATAAAATCTATTTTGGAGATATTGGGGTCTGTCTATCCTAAAATGTGTCTCTTGAATAAAAGCTATATCAGTACCAGAGCGTTTTTCCTCTCTCATCTTTTTAAGTGGGAGAACTTGCACAATTGGTGGCTGACTAATTTCACATCATAAGATGCTTACTCATATGAGTAAGCATCTTATGATGTGAAATGCGTTAACCACTTGTCCCTGCATGTCCACTTTTGCTATTTGACTGTATTTTGGATTTTACTTCTTTGATTTATTAATAAAGACGCCTTTAACAGAGTGCGGCAGTCCAGGATCTTTTCCTTACTCTACACCTTTTAGTTCAAAACGCCTGACAAAAGCTGCAAAAATCACACAATTCTGCTCCAAACAACATTCAAAAACACTTTAAAAAAAACTATGACGTTGAAGTGTGAAAGTAGCTTCAGTGTTTAAACTAGATTCCCTTTAAAATGGACTGAGAATTGCTTTCATGAGTGTCCTCTTTGGTGGAGCAACCATATGCATCAATACAAACTACTACAACCAAGAACATTTTGCAAGTGAAAGATTTCATACAGTGGCCATTCAAACTTCCTGAATATGTTGATTTTATTTGGACTGGAATTTTTCCTATGAATTTTAAATAGCTATTTAATAATTACAAAAAATATACAATTACGGTACATTAAAATAAGCATATCAGGATAGAAAAAGTCACCTCTATTGCTCAATTGAGGATACTGTTCAGGTTTGCCGCTACCATGGGTTTATGGTGAATACAAATGAAGTTGAAATTGTCAGTAAAATTTGTAGATTCAGTGAATTAATATGGGATATCCACAAAACTGAATTCTTTATAATCATAGTGCACTGCCTGGACTCTAAACTTAGGTCAGCTAGGACAGAAAATGTCAATAATGGGTGACTTTAAAGTGTTTGTAATCTGAAATAAAAAAATCGACAAAGCATATCCTTCTATAGAATGTACAGTACTTGCCTCAACCCAAAGCACTTTAGGGATTTCTGTCTGCTATCCGCTTCCTCTCCTATCTGCACTAGTCACTGCTGACAGGTTATGCTGACTTCAAGAGATCCAGGGGGTTGGGGAGGGGAGCTCCAGCACGCAACCTGTGATTGACAGCCTCAGCTGTTCATGTTTCCTTATGAGACTGTGTAGAGGTGGGTGTGTCCATTTCCTCCACTCAGGTCTCAGATTACACTCAGCACTTCTCTCTGTGTTGTGCAGTGTGTGTCACCTCAGATCACCCCCTCCCCCAACTTCTGAGATCAGAATTTCTGTGTAACCTGTATAATTTGAACAGCTATGGATAAGAGATGTATACAGATAAACAGGTTGCAGATAAACAACCTATGTAGGAGAAGTTGTTTAATTTCTATATAAAACATGAGCCTAGTCACTTCATTGGGTATATGTAAGGAATTACAACCACTTTAAGTGCCAGTCCCTCACTATAAAAGGGTAGGTTCCCAGCAGACACTTATCGGGGGTGTGTTTGAGTTTTTTAAGGAAAGCTTATAGTCTGCTGGGAGAATAATTTGTTATAAAGTGCCATATTATGCTATATTGCACTAAATTACTGTGGACTGCAGTGTGGTGGGCAACATATTCTTGTTTACTCCCTGTGTTCATAGAGATGTATAAAGGGTCATCACAATGTTTCCACAGCTAGACCTCAGCCCCCAAACTTTTATTATTTGCTGAAGGGTAAATCTTGCCAATTTTCTTATGAATGATACACAGTAAATCCTGCTTTGTGTCGCAAAGTTTCCAGCATATTCCAATGTAAAGGTGCCACACAATGTTTCCACAATTGGATCTCAGCTGCCAAATTTTTAATGTTTGCTGCAGAGAAAATTTTTGGAATTGCACCTATTCCGGAGCTATGACACTCAAAAAGCTGAGATCCAGCCGGGGGAAACATTGTATGGCACCTTTACAGTACCTTGGCACAAGAATAGGCTGCAGACTTTCGGACACAAAGCAAGACTTACACTGCAGCAATCATTAGAAAAATTACAACTGAGGTCCAACTGCAGAACATTGTGTAGCACCTATATAGAAGCACTGGAATATGCCACAAAATAAGCGGGAGGGGCACACATTCAAGGCTACGTTAAGACTAATCCCACCAAGGAACCCATCTTTCTCCACTGTTCTCCCATCATGTGGCCCCCTTCTCACCAATTTCATTATGTACGGTGCAGGTGCAAAAGCAATGGTGGCCCATCCTTTAGGGGCACAGGGGCCTAATCCATGCGCATGGCCCCTAATCTTTATGCAGGGCCCCGGATGCATGGATTTAAATGTTTTTTTGTTTGTTTTTTAAGCACATGATTTGAGCCTGAGGCTGTAATTGACTTAAAAGGGTGGGCTCGGGGCGCAGAGCACTGCGCCCTGAGCCCACACAATTGTGTGACAATAGCGAATAAATATTTGCTATTGTCTTCCTGATTCTCCTTCCAGCCAATCAGGAAGCAGGACCTGGGACCTGATTAGCCAGAGAGTCTTAGGACCCCCTTCCTGTTTGGCCGGGAGGAGAAGCAATGGCCCCCGGAGCTTGGAAGTCTCAGGGAGCGGCTCAGACAGCGGTCCTCTCCAGTCAGGACTCGGCTCCCTCTTTCAGGGATGGCTCACCTGCAGCCACATCCAGCACTCCCCGGCTTGGACAATGGAGGAAGAAGGAGGGGAGGTCAGAGAGTCACCCCCAGACCCGTCATCTGCCACCTAAGGTAAGGAGGTCTCTGATCTCTGCATCCCCATCTGTCCGTCTCCCGCACGGGGGGGTTAGCCACCCCTGTCTCCTGCGGGGGGTGGCGTTGGTTTCCACCCCCCCCCCCAAGTATTGAGCATCAGCCGCCGCTGATCAGAAGATATTCCAGCAAAAAGGAAAACAGGCTGCTATAGCACCAAAGATTAAGGCTGGGTTCACACATGTCAGGAGAATGTGACCGGCTCTCTATGGAACAGGTCCACATATCTCCAAGCGGCTCTGGAGCAAATTGCACAGAAGTCCCGTGCATCTTCTGGTCCATTTCAGGTTCGAATTCAGCCAAAAATTCAGACTGAAATCGGACCTGAACTGGTGAACAGGGACACACCGGACCCCTGCTGTGTGCCGAGCAGTGTGAACCCAGCCTGAGGTAATTATTCTTCCCTATTACAACCTCCTGAACAAAACTAGCATTATATTTGGTATTTGCAGGGGAGGGGGGGGGGTTAAGGGTGGAATGAGTGGGCTGTTACTATTTATTTATTTTCAAGCTGGGCTGTAAACTTATACCTTATTTGCTTGTTTGAGGAGAGAGACTTGCCAATAATGAAGCAGTAAGAGTAAGGATGACTAATAAAATACATACCGTATTAGGTTTAGTTTAACTTCCTCATTTAAAAATCCTGTTGACCCCTTTAGCAAATACAGCTTTTATGCACAAATAAGAATTGTTCCAAAACCATGTTTTATGAATCTGTTTGATAAAATGTCGAAAACATCCTAAATAGATTTTCTACCTCAAAGTGACTATTACCTAAAAATGGTGTAGCGGGTATGTACTATTTAGGGGCAGCATCTGGGTGGTAGTATGACCCAGATGCACTAATTGGTAGAGTAGGGCTGTTTTCATTCGTGTGAAGACATCAAGGGTGCTCAGTTCCCTGCGGCTCAGTAGGTGGCGCTGTCGCTTTGGGCCGGGGTTGAACCACCAATGCAGTGCCGTACCTTTTGTGACCTCTCGCAGCAGCTGTACAGCGGGGTGGGGAACCCGCTGTGCTTGCTGGGAGAGGGTATAAAAAGGGGCGGACATCTTCACCACGAGGTCCGAGTCCCAGGAACCTTCAGCCTGAGGGCTGCTATCCGTGATCGGTGTCCAGGAGCCTTTGGCCTGGACACGTGGAGTTTGTGTTCCATCCCAGACACCTTCAGTCTGGGGTGAGGTACTTAACCGAAGGCCTGGGGCCCAGTACCTTCCACTGGGTCCCGCGAGGGAGGGATCGTCCTAAGGTGCCCCTGGTGTCGGGTGCCTGAATCCAGGGCGTAAGGGACCGGAGAGGTGACCTTCCCGTAGAGCTGGTGCAGCATATTGCTGGTGCCGGGTGGGCCTCCGGAGACCGTCCGGATGGATGTCTTTCCCTAACAAGGTGCGCCCTCCTGTTTTCTTTATTTTTTCCCTAACAAGGGCCAACTACAAAAGGAAGGTAGTTCATGTTTCACGGCCGGTGGCAGCGGTCCAATTCATCAACCACGGTTGGTGGCAGAGACCTGCTCCCAGGCCTGTGGCAGGGGCCTCAACAGTTCACCCGGTTGGTGGCAGCGGCCAACCTCACGGTCGGTGGCAGAGACCGTGCGCCAAGCCTATTTGCACTAGAAGGAATGGGAGAGTTCACTGTGCCTGGACCTACTCGTATCCACACCCCTGTCTGTTCATTTAAAAGATCAACTGATGCTGTTCACTTGTCAAGAAGAATAAAGGAGTGTTGGACTTTTTTATGGTGTGGGGCTCTAATACTGGCAGTCAAACCTCCACAGGAGAAGCAGAGGCTCCATCCAGAACACAGGCCCGAAGGTAAAACAAGTGTTGGCTTTCACCTCTGCACATTAGAGGACATAGGCCATAGTGAACCTCACCCTCCTCCCACATACCCCTAGACAAGCCAGCTGTTTCACTGAAAAGGGAGAAGGGGGTGAGGCCGCTACAATGGTATAGCCACTAAAGGTATTAATCAAATTCAGTTTTGCAACCTACCCTATGCATGAATGCCTGACCGTTCCGATTGGACAAAGCTCTTGCACTTCCTGGAGCATGCCTCCTCCCACTTTTTGCTTGCTTTTTACCTGTCAGCAGCTTAATCTTTTTTTTTAAAGTGACAGTCACTTTAAATATAATTTTACAATCCCTCTTGCACTTCATTTGAATAAAAAAATTCAAATATTCTTCGTTTAAAAAAAATTAAAAATGATGGCTCACCACACACATTAAAATCGAATTGTATGATTTCCATTAGAATTACCAACACGTATGCAGTTCAAGGGTCTGTAGGATTGTGTACAGCTTGATTTGATATTTTAGGTAGGTCCTTATGGTACATAGATTTGGTAAACCTACGCAGTTAATTTACAGAGATTGTACATCAGATTGGAACGTATAGTAAATTTTAAGGGATAATCCCAACCTCGAGGCCTAAGGGCTGCCTGGACCTAAAAAGTACAAAGCATTAGAAACTGTATATACTCTTTAAAGTGTTTCAATGCTTAATCCTGTGAGTTAAAATATAGCTAAAGCAAAAGCATTCAATAAAGTGTTGTACAGAGGTAGAAAGAATAAATACCTCTGTCTGGTTCTTTTTACTATCTGTGTCCCATTGAGGAGAATAACCTTCATTTCTTTTTCCATAGAAACAAGATGTGAGTGGAAATCTCCCCAAAGTGGCATTATACAATAAGTGTCCCCATTGGAAAATTAACCCTCTTGGTGACAACAACTCAAAATGTAGGGTTTTTCCACATTGAGAAATGGTCATCAGGACAAAAAGAGTAAATCTCCCCAGCTGGACACCAGCAATAAAATTTTAACAAGGACAGTAACCCCTCACCACTAACCAAATGTAAAACAAAATTTGGCTCTGTCTAAACTTTAAAGTGATTTTAGAGTCAGAAGATCTTTTTATCTTAATGCATTCTATGCATCAAAGTGACACTAAAGGATTTTTTTTTTTTAAATAAACAAGCATGTTTTGCACAGAGTGGCCCCGAACATCCTCTTCTGGGGTCCCTCGGCGGCTCTCGCATCTCCTCCCCGCATTAGGTAACCCCCTTGGAGAAGAGCTCTCCCGAGGGTGTTACCTTTCGGGCGTGCTTCTTTGTCATACACTCAGCGTCCATAGACGCTGAGTGCATGACTCTGCCCCGCTCCCGACTCCCGCATCATTGGATTTGATTGACAGCAGCGGGAGCCAATGGCTGCGCTGCTATCAATCTATCCAATCAAACTCCGTGGAGAGGAGGACAACGGGGATGGGCCCAGGTAAGTAAAACGGGGGGGGGGGACCCGATGATATCCAGGTGTTTTTTAACCCCCTTGGAGGTATTCCCGAGTCCGGCTCAGGGTGAGTTTTTAATGCTAAGATCGGTAACCCCGAGCCAGACTCGGGCTGCATCGCAGTATCCAGGGAGAGTTACTTACCTTGTTCCCTGGATCCTGCGATGTCTCCCCGCAGTGTGTGCAAGCCGTGTCTCGCTCGATCCACACTGCCGAGTTCCGTTCCCTGTGACGTTGCGGCGCACGGGGGCGGAGTTCGGCGCCAAATTCAAAAAGTGAAAAACACAATACACATACAGTATACCCATTTTGTCCCTAGTGGTCTGTCCAGTGTCCTGCATGCACTTTTATATTATAAAAACTGTTCTTTCTGCCTGGAAACTGGAGATTGTCCATAGCAACCAAAAAGTGTCCCTTTATGTCAAAAGTGCTTTTAGACCAGCTAAAAAACAGCGATAAAAAATTAGTATTACTTGCAGAATTGAGCGATAGCGATTTGTAAGGAAATTCGTCATCAAACACTAAATCTAATGACAGCGACAATTCTGCAACTGAGCAAATTTCTGTGTTTTTTGAGTTGATTATATTAGTGAATAAATTTTATTATAATTACATTACTATTTGTTATAATTATTTATAGTTATTTATTATATTATAATTTATGATTTTGTGTTTCAAACTTTATCATACCCGGGATGTCTACTAGACTCTTATTTGGTCAGGTTTAAGTGAGTAATTACTAAAAATTGCAGGCCTTCAATACATAACACCAAATTTCCATGCAAAATAATTGTACCGCTTTTGGTACATAATTCCAGACAGAATAATACCGCCAGGGAGGTTAAGGTGAAAAAACACAAACCTTTACAACCCCTTTAAGTAGAAAACCTTCTATGTGCAGCAGCTGCCCTCAGCCCCCCTAATACTTACCTGAGTCCCATCTCGATCCAGCGATGTTGCACGAGAGTCTTGGCTCTCCCTCCTAATTTACTAAGACAGCAGCGGGGCGCCATTGGTTCCCGCTGCTGTCAAAGTCAGTGAGCCAACAAGAAGAGAGGGGGCGGGTCAAAGGGCCGGGGACTCGGGTACCCCCATAGCAAGCTGCTTGCTGTGGGGGCACTCGGCAGGAGGGAGGGGCCAGGAGCGCTGGCGCAGGACCCGAGAAGGGGAGAATCTGGGCTGCTTTGTGCAAAACCACTGCACAGAGCAGGTAAGTATGACATGTTTGTTATTTTTAAGCAAAAAAAAAACAAGACTTTAATATCACTTTAATGGTTCCGTTCACATCTCCGCATTCTGAATCGCAGGGGGAATCTCTGCGATTCTGCCCGCAATTTGAAATAGCGGCAAATCGGGGGATGCTTGTGCGTTCCCTGTCACTTTCAGTAGCACCCCAAACGCGGCTCGATGTTGATGCGATTCGTCAGGTGACAATTGTGGTAAAATCGTGAAAACAGAATTGTGGGACGCCTGTCTCCCAAAAGAAGTACAATAGCTTATTTTGGGCGACAGGCATCCCAAGATTCGGTTTGCACGATTTTACCGTGATTATCGCCCGATACGCCGACATGTGAACGAAGTTGTTCTATAAACCACAATCTATGAACAAGAAGTTTTTTGCTTTGAAGTGCGTTATCCTATGTAAGAGAAGATTCCTGGCCTTCTCCAGCCTCTGTTCTCATTGCCGAGATTATCCTTAACATTACTTCCGGTCCGTGGCTTGGCGCTGACATCTTATCCGGTCCCCTCTGTGTGCGCAGGGCGGCCATCAAGTTGGCTGGATTCCAGCCACTGCTACATCACTTACCTTGGATAGGTGCTTCCCTCTCTCCCTGGCACATTCGGGGCTCCCTGTCCGTCCCACTGCTGCATGAATGGGTATGTGTATTTACCGATCCCAGCCTCTTTATCACACCAAGAGCTGTAATACACATTGGGGTTGATTTACTAAAGGAAAATAGACTGTGCACTTTTACAAGTGCAGTTGCACTCTGCAAGCGCAGTTGCTCCAGCGCTTAGTAAATGAGGTAAAGCTTCACTTTGCAAAGAATACCCAATCACATGCAAGGAAAATAAAAAACATAATTTTTCTTGAACATGATTGGATGATGGAAGACAGCATAACTTCTGCTCATTTACTAAGCTCTGTAGAGTGCAACTTCACTTTGCAAAGTGCAGTCTACTTGCCTTTAGTAAATCAGCCCCAATGTGCTGCAAAGGCTTGGTGGAACCAGGAACTTCCACGTATGCATCATAGTGCTTGTCATTTATGCTCTTGATTACACTGTTACACTGTTGTTACTATCACTGATTTTACTAAATAAAACTGTTGTAATCTACTCTTTGGACTGGGGTTTGATCATCCCTATATGCACAATTAACTATACAACTCCAAAGGGTTTGTCTAGGGAATTTAGTGCGCTGCTCTTCTCTTTTCTTCAAACCACAATTGATGTGACCTACAGGGTCACACTGATATAGTCAGAAAACATACATTGCATAAGCTAGAAAAGTGAAGGTTCTGAACAGTTATTCAACAAAGCTGCCAGATCTGCAGGATTAAGTTATGGATATAGGAGTGGATTTACTAAAGGCAAATAGACTGTACACTTTGTAAAGTGCAGTTGCACTCTACAAGAGCAGCTGCTCCTTATTTCAGTAAATGAGCAGAAGCTCTGCTGACTTCCATCATCTAATCATGTGCAAGTGTAGCGCCCTGCTCCTATTGGGTAGGCGCTATTTGTAAATTTAGTTGTCTGAGCTGTAGTTTAGCTCAGAATAATTGTGTAAATTGCTGGTTTCTGTTCCAGTTCAGATGTGTTGCGCATTTTTTCCACTTAACTGAGGGTGTCGCTGTCACCACAGGTCAAGGTTGGAAATGCAGCAGGCTGGATGTATTGAGTACCTCTTGCCCCGAGACAGCTCAGTGGGATTAGTCCCCCCACTGTGCATTCTGGGAGAGGGTACTTAAGGGACAGACACCGTCTTCCGGGTCTCTCTGATCTGATGGCCCTCCTGGCCTAAGGTGTGCCGTAGCAGTTTTCCTGCCTCGGGGCCCGACTGGCCCGAGGTCTCGTTACTGAAAGTAGGCCCAGGAGTTCTGGGGCCTACTAGTCAGGGGTGGTCCTGTGCTGTCTTGCCTGCGGGGAGAAGCTGAGCAATTGAAGATACCAAGGGAGGACTTTTCCCATAAAGGACTGAGCAAAAAGGCTGGTATCTCAGGAAGAGCCTGGAGACTCAATTGGAGGACGCATCCCGACCCATCTACCTCACAGTATTGCCGGATTGGCTGAAAGAAACTGGTACTGTGCCACTGTACTTAGACTTTGCAAAAGTTCTGGATCATTCAATCCTTTGGCAGAGGATTGTGAAAAGACTATTTGTATTCTTCAAGTCTGTGGCAGAGACTATGACCGAGCACCACACCGGCTGCTAGGTCAGTGAGAGAGGCCTATCCAGTGGTTGCTATATCCAGTGTGGAAACTGTTTGTCCTCTGGCTTAACCACTTAAGCCCCAGACCAATATGCAGCATAAAGACCAGGCCCCTTTTTGCGATTCGGCACTGCATCGCTTTAACTGACAATTGCGTGGTCGTGCGACGTGGCTCCCAAACAAAATTGACGTCCTTTTTTCCCCACAAATAGAGCTTACTTTTGGTGGTATTTGATCACCTCTGCGGTTTTTATTTTTTGCGCTATAAACAAAAATAGAGCAACAATTTTGAAAAAAATGAAATATTTTTTTTACGTTTTTGCTATAATAATTATCCCCAAAAAATATATAAATAAAAAAATGTTTTCCTCAGTTTAGGCCGATACGTATTCTTCTACATATTTTTGGTAAAAAAAAATCGCAATCGGCGTTTATTCATTGATTTGCGCAAAAGTTATAGTGTTTACAAAATAGGGGATAGTTTTAAGGCATTTTTATTATTTTATTTTTTTTTACTAGTAATGGCGGCGATCAGCAATTTTTTTTCGTGACTGTGACATTATGGCGGACACATCGGACACTTTTGACACATTTTTGGGACCATTGTCGTTTTTACAGCGATCAATGCTATACAAATGCACTGGTTACTGTAAAAATGACACTGGCAATGAAGGGGTTAACCACTAGGGGCGCTGAAGGGGTTAAGTGTGCCTAGGGGAGTGATTACTACTGTTAGGGGGCGTGGCTACGAGTGACACATCACCGATCTCCGCTCTGATTACACAGAGCGGAGATCGGTGACAGTGTCAGTAGGCGAGCGGGGAGATGTTGTGTTTACACTAACATCTCCCCGCTCCATCCCTCCGTGAGACGATTGCGGGGATCCCCGCGGCGATCGAGTCCGCGGGACCCGCGGTCCGACTCACGGGGAAGGTAGCAACTTTGCAAAGTGTAAAGTCTATTTACCTTTAGCAAATCAACCCCACAGTGTATACCCTAGAATGGAATTTCACTGAATGTACTGAGTGCAGGTATCAGATGACCTGTTCAACTTCTATGGTGCATAGATTAGACATCTGTACAGCACAGAATGCAGCAAGACTTTGGTAATAACCATAATACAGACTTCACTGCGAAAACCAAGTCTGAAGGTTGCGATTACTGTAAAAGCACCAAACTGCACAAGGCTTACCACAAAGCTCCCAACTTCCCCTTATTTGAAGGGACTGTCCCTCTTTTAGAACCACTTCCCTCTGCCCCCTAGTTGTCTCTCTTTTTTATCTAATATGAAGACTTCCATGAACAAAATGCACCAAATAACTACCAAAACATATTATACTACACCAAACCTTTAAATTAAAAAAAGAAAAGAAAAAAAAACTTTTTTTTTTTTTTTTTTTAAATGAAAGTGAGATAAAAATTAATTGGGGGTCTAACCCAGCAGTGGGCAATTTTCTTGATATAATGGACCTCAAGTGTAGCCACTGACATCACCAAAAGACCGCACATAATATTCAGTTAATGTAGAGTTGCACTGACTTCTAAGGAGCTGCTAGAATGTTTGGTTCTCCTGTCTCACCCTT
Source organism: Rana muscosa (assembly GCA_029206835.1). Lineage (NCBI taxonomy): Eukaryota > Metazoa > Chordata > Amphibia > Anura > Ranidae > Rana > Rana muscosa. Next base: position 103,629,493 of record CM055125.1, read on the forward strand.
AACTGGACTTGACCAAACAACAGTTCACAATTCACACCAATAGCAGTAAATAGGCTTTTAATATGACAGTAAGCCCTATGGGAAAAGAACTGATTAAACAGGTTTGACAATAGTAGGGTTGATATGTTATAAACCACAAAATATACAGAGACATGGTGAGCTAAATAAAGATTGCATTTGTTACCGTTATTTGTCTGTGAATGGCCCTGCCAAAATGCACAATGACAGACTAACAACGCTACCAGCAACAACAACAGCAATATTGGAATAATAATAAATAAAGGCTGCCAATATCCATGCTGCTCTCAAATCACTAATAAAATGGGCACAGCTCCTTCTGTACTGGGTACACTTCCTCCTCTCACCTGCACTCTGTCAACCACTAGCAGTGAGGGAGAGATAAGCTGTAAGCGGCTTAAGGGGAAACGTGTAAATATATGTTAAATGTGTAAAAATATTAACAAACAAAACCAACAAACATTTTTTTTTTTTTTTTTTATATTATTGGTTAATAAAATAGATATGAACAAAAAAAGAAATCAGCAAGAAAAGAATAATTGAAAAAATAAGGAGAATAAGGGGTTATTTAGGGCTGCTTAGAGTAATAAGGGGTTAAACAGAGAAACATTTTATTTAAAATATATATATATATATAATATTTAAGTTCATGCCTTTGATCCACAGATGAATGAACAGAATGAAACAAATGTTAAAATATGTTACATTGTATCTTTCTGTAGCATCTGAACAAACACTGTCAGACTGCTTTTTTTTTTTAAGCTTCCCACATTCTCTGTGTACTCAGCAATGCAGCTTTTATTAATCAGACTGGGAGGGGGGTGAAGGGCAGAAGGAATGGATGTGCTGCACATGCCCAGTGTGCAATGATAACTTTTTTTGGGTGTGTGTAGCATGCCTAAAGCCTGCATGAATATAAAAAAAATAGAAAGCAACAGTTAGACCCCTTTCACACTGGGGCGCTTTGCAGGCGCTGCAGCGCTAAAAAATAGCGCCGGCAAAGAAACCGCTCCTGTCTCTCCAATGTGAAAGCCTGAGGGCTTTCACACTGGAGTGGTGCGCTGGCAGGACGCTAAAACAAGACCTGCTAGCAGCATCTTTGGAGCAGTGAAGGAGCGGTGTGTATACGGCTCCTCCACCACTCCTGACCATTGAAATTAATGGACACCATGGCTATACCGCCAGCAAAGCGCTGCTGCAGCGGTGCTTTGCGGGTGGTTTTAACTCTTTCTCGCCGCTAGCGGGGGTTAAAATCGCCGAATAGCGCAGCGAAATTGACGGTAAAGCGGTGCTAAAAATAGCGGCGCTTTACCGCCGACGCACCAGTGTGAAAGGGGCTTAAAGGGCAATCACTGTACCAAAGACAGCATCATAGCATTTATCAGTGGTGGACAAATATGGCTGCACCCATGTACATATATGAAAACAAACTGTATGTATAAAGAACGTTTTTAGATTTCTTGAAAAAAAAAATAAGGCTAAAGCTGAGTACACAATATGAGAAAATCGGCGAATGATCGTCCGATTTTGCTTGTGGACCGAGGGAGGAAATAATGTATGAAAATTCTCGTACGACAAAGGCTTTTTTTTTGTTGTTGTTTATAGTTTCTGATCATGCGCAGTCTTTGGTATCTGATTTCTCTTGAACAAAACCATGCACATTAAACGAAAATCGTTCATTCTGTTCACGTACGAGAAAAATGTTGGTGTTTGTCCCTTTGGAAATTTTAATTTGCAAAGTCTAAATCAGATGTCGAATGTTTTTTTTTCCAATATTCTCATAGTGTGTACCCAACTTAAAGTGTAAGTTCACCTTTACAGAAAAATCTGTAAAGTGAACTTACACAGGACCCCCCCTCCTCACCCCCCCCCCCAGTCCCGCTGACCTGCAGCACGGCGATCTCCCGTTCTGAGCCCCGGTATAGCTGCCTCAGGGGTCAGGGGCTTAGAAATCCCCTCGACATTTACTCTTCTTCTTCCCCACTGAGAGGACGGGCTACGATTGGTCCGTGCCGCCAACGTAATGCCGCTGACCAATTAGAATGCTCCTAAACGTCCCTCCTGACGGGGTATGTTTAAGAGATTAAGCTCCGAGGATTTCTAAGCCCCAGAGCTGTGAGGCGGCTATACCGGGGCACAGAATGGGAGATTGCCGCGCTGCAGGTCAGTCGGAATGGCAGGGATGGGGAGGGGGTCCTGTGTAAGTTCACCTTACAGATTTTTCTGTAAAGGTGAACTTGCACTTTAGGGTTTAGAACACAGGTGTCAAACACAAGGCCCGCGGGCCGAATCCAGCCCTCCGAGCCATTTCATGTGGCCCACGCACCTCTCCTGCAGATGCAGGAGAGCTCCAGCCCTCCTCAGGTCCTCTTCCAGACCCTGTACTTTCTGCTTTCAAGCAATGCATCCAGCTTCTTCCCAGCAGCAGCATAAGGAAATGGGGGTGCACTGTGATGTAAGGGAGAGTGGGGGACTCAACTTCTGATGGTGGGGTGGCTCTTGACATCTAATGTAATGGGAGGGGATGCGCTGGACATCTAATCTTACAGATACAACCGGCCCTTTTGAGAACAATCATAATGCTGATGCGGCCCATGATGAAATTGAGTTTGACACCCCTGGTTTAGAAGAAGTCATCTCCAAGGTGGCATCTAAGGATACCTGATACAAAATGGTGTTTCATTTATCTCAAATGTAACAACTTCCTTTGCGTAACCTATCTGACAAATGCAGTAATATTAGTATTTTGCATTGTTTGAATATATGGTTTTAGCTTGTACATTTAATCCTTTTCTGACATTGCACAACCACTGATAAGATGTTCTGAGGTTACACTTACATGTAGTAGTCCCATATCTCCCTAGGATCTTTGCTGTTAGTGTTTATAAATGAGGCTGCCTCTAGATATCCAAATTAACCACAGCAGAGGTTGCTAGAAAGGATCAAGTGCAAAAGCATAGATAGCGTTGAGCATAAAACATTTTTTAGGCATTTTTCTAGAAATGGGAAAACATCTTCTATTGCATTTAGACTGCATAACTTTAAAGGCTAGGTTCGTCTATTTGAAAAAAATGTTTTTGCAGGGGAACAGGAAGCCTCTACTTGGTAGGGGAATCCTCTCCTTGGAGAAGAAAGCCTATACCAGTGATGGTGAACCTTGGCACCCCAGATTTTTTTTTGAACTACATTTCCCATGATGCTCAACAACACTGCAGAGTGCATGAGCATCATGGGAAATATAGTTCCAAAACATCTGGGGTGCCAAGGTTTGCCACCACTGGCCTATATTATTGCCATTTTGTACAATATGTAACATATAAAATACAAGATATTGGTAAGTGTTGGAGGGGCAAGCAACATGGTATAATGTTATATTTCTGAAGTTTCTACACATCTGTTTTTACAACCAAGGTTAGCCATGCTGACACTTGCAGTGCCATGGTTTTAAAAGCTACAGAGGAATTTGGCCCCAGGCAGTCTGCATAGCGAAAGGGCTTGTCTCCAGCCCACCTGGTGTGCTAGAAGCTTCAAAGAGGTTGATGACAATGGACTGCAATACCGCCCCCATAGGCCAAGTATGGCAGGACAGTCAGTGAATATAATCTACTGAGGAAGTATGGCCTGTGAAAAGAATTGGTCCAGAAGGCACAGGGGGTTGGCAATGGGGGGAGTTTGAATGAGTAATGAGTGAGTGTTGTAAAAAGGACTGTTGGAGAGAGTTCTGTCTCTCTTTCGCTGAAGACCTCTGCTGAAGCCACATGGCTCTCTGGAAGGCCTGATGGCTTGGGCCTAACCATGCGGCCCAGGCCTTCTCTCTATAACATCTGAGACCAGCCGATGAAGAGTATCTAGGGGATGTGTTAAGTATCTTTGATGTTTGATTGTTGCTATGTGTTATAGATATCTGCTGTTTAGTATATTCCTATTTTTCTTGAGGAATAAATGTAACATTATTTACTGAGCAATTGTGTCTGTCTTCATTGTTAACATTATATCATTAGGCCTAGCATGCTCTGGTATATTAGTTAATAAAGGGACTTACAATGAATACATATATGCAATAGTTATATAAGTTCAGCGGACTGTATATTATTGCATAGTTTACTTCAGTAAGCTCAACTGGTTTGTCATATAGGATTTCTAATATATGTGTAGCGGGTATTTGAATTTAGGGGGGGTCATCTGGGTGGTAGTGTAACCCAGTTGCACTGACTGTTAGGGAATTTGGGACCATTTGTTGTTCATGGAGGACTCAGTGGTGTGAGGTTCCCTTTGGCCTGTGGGTGGCACTGTCACACTGGGCCGGGGTTGAACCCTCACTGCAGTACCGTACCCTTTTTGTCCTCTTCCGGTGGCTGTACCGCAGGGCGGGGAACCTGTGGTGACGCTGAGGGAGAGGAGATAAGAGGGGCGGACCCCCTGAACACGGGGTTCAGAGTCGGAGGTCTGAGTCGCACTCAGGCACCTTCAGCCTGGGTGCCGGAGTTCCGGGCTCAGGTGCCCTTGACCTGGCCGGAGCGGGAGATGGAGTCCATCCCAGGCACCTTCAGCCTGGGGTGAGGTACTATTGAGAAGGCCTGGGGCCCGGTACCTTTTGACTGGGTCCCGCAAGGGTGGAGGAATCCGAGGGGGCCCTAAAGCCTTGGGTGCCTGAGTCTGAGGTGAGGAGGCCAGGGAGCGTAACCCCTCCGAACAGTCCGGTGCAGCATTGCTGGTGACAGCGGGGCCTCTGGTAACTCCCTTGGACGGATGTCTTCCCTCTGATAGGGGCTGCATTTAGCGAAGGTAATTCACTCTCTGTTCTACACAGTCGGTGGCAGCGACTGTGCGCCATAACCGTTGGTGACATCACAATGGTTAGTTCTACCTAAGGATTGTGCCTCGACCTACTCCTCACCTATACTGAACTGTTCTTTGGTCACAACCTGTCTGTGCTAAATGACGATTTATTGCTGTTGAAGAATAAATACGAGTTGGACCTTTTCAGTGGTGTGGAACTCCAGTTACTGGGAGCAAAGGGGGTCATTCGCAGAAGAGACTTGGCTCTGTGTTATACACACGACCCGATGGTAAAATAGGTTCTGGCCTTCACCTCTATCCAAAAGAGGATATGGGCCATGGTGTATCTCATCCCTCCTCCCATACTCCCCCCTAGACAAGACAACAAGCCGAGAAGAAGAAGGGGTGAGAGGAGTGAGGTCGCTACATATGCATTGGAGCCCCCTGAACAACCTATTTTAATTCTAATTTTCCAATGGTTTGCAAAAGCAACGGGCAGGGAATTTAGGGTTTGCTGGGGATTTTGGGACATGCCTCTGCTCCCACTACCAGGTAGTGGTTATTTTACGCAAAGTGATGTGAGGAACTGAGGATACAGGGGCACACCAAAACCTAATTTTCAGCAATCAAGGGTAACTGCCAACATCTGCTTATATCTGTTTACTCAAACAGAATTTTGTTGTGTGCATTATTGTATCATAAGTCATCGTTGTTTTATATCAATAAAGAGCCCCTAAAATGAAGCTCATAAATGAAGCACTGTTTTATCTTCTCCACCATGCTGATTTTGAAAAGGATAAACAGGACAGAGTACTGTACACATGAATGAATTGGATAGAGTGGGGAAAAGTTCAACCCTTTTCAGGTATTTTGTTAAGGCTTTATGTGTCCGTAGGATGTCTCACCAGCCATGGGTGCCAGCTGCCCCTGTAATATACTCCCCTCCTAAAGCTTAAAATTAGGAAAATTACTGAAGTAAAAGGATTTACTTCATATACGCCAATTTGGAATAATGGTAGATATGCGGAATTGGGGAAATTGGAGGGGTTTCAGTTTTGGAGGCAGAAGGGAATAAGGTACATGCCACACCTATTCGAGGAAGATGTGATGAAAACCTTCAGTGAACTAAGCAAAGAATATAACATTCCAAATCAAAGATTTTTCCAATTCCTTCAGCTTAGGCATGCGATAAAAACACAGGGGTGCACACAGGAATTGAAGTTTAATAAGTCAGTGGTGATAGCCTTGTTGGATAAGACCGGGCAAAAAAAGAAAAGGTCTGATATCACAATTATATGACATATTATTTGATAAATTTAAAAAAGCTGTGGACATACCAGCAAGATTAGCTTGGTCAGGGGATATTGGAACAATTTCAGATGAACAGTGGGCACAGGCACTATCAGTAATACCTCAGGCTTCCTTATCTCCAAAACAGAATCTAACACAACTATTTATCCTACATAGGGCACATTACACACCAGAGAAGTTATTTAAATGGAAATGTAGAGATACAGATCGATGCCCTAGATGTAAAGGGAGAGGAGCTAATCTAATACACATGATGTGGAGATGCCCCAAGCTTCACCGCTATTGGTCTGGGGTGATATCTATGATTAATAGGGCATTTGAGAGTAGGATGCTCATGGAGCCTGGGGGATGTCTTCTGGGTATACTGGATGAAACGATGATCCCAGTGGAATATATCGTTTCAATAAATAGAAGTCTATTCCAAGCTCGTAAGCTTATTGCGCAAAACTGGCTTTCACCACACCCACCCACTATAAAAGAGTGGAAAAAACAAGTAAGGGAAACGATAATTAAAGAAAAGTATATTTTCTTACGTAGAGGTTCCCCAAAGAAATTTAAAAAGATATGGAGAGGGTGGTGTGATATTTTGGAAGTATGAGGGGAGGGGGGATGGGTGAGGGGAGCTGAGGGAGGGGGGAGAGTACGTGAGCTAGGGGTAAGGGGGATGTAACTTGTGTCTTTTTTAATTTTTTTTCCCTCTCAATGCGGGGATGGGTTGTATGTTGTATTTGATGTTTTTGTTTGTATGTATGTAAAGGAAAAAAAACAATAAAAAGACGATTTGATTTTAAAAAAAAAAGCTTAAAAAACAATGTGAAGCCATACGCCACTGACCCTTCCAACTTAAAACAAATTTATTAGTCCAGTAGAACTGAGACACTCCATCAATGCCTTGCCTAATGTGTTTTGCCCCCAGTGGGGTTTATTTACTAAAGGCAAATCCACTTTGCACTACAAGTGCACTTGGAAATGCAGTCGCTGTAGATCTGAGGGGGACATGCAAGGAAAATAAAAAACAGCATTTTAGCTTGTACATGATTGGATGATAAAATCAGTAGAGCTTCCCCTCATTTCAGATCTTCCCCATCAGATCTACAGTGACTGCACTTTCAAGTGCACTTGTAGTGCAGAGTAGATTTGCCTTTAGTAAATCAACCCCCATGTCTCAATGGATAATAAAAAGCTCATCCACGTTGCTCATCCAGTGTGGGGAACTCTAGAAAGCTAAGTAAACGTAATCTTTCTGAAGAATTTTCCAAATTTCATATTTATTGAAAGGTTGATCTGAATTCGTACTGGCTGAACTAGCAGAAAATGTGAGACCAAAAGTCTAGGTTTTTGCTCAAGTGAGCAGAACTGGAAGGATCCTTGAGCAGTGTGTTCTCCAGGAAAATAATTTCATCCTCTTGCTGCTCATCTATTACAACAAACCAGGACTGATTCACACCACAGAAATGCAGTCCAGATGCGTTCCGGATGCGTTTCTGCACGTGTGTTTCTTATGTGTTTAGATGCGTTTTCTCCCCTCTTTTTTCCCAAACTTTCCTGGAGTTTCTATTTTGCTGTAATGCATTTTTGATGCATTCCGGTGCATTTTCAATGCATTTTTTGCAGTGTTTTAGTAGAGTTCTGTGCAGAAAAAAATTAAGCATGTTCTACTTTTTTTTCTGCACTGTAATGCTCTGAAACTGACTGCACTGGTTTGAACTAGGTCATTGGACCCCATATAATCTACTGTTCAGGTGCAGTGGTGGCCCGCCCATAGGGGGAGCAGGGGCGCTGCCCCCCCAACTACTTATCATTAAAAAAATAAAAATAAAATACTGGCCCTTTAAGTGTGTGGGGGATGCTGGACACACAGGTGTATGGTAAGCATGAGGTGCTGCAATCACTGAAAAAATAAAAAAATATATAATGACCCTTTAACGATATACGTCGGCAGAATGGCACAGCTGGGCACAAGCACGGACAGGTACGTCCCCTTTAAGATGCCCAGCCGTGACCGCGCGACCCGCGGACCCGATCCCCGCCGGTGTCCCGCGATCGGGTCACAGAGCTGAAGAACGGGGAGAGGGAAGTGTAAACAAACCTTTCCCCGTTCTTCCTAGTGAGACTGTCACTGATCATCTGTTCCCTGTCATAGGGAACGACGATCAGTGACGTGACACGCCAAGCCACGCTCCCACACAGTAAGAATCACTCATTAGGTCACACTTAACCCCTTCAGCGCCCCCTACAGGTTAACCCCTTTACTGCCAGTGTCATTTTCACAGTAAGGCCTCATGCCCACGGACGTTTTTACAGCCGCATTTTTGAGCGTTTTTTACAGCTTAAAAACGCCTGTCCATGTTAGTCTATAGCTTCATGCCCACCTAGACGTTTTTGAGCTGCAAATAGCATAGACGTTTTTAAGCTGTAAAAAAAACCCAGGACCAGTGCGTTCCTCAGCGTCGGAGTTAGGCAGAAAAAAACGTGAGCGTCAAAAAATGCGCAAAAACGCACACTAACGCGCGGTCGCGTTTTTTAGCTCCGACATTTTTTTTTTTTCCCAAAAAAATAAAAAATTTACAATAACAAGGACAGGCGTTTTTAAGCTGTAAAAAACGCAGCTGTTAAAAACGTCTGTGGGCATGAAGCCTAATCAGTGCATTTTTATAGCAGTGATCGTTGTAAAAATGACAATGGTCCCAAAATGGTGTCAAAAGTGTCCGATGTGTCCGCCATAATGTCGCAGTCATGATAAAAATCGCTGATCGCCGCCATAACTAGTAAAAAAAAAAATATTACTAAAAATGCCATATAACAGTCCCCTATTTGTAGAAGCTATAACTTTTGCGCAAACCAATCAATGAACGCTTATTGTGATTTTTTTTACCAAAAATATGTAGAAGAGTACGTATCGGCCTAAACTGAGGAAAAAAATTGTTTTATATATTTTTTGGGGATATTTATTATAGCAAAAAGTAAAAAATATTGCATTTTTTTTAAAATTGTCGCTCTATTTTTGTCTATAGCGCAAAAAATAAAAACCACAGAGGTGATGAAATACCACCAAAAGAAAGCTCTATTTGTGGGAAAAAAAGGACGTCAATTTTGTTTGGGAGCCACGTCGCACAGCCGCGCAATTGTCAGTTAAAGCGACGCAGTGCCAAATCGCAAAAAGGGGCCTGGTCCTTTAGCAATAAAATGGTCCGGGGCTTAATTGGTTAAAGTGGTTGTAAACCCACATACAAAAAAAAAAAAAACCTGCAAGACAAAGGCATAATAAACTAGTATGCATAGCATACTAGCTCATTATGAAATACTCACCTTAGATTTAAGCCCCTGCAGCGGTCCCGACACGTCTCCCAGAGTTATTTGTTTATCGCGAGCTCCGGCACTGTGATTGGCTGGAGGCACGATGATGTCACTCTCGCGCATGGAGCCGCCGGTAACGGCACATCAGCTGAAGCAATGGCACGAACGAGCCGTTGCTTCAGTGCGCATGTGCCGATGATGTCGGCTCGTGCTGATACAGGGGATATATACTAAACCGTGCAGTTTTAGGATATATCCACAGTAGCTACAGGTAAGCTTTATTATAGGCTTACCTGTAGTAAAAAGTGGTTTGTAAGGGTGTGTGCAGGGCACCCAACACAGCCGCTATGGGAAGCATGACGTGTTTGCAATCATGTGATTGCAAACAAGAAGCTCTATTGGCTTCCTTTAGAAAGTCCTCGGGTCACAGAGCTCTGCGCCCTGAATACTTCCTCTGTAGCATTGTTCTATGCTGTGGATAGTGAATGGCGGGTCCTGTGTCTTCACTTCCGGTTTCGCTGACTCATCCCGGCCGTCCGAAGGTGGAAGGCAGACGACTTGCTGTGAGAGCTGTGAGTACGAGGGGGGAGAGAGGGGACACCTGCTGTAAAGGGGGGCTCTGATGGGGACATCTGCTGTAAAGGGGGGCTCTGATGGGGACATATGATGTAAAGATGGGCTCTGATGGGTACAACTGCTGTAAAGGAGGGCTCTGATGGGGACGTCTGATGTAAGGGGGGCTCTGATGGTGACCTCTGCTGTAAATTGGGGCTATGATGGTGACATCTGATCTAAAGTGGAGCTCTGATGGTGACATCTGCTGTAAAGGGGGGCTATGATGGTGACATCTGCTGTAAAGGGGGGCTCTGATGGGGACATCTGATGTAAAAGGGGGCTCTGATTGGGACACCTGCTGTAAAGGGGGACACCTGCTGTAAAGGGGGACTCTGATTGGGACATCTGAGGTAAGGGATAACTCTGAGGACACCTGATGTATAGGGGATGCTGATGAGGACACCTGTTGTAAAGGGGGACTCTGATTGGGACACCTGATGTAAAGGGGGGCACTTGCTGTAAAGTGGGACTCTGATTGGTACAGCTGATGTAAAAGGGGGCTCTGATGAGGACACCTTATGTTAAGTGGATTTATTTTATTTTACTTGAAATGTGGATGTGATTGGCCTACTGTGGCGGGCGTAGTGGGGCTGCAATTGATGGGCACAGTGAAGCTGCAATTGATGGGAACAATAAGGCTGCAATTGATTGGCACAATAAGGCTGCATATGACGGGCACAGTGAGGCTGCATATAGTGGGCACAGTGAGGCTGCAACTGATGGGCACAGTGAGGCTGTTATTGATTGGCACAGTGAGGCTGCATTTGATGGGCAAAGTTTTATCTAGCAGTAATGATACATAATCACCTGATAAATGGCTAAATACCATCCTGCATTACTAAGAATTGAATTTTTCAGCTTGTATGCGCCCCCCCTCCCCAAAAAAAAAAAAAAAAGAGCACTAGCTGCCAATGTTCATGTGTATTTCATGCAGGAAAAAAATGCACTGGACTGCATCTGGTGTGAACTATCCCAAAGTGATTCTAAAGGTTGTACTTTAAAAACTAAAAATAAACAAACATGTTGTACTTACTTCTCTGTCCAATGGTTTTGCTCAGAACAGCCCAGATCCTCTTATTTTTGGCACCTCACCCCTGCCTAGTGCCCCCAATAGCAAGCCTCTTGAGCCACGCTCCTCTGAATGGACATTGTTAATTCACAACCTTGACCACGCCCCTGGATCTCTCCTCATTGGCTTACTGGTTGTATTTGACAGCAGCAGGAGCCAATGGCTCTCGCTGCTGTGTGAGCCAATAAGGAGAGAGAGACCCGGGAAAGACGCTGCTCTAATGCACATCACTGGATCAAGATGGGGCTCAAGCAAGTATAAGAGGGGGCTGGGGAGCTGCATCCAGAAGGTTTTTATCTTAATGAATAGAATGCATTAAGATAAAAAAAACTTCTGCTTTAGGACCACTTTAAGGCCTGAACACAGACCTGCTTTAAAGACCTGCCAGTTAAAGTAAACAACCCTCATACCTTGTACAACAACGCATTCCTTTTAAAATAGAAATGAAAGGCAAAACATTTGTGCATAGAAATAAGAAAAATATTATAAATACCTATCTTTCCCCTTGTGTATAAGTGATTACATAACCTCTGTTCTTAGCTGCATAAGGATTTTTGAGAGCTGGGGGAGGAGAAACAGCAGCACACTGGTATCCCCAGTGAATAATTGTGCCGGGGGGGGGGGTTGTGTCAGGTGAAGTCTGATCATTGGAGCAGAGCAGGCTGAGCTCTTAGTACAGCTAGGGAACTGATCACGGTGTGCTCTCATGCCTAGTGTGGTCAGTTTTTAACCAGAAACCAAGGGGACTTGCAGGAACACCAGGGATTTTACACAAAGAGAACAGAATATTCTTACATACAAGTACATGGTACAGCAGGCACATATCTTAATTTCCCTATATTTCTTGCAATAAAGGCACATGTTGTTTTCTTTAAAAACCTCCATTACACCAAGCTGAGTAACAGCTAAGTAAACACAGAGCAAGTCACAGCTTGAATTGCATCATGAAAGGAAATTAATGTTAAATTCGACATTTTAGCTGTGACAAAATGAGGAAGAGAAGTAGATGAGATGAGTAGATTAACATATCTTCTACATGAGAGTGTAATTTTCCCTAAAATGAACATTGTTCATTGTTTTATATCGTATGTCTGTTTAAAAGCTGAAACGCAGACAAACTTTTAATACACACTTACAATACATATACTGTGTTTAAACTGTGCTACATGCCAACAGATTTGTACATCTGTTCAGCCAGTCTTATGATCCAACCTTCCCTGTCAAGCAGCATAGGCATTTCAAGGACCTCACCTTTTTCTCCATTAGAGTTAAATTAAACCTTTTTGAATGTAAAATAGATTGAAGTATTCACATGTGATGCTAACAAGCAGGCAGGAAAACCCAAGCAGCACATTAGTTGACATAATACATATTATAGAGATGTACAGTTCTTAGAGTGAAGAGTTTTTATTGCAAGTTAGACCAGTTAGACCATAGCTTATAAGTTAGACCATAGCTTGATTCGCCCAGAGTTTTTTGCCGGGCGACTGATATTTCTTTGCTCACTTTCAAAGACAGCTCTCAGTCCGAACTAACAATCCATAGCTATCAGGGCTGGCTCCCCATAATGTGATTACAATGACAGCTATGCACAGTGGTCACATAATCGCTGAACCTTCCCGCTCCTGGGTGCACTGGACACCCAGCAAATAGCGCAATGACATGCAGGGCTGGTGCAAGGATTTTTGACACCATAGGCGAAACATCATTTCTTTTTCGTACATCACGGGACACAGAGCGACTTAGTCATTACTAATGGGTTATATAGATACCTTCAGGTGCTGGCACTGGCAACTTCCAAAACCGGAAGTACCCTCCCCTATATAAGCCCCTCCCATCCGGGAGCACCTCAGTTTTTTGCCAGTGTCTAAGGTGTTGGCCAAAGAGTAACATGTGTTTTCACTGGGCTTGCGTACAGGTTCTTTTACGGGCCTTAGTAAGCTGTTCCGGATCCGACCAAAAAAGCTTCATAGCTAAACGGTCGGTACCCGGGCCTTGCAAGAGAAGAGCAAGGTTTTGCCTGTAATGCCTCTCTTAGGAGGGCTGGACCCTGGGATCCAGAGCTCTGGTCATACCCACGACCAAGATGTTTTCTGTGCAGGGTGCTATACAGGTCCAGGGGAGTGGAATCCTTGGGAACCCGGTCCCTGAAGGTTTAATTACAATGCCTGCCGTGATAGGTGAAGTTTGGGCTTCTGTGGACCAAACAGAGTCCTGCGGCGGGGAACAGGTAAGTGGGGGCCCCCAGGAACTTGGTTCTATTGGGGGACCCCCAAGCCTAATTTGTCTTTCTGTCTGTTACCTAACGGTATTCCCGCTAATATCTGTGTATGCCTGTAACTACTGGAAAATGTAAAATTTTAATAGTAGTCAAGAAAAAAAAAAAAAGAGGACCGCGGTACCTGTGTTAAACCACTAGAGGCGGCTGTGGTCCATTTTTTCTTGTCATGGGGATCTTTGGTTTTCTCAAGTCAAAAGATCCAGGCAGTTGGTAAGTTCTCTGTGGGAATCCACTTCCTCTGCCCTGTTGCGGCGCTCATCCACCGCACAGGCCCTCCGGCAAAAAGGGCCCTGGCTCCTAGTCCCTGCTTGGTTTTGAAAAGGGCGCCAATGGCGCACGGGCGCGCGCGCGGGCGCGTGCACGCGCCTCCTATGAAAAAAAGGGGCGGGGCGGGTGGATGACGCTCGATGCGCGCCTCGGCGCTTCTGCGCATGTGCAGGCGTCCCAGCATATATAAAAGACACAGTACAAGTGTCAGCTGGATGCAAACAGAGCTAGCAACAAAACGGTGGCACACAGAGGCGGTTGATGCAGGCATCCCCATAGAAAGGCACTTTAGTGGACACCAGCTGGTATATAGCAGCAACTGTGTTAGACTATTACCAGCAAAATTGGTGTATGACGACGGGAATACCTCAGCTTTGTGCTTAAAGGATATGTCGTCCAGACGCTCCGGAAATAAGTCTTCCAGGAAGCCAAAGGGGTCTCCATCGGGCTCTGAGGATATTGGGCATGCTTGTACTGCACCAATCTCCCCTGAAAATTCAGAGGTCAGTAGCCGTAGGAACCCCGCAGGAGTGCCTGGTGCTGCGGCTGTCCCCAGTCCACCTGCTCCTGTATATATAACAGAGGAGGTTTTATCCTCAGCTCTGGGAGGATTGGAAGAGAGATTAACAGCATTGATCGCTGCTTCCCTGTCACAGGGAAAGCGCGTCCGATCTCCGTCTCCTCCTTCAGAGTGCCTGTTAGTGGAGGAACAGCCCCACACAGAGATCGACCTACCTGAAGGGGATCAGGATGAGGTTGATTCAGTTATAGAGGAATCAACAGTGGAAGAACCTTTCTCAGCATCTCAGGCTGAAAGATTATGGGTTCAGTCTCTGACTAACATGGTCCAATCAGCATTTAAAATGCCTCTGGCGGAACCATCAACCACTACGGTTTCCTCGCTGGGGTCGCTGAAAGCTCCCCAGGCTGTCTGTTCCTTCCCAATCCACCCTTTATTGGAAGGGCTTATTTACCAGGATTGGGAGCATCCTGACAAAATATTTACTCCCCCCAAGAGATTTCCAGTGATCTATCCCATGGAGGATAAGTTCATAAAAAAATGGAGGGTCCCTACAGTGGACGCAGCCATCTCTTGTGTGAATAAATCACTGACATGTCCAGTAGATAATGTTCCAATGTTCAAAGACCCAATAGATAAAAAATTGGAGTCTTTACTAAAATCTGCTTTCTCTACAGCAAGCATGGTGACACAACCTGCAGTAGCAGCGATTGGAGTCTGCCAAGCGGTGAAAGATCAGTTGAAACAAGTCTTAAGGGACTTGCCAGATCAGCAGGCTCTTGCCCTAGCTGACCTACCTAGAGCCTTGTGTTTTGCGGTGGACGCCATAAAGGATACAATCCAACAGGCCTCCCGCTTTACGCTGTCTGTAGTACATATGCGTAGGCTTCTATGGCTCAAAAACTGGTCTGCTGAAGCTCCCTGTAAGAAATTGCTGATTAGCTTCCCATTTCATGGAGAACGCTTATTTGGAGAAGATCTGGACAAGTATATCCAGAAAATTTCTGCCGGTAAAAGTACACTCTTGCCGGTTAAGAACAAGAGTAGAAGTCCTTCTTTTAAGAGGCCTACTTCTCCAGTCCCTGGCACATCGGCTGTGAAACAGTTCCGACGGCCTCCGCGGTCAAATTCAGGGGGCAGAAATCAGGGACAATCACAGGGTAACAAGAAACCCTGGGTCAAGAGAGGTACAAAACCTCCCCCCAAGTCATGAAGGGTTGCCCCCACTCAATCGGGTGGGGGGAAGACTTCAGTTGTTTACAGAGACCTGGCGGGACACCATCAGAGACAGATGGGTGATCTCCGCAGTAAGTCTGGGATACAAGCTGGAGTTAAAAGACACTACTCCTGCCCATTTTATGAGGTCAAACGTGCCAAGCGATCCCCAGAAGAGAGGATCCCTCCTTCTGGCACTAGAACAACTATTGCTCCAAGGTGTAATCATGAAGGTTCCCTTGGAAGAAAGCGGGTTCGGGTTTTACTCGAACCTTTTCACAGTCCCCAAACCAAATGGGGACGTGAGGCCCATATTAAATCTAAAAGGGCTAAACAAGTTCCTAAATATCAGGACTTTTCGGATGGAGTCGATCCGATCGGTGGCCACCGCCCTACAAGGGCAGGAATGGTTAGCCTCGATCGACATAAAGGATGCTTATCTGCATATTCCCATCTTTCCGGCCCACCAGAAATTTCTACGCTTTGCAGTAGAAGGGCGCCATTTTCAGTTCAGAGCCTTACCTTTCGGTCTGGCCACAGCACCACGAGTGTTCACAAAAATTCTGGCCCCACTATTGGCCAATCTAAGAACACAAGGTGTAACGATAATGGCATATCTAGACGACCTGCTACTAATAGACCACTCAGTGGAAAAGCTGGAAGTAGCTATTCACAAGACAATCAAGTATCTGGAATATCACGGTTGGATTATCAACCGGGACAAGTCAGCTCTAAGACCAGTCAAAAGTCTGGAATACTTAGGGCTAAGGCTGGATTCAAATCAGAGAAAGATTTTCTTACCTCCAGAGAAGGTGTCGTCTTCAAAAGATTTGACCCACTTAGTGGGTACAAAAAGAAAACCATCCATACGCCTGTGCATGAGGCTGCTGGGAAAAATGGTGGCTTCATTCGAAGCAGTACCCTACGGTCAATTCCATTCAAGGAACTTGCAGAGGGCCACTGTCAGCCTGGAACAAAAAAGTTCAGGCTTTAGACTTACCAATGTCCCTGTCCCCTTCCGTTCGCAAGAGCCTCCATTGGTGGTTGGTGCCCAAGAATCTGGAAAAAGGGAAACCCTTCAGTCCGGTTTCTTGGAAGGTGGTCACTACAGATGCCAGCCTCATAGGCTGGGGGGCAGTACTGGAGCAATGGTCTCTCCAGGGCAAGTGGTCAGAAGCAGAGAAGGCCCTGCCCATCAATCTCTTAGAGATACGAGCAGCCCGGTATGCCCTAGTAGCATGGACATCCAAACTCCAGGGGTCCCCTGTCAGAATTCAATCAGACAATGCCACAGCAGTGGCATATATCAATCACCAGGGTGGCACCAGGAGTCGTGCAGCCCAGAGGGAAGCGAATTGCATCCTGAAATGGGCAGAAAGATATGTCCCAGCCATATCCGCGGTTTTCATCCCAGGAGTGGAAAATTGGAGAGCGGACTTTTTAAGTCGCCAGCAATTATGCCCGGGGGAATGGTCTCTTCACCCCGAGGTTTTTCCAGGCATTATGCCAGCGGTGGGGAACACCGGATGTAGATCTGCTAGCATCCAGATTCAACGCAAAGGTGGACAGATTTGTGTCTCGCACAAGGGATCCCCTAGCTTGCGGCTCGGATGCCCTAGTGTTCCCTTGGGATCAGTTCAAGCTGATATATGCATTCCCACCGCCACAATTGTTACCGCGATTAATCCACAGAATCAGGGTAGAAAAGAAACCAGTGATTCTGGTGGCTCCAGCGTGGCCCCAAAGGGCATGGTACGCGGAGATTGTAAAAATGTCAGTGGGGAGTCCTTGGACCCTCCCACATCGTCCGGACCTGCTTTCGCAAGGACCGATATACCACCCTTCCTTACCAGCCCTAGGTTTGACGGCCTGGCTATTGAAGCCCACATTCTAAAAAAGAGAGGGCTCTCTAATCCTGTGGTATCTACCATGATCAATGCCAGGAAGCCGGTATCCAGGCAGATCTATTATAGGATCTGGAAGGCGTACATCACGTGGTGTGAGGCCAAGAAATGGCATCCACGTAAGTACGTAATAGGTAGGATTCTGGACTTCCTACAGTGGGCTGTAGATAGGAAGCTTGCCTTGAGTACTATCAAGGGTCAGATTTCGGCCTTGTCAATATTTTTTCAAAGGCCCTTGGCTTTGCATTCATTAGTCAAAGCTTTCATACAAGGAGTGATGCGTATTAGCCCTCCGGTTAGTATTCCCATATGTCCATGGGACTTAAACCTGGTTCTGTCGGTTCTACAGAAACAACCGTTTGAACCATTGCAACACATTTCCTTGGTTCTTCTCACCAGGAAATTGATTTTCTTAGTAGCCATTTGTTCGGCTAAAAGAGTATCGGAATTAGCCGCCTTGTCCTGTAAGGAGCCATATCTGGTTGTCCATAAGGACAGAGTAGTATTACGTCCTCATCCAGCCTTTCTTCCTAAGGTGGTATCGAGGTTTCATTTGAACCAAGATGTGGTTCTTCCTTCTTTTTTTCCCAAACCTACCTCGGTAGAGGAAAAGTTACTGCATTCTTTGGATGTAGTAAGAGCAGTTAAAGCTTATCTAAAAGCCACTGCTCAGATTCGTAGAACGGATACTTTGTTTGTTCTGCCGGAAGGCCCCAGAAAGGGTCAGGCAGCATCAAAATCTACTTTAGCCAAGTGGATTCGACAGGTCATAATACAAGCCTATGGCTTGAGAAGGAGACCGCCTCCGTTCAAAGTTAGGGCGCACTCCACAAGAGCAGTTGGAACTTCATGGGCAGTGCATCACCAGGCCTCCCTGGCTCAGGTCTGTAAGGCCGCAACATGGTCTTCAGTACACACGTTTACTAGATTCTACCAGGTAGACGTTAGAAGTCAGGAGGATGTCGCCTTTGGGCGCAGTGTGTTGCAGGCCGCAAAAGATCCTCATGCCTGATGGCGCCCAGCTTATGTATAGTGTATCCCTCCCCTCATTTGGCATTGCTTTGGGACGTCCCATTAGTAATGACTAAGTCGCTCTGTGTCCCGTGATGTACGAAAAAGAAAAAGGGATTTTTATAACAGCTTACCTGTAAAATCCTTTTCTTGGAGTACATCACGGGACACAGAGCTCCCACCCCTCTTTTTGGGACACTTATTGCTTTGCTACAAAACTGAGGTGCTCCTGGATGGGAGGGGCTTATATAGGGGAGGGTACTTCCGGTTTTGGAAGTTGCCAGTGCCAGCACCTGAAGGTATCTATATAACCCATTAGTAATGACTAAGTCGCTCTGTGTCCCGTGATGTACTCCAAGAAAAGGATTTTACAGGTAAGCTGTTATAAAAATCCCTTTTTTGCCGCCCCCCTGGCTCCACCCCTGACTCCACCCACTTTGCCCTGCCCATATGTATACCTCACCTTTTTAATGAAGCGCCCATCACATGCAGCCTCACCAGTGCCCATCAAATGCAGCCTCACCAGTGCCCATCACATGCAGCTTACCAGCGCCCATAAAATGCAGCCTCACCAGCGCCCATCAATGAATGATTGCTTGCTTCTATTCTTTCGTGAGTTGTGATACAGACACAGTCCTCCACCGCCACGCCTCTGACACTATGTGCGAACGGAGCAGGGGCTGCCTGCTGATGCTGAGACTTAGTTGCTTGCTGCAGAGAGAAGAGAGTAGAAACACCAGTGGCCAGGCGCCCTGGGCAGCAGTGCGCCCTAGGCAGCTGCCTAGTTTGCCTAGTGGTTAGCACCGGCCCTGATGACATGTGTGACAATGTGCTATATGCTGGGTGTCCAGTGTAATTGGTGGAAATACCTCTGCGCCAACAATGTACCAAAGTGAAAAATAATAAAAATATAGAAATAAATAAAAAAACAAAAAAATGCTGCTCCCCTTAAAGTGGTTGTAAACCCTTTACAACCACTTTAACCTACAGGTAAGCCTAGATTAAGGCTTACCTGTAGGTGCTTGAAATATCTCCTAAACCTTCACGGTTTAGGAGATATTTACTAAAATCACGGGCGCCGCTGTCTACGGCGCATGCGCCATAGACAGCGGCGCAGGCGCACTGTAGGGTGCCGGTCCTCATTGAGGCCGGGCCGGAAATGCCAATCAGAGTGCCGGAGTCGTGATGCGTGGAACTAACCTCCAGGCAAGATGTTGGCTGCCCGGCCATTGGAAGAGGACGGCTGTGAGGGCTTCGATGGAGGTGAGTGTTACAAAATGACCTAGTATGCCTTTGCCTTGCAGGTGGTGTTTTTTTTTCTTTTTTCCTGGGTTTACTTCCTCTTTAAAGAGTGATGTGACTCCTATTGGCATATGTAGTGAGATAGGGGGCGCTGTTCATGTGCCACAATACTAGTGATTATGAACCAGTAATAAATACATTAGTAAACATACATACTATGACATAAAATCAATCCGCTGCATGCCCATAAGTGAAAAAAAATCCTTAATAATGTAGCGGGGTCCTCAATTTAGGGGTAGTGTTTGAGTGATAGTTATGCTCAAACACCTAAATTGTTAGGACATTATCAACCATTTTGTCTGCAGGAAGAGTATCAGTGTACCGTTCCCTGTGGCCTGCAGGTAACGCTGCCATAGTGGGCCAGGGTTGAACTGCTGATACAGTGCTGTGCCTTGTGTGTCCCCTCTCGGCAACCATACAGTGGGAGTGGTCGGCCTGCTGTGTATGCTGGGAGAGGATATAATAGGAGCGGACGCTGCCTGTAGGGGTTCGGTCAGTCGTCGGGAGTCCTACTCCCAGGGAGTGTGTGTTCCTGACCACCCTGGTCACCTTTGGCCCAGGGGCGGTGGTCGGTGAATCAGTCCCAGGCACTAGTGATGAGCCGAACACCCCCGGGTTCGGTTCGCACCAGAACCCGCGAACGGACCGAAAGTTCGTACGAACATTAGAACCCTATTAAATACAATGGATGCGAATGTTCGAATTCTAAAGTGCTAATTATAACGACTATTATGCATGTTATTGTCCTAAAAAGGGTTTGGGAACCCGGGTTCTGCACCAGGGGACATGTATCAATGCAAAAAGAAGTTTTAAAAACGGTCGTTTTTCGGGAGCAGTCATTTTAATGATGCATAAAGTGAAAAAAAAAAAGTCAAATATTCCTTTAAATATCGTACCTGGGGGGTGTCTAAAGTATGCCTGTGAAGTGCCACGTGTTTCCCGTGTTTAGAACTGTCCCTGCACAAAATGACACTTCTAAAGGAAAAAAAAGCCATTTAAAACTGCTTGCGGCTTTAATGTAATGTCTGGTCCCGGTAATATGGATGAAAATCTTTAAGAAAAATGGCATAGCTACCCCATGACCCCCCCCCCCCCCTACCCCAGCCCATTACCAGCCCCTTTGGGTCTTGTATGGATATTAAGGGGAACCCCGCACATAAAATTAAAAAGGCCCTATATACTCTGAACAGCCGTATACAGGCGGTGCATACAAGACAGGGACTGTAGGTTTGTTCTTATGTAGAATCTGTTTGTAATTTTGAACAGGTACATTGTTTAAGTGTAGCTCCAGCCCAAAAATCTATTTTTAAACTTTTTGGAAAACATAGGTAAGGGTTATCACCCCTGTAACATTTGTTTTGCTGTCTGTGCCCCTGTTCAGAACATTTCACCTCACTTTCCGTCCCAATGACAACTGTTTTTGAAATGTGGTGTTTTTCTTGAAACAAGGATTGGTGATAAAGCATCAGTACAGAGGAGGCACCTTTCTCCCATATTAATTCTTACAGGAGAGAATTTTCCTTCCAAGGGGTAGATTTCCTCTCACTTCCTGTTGTCTTCTTGCGTTTGCAAGTAGGAGTCGTTTGTAAGTTGGATGTTTGAAAGTAGGGACCTGCCGTATATACTCTGCAGAAATAGGCCCCTTAGTTGTTGGTGTTGGCACAACACTGTAAGCACTCACAGTTACTCTTGGTTGGTGCTGGAACGCCCTGCTGTCAACTATTATATCAGGAATTTTAATTACATATAATTGTTGAACAGTGGTAGTAAAAATTGGGCCTTTGATGGTGGTGCTGGTGCCACAACACTGTAAGCCCTGACAGTTACTCTTGGTGGGTGCAGCAATGGGCCCTGCTGTGAATTATTAGATCAAGAATTGTAATTGCATGCCCCTGTTGAACAGGGGCTGAAAAATTGGGCCTTTCGTGGTGGTGGTGGTGGTGGTGGTGTTGCCACAACACTGTAAGCCCTCAGAGTTACTCTTGGTGGGTGCAGGAATGGGCCCTGCTGTGAATTATTAGATCAAGAATTGTAATTACATGCCCCTTTTGAACAGGGGCTGAAAAATTGGGCCTTTCGTGGTGGTGGTGGTGGTGGCGTTGCCACAACACTGTAAGCCCTCAGAGTTACTCTTGGTGGGTGCAGCAATGGGCCCTGCTGTGAATTATTAGATCAAGAATTGTAATTACATGCCCCTGTTGAACAGGGGCTGAAAAAATGGGCCTTAGGCAATGGTGGCACAACACTACAACCCCTCACAGATACTGTACTTGGAGCACAGCAATGAGCCCTGTTGCAAAGTATTGCTTCAAAAATTGTAATGACACGCCCCTGTTAGACAGGGGCTGAAAAATTGGGCCTTAGGCACTGGTGGCACAACACTCCAACCCCTCACAGATACTGTACTTGGAGCACAGCAATGAGCCCTATGGCAAATTATTGCTAAAAAAATTGTAATTACACGCCCCTGTTAAACAGGGGCTGAAAAATTGGGCCTTAGCCACTGGTGGCGGCACCCATAAACAAAAATGATCTTCCAAGCTATCATCATCAATCGTATCATTGAGGACTCGGAGGAGGAGGATAGCCAGTCAACATAACAGCACAGGCACTCAGCATCAGCATCAGTCTTGAAGGGATGTGACATATTAAAATCAATTAGTCTGTTATATCAGCATCAGGTGTGTGGTAGCTGGTGGTGATCCAAGACTGGTTCATCTTGATGAAAGTCAGTCGATCAACTGAGTCGGTGGACAGGCGCACCCTGTGATCCGTGACAAATCCTCCAGCAGCACTGAATGTGCGTTCTGAAAGAACGCTGGATGCAGGACAGGCCAGTAGCTCAATTGCATACTGTGCAAGCTCTGGCCAGTGATCCATCCTCAAGACCCAGTAAGCCAGAGGATTTTCGGGGGGAAGGTGTCCAAGTCTGACCTTGCCCCTAGATATTCCTGCACCATGTTTATCAGACGCTGGCGATGGTTGCTGGAACCGATCATACTTTGGGGCTGCGGACTAAAGAATTGTCTGAACGCATCGGTCAGACGGCCACCTTCCCCTCCGCTCCTTCTTTGACTGGCCGAAGCCTCAGCAACTCGTTGTCCAGGACCAGGAGTTTGTAACCTCCCAGTCTCTGGGAACGCGTTGCACAGACCTTTCTGCAAGGCCTCCCGGAGTTGTCTCATCCTCTGCTCCCTCTGCGACGGTAACATAAGGTCCGCAACCTTACCCTTGTACCGTGGATCAAGGAGAGTGGCCAGCCAGTAATGGTCCCTCTCCTTGATCCGAAGAATACGAGGATCCTTCCGCAGACTTTGCAGGATCAGGGAGGCCATGCAGCGTAGGTTTGCTGAGGCATTCGGTCCGGAGTCCTCTGGGTCACTAAGGACGACATGATCCGCAGCCACCTCCTCCCAGCCACGTACAAGTCCACTGGTTTCTTGGGACTGTAAATCATCCCTAAAAGACTGCTGCTGATGATGCTGAGTGCCAGCCTCCACCTCCATGCTGACACAATCCTCCTCCTCCTCCTCCTCCTCTTCCTGTGCAATGGTTGGGACAGAAGGAACACTGTCTGGGTAAAGGGGGCCTTGAGAGGCAAGGAAGTCCTCCTCTTCCTGCCTCTGTTCTGCCTCAAGTGCCCTGTCCATTATTCCATGCAGCGTGTGCTCCAACAGGTGGACAAGAGGTACAGTGTCACTGATGCATGCACTGTCACTGCTCACCATCCTCGTGGCCTCCTCAAATGGTGCCAGGACAGTGCATGCATCCCTGATCATGCCCCACTGGCGTGGAGAAAAAAAAACCAAGCTCCCCTGACCCTGTCCTGGTGCCGTAGTCGCACAGGTACTCATTGATGGCCCTCTGCTGCGTGTGCAGCCGCTGCAGCATGGCCAACGTTGAGTTCCACCTGGTGGGCATGTCACATATAAGGCGGTTCTTGGGCAGGTTCAACTCCTTTTGCAGCTCAGCCAGGCGAGCACTGGCATTATAAGATCTGCGGAAATGCACACAGACTTTCCTGGCCTGCCTCAGGACATCCTGTAAGCCCGGGTACCTGCCCAAGAACCGCTGCACCACCAGGTTAAGGACGTGAGCCACACAGGGCACATGGGTCAGTTGTCCCTGTCGGAGGGCGGAGAGGAGGTTGGTGCCATTGTCGCAAACCACCATTCCTGGCTTAAGCTGGCGTGGTGTCAACCACCTCTCGGCCTGGCCCTGCAGAGCAGACAGGACCTCTGCCCCAGTGTGGCTTCTGTCCCCCAAACACACCAGCGCAAGCACGGCATGGCATCTTTTTGCCTGCGTACTTGCGTAGCCCCTTGAACGGCTACGGAGCACCGCTGGTTCAGAGGACAAAGCACAGGAAGAGGCCATGGAGGAAGAAGAAGAGGAGGGGGTGGAGGAGAGAGGTGTGTCACAACCAGTAGTAGCATTTTGGAGGCGTGGCAGTGGAACAACCTCCAACACTACTGCACCTTGTCCTGCATCCTTCCCAGCTGCCAAAAGAGTGACCCAATGGGCCGTGAAAGAAAGGTAACGTCCCTGTCCATGCCTGCTGGACCATGAGTCAGCGGTAATATGCACCTTACCGCTGACCGCCCTGTCCAGCGAGGCCAAGACATTGCCTTCCACATGCCGGTAGAGAGCCGGAATAGCCTTCCTTGAGAAAAAGTGGCGTTTGGGAACCTGCCACTGAGGAACCGCACATTGCACAAACTCACGGAAGGGGGCCGAGTCTACCAACTGAAAAGGCAGCAGTTGAAGCGCTAGCAATTTAGCCAAGCTAGCATTCAACCGCTGGGCATGTGGATGGCTGGGAGTGAACTTCTTTCGACGGTCCAGCAGCTGGGGCAGGGAAATTTGCCTGCTAGAATCGGACGTCGGTGTACTGCTAGCAGAGTGGCCGCAAGTACTTGGCTGTGACACACCTAATTCTACACCTTCATTCCTCTCAGTGCATGTTTCAGAGAGGACTGAAGTTATAGTGGGGTTGGAGATCCCAGCTGATGCGGTGCAAGGAGAGGTCCGCTTTGTTCTTTGGTGTGGGTCTTTGAGGTAGGCTTGCCAACGAGCTGCATGGCAGGTCAACATATGTCTGGTCAGGCATGTGGTACCCAAGCGGCTGATGTTTTGGCCATGCGATATACGCTTGAGACATATGTTGCAAACAGCAGCTGTGCGATCTGATGCACTAGCCTCAAAAAAGGCCCACACCAAAGAACTTTTGGAATGACGGGCAGAGGCAGCGCCCTGCACAGGCGGAGCTCTGCGGTGTGATTCCGTCGGTGTACTGCCCTTACAATGGCCACCAAAGGGCATCCTGCCTCGTTGGAGATGTGCCTCCTCCTCATCCTCCTCCTCCTCCTCTCTCCTATTAGGCACCCACGTGGAGTCAGTGACCTCATCATCCCCTCCCTCCTCATCACTGGAGCCAATCTGGCAGTATGCTGCAGCTGCTGGAACATGACTGCCAGATTGGTGTCCTTCTTGAGCATCCCCTCTGTCTGCTCTCACGCTACTGCCTTCCTGTAGCTGGGTTTCATCATCAGACCCTTCGAAACGCTGGGCATCCTCCTGGAGCATGTACCCAACACTGTGCTCAAACAGTTCGGGGGACTCCTCAGGAGGAGGACATGGTGGGTCTAGGGAAGGAGTGACTGATGATGAGTCTGACATTGATACCAGGGAAGAGGACGCTTTGGCAGCTGCTTTGCCAGTACCCTGAGCCTGGGTGAGAGAGGATGAGGAGGAGGAGGAGGGCTTGGTCATCCACTCTACCAAGTCTTCGGCATGATGTGGCTCAACATGTCCAGCTGCCGAAAAGAAGGACAAGCGTGTCCCATGGCCATGTGCTGATGACAATGCACCGCGCCCACGACCAGCACTGTTGCCCCCAGACACAGAGCCTGCTTGCCCTCTTTTATTGCCTCCTGACTGTCTGCCTCTCCTTGTTTGCCTTCCAGACATTCTAATAGATGGCCTGCAGGGAGATGGGAAAAAAGCAATAAGGGCTACCTTCAGGTGTCCTTCTCTGTCCCTTTACTTAAGGATTTCTAAATATGGTTGAGGATGATTGCTTTCGCACAGAATAGCACAACGACAATTTCCCTGACTGTCCAAAAAACAAGGATTTCAAAGATGGTTGATGATCAATGCTTTAGCACACTATAGCACAAGGAGAATTTCCCTCACTGTCCTTCCCTGTCCCTAGAAACAAGGATTATCACAGTGAAAGAAACTGACACTCTTCCTACCTATAGCTTTCTGTCCCTAGAAAAAATGTTTTTTTAAAGATGGTTGATGATCAATGCTTTAGCACACTATAGCACAAGGAGAATTTCCCTCACTGTCCTTCCCTGTCCCTAGAAACAAGGATTAACACAGTGAAAGAAACTGACACTCTCCCTACCTATAGTTTTCTGTCCCTAGAAAAAATGTTTTTTTAAAGATGGTTGATGATCAATGCTTTAGCACACTATAGCACAAGGAGAATTTCCCTCACTGTCCTTCCCTGTCCCTAGAAACAAGGATTAACACAGTGAAAGAAACTGACACTCTCCCTACCTATAGTTTTCTGTCCCTAGAAAAAATGTTTTTTTAAAGATGGTTGATGATCAATGCTTTAGCACACTATAGCACAAGTAGAATTTCCCTCACTGTCCTTCCCTGTCCCTAGAAACAAGGATTAACACAGTGAAAGAAACTGACACTCTCCCTACCTATAGTTTTCTGTCCCTAGAAAAAATGTTTTTTTAAAGATGGTTGATGATCAATGCTTTAGCACACTATAGCACAAGGAGAATTTCCCTCACTGTCCTTCCCTGTCCCTAGAAACAAGGATTAACACAGTGAAAGAAACTGACACTCTCCCTACCTATAGTTTTCTGTCCCTAGAAAAAATGTTTTTTTAAAGATGGTTGATGATCAATGCTTTAGCACACTATAGCACAAGGAGAATTTCCCTCACTGTCCTTCCCTGTCCCTAGAAACAAGGATTATCACAGTGAAAGAAACTGACACTCTTCCTACCTATAGTTTTCTGTCCCTAGAAAAAATGTTTTTTTAAAGACGGTTGATGATCAATGCTTTAGCACACTATAGCACAAGGAGAATTTCCCTCACTGTCCTTCCCTGTCCCTAGAAACAAGGATTATCACAGTGAAAGAAACTGACACTCTTCCTACCTATAGTTTTCTGTCCCTAGAAAAAATGTTTTTTTAAAGATGGTTGATGATCAATGCTTTAGCACACTATAGCACAAGTAGAATTTCCCTCACTGTCCTTCCCTGTCCCTAGAAACAAGGATTATCACAGTGAAATAAACTGACACTCTTCCTACCTATAGTTTTCTGTCCCTAGAAAAAATGTTTTTTTAAAGATGGTTGATGATCAATGCTTTAGCACACTATAGCACAAGTAGAATTTCCCTCACTGTCCTTCCCTGTCCCTAGAAACAAGGATTATCACAGTGAAAGAAACTGACACTCTTCCTACCTATAGTTTTCTGTCCCTAGAAAAAATGTTTTTTTAAAGACGGTTGATGATCAATGCTTTAGCACACTATAGCACAAGGAGAATTTCCCTCACTGTCCTTCCCTGTCCCTAGAAACAAGGATTATCACAGTGAAAGAAACTGACACTCTTCCTACCTATAGTTTTCTGTCCCTAGAAAAAATGTTTTTTTAAAGATGGTTGATGATCAATGCTTTAGCACACTATAGCACAAGGAGAATTTCCCTCACTGTCCTTCCCTGTCCCTGGAAACAAGGATTATCACAGTGAAAGAAACTGACACTCTTCCTACCTATAGTTTTCTGTCCCTAGAAAAAATGTTTTTTTAAAGCTGATTGATGATCAATGCTTTAGCACAGTATAGCACAATGAGAATTTCCCTCACTGTCCTTCCCTGTCCCTAGAAACAAGGATTATCACAGTGAAAGAAACTGACACTCTCCCTACCTATAGTTTTCTGTCCCTAGAAAAAATGTTTTTTTAAAGATGGTTGATGATCAATGCTTTAGCACACTATAGCACAAGGAGAATTTCCCTCACTGTCCTTCCCTGTCCCTAGAAACAAGGATTAACACAGTGAAAGAAACTGACACTCTCCCTACCTATAGTTTTCTGTCCCTAGAAAAAATGTTTTTTTAAAGATGGTTGATGATCAATGCTTTAGCACACTATAGCACAAGGAGAATTTCCCTCACTGTCCTTCCCTGTCCCTAGAAACAAGGATTATCACAGTGAAAGAAACTGACACTCTTCCTACCTATAGTTTTCTGTCCCTAGAAAAAATGTTTTTTTAAAGATGGTTGATGATCAATGCTTTAGCACACTATAGCACAAGGAGAATTTCCCTCACTGTCCTTCCCTGTCCCTAGAAACAAGGATTAGCACAGTAAAACACACTGACACTCTCCCTACCTATAGTTTTCTGTCCCTAGAAAAAATGATTTTTTAAAGATGGTTGATGATCAATGCTTTAGCACACTATAGCACAAGGAGAATTTCCCTCACTGTCCTTCCCTGTCCCTAGAAACAAGGATTCGCACAGTAAAACACACTGACACTCTCCCTACCTATCCTTCTCTTTCCCTAAACTAAAGGAATCCAGGTTAAGCAAGAAAAAATAAATGTCACTGTCCCTGCCTATGCTTCTCTTTCCCTGCTCCGGAACACACTACACTAGGCCGCCGTGGCATCCTGCCTGTGGCCAATCATTGCTCTCCTCGCTGCCGGCGCTGTGATTGGCCAAGCATGCGGCGTCACAGTGCATGCTTGGCCAATCACAGCGCCTGGATGACACTGCGATGGCGTAGTGCATTGTGGGCCGTTCGCGTCACTCGAATTAGGCGCGAACGGCCCAAATCGTTCGATCTTCGTCGAACTATCGAACAGCCGATGTTCGAGTCGAACGTATGTTCGACTCGAACACCGAGCTCATCCCTACCAGGCACCTTTAGCCCTGGGGCTGCAACTAAAGGCCTTGGGCCTAGCACCTTCGGCTGGGGCCCGTCAAGGATCGAGGAATCTCAGGGTGCCGCCTTGCGAGGGGACCCACATCTTAGACGAGGAGGCCGGGGGAGGACCATTCCGAGGGACTGGTGAGAAGTCACAGTGAAGGAAGGGGCCCGGTAACTCTCTGGAGGGATGTCTTCTCTTTACAAAGAGGCCAAGCTTTGAAAACCAAGTTCACCAGGTCTGTGGCAGAGACCAAGTTCACCAGGTCTGTGGCAGAGGTCTGTGGTGCTGGACATGCATTGCCCTTCCAAGTTCTCCTTGGTCGGGGCAGTGGCTATTTGCTTGTACTGCCATATAGGTCACACTTGCAACTGGGCCCTGGCGTTCCACCACCGTGGGGTGTATGGGTGGGTGCTGCATTACGGTAAGGCCTGCGTGTGGCCTGCTTTCGATTTATTTGCGACTTTTGTGGCTTAACCGGTTCCCGACTGGCCGCCGCAGTTTTACTGTGGCAGAATGGCTCCCCTGGGCGAACCACTGTACATCGCCCCTAAGATGCTGTAGGAGGCGCACGCCCGCAGCGTGTGACCGGAGCCGATGCAAGTCACTGCCAGGCGCGATGACCCGTGACAGAGAGAGCACTGGGATATGTGTGTGTAAACACATAGATCCCAGTTCTCTCAGGAGAGAGGAGACAGATCATGTGTTCATACTAAGTATGAACACCGATCTCTCATCTCCCCTAATCAGTCCCATCCCCTCACGGTTAGAACACACCTAGGGAACACAGTTAACCCCTTGATCGCCCCCTGACATTTATACAGTAATCAGTGCATTTTTATAGCACTGATCGCTGTATAATTGTCATTTGTCCCAAAAATGTGTCAAAAGTGTCCAAACTGTCCGCCGCAATATCGCAGTCCGGATAAAAATCGCAGATCACCGACATTACTAGTAAAAAATATATGTAGCGGACCCCCCAAAATTTGGGGTCGCTATTCCTAAACTTAGCGGCTAGCGTGAGCAAATTTTTTGAGTGCCTTTGCTGTATTTGTGGATTTTATCAATAAACCAGCATCCTTTGCAGAGTGCGGCCATCCAGAATATTTTTCCTTCCTCACCTAATTTTGTGCAGAGCCAGCACCTGTGTGTACTTGGAGTGGGGCGGAAGCATTACATGGATTCAGAGGCTTCAGAGCGGTGATCTTTTTTCATAGCGTGAGCAAATAGTAAGGCTCAGGCTGTTGAAATTCTTTCAACAAAAAAACAAAAATTGGGATATGTATTATAGCAAAAATTAAAAGACATTGGGGGTTATTTACGAAAGGCAAATCCACTTTGAACTACAAGTGCAAACTACAAGTGCAAAGTACACTTGAAATTGCACTGAAAGTGCACTTGGAATTTCAGTCGCTGTAAATCTGAAGGGTAGATCTGAAATGAAGGGAAGGTTTGCTGATTTTACAGTATCATCCAATCATGTGCAAGCTAAAATGCTGTTTTTTATTTTCCTTGCATGTCCCCCTCGGATCTACAGCGACTGCACTTCCAAGAGCACTTTCAGTGCAATTTCAAGTGCACTTTGCACTTGTAGTGCAAAGTGGTTTAGCCTTTAGTAAATAACCCCCATTGTCTTTTTTTTCAAAATTGTCGCTCTTCTTTTGTTTATAGCGCAAAAAAAAAAAACACCAAAAGAAAGCTCTATTTGTGGAAAAAAAAGGAAGTCAATTTTGTTTGGGTGCATCGTTGCACGACCGCGCAATTGTCAGTTAAAGCGACGCGGTGCCGTTTCGCAAAAAATGGTCATAGAGCAGCCAAATGTTCTGGGGCTTAAGTGGTTAACACACTCCAATCACACCAAAGTCGCAGGGGAGTAGTGCAGGAACCTTTTTTTTGTTGCTTCTACTTGAGTCACATGGATTAAGATGGCACCCATTGAAACAAATGTGTTTAACTTGCCATGTGACTTTATGGAGGAGGTTTACTAAAACTGGTGCGCACAGAATCCAGTGCAGCTTGTTCAATTAAGCTTTGACAATAAGCCCTGGTTCACACTGGTGCTTTTTGACATGCCATTTGACGGCAATTGCACCATCCTAATCGGTGCACCGCTGCATTTGCGGTGCTGCACCGATTTCAAAAAGTAGTTTCTGTACTACTTTTTGCGATTTTGGCCCGCGATTTACATTGACATCTGTGCAGAAACTGCACAGATGTCTCTGTAATCGTGGCCGAAATCGGGACTGACAAGCGGCAGTGAAATTGTGCGAGTTCAGCTGAACTTGCACGGCTTCATTCCCGCAGCCCAGTGTGAACCTGGGCTAAGCCCTGGTTCACACTGACTGTGGGAATGAAATCGTGCAAGTTCAGCTGAACTGCACGATTTAATTCCCGCATGTCAGTCCCAATTTCGGGGGCGATTTCAGAGGCATCTGTGTGGGTTTCTGCACAGATGTCAATGGAAATTGCACCCCGAAATCACCAAAGGTAGTACAGAAAGAGCCGCACCGATTTGGACGGTGCCATGTCGAATCGCATGCTAAATCGCATCAATGTGAACCAGGGCTAAAACCTAGAAGCTTATTGGTTACTATGCACAGCATCACCAGCTTATGTGTGCACCAGTTTTAGTAAATCCCCCTCTATGTGTTGCAGTGTGAAATGGGGCTTATAAAAGACCCCATGACAGGAGTAAAGAAAGAGCCCCTGGATCAGTGGGAAGGGCCCCAGGACTGGTCAGAAGGGCCCTAGGTCCGGAGGAAAGGGCCCAGGGACTGATGGAAAGGGCCCTGGCGGTCACGGGGGCCCTTTATGATTTCTTGCACTAGGGCCCTGAAGGTTTTAGTTAAGCCTCTGGACTTGAGCAAGCTTGTTCATAAAAAAAAAGGACCAAAAAAAATGAAAAAAATTAACTACAAAGAACTGTACTTATTTAATTCCAGCCTTCAATTAAAAGAATACTCACATTTGTTATGTGTAGAAATGTAGTTTATAATTTGCCTTCAAACAGTTCATAGCTTTGTGTAAATTTTTAGGATTTAGTAATACATTTCTTTGGTTCCTTTCCTTTACCCCATCATTACACAGAGCTGGGTGCCCCCCTCCCCCCCTTCCATCTCCGATGGCTGCAACCTACAGATCTGCAGGGGTGGGGGAGACCCCCAGCTGTATGTATTAAGGAGGCTAAGGAGGGGGGTAGGGGAATTTTTGCTAAATTCTTAACATGTATTTTAATCCTCTATGTTGACCACAATCTTAGAAGGTCAGAAGTTTGCATTAAAAGCAGAACTAAACGTTCTCAATCTTCGTGAACTATTTTTAATCCTTAAGCCGCTAGCCTTAGTAAATAGGTAGGAAAGAATATCATATTTACTTGTTTTAACCTTCCTAGCGGTATTCCCGAGTCTGGCTCGGGGTTAAATTTCAGCACCAAAAGCGGTAACCCCGAGCCAGACTCGGGCTGCATCGCAGTGATCCAGGCAGAGTTACTTACCTTGTCCCCTGGATCCTGCGATGTCTCCCCGCTGTGTGATCGAGTTGTCTCCTCGCTCGATTCACACACTGCCGAGTGCCGCCGAGCTCCGTTCCCTGCGACGTTACGACGCACGGGGGCGGAGATCAGCGCCAAATTCAAAAAAGGTAAAACACAGTATACATACAGTACACTGTAATCTTACAGATTACATTACTGTATGTAATAATTACACACCCCCATTGTCCCTAGTGGTCTGCCCAGTGTCATGCATGCACTTTTATATAATGAAAACTTTTCTTTCTGCCTAGAAACTGGAGATTGTCCAAAGCAACCAAAAAGTGTCCCTTTATGTCAAAAGTGGTTTTAGACCAGCTAAAAAACAGCGATAATAAATTAGAATCACTCGCAGAATTAAGCGATAGCGATTTGTGGGGAAATTCGTCATCAAACACTGAAAAACACTTTTATTATTATTATTATATTATTTGTTATAATTATTTTATAGTTATTTATTTTATTATAATGTATAATTTTGTTTTTTGAACTTTATCATACCCGGGATGTCTACTAGACTTTGGTTTGGACAGATTTAAGTGAGTTATTCCTAAGAATTACAGGCCTGCAATATAAAACGCCAAATTTCCATGCAGAATAATGGTACCGCTTTCAGCACCTAAAATCTGACAGAATCATACCGCCAGGGAGGATAACCCTTTTTTTTAGTAAACCGCATTTTGTTTATACTCTGTAAGAAAATGGCATAATGTGCTAGTATGCATTGCATACTAGCATATTATCAAATATTTACCTTAGAACAAAGCTATGCAGTGGTGCGATGTCACCACTGAAGGCTCTTCCATCGTCATCCGGTCTTCTTTCTGAATTTGAATCCTTCGGCCGTCTAATTGGTGGCGCTGCATGTGCACGGGATTCACAGACGACCGTACAAACCGTATAAGTTTAAGAGATATTCACTGCGCCTACAGGTAAGCCTTATTATAGGCATAACTGTAGCTACAGGTAAGAAAAAAAAATGGCTTAACTTTCACTGGAGGTAGGCCTAGGCTAAAATAATGGGCATTTATTTTCTTTCATCTGGAGGTAGGTGGAGGGGCTTCCTCAGCTAAGCACACACTCCTGCCAGCGTGCCTAAGGTAAGGGCATATGGATTCCAGAAATAAGTAAATGTACATGAATCATCTGCCTAGGGTTGCCACCTCACCCTTTAAACCAAAAAACATATGAATTACACAGGTTCTGAGGCTAATTTAAAACAGATAAGGCACCAAGTGAGTTTAATTACCACCTTAATCAGACACAGAACCTGTGTAATTCATATGTGTTTGGGTTTGAAGGGATGAGGTGGCAACCCTACATCTGCCCTTACTCAAGATGGCCATGACTAGAAATGCTAGGGGGGTGTTTTTCAAAGCGATTTCTCAACAAAATAAAGCATGGAGACATGGATGGGTGGTGGGTTTGCTTTGAATATAATGAATTAAACAGTTGTAGCAAAGTCCCAGGCCTCCTTCGGTCTAATGAGAACCTCCAGGGCCAGAGATAGTTGACATCCTTCTGTATGTAGTGGGTTGTGAGGCATAATGAGTGTAAAGATGGTGAAAGTCATTGGGCGCCAGACACTTCTTGGATGTAAAAGAGGTTTTATTTCTCTTAACAGTCCTTTTTTGTATTTGGGGGGGGGGGGGGAGAGGGTTAGGGCCAGGACACCCTTAGATTGTTGCAAACTCAATTAGCAGACTCAGAGACTTCAATAGGAGGACAGCCGCGCAGGGAAAGTCATCCAGGAAGAAGCCATCTGCATGTGCAGGAATGCTGTCTCCTATGGCAACAGTCTTTAACAGTTCCTAACATAAAGCGTAACAGTTCTTTCAGCTTCACTACAACTTCTCCTTGTAGTTCTTCCATACACTAAGCTCCCGGTCTCTCACTAGACCCTCTGATTGACAGCCACTGAATTCATTGAGCTCCTCCAATCTTCACGGTGGTATCTTCCTTAGGCGTCACCCCCACTTCTCTGCTGGGTCCCTAGCTTGGAACTCTAGATACCTCTCAAGCTTCACCCACGCTGGCCTGCTCAGTCCCCCTAGCTTGACACACAAGGCTGCTCTGCAAGCGTCACCTCTGCTGGCTGGGTCACTGGCTTGATTCCCACTGAAGTTTCCTGATTTTTCACCATCCCCATCTGGTGAGAATGTTGCTCCGGTACTTGCTTCATTTACTCACTGTGGTCCCTGGTAATAAGGTGGATGTGGTCCCTTAGTGGCAACAGCTTCCCCTCTACCTCCGACCACGACAGGTTCTCCGCCAGGCAGAACCGGCACTTTTGGTTGGACTGCAAGCCGCAATCCCAACCCTGCGCGGCTCTCTTGCTTCTGGATAGGCCCTCAGACAGCCTAGCAGCCAGATGAGCCCGGGATAGGGCCAATCTCTGGCCTAGGAGACCGGGCACCCAGACAGCCGCCCAGGTGGTACAGAACATAAATCACCTGACTCCACCTGAATATATAGGTTCTCCCAGCAGGCCAAGGGATTCAAGAAAACCCCTGCCCATTAGCTGAGATACCCCACATACCCATAACCTGACCTTGGGTTGCCCTTCTCATATCTAGTACCACCAAGTACCCGGCCACCTAGTGGTAGAAGAGAAAAGTACAACAAGGCCAAATTCAGGGAGAAATCAATAGATGTCTATCAATCAACCAGGATAACTACTCCTGGCAAGTAAATTTGTGCGGAGCTCCCTGCCTAAACTACAGGGTGCTACATCGTGTTTTCAGTTTGTTGTGCTTAGATACAGTTTGGTCCGGTTTAAGAAATGACTGATTTTATATTTACTAACTGCAAAGCAAAACACACCAAATAGTTTCACTTTAATGAAAAGATACATTAACAGTCAGTAAGAAAATGATTGATGTAAAGAACTCTCTCTCAGTGGCGGTGCGTCCATAGAGGGCACCGGAGCGCCGCCCCCTCTCGCTCCCGCACCGCCACTGAAAGACAATGCACAGATTCATGCATTGCATGAATCTGTGTATTGTCACCGCTGCCGCGCTGCCCACTATACATATGGCCGGCCTCCTGGTGAGCGCCGGCCATATGAATTAGAGCGGCGGCCGGCGGTGGGTGTAACTTGGAAGTGCCTATCAGAGCCAGCGGCTCTGATAGGCTTTCAGAATACAGCTCTCACGCTGTATTCGGCTTCCAAAAACTCCTCCCAGGTACGCACGGGGGTGCATTCCTGGAAGAAGACTGTGTGGAGGTTTCAGCCAATCAGGTTCACCGGATCTGGTTACCGGTAACCTGATTGGCTGAAGCGACATCGAGGGCGGGAGAACACATCGAGGACGGCGCGGACCGAGGAAGGTAAGTGCAGGGTTGGGGGGGGGGGGACAGGCTGCATTTGGGGGACAAACTGGCTGAATATGGGGGACAAACTGGCTGCATTTGGGGGGAACTGGCTGAATATGGGGGACAAACTGGCTGAATATGGGGGGAACTGGCTGAATATGGGGGACAAACTGGCTGAATATGGGGGGAACTGGCTGAATATGGGGGACAAACTGGCTGAATATGGGGGGAACTGGCTGTATATGGGGGACAAACTGGCTGAATATGGGGGGAACTGGCTGTATATGGGGGACACGCTGGCTGCATTTGGGGGGAACTGGCTGTATATGGGGGACAAACTGGCTGCATTTGGGGGGAACTGGCTGTATATGGGGGACACGCTGGCTGCATTTGGGGGAACTGGCTGTATATGGGGGACAAACTGGCTGCATTTGGGGGGAACTGGCTGTATATGGGGGACAAACTGGCTGCATTTGGGGGAACTGGCTGTATATGGGGGACAAACTGGCTGCATTTGGGGGGAACTGGCTGTATATGGGGGACAAACTGGCTGCATTTGGGGGAACTGGCTGTATATGGGGGACAAACTGGCTGCATTTGGGGGGAACTGGCTGTATATGGGGGACAAACTGGCTGCATTTGGGGGGAACTGGCTGTATATGGGGGACAAACTGGCTGCATTTGGGGGAACTGGCTGTATATGGGGGACAAACTGGCTGCATTTGGGGGGAACTGGCTGTATATGGGGGGGGGGAACTGGCTGCATTTGGGGGGAACTGGCTGTATATGGGGACAAACTGGCTGTATATGGGGGCACACTGGCTATATATATGGGGACACACTGGCTGTATATGGGGGCACACTGGCTATATATATGGGGACAAACTGGCTATATATGGGGGCACACTGGCTATATATATATATATGGGGGCACACTGGCTGTATATGGGGGCACACTGGCTGTATATGGGGGCACACTGGCTGTATATATATGGGGGCACACTGGCTGTATATGGAAACAAACTGGCTGTATTTGAGGGGGCAAACTGGTGGCGTTTGGGCACAGTGGCTGCGTTTAATGGGCACAGTGGCGGCAATTGATTTTTTTTTTTTTCAGTTTGTTTGCGCCCCCCCCAAAAATTTTGAGCACCAGCCGCCACTGCTCTCTCTTACTGGAATTGCAAGGATAAACCTTTAAGTATTGGGCCTTTCCCAACGGGTTTTAGCATTTGTAAAATGCCAATGAATCTTTAACTGTATCTTTAACCTTATCCCTGTATTCTGGTAATTACTTCTCATAGTCATACCGCATTCCTCATAAAACAAACAATGTCTGACAGAGACATATTGCTAGAGGTGTAGGAAGTGACTCAAATATGAACTTTACAGAGATATAAAACTTCTTGAGACCAGTCTCCTGTCGTCTTGGAAGCAGTAGCACTCAGGATGTGAAAGGGCAGCACCAGAAGCTAATAAGGCCCTGCTACATGTACATAGTTGCCAACATTGGAAAAAAGAAATCGGGGACACTTTTCTGCAAGTAGGCGGAGCCTTGATTTAATTAGGGGGCGGGGCATGCATTTGTGGATGAGAGGCTGGGAGAAAAACGCGCAGAAAAATGGGTGTGGTTTACGTTGAATCATGGGCGTGGCTTAAATGGGCGTGGTTAAGAAGGGGCGTGGTTAAGGACACACACACACAGAGAGACCCAGCGAGAGAGAGCGAGAGAGAGAGACCCAGCGAGAGAGAGCGAGAGAGAGAGACCCAGCGAGAGAGAGCGAGAGAGAGAGACCCAGCGAGAGAGAGCGAGAGAGAGAGGCCCAGCGAGAGAGAGCAAGAGAGAGAGACCCAGCG
This sequence comes from Rana muscosa, assembly GCA_029206835.1. Lineage (NCBI taxonomy): Eukaryota > Metazoa > Chordata > Amphibia > Anura > Ranidae > Rana > Rana muscosa. Next base: position 103,666,744 of record CM055125.1, read on the forward strand.
AGAGAGAGCGAGAGAGAGAGACCCAGCGAGAGAGAGCGAGAGAGAGAGACCCAGCGAGAGAGAGCGAGAGAGAGACCCAGCGAGAGAGAGCGAGAGAGACCCAGCGAGAGAGACCCAGCGAGAGAGACCCAGCGAGAGAGACCCAGCGAGAGAGACCCAGCGAGAGAGACACACACACACACACACACACACACGATAAAAATAACCGCCCCACCCAAAAAAACAACAGAAAAAAAAAAACCCCACAGCAAAAAACGAAAAAGGAGCACTTTACTATTTGCAGCCTACTAGTCAGTGACTCAGTCCAGTCAACCCTCCACGTGGCGCCGGCTCGGCTGCAGTGTCCGCGACCTAATTTGTCCCCAGGGGGTCGTCACCCACTTGACTTCCAATCTTGAACTGCCCCCCCCCAAAAAAAAAAAAAAAAAAACCCCAGGATAACCCCCCCGGCCCCCCCCCCCAGAAAAGAAAAAAAAAAAAGGGGGACTCAGTTCCGAGTACTTACTTGGCTTCCGAGGCTCGGTTCCTCCTAGGCAGTCCGGAACAGTCCTCCAGTCCTCCTCCTAAAAGTCCTCCTCCTAAAAGTCCTCCTACGCAGCTGCAGTACGCACGTCCTGAACACACGTCCTCCTCCTCTCTCTCTATCCAACGGACTGGGCTCTGATTTGCGCGGGCTGCGTGGTAAGTTAACTAGCCACGCCCCCTTGCAATAGTACTGCAAATAAGAATACAGAGCGAGAGCATGTGTCCTCCTTGTCCAATAGAAGACAACAGGAGGACAAAAATGAGGCGGGGGAGGATATTCTGAGAGGATAGGGAATGACTAACCGCAGCGCTTAGCGATGGGCGGGACATTGTATTTTAGATGGCCGGGACAAATTTCAGATGCCCGGGACTACTCTTAAAATTCGGGAAAAAAAACGGGAAACAATATGTACGGGACAAGACTCACAAATCCGTGAATGTCCCGGGAAATCCGGGACTATTGCCAACTATGCATGTATATATACTGAAAGGGAACACGCTGACAGAAGTAGAGAGTGTAGTGTGAAGAGCTGTGCTGCCGCTCCCTTATTGTCCAATCAGAAGATAGTGGGCAGGAAGATGATATCCCTATAAGCTGAAATCCGGGCTGAAGAAAAGGTCACCCGTGCACTGGGGCCCCCTGAATTGCAAGGGTTAAATGCTTGTCTAGGGGGAGAGGAATAAAGTAAAATACTTTGCTCATTCCTTACTTCTGCAGGATTCTTCCTCTTCATTAGACCTCTCTCCCCAGCAGCTCCTCTTCACTGGTTGAGCGGTCACAGCTCTCTGATGTCATCACTTACAATGTTCACCATTTTATGCAATGTTTTAGAGGGTCCAAGTGGAGAAGAGTGCTGGAGGAGCAGGAAATCAGGTAAGTATTTGACCCTATTTATCATCCCGTGGAGAAAATGAACATTTAGGACTGGTTTACACATATGCAAATTGGATGCGTCTTTTTCCCGCATCCAATTCGCATGGAAGGAGAGAGACAGAAATTGCCGCTCCAGGCAGGTCTAGCTTGGTTGCAGTCTTTCTCTCAGGAACTGAGGGTGCTGACAATGCACATGGCAATTAAGAACAAAAGAGGATTAGGACAACCGCACTCCAATCCAACATGGCTTTATTGTAAAAATGGAAACAGGCACTACAAGTCACAGCAACGAACCAAGGACAGCTGTTCTAGGTTCGTTGCTGTGACTTGTAGTGCCTGTTTCCATTTTTACAATAAAGCCATGTTGGATTGGAGTGCGGTTGTCCTAATCCTCTTTTGTTCTTATTCGCATGACAGGAGAGTGTGCCCGGCTCTCAATGGAGCCGGTTCAAACAACTCCAGGGCGGCCGCGGTCGGCATTTGAAAAGGGTCCTGCGTGTCTTTGGTTCCGATTCAGGTGTGAATTCAGGCCAAAATTCAAACCTGATTCGCACCTGAAACCGTGAACAGGGACCCCCTTCTGTGACCTGCAGCCATGTGAACCCAGCCTTAAGTATTGCAGTGCAATAGGGAGCCACACTGCAACAGGTAACTTTTTCTTCAGCTCAGGTTCAAGCTTTAGGGCTCATTCTCACATGCAGCAGCTCTTGCTGGCTCCCGAAAAGAGATCTGTGGTGGATTACTTTTCAGAGGGTGTTTGGCAGGTGGTGAGAAAAGTGATATGTCACCTCATCACCACTTGTTTTAGGCCAAACCACCCGCATTGCATGCTATTTCAGAGTGGTAGTGGCATTACCCCAAACACTGAAGCCAGTTGTGTTCATCGGTGGTACCACCCACCAAATACGACATGCAGTTTCATTTTTGCCGCAGCCACGAAGCAAAGGCTGCATGTCCTTTTTTAGGTGGGCGGTCACCTAAAACTACTTTTACCACCCCATCCCTTTCCCCAGCTCCCTGTTTGAATGAGCCCTTTAAGCTGAATTCAAGGCAAACATTTAAAAACAAAAATTACATACATATAAGTGATCTGTTTCACCTTCCAAAGGATTTATATTTCTGTTCATCCAGACATGAGTTTTAGGCTGGGTTCACACTTATGTTTCACCCCATCCAATTCGCATGTCAGGAAATTGTGACTAGCTCTCTATGGAGCCGGTTCACACATCTCCGCAGCGGCTCCGGTGAGAATTGCACAGGAGTCCTGTGCTTCTTTTGGTCCATTTCAGGTCCGATTTCAGCCCAAAATTCGGACCTGAAACGGTGAATGAAGACGCACCAGACCCCTGCTGTGAGCTGCTGCGTGTTCTAGTGTGAACCCAGTCTTAAAGGAGTTGTAAAGGCAGAAGGTTTTTTATCTTAATGCATTCTATGCATTAAGATAAAAAACCTTCTGTGTGTAGCAGCCCCCGCAGCACCCCCTAATTACTTACCTGAGCCCCATCTCTCTCCAGTGATGTCCACGATCCCCCCAGCCATCCAGGACACTCCTCCTGATTGGCTGAGACAGACCAGCAGCGACATCGGCTCCCGCGGCTATCAATCAAAGTCAGTCAGCCAATGAGGGGAGAGATGGGCGGGGCCAGGCCGGGGCTCCGTGTCTGAATGGACACACAGAGCCAGTGGCGGCGGGTGCTCAAAATTTTTTTGGGGGGCGCAAACAAACTAAAACTATCTGAAAAATACTGAAAAAACACATCAATTGCAGCCACTGTGCCCATCAAATGCAGCCACTTTGCCCATCAAATGCAGCCACTGTGCCCTTCATATGCAGCCACTTGTGCCCATCATATGCAGCCACTTATGCCCCATCAAATGCAGCCACTTGTGCCCATCATATGCAGCCACTTGTGCCCCATCAAATGCAGCCACTTGTGCCGGTCATATGCAGCCACTTGTGCCCGTCATATGCAGCCACTTGTGCCCTTCATATGCAGCCACTTGTGCCTGTCATATGCAGCCACTTGTGCCCTTCATATGCAGCCACTTGTGCCTGTCATATGCAGCCACTTGTGCCCCATCAAATGCAGCCTCTTGTGCCGGTCATATGCAGCCACTTGTGCCGGTCATATGCAGCCACTTGTGCCTGTCATATGCAGCCACTGTGCTTCCCCCAGCCCACTCGCTCACTGACTGCCTGGCACTTACCCCATCTTGGTGAGGCATCAGGCAGCAGGTGACGGTCCGCTGCTGGCTGAGGGGCTGACTCAAAGGAGGGAGGGGCTAGGAGCAGCAAAGGGGGACCCGAGAAGAGGAGGTCCCGGGCTGCTCTGTGTAAAACCAACTGCACAGAGGAGGTAAGTATTACATGTTTGTTTTTTTTTTTTTTTTTTTTTTTAAAGGAGCCTTTACAATCACTTTAAAGATCTCTGCCACACAGGGCCCATTTACACTGTTGCATTTTAATGCATACATTGGAACATGCTAAGACCTCATGTGTCCAACTTCTACATAATAAAAATAGTGTCTGTGCCCATCTCAGCCCTGGGGAGTGCAGAGCGCTCCATAGTGTGCTTCCAGCATGGAGGCCAAGCTGTTACTGCTTTGGGCCTTGTAATAATGATCAGGAGCTGGGAGGACCAGCTAGCTACTGATCACGTGATTACTGTGATAGCCTGTAATTAGCTACAGGCATACCCCACTTTTAAGTACACAATGGGGACCAGAGCATGTATGTAAAACGAAAATGTACTTAAAGTGAAACAATACCTTTTTTCACTTCTAGGGTGTAGTGGGGGGTCAGGGGGTCTCAGGAGCTGTAGTGGGGGTGTCAGGGGCTGTAGTGGGGGTGTCAGGAGCTGTAGTTGAGGTCTCATGGGCTGTAGTGGGGGTGTCAGAGGCACACTGGAACAGGGCGGGCTATGCTCTCGGAGCTTCAGCTCCTTCTACTGCGGCTGCAAAATGTCTGTACAGTACTTGTGAGGCATTTTACATACACTCGCGGGTATGTCCTTACTCGCGAGTGTATGTAAAGTGAGTGTACTTAAAGCGGGGTATGCCTGTATAACAGTGATCACTCACAAAAAACCTATCCGTGTACTCTCGTCAGGGCCAGATTAAGAGCATCATGGGCCTGGTGCTGAGGATTTTGGCGGGCCTTTTTATGGAAACAAAATGAAAATGCAAACAATTTTTCGCTAAAACAAATTAAAATATACTCTCACCAGTAATACCAGCCGTGCAGCAGCAACACCACCTGCTATGCAGTCTCTCACCAGCAGCAACATAGGGAGCCCACATTTCCAAACTGCCATTCAGGGACACCCCCCTTCACAAAAAAAGATGAAGGTGGGGGGTGTAGTCTCGGGGGCTGATGGGGAAATCGGCAGTGGGGGTGATTTGTTAGGCAAATGGCTGGTGTTAGCACTTAAAATCATCTTGACACCATGTGTGATATGGTGTCAGGATGATCAAATTCCATTATTTCTATTACTACATTGTAATATATAGTGAAATAGTTCAACTCACCATAATGCCGAATCAGCTTGTCACTTGCCACCAGATGCAGCTTGTTACCTTGCCACCCATAGCCTGCCACCAGATGTAGTGTATCACTTTCCACAGCTGCCTGCCACCAGATGCAGCATGTCACCTGCCACCAGCAGCCTGCCACCAGATACAGTGTGCCACTTGCCACCAGCAGCCTGTCACCAGGTACCGTGTGCCACTTGCCACCATATAGTGTGCCACTTGACACCAGCAGCCTGCCACCAGATACAATGAGGCCCCTTGCCACCAGATACAGTGTGCCACTTGCCACCAGATGCAATGTGCCACTTGCCACCCACAGCCTGCCACCAGATACAGTGTGCCACTTGCCACCAGCAGCTTGACACCAGATACAGTGTGCCCCTTGCCACCATATAGTGTGCCACTTGCCACCAGCAGCCTGCCACTAAATACAGTGTGCCACTTGCCACCAGCAGCCTGCCACCAGATACAGTGTGCCACTTGCCACCTGCAGCCTGCCACCAGATACAGTGTGCCACTTGCCACCCACAGCCTGCCACCAGATACAGTGTGCCACTTGCCACGCAGCAGCCTGCCACCAGATACTGTGTGCCACTTGCCACCAGCACCTTGCCACCAGATATAGTGTGCCACTTGCCACCAGCAGCATGCCACTAAATACAGTGTTCCACTTGCCACCAGCAGCCTGCCACAAGATACAGTGTGCCACTTGCCACCCACAGCCTGCCACCAAATACAGTTTGCCACTTGCCACCAGCAGCCTGCCACCAGATGCAGTGTGCCCCTTGCCACCAGCAGCCTGCCACCAGATACAGTGTGCCACTTGCCACCCACAGCCTGCCACCAGATACATTGTGCCACTTGCCACCCACAGCCTGCCACCAGATACACTGTGCCACTTGCCACCAGCACCTTGCCACCAGATATAGTGTGCCACTTGCCACCAGCAGCCTGCCACTAAATACAGTGTGCCACTTGCCACCAGCAGCCTGCCACAAGATACAGTGTGCCACTTGCCACCCACAGCCTGCCACCAAATACAGTTTGCCACTTGCCACCAGCAGCCTGCCACCAGATGCAGTGTGCCTCTTGCCACCAGCAGCCTGCCACCAGATGCAGTGTGCCTCTTGCCACCAGCAGCCTGCCACCAGATGCAGTGTGCCTCTTGCCACCAGCAGCCTGCCACAAGATACAGTGTGCCACTTGCCACCCACAGCCTGCCACCAAATACAGTTTGCCACTTGCCACCAGCAGCCTGCCACCAGATGCAGTGTGCCTCTTGCCACCAGCAGCCTGCCACCAGATGCAGTGTGCCTCTTGCCACCAGCAGCCTGCCACCAGATGCAGTGTGCCTCTTGCCACCAGCAGCCTGCCACCAGATGCAGTGTGCCCCTTGCCACCAGCAGCCTGCCACCAGATGCAGTGTGCCCCTTGCCACCAGCAGCCTGCCACCAGATACAGTGTGCCACTTGCCACCCACAGCCTGCCACCAGATACATTGTGCCACTTGCCACCCACAGCCTGCCACCAGATACACTGTGCACCTTGCCACCAGGTATAGTGTGCCACTTGCCACCAGCAGCCTGCCACTAAATACAGTGTGCCACTTGCCACCAGCAGCCTGCCACAAGATACAGTGTGCCACTTGCCACACACAGCCTGCCACCAAATACAGTTTGCCACTTGCCAACAGCAGCCTGCCACCAGATGCAGTGTGCCCCTTGCCACCAGCAGCCTGCCACCAGATACAGTGTGCCACTTGCCACCCACAGCCTGCCACCAGATACAGTGTGCCACTTGCCACCCACAGCCTGCCACCAGATACATTGTGCCACTTGCCACCAACAGCCTGCCACCAGATACACTGTGCCACTTGCCACCAGCACCTTGCCACCAGATATAGTGTGCCACTTGCCACCAGCAGCCTGCCACTAAATACAGTGTGCCACTTGCCACCAACAGCCTGCCACCAAATACACTGCCACTTGCCACCAGCAGCCTGCCACCAGATACAGTGTGCCACTTTCCACCCACAGCCTGCCACCAAATAAAGTTTGCCACTTGCCACCTGCAGCCTGCCACCAGATGCAGTGTGCCCCTTGCCACCAACAGCCTGTCACCAGATGCAGTTTGCCACTTGCCACGCAGCAGCCTGCCACCAGATACTGTGTGCCACTTGCCACCAGCACCTTGCTACCAGATATAGTGTGCCACTTGCCACATTATAGTGTGCCACTTGCCACCAGAAGCCTGCCACCAGATAGTGTGCCACTTTCCACTCAGAGCCTGCCACCAGATAGTGTGCCACTTGCCCCCGGATACAGTGTGCCATTTGCCTCCCACAGCCTGCCCCAGATACAGTGTGTCACTTGCCACCAGCAGCCTGCCACTCCCTCCAGGACTCTGCCCCGTACTGGCACTGAAAGGTGGCACTGATGAGCTGGACTAATGGGCAATGATAGGTGGCACTGAGCTGCACTGATAGGTGGCACTGATGAGATGCACTAATGAGCACTGATAGGTGGCACTGAGCTGCACTGATAGGTGGCACTGGCTAGCTGCATTTATGGGCACTGATAGAGGGCACTCACTGAAATGTGGCACTGATAAGATGCACTGATGGGCTGCCTGCACTGAGATAGCCCCCCCCCCCAAAAAAAAGTTAACCACTTAAGGCTTCAGCCAGTACTGTACTAGTACACACTTCTTCTGCACAATTAGACTTATCTGTCTGACAGTGACCTCCCCAGCAGTGGGCCAGCGCTCATGGCTTACTTACTTTAATTTTTACTGTCCTTCTCCTGGCTCTCACAGCACCGCACACACAGCACTCCTTTCGCAAGGCAATCGAGCCTCATAGGACGCCGGGGACGGCCTCTGGATGATGACGTCACGCCGCTGAGACGTCAAGCTCCGCCTACAGTGTTTGTGTTGAGTACTGAAAGGGGAGGAGCACGCTCAGTCTCGGCGCACTGGCACTGCCTGCGCCGCAAGAGGCTCTGCTGTGGATGATAGCCGCGGCTCACGGCCGCTACTCGCGGCCTGCGATTAAATGATGTTCGGCAGACTGACTCAATATTGGGCCTATGAATAATGCAGATGCAGGCTGCAGCTGCCTGCTGCCTGGACAATGTGGATGTATTATATAGCAGCCGACGGCCGGGCCCTGGTGAGAGAGTTTGGGCCTACATTATGATGGGGGCCTGGAGCTGCAGCTCCATCAGCCCCTATGTTAATCCGGCCCTGACTCTCGTTCTCCTTTTAAATGGAGGGAAAAGATATATTGTATCTTTTTTTCCCCTAGTAAGAGAAGATTGTAAAAAAAAAAAAAAGTCTGTGTTTAAAAGAAAAAAAATCATAATAAAAAGATAAAATAGCTATATCAGGGTTTGATGTAGGTTAGTGTTAGGCAGGGTTGCCAACTTTCAGTAAATTTACAAACAGTTTGTAAAATCCATAATTGTTGCATCTGGTAATAAATGTCAGTTACGGACATGCAGCCTACATGTCCGTCATAGACAATCAAGGACAGATGCAAAAAGTATGGATTTTACAAACTGTTTGTAAATTTACTGAAAGTTGGCAACCCTGGTGTTAGGGTCAAGGTTGGGTTCAGTATGTTTAAGGTAGGGTTAAAAAAAGGAAAAAAAATTATACAGTGTTAAGGCACACACGATCAGCAAATCGTATGAAAAATATCACTTTTGAAGCGTTCGTACGATAAGCTGATCGTTAGGACACAGCTTTCGAGAGCCGATCACGACAGTTCATGTGAAATTATCCGGTGGGACAAGCACCAAAAAATTACCAAATTGTACGATTTTCAGTACAGTTGTCGTCCAAAAATACAATACAACACATTACATCACTTCCGAATTTTTATTCTGTCTTGGAGTTTTAGTAACCTTTTTTATTTCTGATGTGAGACTAGCATGCAAAATAAAATGAACAATCATTCATCTGATAATCTCATTATGTTTACCAGGCATAAGTGTATATAAGTAGTAAAAAAAACACAAAACAAAATGCACACTATTGTTTCTTGGCCCTACTACGGGTACACATATAAAATAATATACATATATACGTATGTCATGAATAGGAGAATTTTTTTTTTTTTTTTTTTGGGTGTCATGATGGTGGTAAGAAATATACAGCTATAAAAAAATGTTGTACTATGTTTGGTTATTTTTTCCTTTAATAAAAAAAATAGCAGGAGATATTACCATGAACATTTTCCACCAAATGAAAGCCCAGTTTTTCCCGAAAAAGTTAGAATTCCCCTAAATACACTTGTGATGATGTGTTTAGTGAATCATGCCAAAATTGTGAAACTGCGATCAGATGTTAAGACTTGTTTTACCTTCAGTCATTAAGTGGTTCACTGCCCTTTGACCTGTTTGTCATGAATTAATCCCAGTAATAAATAAGTCCCCCCATCTCCCCATGTCATTAACCATGACAAGGGAATAACATGAAAAGTAAATCACATTTAGCCAGACTTGTTCTATAATGCTGAAGATGTTTCGCAGCTCATGCCTCCACTTGTTCACTTCTTGGTAATCCATTAAGGCCTCACTGGCGCCGCCCCCTCTATCCGCGCCACCCCCCTATATGAGTAATGGATAGATTCATGCATAGCATGAATCTATATACGCCCGCTGCTGCCACCCCCTATTCATGCATCCGGCCCCTTTCAGGGGGTGTTTTTTTGAAGCACCTGATTAGAGCCATAGTCTCTAATAATTTTCAGAATAGGGTGGACTCGTGCCAATAAATATTCGCTTTTCTAACACTAAATTGCCTCTCCGCCAATCAAGAAGCGCGGGTCTGATACCCGTTTCCCGATTGGCTGAAAGATCAGGCGATCCTATTGGGTGCCTAAGAGGAGGGGGATGCATGGCAAAAACCAAACCGCCGTGATCCACACCACAGGAGGAGGAAGACAGCTGCCGGACATGCTGCCTGCCCGCTTAGTAGATGGGGTAAGTGTGGGGCTTTGATGTCCCAACTGTCCTCCAAAGGGGGGGGGGGGTTGCCGCCGACCACACGGGGGATGTCTGTTTGCTGCCTCCCCAAAAATAAAAAATAGAAAAATAAAACCACTGCTTCTTGTGCCAGGACACAGCTGACACAGATTAGAACCGGAGAAGTTCTCTTATCTCCATCTACGCTTATCTGTTAAAATTAATATTATATTCTTATCTTCTAAAGAACGTTGGAAACAACAAAGGGTGCAATACTGATACCATATCTGTTTTTTTCTTTTTAGCACTATTTACTTTAATGTAAGTAGTATTCAAGATAACGTGAATAAATAATTTAAACTCAGCGCTGCTCCTATAAAACGAACATACGTAAAGATAAGATATATAAAATATATAATATATAAAGTGCTCAGTGCTAATATTGTGCAGAAATACAATCAATAAAGTCCATCAAATGAGGAATACTGGGCTGGTAATAAAGTGAAAAAAATTCTCAGGTGGTTTATCGTACTCCCCTCTTGGGTCCTCACTTACCGTAAAGATGTTTGAATACGCCTGTATCAGTATGGTATCTCCCATCCACATATGAATACGCCTGTATCAGTATCAGTGGCGGTGCATCCATAGTGGGCGCAGGAGCGCCGCCCCCTCTCTCCTGCACCCGTCACTGAACAATAGATAGATTCATGCATTGCATGAATCTATCTATTGTCGCCGCTGCTGCCCACTATTCAGGTGTCCGGCCTCTTGTCGAGCGCCGCCCATCTGAATTACAGTGATGGGGGTGTTTTGGAAGTGCCGGATTAGAGCCATAGGCTCTAATAGGCTTCCTGATTAGAGCCTGTGGGCTCTAATAGGCTTCCAAATTGTTAAGCAGCAGGCACACTGCTGTGCGTTCTCTGCTTACATAGTGCTGTGTTAGGGAATCGCTTCCCTAACACTGACCCGCCTCTCAGCCAATCAGGTGCACCAGGTCTGGTTACCGGTCACCTGATTGGCTGAAGCGACAGGCGCTGTGACACAGCGTCACAGTGTCATAGCAAAAGACGGAAGAGGACGGGAGAAGGGAGAAGACATTGAGGACTCAAAGGACAGCTTTGACCGAGACAAGTAAGTGCCGGGCAGGGGGCACACATTTGATGGGGCGAATCTGGCAGCACACTGGCGGCATTTGATGGGGCAAACTGGCCGCACACTGGCGGCAATTGATGGGGCAAACTGGCAGCACACTGGCGGCAATTGATGGGCACACTGGTAGCATTTGATGGGGCAAACTGGCAGCACACTGGTGGCATTTGATGGGGCAAACGGCAGCACACTGGCGGCATTTGATGGGGCAAACTGGCAGCACACTGGTGGCAATTGATGGGCACACTGACAGCAACTGCTGGGCACACTGGCAGCAATTGATTGGGCAAACTGGCAGCACACTGGAGGCAATTGATGGGTACACTGGCAGCACACTGGTGGCAATTGATGGGCACACTGACAGCAACTGCTGGGCACACTGGCAGCAATTAATGGGGCACACTGGCAGCACACTAGCGGCAATCAATGGGCACACACTTGTAGCAATTGATGGGGCACACTGGCAACAATTGATGGTTACAGTAGCTGCGTTTGATGGCACAGTGGCTGCGTTTGATGTTTTTTTTTTTCAGTTTGTTTGCGCCCCCCAAAAAATTTTGAGCACCAGTCGCCACTGATCAGTATGGCATTTCCCATCCACAGAAGGGGTAGATGTTGCTGGTCTTTAAGGAGGGAGGTCTCCTAATCTCCACCAAAGTAATTATGGACCCGTACAGTTGATCTGGGTCCTCCAAGTTTAAACGATCAATGTGCATCTGTTGTATCAAAGTTAAGGAATGAGGAAAGAAGAGGTATATAGTGTAATACTGCAAAATGTATTTAAAAGGTTCATAGATTATTACACTTACTGTACATTAAAACCCTAAAAACATGCAAAATTGCCGCCTTGACATACAAACAGCCTTCACAGATTCTCCTTAGCTTGACGCATTTCGCCCCTCCCACTGGGCGTCATCAGAAGCTTATGGAGTCTGTGATTGGCTGTCTTTTATACTCTGAGTACCTCCTACTACACCCAGCGGCGGATGTGTCACTTCCGGTTCCGGCGGAAACCGGAAGTGATAATAATTTTAACTGCGCCATCAATGAGAGTAGTGGGAGTCATTGGGTGTAGTAGGAGGTACTCAGAGTATAAATGACAGCCAATCACAGACTCCATAAGCTTCTGTAGCACACAGACCCCTCTTTCTTACCTTTGGCTCACTTGTAGGAAAAGGGGCACACCATGCCACATGCCCATACCCTCCTGTGTGAAGAGGTTGAGTGGTGTAATGTACCTGGGTCTTTATGGTCAGGTTCTCCAGAGAATGGTTCCCGTCTTCACTGCAATAAAGACAAGTCTCTATTCCCCAATAACTCCAAGGTCCACACCAATTGCAACTCCAACGCAGAGTTTATTTTCTCTTATGCATAGTCATTTAGAACGGAAAGGTTGGAGGAAGATCAGGACAGCAAGAGGTGTTGGAGTAGGTCCAGGCACAAACGAATACTTATTCACTACCCATATTTTCAGGTATTCTCAGCTCATCCGGATAGTCTCCCATTAAAGTGGATCCTAGCAGCCGGAGTGATGCTCGAATTAGATTACACACAGTCTCTGCACAAACTCTGCCACAGATCTGGTGAATGTTAGGTCTCTGCCACAGACCTGGTGAACGATGGGTCTCTGCCACAGACCTGGTGAACGATGGGTCTCTGCCACAGACTTGGTGAACTTTAGGTCTTTGCCACAGACCTGGTGAACGATGGGTCTCTGCCACAGGCCTGGTGAACGTTAGGTCTCTGCCACAGACCTGGTGAATGTTGGTTCTGGTATTAGGCCTCTATCAGGAAGATGACATCCCTCCAGAGAGTTACCGGGCCCCTTCCTTCACTGTGATCTCTCACCAGTCCCTCGGAACGGTCCTCCCCTGGCCTCCTCTTCTAGATACGGGTTTCCACGCAAGGCAGCACCCTGGGATTCCTCCTCCCTTCGTGGGTTCCAACCGAAGGTGCTGGACCCAAGGCCTCCAGTTGCATCCCCAGGGCTAAAGGTGCCTGGGACTGATCCACCAAATGTACCGGACCAGGAACTCCACCCCAGGGCTAAAGGTGCCTGGGGTGGCCACGAACAGAATCACACACTCCCGGGGTTAGACTCCCGGGAATTCACCCCCTACAGACAGGGTCTGCCCATTTTATATCCTCTCCCGGGATGCACAGCAGGCTGACACGCCCACCATACCACCGCCGAGAGGGGACATCCAAGGCACAGCACTGTACCAGCGGTTCAACCCTAGCCTCCGATGGCAGCGCCATCAACAGGCCACAGGGAACTATACACCAGCATCCCACTTGTAGTATAAAATGGGTTTTACAGAACCCTATCAAATAGTGTGTTTGAGTACAACTACCACTCAAACATTCCCTTAGATTTAAAAGCCCCGCTACACTTCTGATGACGCCCAGTGAGAGGGGTGAAACGCGTCAAGATAAGAAGAATCTGTGAAGGCTGTTTGTATGCCAAGGTGGTAATTTTGCACGTTTTTAAGGATTTTAATGTAAGTGTAATAATCTATGAATCGTTTAAATAAATTTTTCAGTATTACACTATATACCTCTTCTTTCCTCATTGCTTAACTTTGATACAACGGATGCACATTAATCGTTTAAACTTGGAGGACCCAGATCAACCGTACGGGTCCATAATTACTTTGGTGGAGGTTAGGAGACATCCCTCCTTGATGACCATCAACATCTACCCCTTCTGTGGATGGGAGATACCTGACTGATACAGGCGTATTCAAATGTGGATGGGAGATACCATACTGATACAGGCGTATTCAAACATCTTTCTGGAAAGTGGGGACCCAAGAGGGGAGTACGATAAACCACCTGACAATTTTTTCACCTTATCACCAGCCCAGTATTCCGCATTTGATGGACTTTATTGATTGTATTTCTGCACAATATTAGCACTGAGTACTTTATATATTATATATATTTATATATCTTATGTTATATGGTGATATAGATTTATGTATGTTAGTTTTATAGGAGCAGCACTGAGTTTAAATCATTTATTCAATTTCCTTGGGGAAATACCTAGCACTCTAGCAGCAGCCCTATTATTATACACTTATATTCATATTTACATTTTCATTACCATAGCGCGGGTTCTTTATTTAATTTCTTCAGTATTCAAGATAACACAATTGTTCATATCTGTACCTGCTACAAAACTTGATTTATTGTTCATATCTTTCCTAATAACAACTGATTGTAAAAAAAAAAACGAAAGAAGTGGCTTGGATAAGCCATGAAATGTCCTTGTCTCTAACCCTAATGCCCTGTACACACGATCGGATTTCCGATGGAATAAAATCCGATGGAATTTAATGTCAAAATTCCGATGAAGCTGTCTTCCATCAGTCTTGCATACACACCATCAGACAAGATTCCGACCGTCCAAAATGCTATGACGTACAACATGTACGACACGTACGACGGCACTATAAATGGGAAGTTCAAATCCAATGGCGCCACCCTTTGGGCTGCTTTTGCTGATTTCGTGTTACCGCATGTTAGTAAAAGTTTGGTGTTAGCCGATTCGCGATTTCAGTCTCCGTGCTTTTCAGTCCGTTACAGCGTGACGAATGTGCTATCTCTATTACGAACGCTAGTTTTACCAGAACGAGCGCTCCCGTCTTCTAATTTATTCTGAGCATGCGTGGATTTTTCTCCGACGTAGTTCCACACAGACGATCGGAATTTCCTATCGTTTTTTTTTTCCATCGGAAAAATTTAAAAAATGTTCTATTTTTTACACCGATGGAATAAAGTCCGATGGGGCCCACACACGATCGTTTTTTCCGATGAAAATTCCATCGTGTGTACAGGGCATAAGGCTTTGTTCACATGGGCTGGGGGGGTGGTAAAACCAGGTGGTTGAGCCACAGCTGCCGACCTGCAACTCATTGGAGTACAAAACAGTGAGAGTTTGAAATCTGGGTTTAGAGATGAGTTGATAGCTTATCTCTAGTCCTCACAGCACAAGTCAAGTTGAATGTGACTGAAGCTGGCCATACACTGATCGCAATTTGGCCGGTTCAGCAGGGACCACCGGAATTTCAATCAGTGTATGGTTATCCCTGCTTGACAGAAGTCGATCGTGTGATCAAGTTCTGTTGTAGGGCCCTAATGGAAAATGTTTTTTATCATCGTCTGCAGCCTGTGATAAATGTATTCTGATAGCAACTGACCTGCTGTCAGAATATGATGTTGCAGTGGGGGGGGGGGGGGATTCCCCTATTCATCTATTCATCTCGCTTATGTGGAAGGAGGAATCTTTTATTTATTTATTTTTTGTCTAGCCTACCAGCTTTAAAAAAAAAAACTGTATGGCCAGCTTAAAGTATAAGTTCACCTTTAGAACATGTTGCATGTTTCACTTGGCCCCTTTCACATGATCCAGATCTGTTTTTCTCAGGAGGGGATCTGTTTGCTGATCCCTGCTGAGCTGAGCAGTGCCAGATCGGATTGGACTTTGCCAGATCGGATTGGACTTTGTCAGATCGGATTGGATTTTGCCAGATCGGATTGGATTTTGCCAGATCGGATTGGAGGCAGGCGGGTGTAAATGGACACAAGTAAGTTTACATGTGCTGCTTCATAAACAAGAATGGAGAGTCCGATCAGATCCACCTGAAAAACAGACTGGAGGACCTGATCTAACTGCTCGTGTAAAAGGGGACTTGGGGTGGAACATGTTACACATTCCAGCTCTTGCTCCCCCCCCCCTCCCTATGGCTGTGGATCTTCTCCCTGCACCCACTGTCAAAATTTTCAAACAGGAGCTCCACACACACAGCTGCACCATCCATTCACAGAATTCTGTGAATGGATGAACTACAAGTACCGTTGGCCACTGTGGTTGAAGGCTTATAGTTCTCAATGGACTGCGAGGGCGCTGGTGAGCACTCTCGTAGTCCATTGATTCTTCCTGCCATTCAGAAACTGCCTGCCCGTATCGGAGGTATGGGCAGACAGTGAGTGTACTGAGAGTCTGCAAGATCCTTACAGGCTGAAGAGTAAAATAGCATACACACTATAAGAAAATTTGACGAAAAAAAGATTGTTCGATTTTCGGATAGTATGTACACAACTTTTGACATCCGATTGAGACTTTCCAAAAGAAAATTTTTAGAGTAGAAAAACTGCAAAAAAAATCTCGGATGTGAACAGTGCTACAAGTGCAAACTACAAGTGCAAAGTGCACTTGAAATTGCACTGAAAGTGCACTTGGAAGTGCAGTCGCTGTAAATCTGAGGGGTAGATTTGAAATGAGTGGAAGCTCTGCTGATTTTATCATCCAATCATGTGCAAGCTAAAATGTTGTTCTTTATTTTCCTTGCATGTCCCCCTCGGATCTACAGCGACTGAACTTCCAAGTGCACTTTCAGTGCAATTTGAAGTGCACTTTGCACTTGTAGTTTGCACTTGTAGTGCAAAGTGGATTTGCCTTTTCGTAAATAACCCCCATAGTGTTATAGATTTTTAGTGCTGCTACTTAAATACTAAATTCCCCAAAACATTTTTGGAACATTAATACAGGTATTAGTGTACCAACATGTGGAATTGATTATTGGTTAGTATAACAGACTATATCAGAAATCGAATACTTAATAAGCCACTGACATTCTCATTTCGTTTTCCTAAAGAATTAACTTATATTGTCAATAGAGCTGCCCCCTCATCCCTATAAACCCGAACACTATTATATTAATTACACAGGTTCTGAGGCTAATTTAATGCAGATAAAGCACCAAGTGAGTTTAATTACCACCTTAATCAGCCACAGAACCTGTGTAATTAATATGTGTTTAAAGGGATGAGGTGGCAACTCTAAGTGTCAATCAGAGATACCGTAGGACACTAGAGAAACACAATCATACTAAAGTCTCCTCCAGTAATTTGTACTTACCATTCCTAGAAGCTGTACAAGTCCCAAAATACAGCAATAAAATGACCAGTCCATGGTGGCAGAGAGATGTTTCCATTTCTGGGTTGAATTCAGCTTAGAAGTCAATATCTGTGTCCTAAATAACTCAGCAGTGCTGCAATCTTTACTGTTTTAGAAGCTTTTGCCCAGAAAGAATAAGGAAACTCAATTTCCAGGAAAACGCGCTTCCTCCTACAGTGTGTCCACCCCTTTCCTCCCACTGAGAAGAATACAGCCTCCTACAGAAAAAACTATGCCAGAGGTGGTGAAAACCTCAACACAACTATTCCCCTCTCTCTGATGGGCAATGACATCTGAGTGCAAAGTGACACAGGCTGCGTGTACACAGTGTGATCAAAACCACACATCTTATGCTATTCATTGTGGAAACACCCATAGAATCATTTCCTCGCTGTTCCATTCTGGTAGTGAGAGTTTATTGTGATAACAAACCCCAGAGGGAAGGCAGAACTTACAATGTCTTTGAAAAAAAATAAAAAAAATAAACATTTTTGCTCTGACGCATTGCGTTAAGTACTACATGCAGCTGAAATAAAGTGCACTTGTCACTCGTCAAATATTGTACTCCAGTTAAGCGTAATCAGTGCAAATCTCCAACATTTTAAGATTCACTCTGCGAAATAAACATAATTAATATATTAAAATCAAATAATCAATATACAATGCTTGCAAAATAAATTAAAGTGCAATTAAAGGCAAACTTTTTTCATTTAGATTGGTCTGAAAATTGCAGCCCCGGGGACAGATGTGGACCTTTGCTTTCCTTTATCCAGCCCTTGGGGCACTATCCCTCCCGCTGATATGAGGGACTATCCTTGCCACTGACACCAACATGGGGCATAATTCTTGCCACTGACACCAACATGGGGCATAATTCTTGGCACTGACACCAACATGGGGCATAATTCTTGCCACTGACACCAACATGGGGCATAATTCTTGGCACTGACACCAACATGGGGCATAATTCTTGCCACTGACACCAACATGGGGCATAATTCTTGGCACTGACACCAACATGGGGCATAATTCTTGGCACTGACACCAACATGGGGCATAATTCTTGGCACTGACACCAACATGGGGCATAATTCTTGCCACTGACACCAACATGGGGCATAATTCTTGGCACTGACACCAACATGGGGCATAATTCTTGGTACTGATACCAACATGGGGCATAATTCTTGGCACTGACACCAACATGGGGCATAATTATTGCCACTGACACCAACATGGGGCATAATTCTTGGCACTGACACCAACATGGGGCATAATTCTTGGTACTGACACCAACATGGGGCATAATTCTTGGCACTGACACCAACATGGGGCATAATTCTTGGCACTGACACCAACATGGGGCATAATTCTTGGCACTGACACCAACATGGGGCATAATTCTTGGCACTGACACCAACAATTGGACACTATTCCTCTTGCTGAGACCAATATTTGGACTCGGAGCATATAAAAATGTTTACTCTCCTGCTGTGCAGTGCGTAAGTCCCAGCATGCTATCAGACTCTAAAACCCTATACACACGATAGGTTTTACTGATGAAAACAGTCCAATGGACTTTTCTCATCGGACAAACCGATCGTGTATGGGCCCCATCTGTCTTTTTTCCATCGGTGATTAAAAATAGAACATGTTTTAAATTTATCCGATGGAAAAAAAAAACGTTGGCAAATTCCGATCGTCTGTGGGGAACTTTATCGGAGAAAAAACCCACGCAAGCTCAGAATCAAGTCGACGCATTCTCAGAAGCATTGAACTTAATTTTTCTCGGCTCATCGGAGTGTTTTACGTCACAGCGTTTGGGACGGTCGGATTTTTGACTGATGGTGTGTAGGCAAGACTGATGGAAGTCAGCTTCATCGGAAATCCGACGGAAAAATCCATCGGATTTTATTCCATCGGATATCCGATCGTGTGTACGGGGCTTGACAGTATCTCACAAAAGTGAGTACACCCCTCACATTTTTGTAAATATTTTATTATATCTTTTCATGTGACAACACTGAAGAAATTACACTTTGCTATAATGTAAAGTAGTGAGTGTACAGCTTGTATAACAGTGTAAATTTGCTGTCCCCTCAAAATAACTCAACACACAGCCATTAATGTCTAAACCACTGGCAACAAAAGTGAGTACACCCCTAAGTGAAAATGTCCAAATTGGGCCCAAAGATTCAACCATTATTTTCCAGCACTGCCTTAACCCTCTTGGGCATGGAGTTTACCAGAGCTTCATAGGTTGCCACTGGAGTCCTCTTCCACTTCTCCATGATGACATCACGGAGCTGGTGGATGTTAGAGACCTTGCGCTCCTCCACCTTCCTTTTGAGGATTCCCCACAGATGCTCAATAGGATTTAGGTCTGGAGACATGCTTGGCCAGTCCATTACATTTAGCCTCAGCTTCTTTAGCAAGGCAGTGGTCGTCTTGGAGGTGTGTTTGGGGTCGTTATCATGTTGGAATACTGCCCTGCAGCCCAGTCCCGAAGGGAGGGGATCATGCTCGGCTTCAGTCCTAAGACTGTTAGAAAAGCAAAAGGGTACACACCGCTCCAAGCTGATAAAAGGTCTCAAACACTGCTGTAAAGAGTCGGGTGCCAGCCTGGGTGAAACGTGTCTGCTGAGTATCCTGTCGGTTGTGTGTCATGCTTTTTTTTTTCATGGATTTCTAAATAAACTACAATTTTTGCATTTCGGATGTGCTGCCATCATTATTTTTATTGTATCAGTCTTAAGACTCCCTGGCCAATCCGGTCTCAGGACCCACTTCCTGATTGGCCGGGAGGAGAATCAGGAAGACAATAGCGAATATTAACTGGGTGGACTTAGGGTTGCAGCTCAGAATCACCGACCACATCCATGTAAGAAATAGACAAACACACTGTAGCATAAAACTGCAGAGCAGAATTTATTTAAAAATGCAGAATAACACTAACATTTGGTAAAAGACAAAGCGCTTGAATAAAACAATCATCCCCGGGTAACAAAAAGTTCACTTCCTGGTTTAAAGAACATGATGACGTCATGAGTAGGGCTCAGCGTTCATGTATATTAATATCTGACTCAATATATTTACACGTGTCTACTCTAAATCTAGGTTGTTCAAAGGTCAAGATGATCTAGGAGAGCACCGATGTGGGGAACACGATTGGTTTGGAGTGGATGCACAGTAATGGTGACAATCTTTAGAAAATATAGGGAATGCAGGGACAACATTGCTTTTTACAGAGACTTTATTGAAAGACTGATGTTTATAGACACATTGACTATACAGTATGTTGAGTCAGACATGAGTACTGTATATGTTGAATGGTGGGAGTTTATTTTATGAGCATTGCATGTTGATTATGTTTATTTGGCACTGTTCATCTTAAAATGTAGGCGATCCGCACTGATTGCACGTACAAGAGAAAAAAAAATCCCCCCTGAGTGATCAATGCCCATTGCAAGGATTTTAAAGCTGAACTCTAGGGGGAAAGAAGTAGGGCTCCCCCGCACTGCAAGGGTTGAATGCTTGTTTATGTCTAGGCTAACAAAAAACAGCATTTAACAGTTGCACTGTAAGGGAAGACCTACTGCAAAAGTGGATTTTTGTTCTCCCTGGAGATAGGCTTTACCAAACCTTATTGCAGATTCCCACCTTTTCCTGTTCTGGATCAGCTGTTGTTTGTTTCACTTCCTCACTTCACAGTAAGAACATTTATGGAGGACATTTGTGATGATCAAAGAAAAAAAAACACAAAAAGATTATATATATATATATGTAGCGATACCTTCACTTAAGAAGGCCGCAGATTTAGTTTGGGCCCTGAAGACAGCTCCGCCAACCCCCGGCAATATACTCGACCCCCTACTGGCACAGCTAGTTCTGACAGCAATATGTATGTCTTATACTGTATGAGTAATTAAACATCAAGACAATAATAGTATAAAATGGGAATAAGATTTACTTAAGATTTTGATAAGAAAGGGGGGGGGGGTTAACATTTATCACAGTTCACAAAATATATAATGCAGAGCCCTGCAACAATAACACACTATGAATATGGAGTTAACAACAACAAGTGCGCCACGTGGGCGACCGTTAGCTAGGCGTCCTGTGGCGCAGTAACCAAACAAATTAGAAAACTGACCAGGCCTGGTTCTGATATCTACAACTTAGTCTATAGGGGATGATATTCTTTTCTTCACCGGCAGGTCTTTAACGGTGGTGCACATTAACAGAGTATAATTTGTAATCCAATGGGAAAAGTAAAGATGGGGTAAACACTTTGCTATGCGAACTGAGTTCAGCTCTGATAAGGTTCTTCAGTGAAAGTATCAGGAACAACTTGTGGGCCACGGCAGTCTATAGGCCTATTAGCAGTAACAGTATATGGTTTGGGCATATGCCCTCTCACCCGACCGGACTGCGGTCCCAGTCCGGGGACTTCCACCAACCGTGTCACACACACACACAGTGTCTCCAGCGATCGGGCCGCCGACCCAACGGATGCTGTAGTTAAGCGAAGTCAGATGCCACCCTGGCTCGCAGAGGGGTGGAAGGCTCCTTGGTGCTGCGCAAGACCTCAGGCTTCAGGCCTTGCACTCTGACACATCCGCACAGGAGGATCAGTCTCTGAAGTCTCGTGTCCCAAAGAGGACGAGCCCAGCCTCGCCTCCTCCTTTTATAACCCCTCCCATTAGTCTCTGCGTTGGAAACATTGCCGAACGGGGTTCTGGGTAATGTAGTCTCTCTGCATTAAAGGGGAACACCCCGCTACACACTCCCCCCACTTAAACTCTTTGGTCCCCAAAGATAAACCTTAACAAAGACTATGTACAACTCTAGTTAATTCTGCAAACGATGTTGGCATAGGGAATTCCCACCAAAACTGAGGGGTAGAATTCCCTTGCCCACAGGTCACATTATCATGGGTGGCATGCCTAGCTGTGCCAGAGAGTGAGTTGGGGTTGCCCTCCACTAAATGGACAGTGGAGGGATCCAGATTTTCAGCATTCCTCCTAGCGGTAACTACAGAGTCCTCTGAGCTATTCCCCATTTGTGGGTATGTCAGCTTCCTAGGAGGCCGGATGACTCTTCGAGCCCTTTGCTTTCTTGGGATTTCTGGCTCTGGTGCCACAGGCTCCTCTTCCTCTGAGCAACTATCATGGGCATCTTCCCAGTAATCTGCTGAAGGACTAGATGGGATGAACTCTGTGGCTTCTGGGTTCAGTGTTCCATCTGGAGTGTCTTCAGTGGTTGGAAGATCTATAGTAGAAGTTCCCGGAGTTGGGGAAGGCCACAGCCAATCAAGTTCTCTTTCTTCACTTTCACTAAGTTGAGAGGCCTCTCCATCTTCAGTTCGGGAGGTCTGCGACCGAGTGTTCAGCCTAGGAGTATCCAGGACAGAGACCGGTTCAGGGGAGTCTCTCACGGGAGGTATCCTGACTGCCTCAGCAAGAGGGAGCAGGTGGTTTCGATGCCACGTCTTCAGTGGTCCTACCTTTCCTTCTGGCTTCAACTTGTAGACAGGTAGGCCCGGCAGCTTCCTGCAGATGACATAGGGTCCAGATCTCCATCTGTCTGCAAGTTTGTGCTTTCCGGGGACCCCCAGATTGCGTAGCAGTACTCGGTCCCCGGGCTGTAAGTCCTGCACCCGGACCTTCAAGTCAAAGTTTCTTTTGTTTCGAGCTCCCCTTTGGTCTGAGGCCGCTTGAGCTTGTTCATAGGCTACTTTCAGGCTGTGTCTGAGCCTGTCCACATATCCTTTGTGAGATGTGGCTGAGGAATGGTCCAGAGAGGTGCCAAAGGCCAAGTCTACAGGTAGTCTCGCCTCTCTCCCAAACATGAGTCGATATGGGGAGTAGCCTGTCGCATCACTAATGGTGCAGTTGTAAGCATGTACTAGGGCTGCTATGTGTTTGCTCCAATGTTGCTTTTTCTCACTTTCCAGAGTCTCCAACATGTTAAGCAAGGTTCGGTTAAACCTTTCCGGCTGAGCATCTCCCTGTGGGTGGTAAGGTGTAGTTTGAGTCTTCTTGATTCCCAACGAATCCAGGAGTTTCCGGATCAGTTTACTCTCAAAGTCCCTTCCTTGATCTGAATGAAGTCGCTGGGGCAGCCCATAATGGACAAAGTACTTCTTCATAAGTACTTTGGCTATGGTGGAGGCCTTCTGATCTTTGGTTGGGAAAGCTTGGGCATACCGGGTGAAATGGTCGGTTATCACCAGAACATTTCCTAGTCCACTCAGGTCGGGTTTGAGGCAGAGAAAATCAATGCATACCAGATCCATTGGGCCTTGACTTTGTAGATGGCCCATTGGGGCAGCTTGATGGGGTAAAGTCTTCCTTTGGATGCATCGTGCACATGAGTGGCAGTACTCTTCTACCTCTGCCCTCATGCAGGGCCAATAGAACCGACTTCTGACAAGTTGAAAGGTCCTTTCAGCCCCTAGGTGGCCATGATTGTCATGCAGGGCAACCAGAACAGTCTCTCGATGCTTCTCTGGGAGGAACAGTTGCCACTTATCTTCTGAGACATCAGAGGGACCCCTTCGGTAGACCACTCCCTGATGTACCTGCAACCTGTCCCATTCTTTCCTCAACAGGCGAGCTTCCTTTGAGGGATGACGCAGGAGTCTGTTTGGATCCTGATTCTCCAGGGCCTCCAGGACCAATCTCCCCATGGGGTCTTCCAATTGGTCACACCTCAACTCCTTCTTGGACAGTCTCGGCAGGTTGTCTTCTTCCAGTTGAGTCACTCCACAGTAGTGTTTGGGGACTCCCACCATGGTAACTCCTATTTCCTCTGCTCTGGAGCCTCCTCTGGCTTGGAATTCAGCTCCTTGACAAAGGGCCCGCACCCCGTCCGGTGCCACTTGGGTCCAATCTTCTACGTCACTAGATGGGGCATGAGACCTCCTGGACAGAGCGTCTGCGTCTCGATTCCCAGCCCCTGGCCTGTACTTTAGGCTAAAGTTGAACCCAGACAGTGCGGCCAGCCACCTGTGTCCAGTGGCATCCAGTTTGGCCGTGGTGAAAAGGTAGGTAAGGGGGTTGTTGTCAGTCTTCACAGTGAACTCTGCCCCATACAGGTGGTCTTTGAGCTTGTCTACTACTGCCCACTTGAGGGCCAGGAACTCCAGCTTGTGGGTGGGGTAGTTCTTCTCAGAGGGGGTCAGGCTCCTACTCACGTAGGCAACAGGCCGCAGTTGTCCTTCGTGTTCTTGATAAAGTACTCCTCCCAGAACGTCATGACTAGCATCTACGTGTAGTTCATAGGGTTTGGTTGGATCTGCGTAGGCCAAGACTGGAGCAGTGGTCAAGCTCTTCTTCAATGCCTGGAAGGCCTCTTCACACTTCTGATTCCACTGATCTCTGATGGACTCTCCCGGCTTGCTGGGCCCTGAGTAATCCTCTTCTCCCTCAGTCTTGAGCAGTTCATTCAATGGTCTAGCAATTCGGGCGAATCCTTCCACAAACCTCCTGTAATAGGAGCAGAACCCCAAGAAGGATCTGAGTTCTGTTACTGTGGTGGGTCGTGGCCAGGAGGTAACTGCCTCCAATTTCTCGGGGTCTGTGGCCACCCCTTCTTCAGACAGTATGTGCCCCAGGTAGTTCACAGAAGACTGGTAGAACCGACACTTCTCAGGCGAAAGTTTGAGTCCCTCCTCACGGAGTCTCCTCAAGACTTTTTCCAGCCTCTCCTCGTGCTCCTCCAGGGTTCTTCCAAAGACAATGACATCGTCCAGGTATACAAGGACTTCAATAAGGTTCATGTCTCCTACAGTCTTCTCCATGAGACGTTGGAAGGTAGCTGGGGCTCCAGACAGACCTTGGGGCATCCGGTCGAATTCAAAGAACCCCACTGGAGTTATGAAAGCTGTCTTCTCCTTGTCTTCTGGGTGCATAGGGATCTGATAGTACCCGCTCTTGAGATCCATAACGCTGAACCACTTGGCTCCAGACAAGCTCTGTAGGGCATCTTCTATCCTTGGAGTGGTATACTGGTCGGGTATGGTTCTCCTGTTGAGAGTCCTGTAGTCGATACAGAGCCTCAATGACCCATTCTTCTTCCTGACCACCACTATCGGGGAGGCATAGGGGCTTCTAGATTCCCGTATCACACCAGTCCTCTTGAGTTCTAAAAGTTGTTCCCTTAGATCCTCCAGATCTGCTAGTGGGACCCGCCTGACCCTCTCTCTGAAGGGCTTATCTTCCTGGAGGCGGATCCGATGGGTGGCACTCCTTGCACACCCCACATCGAACTCATCTTTAGAGAAGATCTTCTCCCATCTGTTCAACTGGGCCTTGGCTCTCTCTTTCCAAGCCCTGGGCAGATTCGGGTTTTCCATGGATATCTTCTCCCAAGCATCTCCTCCTTCGCTCACCTCTGACAGGTTGACAGGGGCAGCAGGGCTCACCTGGCCCAGCAGCATCCTGGCTGGGATTTCCATGGGACCATCTGTATTGTTCCTAACACTCACTGGGACTCTACAATGGGCCTTCTTTAGGGCCTTCAGCGGAATCACTTCTGGTATCACTTCCAGACCGTGGGACCCTTCCCTTGGGTCAGATGCCAACATGACAAAGGGTCCGGGCTGCTCCCAAGTAAGCTTCACAGTGACTCTGAGACAGGTTACTTCACCGGGCTGCAACACTATCCCTCCTCTTCCAAGTCTCCACACCTTCCCTATCCCCTCTCCTGGGGTCTTCTGCTCTAAGACCAGCCGTTGGTAAGCCGTCTTCAGCATGGGGTGGATCTTGGTGGCCGCTTCCCCTTCTTCTTTCACTATAGGGGTCAGAAGTCTTCGGACCAGATCCGTGTTCGTCCCTATTATAAGGGAACTCGTGTTGGCTCCCCGCGGCCGAGGGCACACAACCGCCAGGGTGTCAAACACTTCGGCTTTTCCAGCCACAGATGGGTCAAAGATCATCCTGACAGGCATATAGCCATCATAGGGGAAGTTCTGGGTTCCAATCCCACATATCTCTAGTCCCTCTATCTTCCGGATGGGTAGGTGACTCAAGTGCTTATCGTAGAAATCTCTGTATAGCAGCGTCACTTGCGCCCCAGTATCCAAGATTGCTCTGGTGTAAACTCCCTCCACTTGAATGGATACTATAGGAGATGGGCCTACCAGCTTCTCCGGATATGGCCCGGCAGGGGTCGCTTTCTTCAGACTTTTTCTCTTTGAACCTCCTCTCGTCCAATCCCCTTTGGACTTCAGTCTTTCTTGAGTCTGGTATGCATTGACTTCCCTCCTTTTACTGGGTGTAGGGACCCGCTGAGGGATATTATTATTTTTCTTAGGTGTGCACCCCCTCTGGGGAGTGCTGTGCCTCTTCTGAGGGGTCTTGCCTCCTTTCTCTGGGGTGTATCTCTGTTGAGGAATGTTGTGTTTCCCCCGAGGCGTTTTACCTCCTGTTATTTTCTGCTTTGCTTTCAGCTTGGAGCTCACTGAAGGTGATGGGCACCCGGTTGACTCCTTCACCGGGGCCCTCTGAAGTTTCCCGCCGGCTTGCAGTTGTCTATTTTCTTCTTCTTGGGACTGGAGCATGTAGCCGCAATATGTCCAATTCCTCCACAGTTAAAGCAGACTATATCTCCCCATTCTTGTAAAGATGCGGGTGCTGAGGCGATTGGGAATAATTCCTTCCTTGGTACTTCTCTCTTGGGACCCTCTCTCTCTTTTTCCATCAGAGAGGTCAACATCTCTAACACCTTGGACATTTGAGCTTTTAGGGTGTCTATCTCCGAATCTCTTTCAGGGGTCATCACTGGATTGACTAACACCTGTGCGGGTACAACATTTGTCTTAATCATCTGCTGGTCCTGTTGCAGCGCCTCCTCATCTCTGATGATTTTTATCAAGTC
Source organism: Rana muscosa (assembly GCA_029206835.1). NCBI lineage: Eukaryota > Metazoa > Chordata > Amphibia > Anura > Ranidae > Rana > Rana muscosa. The sequence goes on from CM055125.1 coordinate 103,693,634, forward strand.
AGCATAAGTCAGCAACGTTCCTCCTCCTGAGGTTTTCAGGTGCAGCCAGACTGGATCCGAGCGTAGCGCTTAGGCTTGTGCACAACGGAAAAATTCGTTCCGTTTCGGTTCGTTTCTTTCCGGTCCTGTTGATTCGTAATCATTCGTAATTTTGCTAGACGGGATTTTTCGTGTTCGGACTCATTCGTATTTTTGCAAGCGACATTTTTCGTTGAATTTTTTGTTGCTTTATAATTCGTACTTTCGGTAGAGTACGTTGTTTTTCGTTGATTCTGGACACAACTCCTACTTTCGTAACTTTTTTTGGGTTCGTTGATTCGTAATTTTCTGTGTCTCTCTCACGACGACGCTGACTATTATGCCTAATGTGCTTCGAATGGATTTGTACTTTTCGAAATACATAGCGGTTATTTGTAACGATTCGAAATCTCGTATTTTACTTTCGTTTTTTACATGCGGCTATAGCCTCCGCCCCTGTACACCATTTTGAGAGGGTTCAGCACGGTGAGGGAGAAGCAGAGAGCAGAGCAGAGTGTTATTGTGCTTCGAATGGATTAGAAATCTCATATTTTACTTTCGTTTTTTACATGCGGCTATAGCCTCCGCCCCTGTACACCATTTTGAGAGAGAGTTCAGCACGGTGAAGGAGAAGCAGAGAGCAGAGCAGAGTGAGTGTTATTGTGTTTCCAATGGATTTGTACATTCGTAAGTTTTTTCATAACGAATTATGCCGAAGACATTCGGGCATTCGCTATTTTGCGGTATAATTTATTTCGGATTCGGTTTTATTCGTAATTGCTTTGTTCGGAAATTCGAATGCTTCCGAATGTCCGAAAGTTGCTAAATTCGGACGAATTTCGATTCGTTACGAAACGAATTGCACAAGCCTAGTAGCGCTCCCTTTAAGACTTGCTCCATTCTTGCCGCATCTGTATCTTGGGGCTTCATCCCCTTCTTCAACACAATCTTGCACAGCAATTTGTTCAGTCTTCTAACATACTCGGAAAGTTTCTCCTCTGGTTGTTGGAAAGTATGTTCAAATTGGTAGACCATCTCTGTCACCTTTTCCAATTGACCAAACTCTTCTTGCAGCATGGCTACACAGTCTTGAGCCGTGCAATCTGCATTCCCAAACCGAAAACTTTTCACTGCTTCTGCTGCTGCGCCTTTAAGGCTTTCCATCACTCGTTGCCTCTCGTTGCAATGCCTGCTCCACCCAGGTGTCAAAATATTCTTCCCCTGCGGGGACAGGGAGCTTCCCTGAGAATGTCTTTAGTCTCCGGTAGCTAGTCTCTATATGCACCGTGCTCTCCTTCTGACACTTGGTTAGCAGATCCCCTATCGCACCTATCAGTTCTGGTGATATAGCAGTGACAGGTGCAGGCGCCACCGGAGGCGTCGCCCTATCTCCTTTTTCCGGTGAGGTACGGGCCGCAGCCTGCGGTGATCCCGTTGGTGATGGTTCCTTTTTTTTCAGTTACTGCGTGCGCCAACCTATAGGTTCTGTTGTCTGGCGTCTGCACACACTTGCGCTTACAGGCCTCTGGCATCCCGTCCCAGTACTCCACTAATGCATACTGATATGAGATGTCTGGGTCTGACTTTATCTCCGTCACCCACGGTGTGTGATCTGGGGACACTGACTTCATTAACTCCTCTACCGTCTTAGTCGACCATTCCTCCCCTGGGAGGCTGATGACTATCGACTGGTTTGGCTCTGCGTTAGAGGCTTTGCACCATGCTTCTACTGTTTGTGGGTCCATGCCGGCACTTCTGGCGTTCACCTGCTGCATCAGGATCCCGGACGAGAACCCCCACGTGTAGCGATACCTTCACTTAAGAAGGCCGCAGATTTAGTTTGGGCCCTGAAGACAGCTCCGCCAACCCCCGGCAATATACTCGACCCCCTACTGGCACAGCTAGTTCTGACAGCAATATGTATGTCTTATACTGTATGAGTAATTAAACATCAAGACAATAATAGTATAAAATGGGAATAAGATTTACTTAAGCTTTTGATAAGAAAGGGGGGGGGGTTAACATTTATCACAGTTCACAAAATATATAATGCAGAGCCCTGCAACAATAACACACTATGAATTTGGAGTTAACAACAACAAGTGCGCCACGTGGGCTAGGCGTCCTGTGGTGCAGTAACCAAACAAATTAGAAAACTGACCAGGCCTGATTCTGATATCTACAACTTAGTCTATAGGGGATGATATTCTTTTCTTCACCGGCAGGTCTTTAACGGTGGTGCACATTAACAGAGTATAATTTGTAATCCAATGGGAAAAGTAAAGATGGGGTAAACACTTTGCTATGCGAACTGAGTTCAGCTCTGATAAGGTTCTTCAGTGAAAGTATCAGGAACAACTTGTGGGCCACGGCAGTCTATAGGCCTATTAGCAGTAACAGTATATGGTTTGGGCATATGCCCTCTCACCCGACCGGACTGCGGTCCCAGTCCGGGGACTTCCACCAACCGTGTCACACACACACACAGTGTCTCCAGCGATCGGGCCGCCGACCCAACGGATGCTGTAGTTAAGCGAAGTCAGATGCCACCCTGGCTCGCAGAGGGGTGGAAGGCTCCTTGGTGCTGCGCAAGACCTCAGGCTTCAGGCCTTGCACTCTGACACATCCGCACAGGAGGATCAGTCTCTGAAGTCTCGTGTCCCAAAGAGGACGAGCCCAGCCTCGCCTCCTCCTTTTATAACCCCTCCCATTAGTCTCTGCGGTGGAAACATTGCCGAACGGGGTTCTGGGTAATGTAGTCTCTCTGCATTAAAGGGGAACACCCCGCTACATATATGTAGTGGACTCACCCCTTCTCCCTTGCTCTATCTGTTATATGGCTGTTGTCTAGGGGTATCTGGGAGAGGGAGATGAGACGCACCACGGCCCACGTCCTCCGTAACTAAGAGGTGAAGGCCAGAAGATTGGGCTTTTGTGTAGGTGCCCTAGAGTCAAGTCCAGTCCTTCGTTCCTGACTCCTTTGCTTTAGTAACCCGAGTTCCACACAGTGAATAGGTCCAACTCAGTTTTATTCTTCTTGCCAAGCAATAAAACAATCTCTTTTCTTTGGAAAATGGGGACAGATCGAGGCACAATCCTTTCCCTTCTGCTGCTGCCCACTGTGCTGTCACCAGTGGTGAATAGTCATTGCCACTGACTAGGTGATATAGAACGTGAATTACCTTCGCTCACTTTGCCCCTGTCAGAGGAAGAAATCCGTCCAAGGGAGAAGTGGAGGCCTCTCCGTCACCAGCGATGCAGCGCCGGACTCTTCGAAGAAGTTCCGTTCACCAGTCCTCACGAACTCAGACACGGGCACCCAAGGAGTTAGGGCCCCCTCAGCTTCCTCCACCCTCGCGAAACTCAGTCGAAGGTACTGAGCCCCAGGCTAAAGGTGCCTGAGATGGACTCCATCTCCGCTCCAGCTAGGCCAAGGGCACCTAGGCCTGGGGCACCAGAACGCCAGCACCCAAGCTGAAGGTGCCTGGGTGCGGCCGCTTCTCCAACTCTGAACCCCAAGGTTAGGGCGTCCGCCCCTTTTATAAACCTCTCCCTTCGCGTCACAGCGGGTTCCCCGCCCCGCTGTACCAGCTCCAGGGGAGGACAAAAAGGCACAGTCTTGCGGTGCGAGCCCAGCCCCGGTCCAAGGCAACAACGCCACCTTTAGGCCGGCGAGAACTTCACACCACCAGAGTCCTCCAAGACTCACAAAGGGAACCTTGAATTTCCTAACAATCAGGCACCTGGGTTACACTAGCACCCAGATGCTCCCCTAAATTCAAGTACCCGCTACATATATTTAATAAGTCATACTTGGTCAATACTTATGTAGCGCCCACCCCATTTAGGGGTGCTATATACCAAAATTTAGGGGCTGGTCTGAGATAGTAGTTAGGATCAGACCATTCTCAATTTATAGGTTGTGCTGTTTATTTCCAAGATGGTATACTGGTGTGCAGTTCCCTGTGACCTATAGGTGGCACTGCCATAATGGGTCAGGGTTGAATCACTGGTATTAGTGCTGTGCCTTGGGTGTCTTCTCTCAGCAGCGGTACGGTGGGTGTGGTCGACCTGCTGTGCATGCCAGGGGAGGATACATAAGGGGCAGACGCCGCCTGGGAGGGGTCTTTGTTCCAGAGTCGTAGTCCTGGTGCGTGGCGCATGGCCCTCCAGGCCATGGGGCCATGTGTGCATCAGTCCCAGGCACCTTTAGTCCTGGGGCTGCATCTTCAACACTGGGCCCAGCACCTTTAGCTGGAGCCCGCTTCGAGGAGGAGAAGTCCCAGGGTGTCTCTTGCGAGGGAGCCCGTTTCTAAGAAGAGGAGGCCGGGGAGGACCTTTCTGACGGACCGGTGAGAGTTTGCGGTGAAGGAAGGGGCCCGGTAACTCTGGAGGGATTCTTCTATCCACCAAGGGCCTAGTAATGTGCTGCTACTGGCACCTGTCCTTATGTACCAGAAGCTAAGAGGTTCGGGGTCTGATAGATTCTGTGGCAGAGAGTCTCCCGATCGCATCTAGAAAAAGAACTTGATCAATCGTCCGAGCATCACTTCGGCTGCTAGGATCCACTTTCAGGAGACTATCCGGGTGAGCTAAACCTACTCAGGGATAGAGTAGTGATTTTACTATCCATTGTGCCTGGACTAACCTCCCAAACCTTGCTGTCCTGTTTCTCTTCCACCCTTTACCTGTCTGCTGAACATTGAGAAAATAAACTCAACGTTGGAGTTTAGAGTGGTGTGGACATTGGAATTACTGGGGGGAATACAGAGACTTGTCCCTATATCCTAGGAGATGAGAACCAACTGACGGAAGAACCTAGCTGTGGGACCCAAATACATAACACCGCTTAACCTCCTCATCCAGGAGGGTACGGGCATATAGTACGGTGTGCCTTTTTCCTGCAATTGAGCCAAAGCAAGGGAAAAGGGTCCGTGTGCTACACTTATTATGTACATATGTACTTAATTTTAAAGCCCAACTCTGGGATGATTTAAAATGATCCCTTGTAGAGGGGCTGTGTCTGCAATGAATGAATTGATAACTTACTATGTCTAGTGAAGAGGAAAAACAGCTTTACTTACTATTCTGATCTTCCGTTCCCCTGGAAGATGGTGCTCCCCCACATTGGACTGTCCCTCTGTACCATCATGTCCAATACAGAAATATGGAGCCTGCTTTGGTCTTAAAGACGTCAGAACTATAGACCGCTGGTGGGTGGGGAGAAGAACCTGTGTGGATCGGTGACCAGTCTAGCCGCGGTGAGGAGCAGAGGATCATGTAAATAAATCTTCATCTTTTTTTTTTTTTATTCCCCTAGACCGAAGCAGGCACAGTCCCACTACAAGGGATCATTTTTAGTTTGTGTCTATTCACAGTATACAGCTATAATCACCATAGGTTTTGTAAAATTTGTAGGTCCTGTCCCACCCTCCAGTTAGAGACTGGACAGTGCAAGGAGTATCAGCAGACTGATGAGTCCATTTGTCTGTCACTCTGTTCTCTCCACCTATCAGCATATTCTTTGTAACCACACTTTAGCACAAATGACTGACTCTCCTTCTCCCAATCTCAGCTCTGCTGTACAAAAATTGCAAGAGCCTCATATCAAGCCAAATTTGCATACCACCATTTGTATTTAAAAAAATTATTTAATTATGTATTATTGAATACATCAATTTGTGTATTTTTTGTCTGCCTGATGTAGTAGGAATGTGTTTTTTCTAGCATGTATTGTCCAGTGATTTTTGCATATTGAGTGATAAACATCTGGAGGTGTAAAGGTTTACAATAAAAACTACTTTACAAAAAAAAAAAAAAAAATGCAATATTAACTTCGTGTAACTTTTCCTCCCACTTAAATTCACTTTGAAAGTGTTTTGTCACTACAGATTTCCTACACAGAGAACACTCTCATTACGCCTCCTTCACATTACCATGACAGTACTAGCACACCACATACCACATCCTGAGGTGTAAGTACAGCTACACTTGAGGTCTTATTCCTTTGATAGCAAAAGCCTTTAATGCCTTGTTGACTACTGCTTCTTGCTGAGATCTGTATATTACTGGTAAAGCAATTGTAAATGCAGCGATTACCTTTGAAGGACCTGCTGTTTCCTGTGCCTATGACTCTGTAATTAGCACGGTGCTTGCGGACACATCTGAGCTAAAGACCAAATGGAAAACAGTTTAAAGGAAAGAAACAACAATAATTGTTCAGCAAATATGTGAAACAGCAGGGGCATGGCTTAGCAATGGCCGAGTGAGGACGTCTTTCTTGTGCGTTCCTGGTTTCCCCCGGCTTACCTCGGCTATTACATGACTGATGAGCACAGACTGTACGGCATGCTAGCCCACAAGAGACCCAGAATCAAGCTATCACCCCGCAGAAACCGTCCGCTTACCTTAAACAGTGGATTCCGGAGGTTCCTACAAGACCAATGGCGCGCCTCGTCGGACACCATTACTGACCACTCACGTGTCCGGTCTATGGAGAACGACAACGCTTCCTCCCTGCTTGCCTCCCTGCCACCTCTTGCAGAACAGGACCACTCCCAGCAAACTCCGGCCGCCTTCCGTTCGGACATGGCAGGCTCTTCACAACAATTCCACGGTATACTGGAGGCCCTCCGCTCCGTGCTGCTGACGCTCCCCACAAAGGCGGACATCGAAGCGATGGTGCTCCGCATTGAGGAGGCTCATGGACTTGCTATCCAGGAGGTGAGGGAGGAGGTGCAGTCCCTAGCTGTATGTGTGGAGACTGGGGAGACTTCCATTACCTCCCTGGAGAGCCGAATAACAGCCCTGGAAAAGACCCAGACATCCCAGGTGCTCACGGTGGTGGACCTGCAGCTCCACTTAGAGGACATGGAGGACCACAGCCGACGCAATAACTTGCGGCTGCGAGGACTCCCGGAAGCCACTGGTGCAGAGGATCTGGGGGAGACAGTGGTGGCCATCTTCCGCGACATCCTGGGGGCTGATCCACCCCGCCTGGAACTAGATCGGGTCCACAGGAACCTGGGCCTCAAGTCCTCAGACCCGGATCGCCCTCGGGATGTGCTCTGCCGGCTGCATAGGTATACTCATAAAGAGCTCATCCTCCGCAAGGCATGGGAACATGGGGATGTTAACTTTGACGTTGCCACTATCAAAATCCTCCCAGACCTATCTAGGGTCACCCTGCAGCGGAGGGCCCTCCTGAGACTGATCATAGAGTTTGCCAAGAGGGAGGGATTTACATACCGCTGGGGGTATCCCCTGGCGGTGACTTTTGGCAAAGCCATGGCTTCCTTCACCCTGCGCACACAGGCTGACCTGCCGGCTCTCTTTCTCTTCCTGGAGGCGGACCCGGTTCGTGTCCCGGATTGGCTGGCCATTCTACCACGCCAGACAGGTTGTTCAGGCTCCACGTACCACCGGAGTGCCCAGCCTCCCCGCCCACAGAGATCCGGCAGGAGATCACAGGCACTGCTCGCGGAGATGACACGTGAGTCCTAAAAGACAAACTTTTTACACTGGTTTGTGTCACTGGAACCTCATGTTTGATGTTGACCCCCTCCCCCCCCCCGGTCGGCTCTTGCTGCTGTTGGCCCCCCTCCCTCTGCCTTGATGATAAACGCTCTCAAGCCGACTCAATGCCCTCAACCTACCCCAGTGTGAATCTGGGCCCGGTCAGAATACTGACTGCAGACCGAGGGGACCCTGACTTGTTTCACCACACCCGCCAACGGCATGAAGGCTTCCCTCTCCAGTTTGGAATCGGGATGGGGGACCCATGCCATCACCGCAGTGCTCTTCACCTACTAAGGTAACTCTAGGTATGGGTTTCCCCGCCTGGTGATGGGTAAGTGGGTAACCATTACTACAGGTGACGAACACTCACACTGCCTTATGTGCCCAGGGGACTGCATATGTGTATCACTGTGGACACCTCTGGGGATCATGGGGGATTCATGTACTGTCTACTCCCTGGTTCACCATTTACACATGCGGAACTGTGGTACTATCAATGATATTACTGGGTGGCTCCTCTGTGGTGGGCGGGGGTGGGCTTTGTCATGTTGGGGCAACCTGGGGGGGTTGATGACGCCCACCTGTTATGATATGGTCACTGACGCCCTCTTGTTGGGGTCGTGCTGCTGTCACCCCTGTGTGGCTGCGGGCCCCCCTGGAAATTGACATTGAGAACTGGCGGCGTTGGCTGCCAACGATGCCCCTCAGAGACTCCCCCCCCCCTCACTGTGCAGTTGCTTGGATTTGTTCTTGGGGTGCCCGAGGCGCTATAGGGGGAGATGAGGTTACACGCCCGGGCCCTGGTCATGGGTTGGAGGGAGTGTTTTCTCACACATGTGCCCGGCAGTTGTGGTGGGAGGTTTACATTTCCTTATCTGATATGTTCCGTGTCTGTTATAATGGTGTTTTCGTGCTATATACTTTATTTTGTACATAGCTATTACTGACAAAAGTCGCTCATATGTATATGTTTTCTCATTATCACGCCAAAGGCCGGGGTTGCTAGTGGGCCCCACTGGCTGCTCCTTCCCACACCCCCACGTAGGCCAGCGCTTCCATACTGGTTTCTTCCTTAGAACTGGTGAGCGCACTAGCACTTCTGTGCCTTAATCTTTAGTTATTGTTCCCTGTGTTACTTCGCAGTTCAGGAGTAACCTTTCTTTTCCATCTCCTCCCCCCCCCTTTTTTTTTGTCTCTCTTTCTCTACCCTACTACCAAGACAGGGTGATGGAAGCTATAAAAGTTGTATCTCTAAACGCTAGAGGCCTAAACACCCCTGAAAAGAGGCGCATGCTATTGAATGAGCTAAAGAGCGCGCATGCGGATGTAGCCTTTATTCAGGAGACCCACTTTAAGCAAGACAAACTACCTATCCTTAATAAACGATTTTTCCTCTTGACATATCACTCCACAAACCTGACGGCTAAATCCAAAGGGGTTTAGTGTTGTGTTCTTGTTTCTTTATGCATGGGATATACCTGCCAGTAAGAGTATCATAGTAGCCACAAGGAGATTACTACATATCCAGCAATATCATCACCATCTATACCTGTGGTCCATCTATGCTGTTTATCTTAAACAGCAGTGAGGTAAACTGCTTGGAAACACTGAGGTGGATTCACTGAAGATTCCTCACTGAAGAGTACCCAGCACCTCCGTTTTGTTTTTCTCTGGTGATGGGATTCACAATACACAGGACTATTTTCATTTAGATATTGATTTGTTGGACTGGTTACACTTACCACGATTGTATGTTATCACAATACTTCGTTTGTGTTTAAGAGATTTTTGCAATTTATATTGTGTGCTGTTCACCTATTTCATCAGGATGACACAAATCTTGCGAAATGCATAGAATTTTGACAGCCTGCCTTACACTGGAGCGGTATGACTTTTAAATTTCATTTACAGCTTTGATGCTAGCCCAGTTCCCCATGTGTTTTTTAGTAAACAGCCTGGCCATTGCTTCCCTACACAGCTGTTAGTATAGTTGGTTGTATACTTTTTTATCTTTGTACACTTTTAAATAAAAACGGTAACACACTATTATCCGTTTTTTTGTGTGGCTCTTTGCGGTGGAGCTTTTAACCCATTCTAGAGTGGAGGATTGCTATTCACCTTGTTTATAAATGTAGCGGCCTCCTCACTCCCCTCTTTCTCTCGTCTCGTCTTTCTCTTGTCTAGGGGTATCTTAGAGGGGAGGGAGCGGGGACACCACGCCTGGCTTCCACCACATGTGTCAGTGCGGTATAAGCAACGTTCTTTTATTACCTTTGGGTCAGTGCTGTGCACCTGGATCCTCCCTCCGAGAGTCACCTTGAACATTGTCTGCTAGGAAATGAGCCCCACACCATTAAAGTTCAACACTCCTTTATTCTTCTGTGAATGAACACGATCAGTTGAACTCCCTTGGTTAACAGAACAGGAAAGGAGGTGTGGATGCGAATAGGCCCAGACACAATTTTGTTCTCCACTTTCCTTCCTGAAAGTGGGTTACGGTCTCCGCACGAGCGGGAATCTCCTTCCAGTCGGTCTCCGACGAGAGGCTCACCTGTCACCGGCAATACGCTGCACCGGGTCTTCAAGTGAGGAGCTCCCCCCGGTCCATTGCGCCTACCGGATTCGGGTACCCACTCCCGGGGTTCCCTAGGATCTCCTTCCCTCGCAGAACTCAGCGTTGGGCACTGAGCTCCGGCCCTCCATCTGAGTACCTCACCCCAGGCTAAAGGTGCCTGGGATGGAACACGACCTCCGGTTGTCCTCTAGGCCTAGGCCACCCAGAGGACCGACACGAACCACCGTCCACAAGCTGAAGGTGCCTGGGACTCGACCGTGACAAAGATGGCCGGCCCCTTTATACCCTCTCCCAGCAAGCACGGCGGGTTCCCCGCCCCACCATACCGCTGCCGAGGGAGGACAAAAAGGAGGCACCGCTCACAGCAATGATTCAACCCCAGCCCAGGGCGACAGCGCCACCCACAGGGCCGCAGGGAATTACACATCACTGATGTCTCTGCCAAGTTCAAATTTACACCCGGGAAAGTACATACCCGCTACACTCTCCCCCTGGTCGTTTGACACTGGTCCCCAGTGTCTGGAGTAAATTATGCCCTCAACGGCTGACATAATCCAATCCAGAAACTCACTAACAATTGTATAAAAATAAAACTTTTAGAAAAAAACTACCCTACTGGAGAAATTGTGTCTGAGCCCTGTAATAAAAGGGAAGTAAACAACAACATGTAATCATAACTTTGAATCACATTTTACATCATACTCTTCCCACCCATCCTGACTAAGATCCACCCCATTCTCAGTGATCTTGATGGATGCTCTCCTGTAGAGGGAAAAGAAAGAAACAACACACATAACCCTGACACATGTATTCGTGTGAGAGAAAAGAAACTTCTTCGGGAAGAGATCCCTTTTCTCCAAAGAGTGAATGTGTGAAAAGTGTTTAACGTTGCGCAACACTGCCACCTGGTGACAGCATCGCGGTAACTGCACCCGTGGAACTGTCCTCTTCTCTTTTGGCCCTATCTACCCAGAGTCCAAGATCTCTTGTGGGAAAAGTGAAGAACAAACCAGGAACAGTTCTCCATTCCTCTGGGCACAAAAGCAACGGCCCCAGAAAGTTCAGCAGCATGATCAAGAACAAACTGAGTCTTTCGCTATCCTATAAGTAAAAGCGGGGATGCGGCAGAACAAGCGGCTTCAAGTACTGGTCCATGGTCTCCAGATGATACTCCACATCTTCCCCTTCCTTGCGCCGGATCAACACTTTGTCTGCATGGATGTGTCGTCCCAACATCCACTCTGCCTTGCAGTCCTTGAAACGTTGAGAGGCCTTGGGAGAGCATGCCAGGTACCTGCGGGCGTGCAGAACCTGAAGGTGGGTCCACACAAAGTCATTGTACCAGCGCTCCCGGCACACTTCCACCTCATAAAGCAGTTCCTTCGACAAGTACGGATACTCCCATCCGTATTTTGCAGCAACCTTTTGGCCAAATAGGCATTGTAATCTCACCAAAGGAGGCATGGTAGCTTTGTCCCCTTCGCCAGGCAAAACTATCGAGTCCGGGTGGCGAGGGACCTTGACCACATCTGGCCTGGACATAGGTGCCCGCAGCAACAGTCTCTTTTCCCCGGCCTTTGGTACAGATGGCACCGGGGATGTAGAAGCAGGCTGGGGACGGGACCTCTCTTCAGGCGCTGATGCCTCCACCCGGGGTGTACTTTCCCCTGTTGACATGGGTGGATCTCTGATCCTCCGAGATGAAGCAAGAGGTACTTTGTCCCAGCCCTTCTCGGCAAACAAATCGTCTATGGCAACGTCGTCTCCCATGTCCGAGAGCGACTCCAGGTCAGAGGTGTCACACTCCTCCGCGGGTATGTAGCCGGTTGTAGAAACGGAGCCACCACCTCCCGCGGACTCACTGGGCCATGACTTCCCGACACCTTCGCCCACACACCAAATCTCTCCGCCTGGCTTACCTCGGCCTTTACTTGAAGCGGGACGTCCGGAACTCTTGTCAACGGATCCATCCGGGCCGGGCGTAAGCGGGCGAGACGGTCCACCACAACCGCTGGTCGGGGCTACCATACCGGTCTTTCTCTTCGGTGGCGGACGCTGCGAGACAGTGGTGACCGAGTCAGCATCCTCGGATTTCTCCCGTTGGGGTTTTACGACCTCCTCCGCGGTCGCTGCAGTGTGCGTAGGGATGGCTCTCACAGCAGTGATTCTTCCTCTCTTAGTGGTGTTGCCCGCAGCACGGCCGGGGTAAATGGTTCTCGGCCTCTCAACCGCCGGATCCACTTCGAACAGGAACTCCCCACAGGCCTCACATCGCCCGAATGGCTTCAGCTGGCACACCAGTCCCGAACAGCCGGGACAAATCACACCCAGGGCCTCAACGTCCATGCACGAGTACAGGGCGAATCGACCCCTTGGCTTTAGCCGGATCCCCGTATCTGTTACCGGAGCAGCAGCAGTCAATGTCGTGGTGGAAGGGTGAACTGGAATCCACGATGTATGTCCGAACATGGTGACCTGTTGCTGATCCATCGCACACTGCAACGTTTTTGCGCCAACGTCCCACGTGTAGTCCTTCACACGTATTGGACTCCTCCCCTTTGCTCCAGTTCGCGGGCTTTTCTTCTTTTCTGTTTCTGAGTCACGCCAACGAACTAAGCGATGGGGGTGTGCCTGGTGGCGCAGTGCAATAGAAACCCCCACGTGTACTACTTCACACGGCTGAGCTTCTCCCTTTTTCCACTCTTCTGCGCGGGCCTTTCCCTTCATTGAGTCATGTCCACGACTTCGAGCAGGGATGCACTTCGGCCAATGAAGGCCTGCCTATTCGCTTAACTCCTCCAGCAGACACGTTCAACACTGTGGTGCACAAACACTATACCGGACCCAAGCCCCCACGTGTAGCGGCCTCCTCACTCCCCTCTTTCTCTCGTCTCGTCTTTCTCTTGTCTAGGGGTATCTTAGAGGGGAGGGAGCGGGGACACCACGTCTGGCTTCCACCACATGTGTCAGTGCGGTATAAGCAACGTTCTTGTATTACCTTTGGGTCAGTGCTGTGCACCTGGATCCTCCCTCCGAGAGTCACCTTGAACAATGTCTGCTAGGAAATGAGCCCCACACCATTAAAGTTCAACACTCCTTTATTCTTCTGCGAATGAACACGATCAGTTGAACTCCCTTGGTTAACAGAACAGGAAAGGAGGTGTGGACTGTGGATGCGAATAGGCCCAGACACAATTTGGTTCTCCACTTTCCTTCCTGAAAGTGGGTTACGGTCTCCGCATGAGGGGGAATCTCCTTCCAGGCGGTCTCCGACGAGAGGCTCACCTGTCACCGGCAATATGCTGCACCGGGTCTTCAAGTGAGGAGCTCCCCCCGGTCCATTGCGCATACCGGATTCGGGTACCCACTCCTGGGGTTCCCTAGAATCTCCTTCCCTCGCGGAACTCAGTGTTGGGCACTGAGCTCCGGACCTCCATCCGAGTACCTCACCCCAGGCTAAAGGTGCCTGGGATGGAACACGACCTCCGGTTGTCCTCTAGGCCTAGGCCACCCAGAGGACCGACACGAACCACCGTCCACAAGCTTAAGGTGCCTGGGACTCGACCGTGACAAAGATGGCCGGCCCCTTTATACCCTCTCCCAGCAAGCACGGCGGGTTCCCCGCCCCACCATACCGCTGCCGAGGGAGGACAAAAAGGAGGCACCGCTCACAGCAATGATTCAACCCCAGCCCAGGGCGACAGCGCCACCCACAGGGCCGCAGGGAATTACACATCACTGATGTCTCTGCCAAGTTCAAATTTACACCCGGGAAAGTACATACCCGCTACATAAAGAAGTTACTTTGATTGATCCACTGGAGATTGGAGCGATTGGGAATCAAGAGTACCTGTTACATGCCTGATGGTCATTTATGGCCGAATATTTCCGGTGAGCACATTTGAGTGTCACGTTGGGTGAAGCACTTATTCAGTATACTGCACCCTTATTTGTTATAGGCCTGATGGTCATTTATGGGAGCGAATATGTCTGGTGAGCACATTTGAGTGTCACGTCGGGTGAAGCACTTATCCAATATACTGCACCCTTTCAAGAGCACGGTGGTTGGATTCCGATCACTCTGATTACAACTTTATTAGCCTATTTCTGCTATTATTTCTTTGATTATTTTTCATATATTTGGTGTTTATGGACATTATTTACCTGTTGCACCCTTATATCGTTTTCTTTACAGTGAGGCTGAACCCGGACATACAGGGCCCGCATGCCGGAGACTCGCAATGCAAGGTCTCTGCATACGCGGACGATCTACTCTTCAGCTTGACAAATCCCACAATTTCGTTACCTAATCTCATGAAAGAGATGAACATATATGGTAACCTTTCAAACCTAAAAATACATTTCTCCAAATCAGAAGCTATGGGTATCGCGATCACCCCTCACTCCAAACAGACCATTCTATCAAATTTTCACTTTAAATGGACGAACTCGGCCCTTAAATATTTAGGTACATATATCCCTCCTGACGTTCCACATACGTTTGCCCCCAACTTCCCTCCACTGTTGAACAAGCCACGATCCCTCCTGGAAAGCTGGCATAAAGGCTTACACTCTTGGTTTGGCAGATGTAATTTACTAAAAATGTGCATCCTCTCCAAGTTCCTTTATCTGTTCCAAGCCCTCCCTATACAAATTCCTACCCCTTTCCTCAAACAAGTGCAGTCCCTTTTTACTCGCTTTATCTGGGCCCGCAAGAAGCCTAGGCTAAGCCGCACATAAATCTCACTCCCAAAACACAACAGGGGCCTAGCTGTACCTGATGTCTGACGATATTATCAGGCCACACACTTGGGCAGGGTACTAAATTGGAATCGGAACATATCACACAAACTGTGGACGCAGATAGAACAATCCCAGACCATAATCCCTCTGAAAAGCGCGTTATGGTGCTGCGACTCTCTACCTCCTAGATTTAAATCCCACCCTTTGATAGGACATATGTTGTGGCACAGCACCCAGGTAGCCATGCAAACACAGCTGACGACAAAGACTTCACCCCTGTTCCCGATTTTAGGTCATCCGAACTTTACGCCAGGCCTACAACACACATATTATACTAACCTGAGGGATTTGGGATTGGAGCGGGCCTCCAGGTTTGTGACGTCGGGCAGCTGGGTGTCTCTTGCGGAATAAACCGACATGTCGGGCGACTACCGTCTTCCCTTTTGGAGGGCAGCCCAATTGCACCACTTCCTGCATTCAATCTCGAACCCACATTCCTTTTCTCATCTACAGACAACTTTTGAGGACTACTGTTTGGCATCCGAGCCGGTATCCCAGACACTCTCTAATATGCACGCACTTTTAAACTCTCCCACTGAACAACCACGTCTCCTATGTCTGGAGAAATGGAAAGCTGATCTTTTTTCATTATCACCTTTGCCATCAAGTCCTCCATGTGCACTAAACTTCAGGAAACTAATTTTTTAATTTTCACTAGATGGTATCTCACACCCACCAGGTTACACAAGTGCTTCCCGACAGCCTCAGACCTGTGCTGGTGCTGTGGGGAAGACAAGGGGTCCCTATTACATATCTTTTGGTCCTGCCCAAAACTGCAGAACTTTTGGGAAGACGTACGCAATACAACGCAAATGTTTACGGACTACACAATCCCTGCAGACGCATCTTTCTTCCTACTACACCTATCGAAGATCTCAGCCAAAACTTACAAAAAATCTCTGCTACGACACCTACTAAACGCCGCTAAGGCGTGCATACCCCTATACTGGAAACAGCAGTGCCCACCAACCATTGGGTGTTGGCTGAGAAAGGTGGAGGAGATAAAGAAAATGGAAGACCTGATTCTCACAGTGCAGCATAAACATGAGAAATTTACAGAGACCTGGAGAATTTGGAACATTTTTATTTACTCCAACGAGGGGATGGCCCTCTTGGGGACATAGAACTATAGCACTCTGATGCGGCTCCATTCCTCCGTGCCCTCACCCTGTCACGGCCCTTTCTCCTTCTCTTCCCCCCCTTTTTTCTTATCTGTTTTTAATTTTTAATTTTGTATATATAGAGTTTGGGTGTTTCCAGGCTAGTATTGTAAAAGAAAAAGACTTGGGGAAGATCCCGTCATCTACCATGTTCACATGTAATCTTTTGTTTATGAATATTCCAGGCATGCGATGATGTTGTTGACCCAGCGGGTCAAATGTTTGTAAATACATGTATCACAGGCATGGTGACATCTACGTATCTGCTATAATGATGGGTTTTCTCTCTTGGTACCTAATAAAACTTATATTTGAAAAAAAAATATGTGAAACAGTAGCAACTAAGGTATAAAGTTGGTGACAACAAGACAAGTAGAATAAAGGATAGTTAGTGACAAGTAGAAGAAAGGACAGTCCCAAAACCCTATACTGAGGTAGTTCCACAGCCTATCATGAACCCCTTTTTTTTTAGCTGGCCAGCAAGTTGGGGCCCAAACAAGTGTTGGAGCACTCAGAAACATTCCTCCATACACTAATAATGGACGATGCTGTTCCTTTAATAGGGTGGAGTGGGGCTGGCCAGTGGCCTCTCTCTGACTCTTGTGATGACCTCTCTCCTTTCCTTGTTGGCAATTAAATCTGGGACTGCAACACTTGCCCCCTACAACTGGGCAATGGACTTGTTCAGCATCAGTGATGATCTCCGGCATCAGACTCTCCAGTGTACTCTCCAGTGCCTTTTTCCGTCCAGAATGTGACAAAAAGCGTTTCAGCAGTGACCAGAGACGCACTCTCTTGACAAAAAGAGACACACTTAACAAGTGACAAAAGACTAGCTTAAAGTGATTGTAAAGTCAATTTTTTTCCCTATAAAAATAACAAACATGTTATACTTACCTGCTCTGTTGCAGTGGATTTGCACAGAGCAGCCCAGATCTTCCTCTTCTCAGGTCCCTCTTCGACACTTATGGCCCCTTTCTCCTGCTCAGTGCCCCCACAGCAAGCAGCTTGCTATGGGGGCACCCGAGCCGAGTCACAGCTCCCTGTGTCCATTCACACACAGAGCCCTAACCCGAGCCCGCCCCCTCTCTCTCCCAATTGGCTAGCTGACTGTTATTGACAGTAGCGGCAGCAAATCATGACGCTGCTGTGTCTCAGCCAATCAGGGAGGGAGAATCTCGGATGGCTGAGACACTAGTGGACATTGCTGGACAGAGAGGGACCTCAGGTAAGTATTAGGGGGGCTTCTGCAGACAGAATGCTGTTTATCTTAATGCATAGAATGCATTAAGCTAAAAAAACTTCTGCCTCTACAACCCCTTTAAGGTTCTCCTTTCATCTCCCTCTGGGCGGTAACAACCCTCCTTCTCTTCCTTTCTGCTCAGAACTCTCATAACTCTTGGGATCTGTAGTTCCTTTTGCTCAGTCCATAAAGCAGCTTAGTCTGTATAGAACTATCTCTCCCACAATCCTCCATTCCTCCCAGCATTCACATTTGTTCAACCAGCCTACATCCCCTTTTCTCTGTGTGGTGGGCAGACCTATCAGGCTGCACAACTTCTGTGTTCACAATTCTGTCATGTACCACTATAAATAAGTATTTGTAACAGAGTTTGGCGGGTTCAAGGACAGGATTTAATTTTAAATAAAATAGAACACAAGGCTGTGGCACATTTCGATTGGTATTGACCACCCAAAAGGTGTCTACAGCATAGCTAACAATCATAGACTACTGTGCAGGGGTGCCCACTGGTCTACCATTTGTTCTAAATCTCTAAAATCCAAAGTTCAGACACAGATGGTGAGCAGCACACTTCCAATGAAGCTAAAAGCCTTGTACACTTTCTATTCTTTATCCACTTAAAGACAAGGCATTTTTCTGACAATTTTATTTAAAAACAAATCAGTATTTTTTCCTAGAAATTTTTTTTTTTTAGCATAGGCGCTAGTGAATAAAATAGTTGGTTTTGCAATTTTTTATGTCACGCAGTATTTTTGCAGCGTTTTTTTTTTAACGCAAATGTTTTGGAAAAAATATACTTTAATGAATTTTAATGCACACAGTATAATAACCTATTTTTGGTAAAATATAAAAGATGGTGTTACGCAAAGTAAATAGATACAGTACCTGACATGTCACGCTTTAAAATCCTTTCCGGTCCTCCATGATCTCTGTGTGGTAAGCCAACATAATCACTTTCTTTCATTCCGGGCTTGTCGCACCAGGGATGGAAGTTCCCAGGGAGGCACCAGCGTGCAGCGAGGGGCACTCCCACCGCCTGTAAAAGCAATCCAGTGGCAAATTAGCCACTAGAATGGCTTTTACATAAAAGCCATCCACCGGCTTTAAGAAATGATACGTGGATGATGCCTGTAGCTGCAGGCATCATCCCGGTATAACCACTTAAAGCCAAATGACGTTCGTGTACGTGATTTGCCATTAAGTGGCTATAGTCCTATAATCTTAGAGGTTACAATTATTATTATAACTAACTATATCTTGGATGTACCTTAAAATACCCTTTACTTAGTGGTAGTGCTTAGTGCCCTATGCTGGCATGGGTGAACTAAAGTATACACCCTTCGCAGCAAGGGCCTTCACTCACATTTGTAGTGTAGAGGAAGTGAGGGCATAGATCTTACCAGCTCTGTTTGATTTCAGTACTGTGGTTCCCAGCTGTAGTCCTCAAGTGCCCACACAGGTTCTCAGGATTTCTTTCACCTTGCACAGATGCTTTAACTACTGCAGTACCGGGCACCTTCACCCCATTCCTGATCAGGCCAATTTTCAGTTTTCAGCACTGTCGCACTTTTAATGACAATTGGAAGGTCATGCCACACTGTACCCATATGAAATTAAAAAAAAAATGTTCACACAAATAGAGCTTTCTTTTGGTGATATTTAGTCATCATTGAGTGTTGTATTTTTTGCTAAATCAACGAAAAAAGCCAGAAAATTTTGAAAAAATAATTGTTTTTCTTTGTGTCTGTTATAAAATTTTGCAAATAAATAATCTTTCTTCAGAAATTTAGGCCAAAATGCATACAGCTACAGTTGTTTGGTGAAAATAACCCAAATTAGTGTATATTATTTAGTCTGTAGAAAAGCTATAGAGTCCACAATCTATGGTGTATACAGCATATCTGAAAACTGATCAATCCTGATGTACTGACGTCCTATCTTATTTCTTGAGGCCTGAACATGCCAGGACAGTACAAATACCCTCCCAAATGACCCCTTTTTGGAAGTAGACAGTCCAATGTATTTAGTAAGAGGTATGACAAGTTTTTTGAAGGTGTAATTTTTTGTCACAATTTTTGGATTAAAAATTAAAAAATTAAAAAAAAAAAATCGAATTTTGTTACATACTGTCTTTGTTTTCACTACTGTTTACTGTCTACTGTTTTTAAATTTTTATAAAAAAATAAAACATTTTTTACACACTATGATCGTTATAACAGTGATAATCACTGTTAGAAGGAACCATTTTTTTTTTTATGAAATCCGTCCATTCACTGTGTATGATTGTGATTACCTGTGATTGGCCACTGCTTATCACATGGCCCTGCCTGTACCATGTGATAACTGTGACCAATCACAGAGATCAACATTATAATACATAATGAATGATTATGAATGAAAGCCATTCATTGTGAACAATGGTTATGTGATCTGCTGTGATCATTCACAATGGTCACATGGTACCGGCAGTGACCCGGTACACAGATCTGTCATCCACTGTGCCCAGTGTCTATCCATCTGCTCAGCCATCATTATACAATAGGCCAGGTGGAAAGCGAATAAATAGGCATGGCAGATGCTTTAAACCATGGATATGCAATTAGCGGACCTCCAGCTGTTGCAAAACTACAAGTCCCATCATGCCTCTGCCTCTGGGTATCATGCTTGCTGCTGTCAGAGTCTCGCTATGCCTCATGGGACTTGTAGTTTGGCAACAGCTGGAGGTCCGCTAATTGCATATCCCTGCTTTAAACATTTCATGACAGGTGTATTCGGGTGGATCACTTTTCCAGAGGGCGATATAGCAGTGGCTGGAGGCTTGTTTTTTTTTTTAATTGCTGAATGGCAATTTTATAATGCAGGACTGTGTTTCAACAGTATTGCCACCTGTCGAACACTGCAACCAAGTTAAAAATGCTGCAACTATGAAGCACATCATTGTTGCAACAGCTCAGCTGCTTTTACAACCCCCGGCAACCAGTGTGCATGAGCCCTAAGGGAAATTCCCAAAACATTGCCTTTTGAGAGTACTTGAGGGCCAATCTGCAGAGTGCGTTGAGTGCATTGACTGTGCAGTCAAACATTTGTTCCTGTTTGACTGCACAGTCATATGTACTGTAGAAGTTGTTCAACTGCTTTGGCAGGAAAGAAGAGATATGACAATAAAATTGGAGGATTTTAGTACAATTTTTTTTTACTAAATATCTACTGTATTTATGATTTCGCAGGGCTTTAAAATTGTTCTTTGCTGTAGGACTATAAAATTGCTCTTTGCTGTAGCAAATTAGTGTAGCGGGTGGTCATATTTAGGGGAGGCATCTGAGTGATATCAGGCTCAGATGCAACAATTGTTAGGATTCCTGGACCAATTTATGCCAGTGGAGGATATCAATGGTGTCTAGTTCCCTGCGGCCTATGGGTGGCGCTGTTGCCATGGGCTGGGGTTGAACCACCATTGGAGGGCTGTGCCCTTTGTGTCCTCTCGCAGCAGTAGTACAGCGGGGCGGGGAACCTGCTGTGCATGCTGGGAGAGGGTATAAAGGGGGCAGACATCTTCCGCACGAGGTCCCCGCCCAGGCACCTTCAGCCTGGGTGCATGTGCGTGTGGTCTCCGGGTGCCCTAGGCCCGGGGACGGAGATGCGGTTCCACCCCAGACACCTTTAGTCTGGGGTGAGGTACTTTCTGGAGGCCTGGGGCCCAGTACCTTCAACTGGGTCCCGCAAGGGGTCGAGGGCTCCTAGGGTGTCCTCCGGTGTTGGACACCCGAATATGGGATGAGGAGGCCAGGGAGGTGACCATTCCGAAGACCCAGTGCAGCATTTGCTGGTGATGGCGGGGCCTCTGGTAACTGTCCGGATGGATGTCCTCTCTCTGACAGGGGCCATTGCTCATAGAAGGTAGTCCACGTTCTCATGGTCTGTGGCAGGGACCCATCGTGAATCAGGTCGGTGGCAGAGACCCAACAACCAGGTCTGTGGCAGAGGCCTTATTCATCTGGTCTGTGGCAGAGACCCCCTCATGGTCGGTGGCAGCGACTGTGCGCCAAGCCTGTTCGCGCTATAACGGAACAGGAGAAAACCCAAGTTCAAGTTTGTGCCTGGACCTACTCCCCACTTTGTTCTGTTCTATGTCTAACCAGTCGCTATTAAAGGACTATTTATTGCTCTGAAGAATAAATAAGTGTTGGACTTTCAGTGGTGTGGAACTTGACTTTCTGGGAGTTAAAGGGTCATTCTCAAGGGAAAGTTTTGGCTCTGGACAGGGGCACAGGCCCGAAGGTAAAAGGTTATAGCTCACACCTCTGCACACAGGAGGATACGAGCTGGTGGTGCGCCACACTCTCCTCCCTGGTCCCCTAGACGAGAGCCATTGACTGAGAAGAGAAGAAGGGAGGCAGAGGTGAGGTCTCTACACGTGGGATCTCTGGGTCCGGGATCTGTGTCTGTGTTAATGGAGCAGAGACCTTCACAGTTTGAACTTTGCTGCCCAGAGGAGTTCTGAGGAGGTCGGCCATATTGGCCAACGCACCACGAGGCACACCCTGGCTGCGCAGTTCGTGGGCGTGACGCAACAGAAGCCCGTGAACAAGTGCGGCAGAAGGGAGGAGTCTGGCCATGTGAAGTGATGCACGTGGAGACTTTGGCACGAGATAGTCAGCGCGCGATGGAGCAGCAAGCGGTCAGCATGTTCACTACTGCCTCGTGGGTTCCTAGTTCCACAGCCACGAGGATGACTTAGTTTGCTACTCCGCTGACGGATACAGGGATTAGGCTCAAGCCCCGGGGGCGATTCGCCCCGTACGTATGTAAGGACGTTGAGGCCCTCGGTGTGATTTGTCCCGGCTGCTCGGGACTGGAGGTCCATCTGAAGCCATTCGGGCGATGCAAGGCCTGTAAAGAATTCATTTTCGAGGTGGAGCAACCCACGGAAAGGCCTCGGGCCTTCCACCTCAACTGTATTACAGGCGCCACCACTCTTGAAGGAGAAGTCAGAGCTTGTACAGCCATCCCTACGCGCACTGACTGGGCTCTGGAGGAAGCCCCAGTTGAGAGTGAGTCTGCGATTGAGAAATCCGAAGATGCTGCTTCGGTCACCATGGAATCCCTGCTTCCACCGCCAAAGAGGAGAGTCGGTTTGGTCAAGGCTTCCTGCGGCCGTGGGAGAGTCACACCCCAGCACTTGCCTGGCCTGGATGGATCCGGAAGGAAGAGCCCCGGACATCCCAGTTCAAGTAAAGGCTGAGGTAAGCCGAGGGACGGGACCTGGTGTGTGGTTGGAGGTGTCGGGGATCCAGAGGCCCTGGAACCTGTCCAAGGGGGTGACTCCACGTCTACACGGAGTTACTGTCCTGCGGAGGAGTATGACACCTTCGACCTGGAGTCGATCTCCGATGTTGGAGATGACGTTGTGATTGATGAACTTTTTGCTCAGAAAGGCTGGGACAAGATACCCCTATCCTCATCCCGTGTGAAAAGGGACCCACCCATGTCCACTGGGGATAGTACACCCCGGGTGGAGGCCCTGGCGCCTGAGGAGGGATCTGATCCCCTGCATTCCTCTCTACCCTCGGAGTTGCCTGCGCCCATTGCTGAGGCGAAGCGAGTGTCACTGCGGGCCCCTTTGCCCAATCTACAGGTGGTGAAGGTGCCCCCGGCACCCGGATGCTATAGTCCTGCCTGGTGAAGGAGACCGTGCTACAATGCCACCCCTTTTCCGTTTGCAGAGACTTTTCGGTCAGAAAGTTGCAAATGAATATGAGTGGGAGTACCCATATTTGTCTAAGGAACTTTTGTACGAAGTGGAGGCCTGCAGACAGCGGTGGTATGATGACTTCATCTGGACACATCTCAAGGTGCCCCACGCTTGCAGGTACCACTTATGTTCCCCTGCAGCCTCCACGAGGTTCAAAGACTGCAAGGCAGAGTGGATGTTGGGTCGGCACATCCATGCTGACCGTGTGCTTTTTTGTCGGAGGGAGGGGGATGATGTGGAATATCACATGGAGACTTTTGACAGGTATTTGAAGCCCCTGGTACTGCCGCACCCAAGGTTTTACTTGTAGGAGAATAGACAACTGTGTTTTTTTTTTTTTTGCTGAACATTCCGGAGTGCCTTTACCGGAACTCAGGGACTCTTTAATCCGCAAAGGGTGGCCTACTTCTGGAAGAATTGGGAGCAGTTTTGTTTTGTTGTTCTCCTTTTTCTTTCTCCACTGCAAGGATACTGAGACTTTGGGGTGTAGTTGAGATAGGGCCACAGTACAGAGAAAAGGATTTCTGGATGGAAGAAAACAAGTGTTCTGACCGTGACACCACCACCAGGTGGCGGTGTTGCGCAACGATTGTCACACACACCACACATTACTTTTGGAAGGAAGGGGTTTCCCCTAGGGGGAGCCTGTTCATTTCAAATCACATACTGTGTTAGATAATGTGTTTCTTTTCCCCTCTGCAGGAGAACGTCAATCAAGTCTGCTGAGAATGGGGCAGATCTTAGTCAGTGATGTGGGAGGGGGGAAATGTGATTTTCAAAAAAAATGATGCTGTTATGCCTTTGAAAGTTTATAGCTGTGCATGTTTTATTTGTTGTTTCTTCCCTTCCTTGTTGGTTCAGTCACAAACGAAGCAAAATTTTTAAATTGTCATTTTTTTCTTTTGGTTAGTTTGTCTCTGGATCGGATTTATGCTGACTCTGCTTAAAGGGGGCATAAATTGGTTTCAGACACTGGGGACCAGTGTCAAATCACTGGGGGGGGGGATGTGTAGCAGGTGGTCATATTTAGGGGAGGCATCTGAGTGATATCAGGCTCAGATGCAACAATTGTTAGGATTCCTGGACCAATTTATGCCAGTGGAGGATATCAATGGTGTCTAGTTCCCTGCGGCCTATGGGTCGCGCTGTTGCCATGGGCTGGGGTTGAACCACCATTGGAGGGCTGTGCCCTTTGTGTCCTCTCACGGCAGTAGTACAGCGGGGCGGGGAACCTGCTGTGTATGCTGGGAGAGGGTATAAAGGGGGCAAACATCTTCTGCACGAGGTCCGCGCCTTTAGCCTGGGTGCATGTGCGTGTGGTCTCCGGGTGCCCTAGGCCCGGGGACGGAGTTGCGTTTCCACCCCAGACACCTTTAGTCTGGGGTGAGGTACTTTCTGGAGGCCTGGGGCCCAGTACATTCGACTGGGTCCCGCAAGGGATCGAGGGCTCCTAGGGTGTCCTCCGGTGTTGGACACCCGAATCTGGGACGAGGAGGCCAGGGAGGTGACCCTTCCGAAGACCCAGTGCAGCATTTGCTGGTGACGGCGGGGCCTCTGGTAACTGTCCGGATGGATGTCCTCTCTCTGACAGGAGCCATTGCTCATAGAAGGTAGTCCACCTTCTCATGGTCTGTGGCAGGGACCCATCGTGAATAGGGTCGGTGGCAGAGACCCAACATCCAGGTCTGTGGCAGAGGCCTTATTCATCTGGTCTGTGGCAGAGACCCCCTCACAGTCGGTGGCAGCGACTGTGCGCCAAGCCTGTTCGCGCTATAACGGAACAGGAGAAAACCCAAGTTCAAGTTTGTGCCTGGACCTCCTCCTCACTTTGTTCTGTTCTATGTCTAACCAGTCGCTCTTAAAGGACTATTTATTGCTCTGAAGAATAAATAAGTGTTGGACTTTCAGTGGTGTGGAACTTAACTTTCTGGGAGTTAAAGGGTCATTCTCAAGGGAAAGTTTTGGCTCTGGACAGGGGCACAGGCCCGAAGGTAAAAGGTTATAGCTCACACCTCTGCACACAGGAGGATACGAGCTGGTGGTGCGCCACACTCTCCTCCCTGGTCCCCTAGACGAGAGCCATTGACTGAGAAGATAAGAAGAGAGGCAGAGGTGAGGTCGCTACATTAGTATAATCAAGTATAAGGGCTCTTTTACACGGGGCGCATCAGTCATGATCCGCCCCGTAAAGCTCCGCTTGCTCAGCGGGGATCGCTCCGTTGATCCCCGCTGAGCCGGCGGATGACTGGGCGGTCCCCGCACACTGTGCAGGGACCGCCCTGTCAGAGAGTCGCTCTCCCCTATGGGGAATCGGATGACGACGGACCGTAGAGTCCGTTGTCATCCGATCCGCTCCGCCGACGGAAGGAAAAATAGGGTTTTCCTCTGTCACACTTTGGCGGAGCGGAGCGGATGTCAGCTGACATGTCACCGCTGAGATCCGTGCCTCCATAGGGCTACATGGAGCGTCCGTGCAGGTCCGCCTAAAAAACTGACAGGCGGACCTGAACGGACCCTCCGTGTGAAAGGGGCCTAAGGAAATACTTTCCCTAAATACAGATTAAAGTATATCTAAACATAAAAACAAAAATATATTGCAGGTTTATTTGTCCTTAGATGTGGCGGCTGGATAGCTTATTTTCTCAGGCTAGGAACAATTTGATCAAGTACAGGAAATACCAGTTAATCTTCCTAGAAATGCACTGACCTCATGTCCCATTAACCTAAAAGAAAGCACAAACAATCGTATTTAACTTCTACTCCTGTCAATCCACAATGTAATTTTTTTTCTTTTACTTTGAATTTTTTATTTTTACACTGTTTTAAAAAAAATAGCAAAAAAATTGTGTCACTTTTATTCCTCTTACGAGGAATGTAAACATCCCTTGCAATAGAAAAACAAGCATGACAGGACCTCTTAAATATGAGATCTGGGGTCAAAAGGACCTCAGATCTCATATTTACACCTTTAAGAGCTATGGGCGGAAGTGACGTTTTGATGTCGCCTCTGCCCTGCAATTGTATGGAGCCGCACGGGGGCGGAGATCGGCGCCAAATTCAAAAAAGTAAAACCACAAAACACATACAGTATACTGTAATCTTACAGATCTTACAGATTACAGTACTGTATAAAAAAAATACACATTCCCTTTGTCCCTAGTGGTCTGTCCAGTGCCCTGCATGCAATTTTATATTATAAATACAGTTTTTTCTGCCTGGAATTTGGAGATTGTCCATAGCAACCAAAGAGTGTCCCTTTATGTCAAAATGGGTTTTAGACCAGGTAGAAAACTGTGATAATAAATTAGAATCACTTGCAGAATTGAGCGATAGCGATATGTGGGGAAATTCGTCATCAAACACTGAAAGTAATGACAGCGACAATTCTGCAACTGAGCAAATTTCAGTGTTTTTGATTTGATTACATTATTGAATAATTTTTATTATTTTTATATGTAGCGGGTATACACTTTTCTCTCTATTTAAAACTGGGAGACACCAGCAGTGTGCAGTTCCTTGCGTTCCAGCAGGTGGCGCTGTCGCCGTGGGCTGGGGTTGAACTATTGCTGTGTGCCGTGCCTCCTTTTTGTCCTCCCTCGGCAGCGGTATGGTGGGGCGGGGAACCCGCCGTGCTTGCTGGGAGAGGGTATAAAGGGGGCCGGCCATCTTTGTCATGGGGTCGAGTCCCAGGCACCTTTAGCCTGGGGTGAGGTACTCGGATGGAGGTCTGGAATT
This sequence comes from Rana muscosa, assembly GCA_029206835.1. Taxonomy (NCBI): domain Eukaryota; kingdom Metazoa; phylum Chordata; class Amphibia; order Anura; family Ranidae; genus Rana; species Rana muscosa. The sequence goes on from CM055125.1 coordinate 103,720,438, forward strand.
CAGTGCCCAACACTGAGTTCCGCGAGGGAAGGAGGTCCTAGGGAACCCAGGGATTGGGTACCCGAATCCGGAAGGCGTAATGGACCGAGGGGAGAAACTCACTTGAAGACCGGGTGCAGCAGATTGCCAGTGACGGGTGAGCCTCCCATCGGACACCGCCTGGAAGGAAACCCCCCCCCGCTCGGAGACCTCAGCCCACTTTCATGGAGGAAAGTGGAGAGTTCATTGTGTCTGGGCCTACTCGCATCCACACCTCCTTGTTTGTTTTGTTCTTTAAGGGAGTCTAACTGATTGTGCTGTTCACTCGAGAAGAATAAAGGAGTTACATAGTTAGTCAGGTTTAAAAAAGACACAAGTCCATCCAGTTCAACCGTAAAAAAAAAAAAAAAAAAAATAAAATAAACATATATCGTACAATCCCATATACCCAATTCTATACCCACAGTTGATCCAGAGGAAGGCAAAAAAAACCCAGAAGAGCATGATCCAATTTGCTACAGCAGGGGAAAAAATTCCTTCCTGATCCCCCGAGAGGCAATCGGATATTCCCTGGATCAACTTTACCTATAAATGTCAGTACCCAGTTATATTATGTACATTTAAGAAAGAATCCAGGCCCTTCTTAAAGCAATCTACTGAGCTGGCCAGAACCACCTCTGCAGGGAGTCTATTCCACATTTTCACAGCTCTTACTGTGAAAAAACCTTTCCGTATTTGGAGGTGAAATCTCTTTTCCTCTAGACGCAAAGAGTGCCCCCTTGTCCTTTGTGTTGACCGTAAAGTGAATAACTGAACACCAAGTTCACTATATGGACCCCTTATATATTTGTACATGTTGATCATATCCCCCCTTAATCTTCTCTTCTCAAGAGAGAATAAATTCAGTTCCTCTAATCTCTCCTCATAGCTGAGCTCCTCCATGCCTCTTATCAGTTTGGTTGCCCTTCTCTGCACTTTCTCCAGTTCCCCAATATCCTTTTTGAGAACTGGGGCCCAAAACTGAACTGCATATTCCAGATGAGGTCTTACTAATGATTTGAACAGGGGCAAAATGATATCTCTCTCTCTGGAGACCATACCTCTCTTAATACAAGAAAGGACTTTGCTCGCTTTGGAAACCGCAGCTTGGCATTGCATGCCATTATTGAGCTTATGATCTACCAAAACCCCCAGATCCTTCTCCACTACGGATCCCCCCAGTTGTACTCCCCCTAGTATGTATGATGCATTCATATTATTAGCCCCCAAGTGCATAACTTTACATTTATCAACATTAAACCTCATCTGCCACATAGTCGCCCAATTAGACAGAGCATTGAGGTCGGCTTGTAAATTGGCGACATCCTGTAAGGACGTTATTCCACTGCATAGCTTGGTGTCATCTGCAAAGACAGAAATGTTACTTTTGATCTCAGACCCAATATCATTTATAAACATATTAAAAAGTAAGGGTCCCAGCACTGTTGGACTTTAATGGTGGGGGGCTATTTTCTGGTGGACATTGTTCAAGGTATCTCCAGGTGCACAACACTGACCCGAAGGTAGAGAAAGAACTTTGCTTACACCGCACAGACATCTGTGGTGAAGGCTTGGCGTGGTGACCCCCCCCTCTCTCCCCTCTGAGGTACCCCTAGACAAGAGAAAGACGAGCTGATGCAGAGAGGGAAGTGAGGAGGCCGCCACACGTGGGGGCTCAGGTCCGGTATAGTGTTTGTGTACTACGGAATTGAACGTGTTTGCCCGGAGGAGTTACGAAGTGCATCCCTGCTCGAAGTCGTGGACATGACCCAATGAAGGGAAAGGCCCGCGCAGAAGAGAGCGAGGAAAGGGGGGAGCTCAGCCGTGTGAAGGACTACACGTGGGGGCTTATATTTGCACTGCGCCACCAGGCACACCCCCACCGCTTAGTTCGTGGGCGTGACTCAGAAGGAAAAAATAAGAAAAGCCCGCGAACTGGAGCAAAGGGGAGGAGTCCAATACGTGTGAAGGACTACACGTGGGACGTTGGCGCAAAAACTTTGCAGTGTGCGATGGATCAGCAACAGGTCACCATGTTTGGACATACATCATGGATTCCGGTTCACCCTTCTACCACGACACTGACTGCTGCTGCTCCGGTAACAGATACGGGGATCCGGCTAAAGCCAAGGGGACGATTCACCCTGTATTCATGCATGAACGTTGAGGCCCTGGGTGTGATTTGTCCCGGCTGTTCGGGACTGGTGTGCCAACTGAAGCCGTTCGGGCGATGTGAGGCCTGTGGGGAGTTCCTTTTTGAAGTGGATCCAGCGGTTGAGAAGCCGAGAACCATTTACCCTGGCCGTGCTGCAGGCAACACCACTCAAAGAGGAGGAATCACTGCTTTGACAGCCATCCCTGCGCACATTGCAGCGACCGTGGAGGAGGTTGTGAAAACTCAACGGGAGAAATCCGAGGATGCTGACTCGGTCACCACTGTCTCGCAGCGTCCACCACCGAAGAGAAAGACCGGTATGGTAGCCCCGACCAGCGGTTGTGGTGGTCCATCTCGCCCGCTTACGCCCGGCCCGGATGGATCCGTCGGCAGGAGTCCCGGACGTCCCGCTTCAAGTAAAGGCCGAGGTAAGCCAGGCGGAGAGATTTGGTGTGTGGGAAGAGGTGAAAACTCAGTCTCCACTACAGGGTACCTGCCCACGGAGGAGTGTGACACCTCTGACCTGGAGTCGCTCTCGGATATGGGAGACGACGTTGCTATTGACAAACTGTTTGCAGAGAAGGGCTGGGACAAAGTACCTCTCGCCTCATCCCGCAGAACCAGGGATCCACCCATGTCTACAGGGGATAGTACACCCCGGGTGGAGGCACCAGCGCCTGAAGAGGGGTCCCGTCCCCAGCCTGCCTCTACATCCCCGGTATCACCTACACTGAAGACCGGAGAAAAGAGACTGCTGTTGCGGGCACCTATGCCCAGATCAGATGTGATCAAGGTCCCTCGCCATCCGGACTCAATAGTTTTGCCTGGCGAAGGGGACAGAGCTACTATGCCTACTTTGGCCAGACTACAACACCTATTTGGCCAGAAGGTTGCTGCAGAGTACGGATGGGAGTATCCATACTTTTCCAAGGAGCTGCTCTATGAGGTGGAAGTGTGTCGGAAGGGCTGGTACAATGACTTTGTGTGGACTCACCATCAGATTCCACACGCCCGCAGGTACCTGGTGTGTTCTCCCAAGGCCTCTCAGTGTTTTAAGGACTGCAAGGCAGAGTGGATGTTGGGACGGCACATCCATGCAGACAAAGTGCTGATCCGGCGCAAGGAAGGAGAGGATGTAGAATATCATCTGGAGACCATGGACCAGCACTTGAAGCCACTTGTTCTGCCACATCCCCGCTTCTACCTGTAGGAGAGAAAAGACTCAGTTCTTGTTGTATGCTGCTGAACCCTCTGGGGCCCGTTGTCCTTGTTACCCAGAGGAATGAAGGACTGTTCCTGTTTTTTCTTCACTTTCCAGCAAGAGATCATGGACTCTGGGGTTGATAGGGCCCAAGAGAAGAAGAAGAGTTCCACGAGTGCAGTTACCGTGATGCTGTCACCAGGTGGCAGTGTTGCGCACCGTTAACACTTTTCACACACTCACTCTTTGGTGAAAAGGGATTTCTTCTCGGAGAAGTTTCTTTTCTCTCACACGTATACATGTGTCAGGGTTTGTGTGTGTTAATTTTCTTTCTTTTCCCTCTGCAGGAGAGCATCTCATCAAGACCACTGAGTATGGGGTGGGTCTTAGTCAGGATGGGTGGGAAAAGTATAATGTGAATATGTGATTCAAAAATTTATGGTTAAATGTTGTTGTTTCCCTTCCCTTTTATATAGGGCTTAGACACAATTGCTTCAGTTGATCAAGTTTTTCAAAAAGTTTTTATTTTTGTACAATTTATAGTTTGTTTCTGGACTGGACTATGTCAGCCGTTGAGGGCATGGTTTGCTCCAGACACTGGGGACCAGTGTCAAACCACCAGGGGGAGAGTGTAGCGGGTATACACTTTTCTCTCTATTTAAAACTGGCAGAGACACCAGCAGTGTGCAGTTCCATGCAGTCCAGCAGGTGGCGGTGTCGCCCTGGGCTGGGGTTGAACCATTGCTGTATGCCGTGCCTCCTTTTTGTCCTCCCTCGGCAGCGGTATGGTGGGGCGGGGAACCCGCCGTGCTTGCTGGGAGAGGGTATAAAGGGGGCCGGCCATCTTTGTCACGGGGTCGAGTCCCAGGCACCTTTAGTTTTGGGTGAGGTTCTCGGATGGAGGTCTGGAATTCAGTGCCCAACACTGAGTTCCGCGAGGGAAGGAGATCCTAGGGAACCCAGGGATTGGGTAACCGAATCCGGAAGGCGTAATGGACCGAGGGGAGATACTCACTTGAAGACCGGGTGCAGCAGATTGCCAGTGACGGGTGAGCCTCCCATCGGAAGGAAACCCCCCCCCCCCGCTCGGAGACCTCAGCCCACTTTCATGGAGGAAAGTGGAGAGTTCATTGTGTCTGGGCCTACTCGCATCCACACCTCCTTGTTTGTTCTGTTCTTTAAGGGAGTCTAACTGATTGTGCTGTTCACTCAAGAAGAATAAAGGAGTGTTGGACTTTAATGGTGGGGGGCTCTTTTCTGGTGGACATTGTTCAAGGTAACTCCAGGTGCACAACACTGACCCGAAGGTAGAGAAAGAACTTTGCTTACACCGCACAGACATCTGTGGTGAAGGCTTGGCATGGTGACCCCGCTCTCTCCCCTCTGAGATACCCCTAGACAAGAGAAAGATGAGCTGATGCAGAGAGGGGAGTGAGGAGGCCACTACATATATTATTATTTATTATAATTATTTATAGTTATTTATTATAATATAATTTATGATTTTGTGTTTCAAACTTTATCATACCCGGGATGTCTACTAGACTCTGGTTTGGAAAGATTTAAGTGAGTTATTCCTAAGAATTACAGGCCTACAATATAAAATGCCAAATTTCCATGCAAAATAATTGTACCGCTTTCAGCACCTAAAATCAGACAGAATCATACCGCCAGGGAGGTTAAATAACTTTAGAGCAGGCTCGGAGAAAGTTAACGCAACTTTACTTAACGATGCAACAGTTCCCAAACTTTCATGTCTCCTTAAAGAGGGGGTCCACCCGAATTTTTTTTTTTAAAAGCCAGCAGCTACAAATACTGCAGTTGCTGACTTTTAAATAATGGACACTTACCTGTCCAGCGCGCCCGCGATGTCGGCAGACGAGGCTGAGCAATCGCTCGGTCCTCGGATGCTGCCGCTGCCAGGCTTGGTGAGGGAATCAGGAAGTGGCTTCACTGCCCGGTTCCCTACTGCGCATGCGTGAGTAGCGCGGCGCGCAGTCACTGGTCTCTGCTCTCTCCTGGGACCAGTGTGTTTCCCAGGAAACAGCAGGGGGGGGGGGAAGTGGTGTAGACCAGGAAGTGGGTGCAAATACCTCTCTTAGACAGGTATCTGCACCCCCCTCCCCCCTGAAAGGTGCCAAATGTGTCACCGGAGGGGGGGAGGGTTCCGAAAAGCGGAAGTTCAATTTTTGGGTGGAACTCCGCTTGAACTACCTATTCTACAGCTGTCCAGGCATAACTTTGAAGGTAGAAGTCCATGTTGGCAAGATCCTTAATAGATGGTTAGGTGAAGGTTGTAGGTTTTCCGGCTTACATCTTCGGGTGGTCATGGTCTACTCTGGACCTTCTTTGCTTTTCCCACACAGTCCCAATCTCTGAGCCCGTCCTTCGAGCAATTTATAGGCTGTCAGAGTGAAGGACAGAATCCAAAAAGCCCAGGAAACCAGCAAACCCAAAGTTTAGCTCATGCTCTGTAACTCTGGAAATCCTACGTGTAGGCAATTGTCTACACTCCCCCCTACCCTTTTAGGTGGGATATTTCTGGGCAATTTCTCTATAGAAGAAACCTTGAACAACCCTGCTTGTAGCTGGTTCATTTCTGTTTTATTCACTCTGTTTTTATGATTATAGTTTCTATGAAATCAAATTGTAATTTAACCATTCTTTGTTTAATGTCCTGGCACCTTTTAAAATCCATCTGTAAGGTATTGACGTATAGAGATGGGATGGCAATGTCACAATGTCCACCACGTCCAATCAGAGAACGCCTTTCATTCATGAAGAAAAAAATTCAAAATGTTCTGTGAATGACACGTGCCAAACAAGCAACTCCTTGTGTTCATTATTCAACTGGGACCCGGAAGCTAGCGCCAATCACTGTAGTAGCGGTGCCTACTAAGGTAATTTCCAGTTTCCACGAGTATTGCCTAGGCATGGCACATGCATTATTACAATGCCCCAAGAAGGACCTATCTAACTATGCAAAAAAGCCATATTTAAACTTCAGCTTTAACTTTATTGAAGAGTCACAAAATTACACTTCATTAAAGTTTATGTACCAAAAATGAGCTGCGGCGCATTGACAAGCGGTGACATGGAGCACATTGAGTTGCACTGCTGATAAATGCAGTATGTCTGCATTTTTCTTTTTGCACATTAGAGCTGTGCTGAAGTACTGTACTGTTAAATGAATGGGACACACAGAAAACAATTGTTTTCTCTGTGCCCTTGTAGTGATATGCGTTGCTTTTTGTGCAGATAAACGCAGGTAACAGCATGTAGCACCCTTTAGTGTGCTAGAAGTGTAGTGTTATGTTTTTTTTTTTTTTTGAGAGTAGGTAAATTTACAGGCTTGGCTGGCAGCCAAGCCTGGGTGTGTTTTGATCTAGGTTGGGAGTGACTCAGAGCAGACTCACAAGCAGCATTACCAAGGCCTCCCACTTCTTTCCAGAGCCTTCTAGAATATTCTGAAAGAGAGGATGAGAGGGGAGGTGGAGCTTCTTGTGGTGTTTTGAGGAGCCCTGATGAATCCATAACTTGGATTGGCAGGGGGCAGGCCTCCTTAAATTCCCAGGGTCAGGAGTTGTTGGTGAGGAAGCTGGAGATGGAGTGCTAGGCTGTCGTGGCCTTTGAGGGAGCTCCCCAATCTGAGGGGGGATGACCTTGGGCCTGGGCTCGGGTGCAGATGGGTCCTTCTAAGAACACGTGGAGGTGTCCTGGACAGGAGGCACGGGAGCAAGGAGAGAGGACAGTGGGAGACAGCACTTCCGGCAAGTCTTCAGGGAGGAACAAGAGGGCTGGGGAGTGACTCACAGTCAGGAAAGGACTGGGAGGCATGCCCGAGAGGACTAGGAGAGTGCAGTCTGGGATGGGTGCAGAGCCAGTGGAGTGGACTGTGGTGGCATGGGTAGTGCAGCCAAGAGGTCTGGCAGGGCCTGAAGATGTGGTACTGGGCTCAGTAGCCACGTGGACAGCTAGCACTACCTACATATTTTTATACACTAAAGGGACCTGCTGTCTCTGCCTGCAAAGGGCATTCATCTTAGGCCTGGCTGAGCCAGTGTCAGGCCTGAAATATAGTGCTAGCTCGTCCAGAAAGTGCAAGCCAGTGATGTGCTGGAGGTGTTGAGGAGAGAAAGTCTGCAAGCAAGTGATGTGCTAGAGAGAAGAGAGGCGATGTATATACTAGAGTTGTATATAGTCTCAAGTCCCTGAATTGTTCTTAATCATCTGGGCATCTCATAAATTCCCTATCCCTATCCAAGTTTATTCCCCTTAAAAACAACAAAAACAAAGTACAAGGACTGGTTTTCTGCCTGAGGGTGAATGATAACTGTGGGCCTGGCTGGGCAGGGTGACAGAGGGACTACAGCACTCAGCAGCCCTCAAGAGGGTACCGCTTCACGCATATAGTGTGAATAAGTCCTAATAGAAAAAAGGTTTTCCTGCACTAGTAGACAGATGAATAAGAGCACTCAGCTGCTGGAAAGCCCAAGAAAAGTGCATGAAAAGATTAATAGAAGAGAGAAGCTTGCATAGTTACCATTGTGTAAGTCACTTGTCTGACCACATCCTAAATAAGCTGTACTTCATCTTAAAGCGCATCTTCACCCTCCATGTCATCACCTACCTCTCCACCCTTAATTCGGTCCTCTGCACCAGAGATCTTTCTTTTTTAATTTACCTTTTTTAAATTAAATTATCTGCTGAACTAACCCCCCTGAACTGTTCCCACTTCCCCCAGTCTGCACAATCCCCCCTTCCCCCAGTCTGCACAATTACCCCCCCCAGTCTGTCTGCACAATCCCCCCTTCCCCCAGTCCGCACAATTACCCCCCCCAGTCTGGAAAATCCCCCCTCCCCCAGTCTGCACAACCCCCCCTTCCCCCAGTCTGCACAATCCCCCCTTCCCCCAGTCTGCACAATTACCCCCCCAGTCTGTCTGCACAATCCCCCCTTCCCCCAGTCTGCACAATTACCCCCCCCCCAGTCTGGAAAATCCCCCCTCCCCCAGTCTGCACAACCCCCCCTTCCCTTAGTCTGCACAATCCCCCCTTCCCCCAGTCTGCACAATTACCCCCCCCAGTCTGCAAAATAACCCCCCCAGTCTGCATAATTACCCCCCCAGTCTGCACAATTACCCCCTGGTCTGCACAATTACCCCCCCACAGTCTGCACAATCCCCCCTCCCCCAGTCTGCACAATCCCCCCCTTCCCCCAGTCTGCACAATTACCCCCCCCAGTTTGCACAATCCCCCCTTCCCCCAGTCTGCACAATTACCCCCCCAGTCTGCACAATCCCCCCTTCCCCCAGTCTGCACAATTACCCCCACCAGTATGCACAACCCCCCCTTCCCCCAGTCTGCACAATTACTTGCCCAGTCTGCACAATCCCCCCTTCCCCAGTCTGCACAATTCCCCCCCCCCAGTCTGCACAATCCCCCTTTCCCCCAGTCTGCACAATTACCCCCCCCCCCCCCAGTTTGCATGAGAGGGGGAGTAAGAAATGAGAGAGAAAAGTACAGGCAAATCAAAAAGAATTCAGGGGAGAGAGGGGGTTGTGCAGATAGCTCACGTACAAATTAAGCTTCCCCCTCAGGCTGGTCTACACAGGAGTGCATGCAAAAGGCTGGAGTGTGGGCGGGGTTTGGGTGGAAACAAATGGGAGGAGGAATGTCGGATTGGATAGGCGGCTGAGTGGGGGAGGAGCTAGGAAGACAGTGGTGACAGGCGACAAGCAGATACAGCCCGACTCTTGGGAAAACAGTGTGTTTGTGTGTGACACAAACAAGGAGAGGGAGGATGGAAGGGAGCATTCTGGCACTTCGGCGCCCCCACCTCTGCAGGCGCCAGGGTGCGCTGCAAACCATGGACCTGCCTAGGATCAGCCCTGGTGGACTCTATTTACTAATTAGGTGACTTCTGAAGACAATTGGTTCCACTAGATTTTAGTTAGGGGTATAAGAGTAAAGGGGGCTGAATACAAATGCACACCACACTTTTCAGAAATTATTTTGTAAAATGTCATGGGGGTATGAATACTTTTTCAAGGCACTGTATATGTTATAGCTATTCTTGGCCACAGTTTTAAGTTTGATGTGTTTTTAAACTTATTGAAAAATAAAGTATGTAAATTTTATGAAAATATCCATCCTGATATGTCATATAAAACAATTCTGTAAAGGTTGTCTAAGCCTAGATATTTATTATTGGAGAATCTAATTAGTTCTGTTACTCCTAAGACTCCCAGTATATTTATATGTGATTATATACTTTCATAATTATATATCTTTACAATTGTGAGAGGTACCGGGTTGAAAAACTTTTTAATGGCTGCATCATTTTTAGAGATTCTGCTGTCCTCTAAACAAGTTATTTTTTTTATTTTTTTTACCTGATTGATTACAGATAATGGTCTGTGGACTCTGGACTACTTGAAAGAATGGGAGACCACTATTTATATGAGTTTAGCCAAACTTTATATAAATAAGTGATTTATATATATTTGGAAGCCAAAGTTGTATACATATTTCTATTAGAAAAAAAAAAGATACAATTTTCCAAGCACGGACCATTAGATTGCGTTTTTTGAAGTGGGTTTAGCCCAAATTACTCCTACTGTATGTAGCACACCAATCCTTTTGCCCCCGCTTACCTTCACCTGCGGGGGTAGGACACACCATGCCACAAGCCCGTGTCCTCCTTATCAGAGGTCAGGCGGTGTTCACTGATTTGGGTCCTGCAGCGAGTTACCTCCTTCCACTGGTTCTCGTCCCTAGAATGTAGGGAAAAGTCTATATTCTTTCCCAAGAAGGCCAATGTCCACACGACTTTAACTCCAACAAAGAGTTTATTTTCCTTTGCTTCAGTTAATGGGAAATTGAAGAGAGAAAGAAGCTAGCAAAGTTAGAAGGTAGATTCAGGCACACAACACTTGACTCACTTGTCGCCACTCGATCCCGAGTGGGTTTAGCTCACCCGGATAGATCCCTCTCACAGTTCTAGCAGCTCGAACAGTACTTTAATTTTCCCCCTTCCAGGGACGGGTTCAGGGAATCCTCTAATAGCAGCAGAATCCTGTTATTCCTGAATACAGAACTTTCCTTAAACCTCTGTAGAATTTAGAGAACAGATGATGCCAATGGGCACTCTACAGGGTTAGCTTTGTTGAGTAAGGAATCCTTCCCTCTGACAGGTCACCAGGCCTTTCCCGAGACAGCGACCTACTATCACTCGTCTCCTCTGTGGGACCGATCCTCCCCTGGCTTCCTCTCAGTCAGAGCGGGTACCCTCACCCGGGCACCCTGGGACTCCAATGTGCTGATTGTAGACCCAGTTAAAGGTACTGGGCCTACCTGGAACGTTGTAGCCTTGGGCTAAAGGTGCCCGAGACTCCTCGGCCACCCCCATGTGGCACACTTCCCCCCGGGACTCACTCCCCGGCACTCCTCTCGGTCACTCCTGCCTAAACATGGCATCTGCCCCTTATATACCCTCTCCCGGCATGCAGAGCAGGCGAAGCCCCGCCCACCGCATGGCAGCCAAAAGAGTACATCCAATCACGCCACTGTGTCACCTGAGGTTCGACCCTAGGCCTGGGCAACAGTGCCACCCACAGGCCAGAGGGGAACTGTACACCAGACAACACCACAGCAGAGCAGAGTCCAGTATCAAATTAGAAGGCCAAAGCCAAACTATTGCCCAGGCCGTCCCTTAAATTTGGGCATAGCGACCCCCTAAATTTAAGGGTCCGCTACATGTATAACTAAACAATCCCTGCACTTGCACTAGTTTGCATGTTTATAGGCTTCACTTTCACAACATTATAAATATGCCTATATTTTCTAAATATGCCTCAATATGTTAATTCTTACAAATTATTCCTTTATCTTTGATCTAATTATTATTATTTTTTTAACAGAGATATCTTTGATCTAATTTAATCGTCTAGATCTATTAAGAACATTTTAAAATGGACATCACATCTTTATTTTAGTTCATCTTTCAGCCCGAATATATCAAATATTTCCACTAGAGGGAGCTTGTGGACTAATTTAGTCCTTTACGTATTAAACATTTTAAAATTGACATCCATTATATATACCGTAATGTAAAGAAAAGGTGCAAATAAACAGGCCCAAAATTTGCACTTCTCGGCGCCTATGTATTGGTATGCAATTCCTGTGGCTCAATAATTTGCCTATTTAGATGGGTAAATAATGGGAAAATAGACGATATACTCAGCTCGGAAATAAATATATCAGAGTAATTAAACTATGGTATAAATTATATAAAAGGAGCAGCTGTTTAAATTTATATAAAATGAGAACCTCATAAATATAAAACAGAATAAATAAAATAAATATCATATATAAAAACTTAAATTCGTAAAGTCCATATGATAAAACAGCGCTAAATAAGGATAAATGTCCAAAAACATGTAAAAAGCACTTGAGTGATGACTTTGCAACAGTCAAACTAGTAGTGGTATATCTTCTCTGGATACGATATGTAGTGCACCCTACACCAATCCCAAATCTTCACCACAAGTGAGGCACGCTCCCCCTCTGGGGTACAAACTCACCACAAAGATGAAAAAGATAGGCCTTTTTTTTAGTCTGTAGGTAGTCTCACTCCAACATCCGTCATCACCACCAGGGTAGTATGGGTTAAAATCCTCAAGCAAACATATAAGGACATAAAGGCACTAATAGTGTAATATTGCTTTAATTAAGAAATCCCCAATACTAAAACCCTGTTTCAAATGCACGTACAATTCAATCACTTGTAAAACAGCACAGAGTGTAGAGTGTAATCACCGCTATCCTGTCCCAAGAGGGCGCCCGTGTTGCATTCGTAACGCGGCAGTCTTTTGTTCCGGATTTGCGACAGCTGCCGTGATGTTCACTCTGTACTTCCTAGTTACAGAGACGCTGCGATATCTGGGCCCTGACCGGTTTCGTCACAGATTGACTTCAACTGAGGGCGTAGATAGTCCAGCGTCAACGTGCGTGGTATAACTTCCCCGTTCGTTGCCTATTGGTTGGAGTGCCGTAATTCGTCCGCCCTGATTGGTGCTTACCAGGGCGGAACTCGAATACACACGTCCTCAGACAAGAGCTATTGGGGAATGTTCCGACAGCACGTACTACTGCACAATATGTTATGTAACGAATGACACAACATGAAGTTACACTTAAATAAACTTAAGAGTTATTAATATAGTACAACAACAAAAAAATATATAAATCGCATCGTAGCAATTTTAAATATATTTTGAACGGAATTTAAATGTCTCAATCGCTGTTTACATAGAGCAAGAGAACCTGCATTCTGATACTCGGTGAAAAAGGAAAATATTTTTGTTACGATTCGTAAAAGGAGAACCGTAGTTATTCGGTGTTAGCTGCTCAATATAATTCGATAAGACCGATCTGGCAAAACAACGAATCCGTCTTTTACAGTTTGAAAATTACATCTAAACGTTATTTTTAGCCTGTTGTGGTTTTACAACCACTATGTATATGTGCAAATATAATGGCAGTCACATAAGTTCAAACAAGGGGGTTTAGAGAAATTGGGAATTTTGACCCATTAATCCAAACAATAAAATTAGAGAGTAGTAAATCAATATATAGTAATGCATATATTAAATGCATGTGTATGGGTATTTACAGTCCACACATCTGTAAAACCATAAATAACTAAATAAGGTAATTTTAATTAAAATTAGAATTAAATCTAAATTTTTTAATTTGAAATAAAATTGGACTACTTAGCGGATATAATCTATTTATATATGTATACTTCATTAGTTCTATATAAGTGAAGTTAAATAAATCAATATATAAATAGATAAGAAATATATATATAAATATAAAAAAATATATATATATAAAAGAAAACTGTATGTAATATATATATATATAAAAATATAAAAATATAGTAAAAACATAGTAAATAAATAAATATAAATATATAGGAGCATCAGGATATAAGAATTTCTGAGGATTGGGCCGAGAAAGGTTGCCAGTAAGGGGTGGTATTCTAGTCAAATGTTAAAAATATAGATAAAATTGCTAAAACAGTCAATAAAAATTGGTTAATAAAAGTCAATCATAGAAACTAAATAAAAGCAATATATCAGTAATCACTAATAAAACAATTGATGTCTAGATCTATGTTTAACCCCTTCGGAGATAAAGTATCTACGGAATAAATCCATTGGGTCTCAAGCTTAGATAATTCTCTTACTAAGTTAGAGCCCCTCCAAGGTGGTTTTAGGTGGTCTACTCCCCAAAACTTGAGACCTGCTGGGTTTTGGTCGTGGAATAATTTAAAGTGTAAGGAAACGTTATGATCTTTATACCCGATTTTGATGTTTGCCACATGTTCTGCCACACGTATTTTGAGAGCTCTCTTAGTGCGGCCTATGTATAATAACTTACAGGGGCATTCTAAAACATACACTACATAGGTAGTGTTACAGGTAATAAAATCTTTAATGGTGAACTCTCTGTTATTAGAGGTAGATATAAATCTTTCAAGTGCTCTGAGAGGTTTATTCACCTCTCTACACGGGCGGCACTTTCTGCAGGCATAAAAGCCATCCTTATCCCAGAACGAAGGGGGTTTATGTGGGACATCTAAAATCTTCTTGACGACCCTGTCTCCATAGTTGGGAGCTTTCCTATAGATAAAAGTGGGTCTTGTTGGTATATAGGTTTTCAGGATCTTGTCAAGGAGAAGTATGTGCCAGTGAGAAAAGAAGATATGTTCCACTTCCTTATATTGTGAGTGGTATCCTGATATGAAACTCCATTCGTAATTGGTCTTATTCGTATTCTTTTGACCTCCGAGAGTGTTATTATTCAGGTAGTCGGTTCTTGGAGTAGCTGCGAGATCTTCAATAATTTTGGTTAGTTGTGTTTCTTTGTAGCCTTTTTCCATAAATTTATTTTTCAATATATCTGCTTGGAGAAGAAAGTCTGTATCCTCGGTGCAGTTCCGTCTGACCCGCATCAATTGGCCTTTAGGTATGTTTTTTAGCCATGCGGGGTGGTGGCCACTTTGTGTTGGGAGGAAACTGTTAGCATCTGTGGGCTTGAAATACACTTTAGTGCCCAATTTATTCCCATTCCTGTATATATGAACATCCAAAAAATGTATACTTTCTTTATTGTATTCACACGTAAGGTTAATGTTATTGGTGTTTTGGTTTAGTTCTTCCAGGAAGTTTTCTAGTGATGTTGTTGATCCTGCCCATATAAGAAATAAATCGTCTATATATCGTCGGTACAGTATCAGTTCTTTGCGTTTCTTGTGGAATACTGTTTTATCCTCCCACTCTGCCATAAACAGATTTGCTATGCTTGGAGCAAATTTGGCTCCCATGGCTACTCCCCTTCTTTGGGAGTAGAAACTTCCATCAAACCAAAAATAATTGTGTCCTAAACAAAAATCCAAAGCATTCCGTAGGAACACTTTCTGTGAATGGGAAATATCATCTCTTTTAGATAATGCCCAATTAAGGGCTAGCAAGGCGTCGTCATGCTGTATTATTGTGTATAATGACGAGACGTCTGCGGTTACTAGGAACACTTCTTCTTTTCCAGCCAAATCTATTTCCTGTAATAGAGATAGGAGCTCCTTAGTATCTTTGAGGTAAGCATGTGTTGATGTCACACTGGTTTGGAGATAATAGTCGAGATACTGGCCCAGACGTGATGTAATCGATCCGATTCCATTAACGATGGGTCTTGCTGGTGGAAGGTTGAGGTTTTTATGAATCTTTGGGAGGGTATATATAGTAGGTATCCTACTGCTACTCGGTACCAGATACTTGCTCTCCCGCAAAGATAAAGCTCTGGTTTGATAACCCATTTCCACCAGTTTCTGAAGATTGATTTCGTATTGTGGAGTGGGACCTTTTTCAAGCTTCGAATATGTTACCTCTTCAGATAGCATTTGTGTTAGCTGGTTATGGTAGAAGTCTTTGGTAAGAATAACCACTCCGCCTCCCTTGTCTGCTGGTCTTACTATTATCTCCTTTCTATTCTCTAGAAGTTCTATACCTTCTTTGATATACCGTGGATTCACATTCCTTTTTGGTTTGATGTATTCTAAATCACGTAGTATAAGTCCTTTAAAGACATCCAAAGGCTGATTGGTCCCCAATAGGGGGTTAAACAGTGATTTATTTCGCAAACCACTATCAGTTGGTACTGAGGAACTACTTGTTACAGGGTTTGAATTCTTGTTTAAAAAATATTTCTTCATATTCAGTTTCCTCATATATTTATTAACATCTATAAACACATTAAATTTGTTGATTGGACGGTGTAAACCACATTTGAGCCCCAAATTTAAAATATTGGTCTCTTTATCTGTTAAAACCACATCAGTTAAGTTAAAAATCCCGCCTATTCGTACTCCTTCTCGTATTCCTTTCGACTTCTTTTCTTGAGTCCTTCGTCCGGCCCTACAGCCTCTGTTCCTTCTCTCCTTGGGCCTGGTTGTTGCATCCTTTCTCGTTCCCAATGTGGAGGGTCCCTCCATTGGGGATCTCTCTGTGTCGGTCCCTGTTGTGGTCCCCTGTATTCTATCACCTGTTGTGGATAGGATGGCATTCTTCCTCTCTGGTTGTTCGACCCTCTGCCCCTCTTCTGCCATCCCCTGCCTCTCCCTAAAAAAGAGGACCGGGGTGATTGATATTGTTGTCTGTTCCTATCATCCCATAAAGGATCATATTTATTATATATGGGTACCTGATAGTAATCTTGTGTGGGTGGAGGTCGATATTGAGGATTCGGTGGCCCAGGTCTTCTTGGTTTCCCTCTACCATAGTTATAATCATTTCTGATAGGTGTGGAATGGTTGATGGGGGTCTGTTGTGTACCCAAGATTCTTCTATCCAATATAGGTAATGGTTGACTAGTAGAGGGTAATTGGCTTCCAGTATTGATGTCTTGCTGGGTTTCCATAGTCAAACCATCTGTGTCTCTTGCTTCAGTTGGGTTTGCTTGCTGCCATAGGTATATCGTGTTTAAACGGAAATCTCCTAGGTCTCTATGGAATTTTTTGGTTTTCTTTTTTTGTGTTTCCTTATCCACTTTTTCTAATTTTTTCTTTATACGGGTATTAAAATCAGTAACTTGTTGGCTATCCTTAATAGGATCTAGTTGCTTTTGTAACTCGTTTATCCTTGTTTCTAGTTTGAACATCTTTTTCTTTTTCCTTTTTAAAATAAGTTCTTGTAGTTTAAAACCTACCCCATTAAAAAATTCTAGCCATTCTGACATAGATTCGGGGTCATCTAAACCATCTTGGGGTACTACTTCCCATCTTAAGCTTCTAATAATGATACGCTCCTTTAGATATTGCTCCAAAGTGCATATGTCCCACCAGGTTCTCACTTGTTTTTCTAGTGAGTTCCCGAGGGCGGTCATTACCCCATTATAGTTTAATTGTGCAGTAGTGTGCTCATTGACAGTGAAAATGCTGTTAATATCTATATTCCTATTGCTCAGGAAAAGCAATGCATCCATGGCTGCCAAGAAAAGAAAGAATTTGTATAGAAAGAAAAGGTGCAAATAAACAGGCCCAAAATTTGCACTTCTCGGCGCCTATGTATTGGTATGCAATTCCTGTGGCTCAATAATTTGCCTATTTAGATGGGTAAATAATGGGAAAATAGACGATATACTCAGCTCGGAAATAAATATATCAGAGTAATTAAACTATGGTATAAATTATATAAAAGGAGCAGCTGTTTAAATTTATATAAAATGAGAACCTCATAAATATAAAACAGAATAAATAAAATAAATATCATATATAAAAACTTAAATTCGTAAAGTCCATATGATAAAACAGCGCTAAATAAGGATAAATGTCCAAAAACATGTAAAAAGCACTTGAGTGATGACTTTGCAACAGTCAAACTAGTAGTGGTATATCTTCTCTGGATACGATATGTAGTGCACCCTACACCAATCCCAAATCTTCACCACAAGTGAGGCACGCTCCCCCTCTGGGGTACAAACTCACCACAAAGATGAAAAAGATAGGCCTTTTTTTTAGTCTGTAGGTAGTCTCACTCCAACATCCGTCATCACCACCAGGGTAGTATGGGTTAAAATCCTCAAGCAAACATATAAGGACATAAAGGCACTAATAGTGTAATATTGCTTTAATTAAGAAATCCCCAATACTAAAACCCTGTTTCAAATGCACGCACAATTCAATCACTTGTAAAACAGCACATAAAGTATAGAGTGTAATCACCGCTATCCTGTCCCAAGAGGGCGCCCGTGTTGCATTCGTAACGCGGCAGTCTTTTGTTCCGGATTTGCGACAGCTGCCGTGATGTTCACTCTGTACTTCCTAGTTACAGAGACGCTGCGATATCTGGGCCCTGACCGGTTTCGTCACAGATTGACTTCAACTGAGGGCGTAGATAGTCCAGCGTCAACGTGCGTGGTATAACTTCCCCGTTCGTTGCCTATTGGTTGGAGTGCCGTAATTCGTCCGCCCTGATTGGTGCTTACCAGGGCGGAACTCGAATACACACGTCCTCAGACAAGAGCTATTGGGGAATGTTCCGACAGCACGTACTACTGCACAATATGTTATGTAACGAATGACACAACATGAAGTTACACTTAAATAAACTTAAGAGTTATTAATATAGTACAACAACAAAAAAATATATAAATCGCATCGTAGCAATTTTAAATATATTTTGAACGGAATTTAAATGTCTCAATCGCTGTTTACATAGAGCAAGAGAACCTGCATTCTGATACTCGGTGAAAAAGGAAAATATTTTTGTTACGATTCGTAAAAGGAGAACCGTAGTTATTCGGTGTTAGCTGCTCAATATAAATTCTTATATCCTGATGCTCCTATATATTTATATTTATTTATTTACTATGTTTTTACTATATTTTTATATTTTTATATATATATATATATTACATACAGTTTTCTTTTATATATATATATTTTTTATATTTATATATATATTTCTTATCTATTTATATATTGATTTATTTAACTTCACTTATATAGAACTAATGAAGTATACATATATAAATAGATTATATCCGCTAAGTAGTCCAATTTTATTTCAAATTAAAAAATTTAGATTTAATTCCAATTTTAATTAAAATTACCTTATTTAGTTATTTATGGTTTTACAGATGTGTGGACTGTAAATACCCATACACATGCATTTAATATATGCATTACTATATATTGATTTACTACTCTCTAATTTTATTGTTTGGATTAATGGGTCAAAATTCCCAATTTCTCTAAACCCCCTTGTTTGAACTTATGTGACTGCCATTATATTTGCACATATACATAGTGGTTGTAAAACCACAACAGGCTAAAAATAACGTTTAGATGTAATTTTCAAACTGTAAAAGACGGATTCGTTGTTTTGCCAGATCGGTCTTATCGAATTATATTGAGCAGCTAACACCGAATAACTACGGTTCTCCTTTTACGAATCGTAACAAAAATATTTTCCTTTTTCACCGAGTATCAGAATGCAGGTTCTCTTGCTCTATGTAAACAGCGATTGAGACATTTAAATTCCGTTCAAAATATATTTAAAATTGCTACGATGCGATTTATATATTTTTTTGTTGTTGTACTATATTAATAACTCTTAAGTTTATTTAAGTGTAACTTCATGTTGTGTCATTCGTTACATAACATATTGTGCAGTAGTACGTGCTGTCGGAACATTCCCCAATAGCTCTTGTCTGAGGACGTGTGTATTCGAGTTCCGCCCTGGTAAGCACCAATCAGGGCGGACGAATTACGGCACTCCAACCAATAGGCAACGAACGGGGAAGTTATACCACGCACGTTGACGCTGGACTATCTACGCCCTCAGTTGAAGTCAATCAGTGACGAAACCGGTCAGGGCCCAGATATCGCAGCGTCTCTGTAACTAGGAAGTACAGAGTGAACATCACGGCAGCTGTCGCAAATCCGGAACAAAAGACTGCCGCGTTACGAATGCAACACGGGCGCCCTCTTGGGACAGGATAGCAGTGATTACACTCTATACTTTATGTGCTGTTTTACAAGTGATTGAATTGTGCGTGCATTTGAAACAGGGTTTTAGTATTGGGGATTTCTTAATTAAAGCAATATTACACTATTAGTGCCTTTATGTCCTTATATGTTTGCTTGAGGATTTTAACCCATACTACCCTGGTGGTGATGACGGATGTTGGAGTGAGACTACCTACAGACTAAAAAAAAGGCCTATCTTTTTCATCTTTGTGGTGAGTTTGTACCCCAGAGGGGGAGCGTGCCTCACTTGTGGTGAAGATTTGGGATTGGTGTAGGGTGCACTACATATCGTATCCAGAGAAGATATACCACTACTAGTTTGACTGTTGCAAAGTCATCACTCAAGTGCTTTTTACATGTTTTTGGACATTTATCCTTATTTAGCGCTGTTTTATCATATGGACTTTACGAATTTAAGTTTTTATATATGATATTTATTTTATTTATTCTGTTTTATATTTATGAGGTTCTCATTTTATATAAATTTAAACAGCTGCTCCTTTTATATAATTTATACCATAGTTTAATTACTCTGATATATTTATTTCCGAGCTGAGTATATCGTCTATTTTCCCATTATTTACCCATCTAAATAGGCAAATTATTGAGCCACAGGAATTGCATACCAATACATAGGCGCCGAGAAGTGCAAATTTTGGGCCTGTTTATTTGCACCTTTTCTTTCTATACAAATTCTTTCTTTTCTTGGCAGCCATGGATGCATTGCTTTTCCTGAGCAATAGGAATATAGATATTAACAGCATTTTCACTGTCAATGAGCACACTACTGCACAATTAAACTATAATGGGGTAATGACCGCCCTCGGGAACTCACTAGAAAAACAAGTGAGAACCTGGTGGGACATATGCACTTTGGAGCAATATCTAAAGGAGCGTATCATTATTAGAAGCTTAAGATGGGAAGTAGTACCCCAAGATGGTTTAGATGACCCCGAATCTATGTCAGAATGGCTAGAATTTTTTAATGGGGTAGGTTTTAAACTACAAGAACTTATTTTAAAAAGGAAAAAGAAAAAGATGTTCAAACTAGAAACAAGGATAAACGAGTTACAAAAGCAACTAGATCCTATTAAGGATAGCCAACAAGTTACTGATTTTAATACCCGTATAAAGAAAAAATTAGAAAAAGTGGATAAGGAAACACAAAAAAAGAAAACCAAAAAATTCCATAGAGACCTAGGAGATTTCCGTTTAAACACGATATACCTATGGCAGCAAGCAAACCCAACTGAAGCAAGAGACACAGATGGTTTGACTATGGAAACCCAGCAAGACATCAATACTGGAAGCCAATTACCCTCTACTAGTCAACCATTACCTATATTGGATAGAAGAATCTTGGGTACACAACAGACCCCCATCAACCATTCCACACCTATCAGAAATGATTATAACTATGGTAGAGGGAAACCAAGAAGACCTGGGCCACCGAATCCTCAATATCGACCTCCACCCACACAAGATTACTATCAGGTACCCATATATAATAAATATGATCCTTTATGGGATGATAGGAACAGACAACAATATCAATCACCCCGGTCCTCTTTTTTAGGGAGAGGCAGGGGATGGCAGAAGAGGGGCAGAGGGTCGAACAACCAGAGAGGAAGAATGCCATCCTATCCACAACAGGTGATAGAATACAGGGGACCACAACAGGGACCGACACAGAGAGATCCCCAATGGAGGGACCCTCCACATTGGGAACGAGAAAGGATGCAACAACCAGGCCCAAGGAGAGAAGGAACAGAGGCTGTAGGGCCGGACGAAGGACTCAAGAAAAGAAGTCGAAAGGAATACGAGAAGGAGTACGAATAGGCGGGATTTTTAACTTAACTGATGTGGTTTTAACAGATAAAGAGACCAATATTTTAAATTTGGGGCTCAAATGTGGTTTACACCGTCCAATCAACAAATTTAATGTGTTTATAGATGTTAATAAATATATGAGGAAACTGAATATGAAGAAATATTTTTTAAACAAGAATTCAAACCCTGTAACAAGTAGTTCCTCAGTACCAACTGATAGTGGTTTGCGAAATAAATCACTGTTTAACCCCCTATTGGGGACCAATCAGCCTTTGGATGTCTTTAAAGGACTTATACTACGTGATTTAGAATACATCAAACCAAAAAGGAATGTGAATCCACGGTATATCAAAGAAGGTATAGAACTTCTAGAGAATAGAAAGGAGATAATAGTAAGACCAGCAGACAAGGGAGGCGGAGTGGTTATTCTTACCAAAGACTTCTACCATAACCAGCTAACACAAATGCTATCTGAAGAGGTAACATATTCGAAGCTGGAAAAAGGTCCCACTCCACAATACGAAATCAATCTTCAGAAACTGGTGGAAATGGGTTATCAAACCAGAGCTTTATCTTTGCGGGAGAGCAAGTATCTGGTACCGAGTAGCAGTAGGATACCTACTATATATACCCTCCCAAAGATTCATAAAAACCTCAACCTTCCACCAGCAAGACCCATCGTTAATGGAATCGGATCGATTACATCACGTCTGGGCCAGTATCTCGACTATTATCTCCAAACCAGTGTGACATCAACACATGCTTACCTCAAAGATACTAAGGAGCTCCTATCTCTATTACAGGAAATAGATTTGGCTGGAAAAGAAGAAGTGTTCCTAGTAACCGCAGACGTCTCGTCATTATACACAATAATACAGCATGACGACGCCTTGCTAGCCCTTAATTGGGCATTATCTAAAAGAGATGATATTTCCCATTCACAGAAAGTGTTCCTACGGAATGCTTTGGATTTTTGTTTAGGACACAATTATTTTTGGTTTGATGGAAGTTTCTACTCCCAAAGAAGGGGAGTAGCCATGGGAGCCAAATTTGCTCCAAGCATAGCAAATCTGTTTATGGCAGAGTGGGAGGATAAAACAGTATTCCACAAGAAACGCAAAGAACTGATACTGTACCGACGATATATAGACGATTTATTTCTTATATGGGCAGGATCAACAACATCACTAGAAAACTTCCTGGAAGAACTAAACCAAAACACCAATAACATTAACCTTACGTGTGAATACAATAAAGAAAGTATACATTTTTTGGATGTTCATATATACAGGAATGGGAATAAATTGGGCACTAAAGTGTATTTCAAGCCCACAGATGCTAACAGTTTCCTCCCAACACAAAGTGGCCACCACCCCGCATGGCTAAAAAACATACCTAAAGGCCAATTGATGCGGGTCAGACGGAACTGCACCGAGGATACAGACTTTCTTCTCTAAGCAGATATATTGAAAAATAAATTTATGGAAAAAGGCTACAAAGAAACACATCTAACCAAAATTATTGAAGATCTCGCAGCTACTCCAAGAACCGACTACCTGAATAATAACACTCTCGGAGGTCAAAAGAATACGAATAAGACCAATTACGAATGGAGTTTCATATCAGGATACCACTCACAATATAAGGAAGTGGAACATATCTTCTTTTCTCACTGGCACATACTTCTCCTTGACAAGATCCTGAAAACCTATATACCAACAAGACCCACTTTTATCTATAGGAAAGCTCCCAACTATGGAGACAGGGTCGTCAAGAAGATTTTAGATGTCCCACATAAACCCCCTTCGTTCTGGGATAAGGATGGCTTTTATGCCTGCAGAAAGTGCCGCCCGTGTAGAGAGGTGAATAAACCTCTCAGAGCACTTGAAAGATTTATATCTACCTCTAATAACAGAGAGTTCACCATTAAAGATTTTATTACCTGTAACACTACCTATGTAGTGTATGTTTTAGAATGCCCCTGTAAGTTATTATACATAGGCCGCACTAAGAGAGCTCTCAAAATACGTGTGGCAGAACATGTGGCAAACATCAAAATCGGGTATAAAGATCATAACGTTTCCTTACACTTTAAATTATTCCACGACCAAAACCCAGCAGGTCTCAAGTTTTGGGGAGTAGACCACCTAAAACCACCTTGGAGGGGCTCTAACTTAGTAAGAGAATTATCTAAGCTTGAGACCCAATGGATTTATTCCGTAGATACTTTATCTCCGAAGGGGTTAAACATAGATCTAGACATCAATTGTTTTATTAGTGATTACTGATATATTGCTTTTATTTAGTTTCTATGATTGACTTTTATTAACCAATTTTTATTGACTGTTTTAGCAATTTTATCTATATTTTTAACATTTGACTAGAATACCACCCCTTACTGGCAACCTTTCTCGGCCCAATCCTCAGAAATTCTTATATCCTGATGCTCCTATATATTTATATTTATTTATTTACTATGTTTTTACTATATTTTTATATTTTTATATATATATATATTACATACAGTTTTCTTTTATATATATATATTTTTTTATATTTATATATATATTTCTTATCTATTTATATATTGATTTATTTAACTTCACTTATATAGAACTAATGAAGTATACATATATAAATAGATTATATCCGCTAAGTAGTCCAATTTTATTTCAAATTAAAAAATTTAGATTTAATTCTAATTTTAATTAAAATTACCTTATTTAGTTATTTATGGTTTTACAGATGTGTGGACTGTAAATACCCATACACATGCATTTAATATATGCATTACTATATATTGATTTACTACTCTCTAATTTTATTGTTTGGATTAATGGGTCAAAATTCCCAATTTCTCTAAACCCCCTTGTTTGAACTTATGTGACTGCCATTATATTTGCACATATACATAGTGGTTGTAAAACCACAACAGGCTAAAAATAACGTTTAGATGTAATTTTCAAACTGTAAAAGACGGATTCGTTGTTTTGCCAGATCGGTCTTATCGAATTATATTGAGCAGCTAACACCGAATAACTACGGTTCTCCTTTTACGAATCGTAACAAAAATATTTTCCTTTTTCACCGAGTATCAGAATGCAGGTTCTCTTGCTCTATGTAAACAGCGATTGAGACATTTAAATTCCGTTCAAAATATATTTAAAATTGCTACGATGCGATTTATATATTTTTTTGTTGTTGTACTATATTAATAACTCTTAAGTTTATTTAAGTGTAACTTCATGTTGTGTCATTCGTTACATAACATATTGTGCAGGAGTACGTGCTGTCGGAACATTCCCCAATAGCTCTTGTCTGAGGACGTGTGTATTCGAGTTCCGCCCTGGTAAGCACCAATCAGGGCGGACGAATTACGGCACTCCAACCAATAGGCAACGAACGGGGAAGTTATACCACGCACGTTGACGCTGGACTATCTACGCCCTCAGTTGAAGTCAATCTGTGACGAAACCGGTCAGGGCCCAGATATCGCAGCGTCTCTGTAACTAGGAAGTCCAGAGTGAACATCACGGCAGCTGTCGCAAATCCGGAACAAAAGACTGCCGCGTTACGAATGCAACACGGGTGCCCTCTTGGGACAGGATAGCGGTGATTACACTCTATACTTTATGTGCTGTTTTACAAGTGATTGAATTGTACGTGCATTTGAAACAGGGTTTTAGTATTGGGGATTTCTTAATTAAAGCAATATTACACTATTAGTGCCTTTATGTCCTTATATGTTTGCTTGAGGATTTTAACCCATACTACCCTGGTGGTGATGACGGATGTTGGAGTGAGACTACCTACAGACTAAAAAAAAGGCCTATCTTTTTCATCTTTGTGGTGAGTTTGTACCCCAGAGGGGGAGCGTGCCTCACTTGTGGTGAAGATTTGGGATTGGTGTAGGGTGCACTACATATCGTATCCAGAGAAGATATACCACTACTAGTTTGACTGTTGCAAAGTCATCACTCAAGTGCTTTTTACATGTTTTTGGACATTTATCCTTATTTAGCGCTGTTTTATCATATGGACTTTACGAATTTAAGTTTTTATATATGATATTTATTTTATATACCGTAATGTAGTTCATCTTTCAGCATGCGCATAGCACATTTTCCCAGTAGAGGGTGGTTGTGGTCTAATTTAGTCTTATACCAACCGAGCAAACTCAAAAGGGTACACTGTGCGATTTTTAAGATGTGACCTCTCAAAAAGGGTACCCAAAGTTTTATAAAATCACAGAATTTTTATTAATAAACATAATAAAAAAAAATTAAAATCCTAACAAACACCTTAATTGGCATTCATAACACCCCAATTGGGCCTAACCACAGCAACAGTGTGTCCCTTTCAACATGTTTTGCATCAATCGTTCTTGGGAGCAATAAAGTGTGTTGTGATAATGTGCCTGTTAATGTGCATACTACCGCAACACATCACAATTGCCATGTAAGCTAATGCATATTGTGTTTTCAATGTAGACACATTGTGGGACATTTTTCAAACAGGGCACTAAAGATGCTGCAAC
Organism: Rana muscosa; assembly: GCA_029206835.1. Classification (NCBI taxonomy): domain Eukaryota; kingdom Metazoa; phylum Chordata; class Amphibia; order Anura; family Ranidae; genus Rana; species Rana muscosa. The sequence goes on from CM055125.1 coordinate 103,746,274, forward strand.
TTGACAGCGCACTGTAATAAAAACTTTATGTAGCGGCCTCACCCTCTCTCTCTTCTTTAGTGGATACTTTGGCTTCGGTCTAGGGGTACCTTGAAGGGGAGAGCGAGGTGCGCCACGGCCCATGTCCTGCCGCATGTAGAGGTGAAGGCCAGCATCTAATTACACTCGGGCTGTGTATACGCTCAGAGCCAAGTCTGTTCTGCTGATAACCCCCTTTGCTCCCAGTAATTGGAGTACCACACACTGAAAAGGTCCAACACTTATTTATTCCATAACGGCAAACAAATAGTCCTTTGCGAGCAGACAGTTTGAGACCCATAGAACAGTTCAGTATTGGTGGGGAGTAGGTCAAGGCACAATCCTCAAAGAAACTAAACCGTTGAGGTTTCACCAACGGTTGCTAAGCACAGTGGCTGTTAAATGGACTTTTTGGTACAGAGTCTCTTCCAGCGACTCTAGTGAACAGGAACTGGAGTTACCTTCGCTACGTTGCAGCCCCTGTCAGGGGGAAGACATCCCTCCAAGGGAGTTACCGCAGGCCCCGCCGTCACCAGATTAATGCTGTACCGGGCTATTTGGAAGAGTTACACTCCCCGGGCCTCCTCGCCTCAGATACGGGTCCCAACACCTTAGGGCCCCTCGGACTCCTCCACCCTCGCGGAACCCAGTCAAAGCCACTGGACCCCAGGCCTTGGTCATAGTACCTCACCCCAGGCTTAAGGTGCCTGGGATGGACTCCATCCCTCGCTCCGGCCAGGTCAAGGGCACCTGGGCCCGGAACTCCGGAACGCCAGCACCCAGGCCGAAGGTGCCTGGGTGCAGCCGCGTCCTCCAACTCTGAACCCCAAGGTCAGGGCGTCCGCCCCTTTTATCTCCTCTCCCTTTGTGTCACAGCGGGTTGCCCGCCCCGCCATACCGGTGCCAGGAAAGGACAAAAAGTAACAGTCTTGCGGTGCAGGTTCAACTCCGACCCAGGGCGACAACGCCACCTGCAGGCCACAGGGAACCTTGCACCACCAGAGTCCTCCAAGAACCACAAAAGGGACTCTCAGATTCCCTAACAATTAGTACATCTGGGTTAAATGACCCAGATGCTCCCCCCCAAATTTAAATACCCGCTACACTCTCCCCCCTGTTATTTGACACTGGTCCCCAGTGTCTGGTCCAAACTCACATCCCACAAAGGTGGTGCATAAGCTTCGCCCAGAGATTAAACCATACAAATTAGCCCTGAATTGTGCCAAGACCTAGAATGGGAAAGGGAAAACATAAAACAGTAAAACTATAAAACTTTCCTTAAAACACTTCTGACATTTACACATGCACAATCCTCCCTCTGACTATCTAAGGACCACCCATTCTCAGCAGCCTTGACAGATGAATCTCCTGCAGAAGGGAAAAAAACAAACGTACTACCACAATGTGTGTTTTCTTGGAATGAACGGGCCCGTCCTTAAAAAGGCCCATTCGCTCCAATGAGTATGGTGATGCCAGTGTAAAAAAAAAAAAAACAGTCGTTGCACAGCACTGCCACCTGGTGACAACGCCACGGTAATGACACTTGGCCAAATCCTCCAGACAACTTTCCTTTTTCTTCTCTGTGTCTACACTAACTACACCCCAAAGTCATTATATTCTTTGCAGTGCAGGGAGAAAGAGGGAGAACAACAGCAACAGCTCCCATTTCTCCAAAAGAGTAAAACGCCCAAAAATAAAAAAAACTAGGGCACAGTCCTTGTGTTCCGGCAAGTTCAGCAATGAACAATAATAGAGCACACAGGAGTCTTTTCCTCCTAAAGGTAGAACTTTGGGTGAGGCAGGAACAGGGGCTTCAAGTGCTTATCGAAAGTCTCCACATAATATTCAATGTTCTCTCCATCTTTGCGACAAATAAGCACCCTGTCCGCATGGATGTGCCGACCCAACATCCACTCCGCTTTACAGTCCTTGAACTTCTTGGACACGGGGGATGAGCACGAAAGGTATGGGCGAGCATGGGGCACATTGAGTCCTCCAAGAACCACAAAAGGGACTCTCAGATTCCCTAACAATTAGTACATCTGGGTTAAATGACCCAGATGCTCCCCCCCAAATTTAAATACCCGCTACATTTATTTATAGGGAAATATATTTCTTGTGCTTTCGACACGCTGGGAAGGTGTGTTTTAGCATGGCAAAAGTGCACAGGTGTAAAAAAGGGCCTAAATGTCACTTTAAAGCACCTGTCGCCCCTGCAAGTTCACTGGTTTAGACCACATTTTATGCACTTTGCTGCACGTCTGTATTTCACATTCTCGAAAGCGTCTTAATATTCAGCCAATTGTTGCATCTACTTCACTTTGTGGCATTTACCACTTGGAAAGGGAACAGCATTGATTTCAAATTGTTCATCCATTAAAAACTTACTGCATTAAAGTGATAGTAAAGGCTATGTTTTTAAATAAAATAAAAGATGTTATACATTCCTGGTCTGTGCAATGATAGCACAGAGCTTCCCCTTGCTTCCTCATTGGCTGTCCCTTACTGGCACTGTCTGCTCCTCCTTCCTACTGGTGCCCCCTTGGCAAGACATGTACTTAGGGGGCACCCGTGCGGGCACACTCCCAAACTGGGCTCGGCCACACCTCCTGGTTCCTCTTCACAGGATCTGACTGACAGCAGCAGGAGCCTACGACTTCTGTTGCACTCTCCTGTAAAGCCTCGTACACACGGCCGAGAATCTCGTCGTTAAAAACATGTCGTTTTTTACGACGAGATCCTTGGACAAGAAACTTGTCCCGGCCGAGTGTACACACGCTCATTTCAAAGAACCCGCGGTTCTTTGAATGGAGCGTACGCGGTGACGTCATCGAATACGACGAGAATGCGCTCGTCACATTCGATGCCGTCGCCGCCATCTTGGTTCACCCTACCTATGCCTAGGAAGCTACCGCGCATGCGTCAAAGTCATTTCGAGCATGCACAGGCTTCCCAGCGAACAGGTAAGTGTACACACACTCAATTTTCTCGTCGAGAAACAGGCTAACGAGAATCTCAATGAGAAAATAGAGAGCAGGTTCTCTATTTTCTCGTCGAGATTCTTGTTGCTTTTCTTGACGAGAAACCATACACACGAATGAATTTCTCGGCAAGAAATCTCTGCCAGCAAGTTTCTTGCTGGTTCTTGCCGAGAAACTCGGTCGCGTGTACGAGGCTTGAGAGTAGGAAAAGGGAAGCAGCACTGTTAAAAACGGGACAGCACTGGATCAGCGAAGGAGTCAGGTAAGTGTTTAGGGAAGGGGGACACAACAAGCAGTGAGAATTTTTTTTACCTTAATGCAGAGAATGCATTAAAGTGATTCTAAAGGCATTTTTTACCCTAATGCATTCCCTGTATGAAGGTAAAAAATGTCTTAGTAGTAATTTCAAACCCTTACCTCCTTATATACTTATCTAAGCCCTATCTCAATTCTGCGCTGTGCCCATCTGCAATGCTGGTCTGTGCTCCTCTTCTCAATTGGCATCTGCTGCTGCTAATCAAATCCTGGGAGCGGGGGTAGAGCCAAGCCTCGTTGTGTGTGTCTATGGATGCACACAGCACAGCTCAGCTGCAAGCCCACAAGTGTGCCCCCATAGCACGGAAGAGGAGGAGATGAGAGCGCTGGAGGGTGACCCAGAAGAGAAGGTGCAGGGGTGCTCTGTGCAATACCATTGCACAGAGAAGGTAAGTAGAACATGTTTATTATTTTACGTCAATAATTTAACTTTATGTAGCGCACACACCCCACTCCTACCTGCATTAACTTTGGCTCTTCGCAGGAAGAGAGAGGCACACAGCACTAACAGCCCGTACCCTCCTGTGTGAGGAGGTTAAGCGGTGTTGTTGGGTCTTCTACGGTCAGAACATGAAAACCTCCAGAGCCTGATTCTCACCTCTATGTCAAACAGAGACAAGTCCTTGACTTCCCAGTAAAGTGAATGTCCACACCAGCTGAAACTCCAACTCAGAGTTTATTTTCTCTTAGCCAATAACACAGTCTCTGATAGGAAAAGGTTGGAGCAAGAAACAGAACAGTACAAGGTGTGGAGGAGGTTGAGGCACAAACGTTACGGATGTTTGCTCAGATTCTCAAGCAAGTTTAGCAAGGCGCACAGTCTCTGCCACAGACTGTGAGGTTGGTCTCTGCCACAGACCTGGTGAAGCTGATCCCCTTCTTTAGCTATGGCCCCTTTTTAGGAGAAGACATCCCTCCGGAGAGTTACCGGGACCCTACCGTCACCATGACACTGCACTGGGTCTTCGGAGAGTTCCTTTTCCGGCCTCCTCATCCTAGATAAGGGTCCCCTGCAAGGCGGCACCCTGAGAGTCCTCGATCCTTGGTGGACCCCAGCCGAAGGTGCTGGGCTCCATGCCTCCGCTGCGGTCCCTGGGCTTACATACCCAGGGCGGACAGGAACAGCATGGTAGTACCTCACCCTGGGCTAAAGGTGCCCAGGATGGAACAGGAACACCCGCCCCTGGGCCTAAGGTGCCCAGGGCGGACTGGAACACACACTCCCTGGGGTAGGACCCCACTGACCGAACCACGAACAGGCAGCATCTGCCCCTTTTATATCCTCTCCCAGCATGCCCAGCAGGCAGACTATGCCCACCATACGGCTGCTGAGAGGGGACACATAAGGCACAGCACTGTATCAGCGGTTCAACCCTAGCCTACTATGGCAGCGCCACCTGTAGGCCACAGGGGACTGTACACCGATACTCTCCCTGTGGATAGAAATGGTTGCAAAAAACCCTGACAAATTAGGGTGTTTGAGCAAACTACCACTCAAACACTTCCCCTAAATTTAGCACCCCCCTACATTTACAACTGCTTTAAGTTAGTAAAATAGTCAAATTGTAGAACCACTTTAATTCCTGCTGATCACCCATCACATGCATTTGCTGCACCTCAGATAGACTGCAAATGAGGGTTTTCAGCCTAACATTCTAATCTGCATCAACTAGTATTCGCTTCGTTCTCCGGCTGCAGATTGTTATAAATCAACTGGATCTGTAGGGCTAATGGCTAGCAAACACAATTAATCTATACATTATTGCAAATTCCGCTCCATAAGTAACTGATCTTTGGCTTAGAAATATCAAAAAACACTCTTTAGGAGCTCTGATGAAGAGGGTTCAACCTTAAAGCTGGTCGACAGTAATGCACATTAAGGAGAGTGGCCATTTGCTCTCTCGAACAAGATCCACTATAGGGATTTCTCCCATGAAGTGAGCATTAAGCAGGTATCTTCCTGAAGGTTATTTTATAAGGCAAAGTGAGTTGGTGTAGAATTTTTGACAGTACCAGTTTTTGCTACTTTTTTAAGTTTTATGAAGGTGTCATACTATGCCTGTAGTTCTGTACCCCAGTGTGTCTAACTCCAGAATCAGGGCCAGCCTTACCATGGGTCTCGCTGGGTACATTGGATCCAGGTGGCACTTGGCCCCCCCAAATTTCCCTCCAGCATAAGTCCCCGCTAACTAGCACAAATCTCCCAATTATCCCTACTAGCCCAAATCCCCCCAATTTTCCCATGAGCACAAATCCTCACCAAGCACAAACTCTCCTCTCCTAGCATAAATAAACACAGTAGTAGTGGTGCTGCTGTCATTATTCCTGTCAACTTGTAGCAGCAGGTGTCTCCCACCTCACATCATGCCACAGCTTCCGGGGCAGCCACCCCTTCTGCCCCCCATCCCTTTTCCCAGCTCTGGTGCATGTCCTTCATTTACAGATGCAGCTGTTGCGGGCTTCTCCCGAATAGCCCCTCATCCCCCTCCATCCTGCCTTTTAGCAGGATGGGCCGAACATCAGAATAATGCACCTCTAGCAGCCAGTCTGGGCCATTTAAACTGTCATGCCGCATACACACGACCGTTTTTAATGGCGAGAAAAATTGAATTTTTTAAAATGGTCATTAAAAATGATCGTGTGTGGGCTTCAGAGCATTTTTCACGACATGAAAAATGGGCATGAAAAAATTGGAACATGCTCTAATTTTTCTCGTCGTTTTTCACCTCGTCGTTTTTCTCGTCATGAAAAACGGCCGTGTGTAGGCTTTAACGACGTGAAAAAAATGCGCATGCTCAGAATCAAGTATGAGATGGGAGCGCTCATTCTGGTAAAACTAGCGTTCGTAATGGAGATAGCACATTCATCACACTGTAACGGACTGAAAAGCACAAGGCTGAAAAGCGCAAATCGTCTCACAACAAACTTTACTAACATGAAGGGTGGCGCCATCCGAATGGAACTTCCCCTTTATAGTGCCGTCGTACGTGTTGTACGTCACCGCGCTTTATTCAAGCATTTTTTTCAACGATAGTGTGTAGGCAAGGCAGGCTTGAGAAGAATCACGTCGAGAAAAACATAGTTTTTTTTAATGACATTAAAAACGGCCATGTGTACGCGGCATAAGTGTGTGAAGTGTGTCCTATCCCTGCTCCAGCTGAGATCAGTAGCAGCCGCTATGGGCCTGTTCAAACTTGCACAGTATGCATTCTTCTTCTCTTGCTGAGCTCAACTCCACTAGAATTATTTGGATGCTGTGTCCACGGAACTGGCACCTGCTGGCTTCCTAACAACCAGTGAATCATCCCAGCCCGACACATTCAGCTGTCAGCTGGGAATATTCAACTGACAAGTAAATGTAAACAAAGAGGAGGGGACAGTGTGAAAAAAAACCTAATCTGAGCATGTGGCCTGGCAGGTCAGGAAAGTTGACAAGATGTTGATGAACAAGGGCTGCTTCAACCACCGGGCTAGGGTTGTGGGGGGTCTGCTAATCCCTGTCCTGCACAGACATCCCCCCTTCACCTTTGTGAAAGAGTTTGTGGTACATAGTACCCTTACTCATTCACATAGAACACAGAAACAGTAAAAAACAGACACAGTCCCACAATGCCGATCCACATTAATCATGATGAAAAAGGTCTACTGACACACGTGAAAGCAGCCCAGATTCACAACCAGCAATAGTTATGCTGGCTAAGGGCGCCCCCTACCAATCTCCTGCAACAAGAACGAAATAGGGTTACATACCTTTAACAAGCAGAAATCCTTTACAGGTTTTTACATCATGACCTTGATTTCCACCCTTCCAGACCCAAACAAAACAAAAAAAAAACTGACAATCATACACATGTCTGATCCTGTACCTTCCCTTTCACCAAATGACATGAGGCAACACATAGACATGAGGCCCCACTCATGCCCATATTGGAAAAAAAATACTTCAAGCGATAAAAATGGCTGCATAAAGAGTTATGGATCTAGCACACAGGCAATCAGCACCACTTCCAGGGCACCCTCTTCACCCATCAGACACATGCGGTCAATACAACATCTGGGCAAGGTGACAACCCCTCCAGGAATTTCCCCTGTGCCCTAGGAGAATGGGGAGGGGGTGTCATTGAGTCTTTCCACAACCACAGAGGAAGGAGAGTGGTGGGATCACAGCACAGCCAGGGCTGTCTTTAATACTGATTGAACCCTAGCCAAACATTTTCTTGGCCCCACCCCCTTCATGCAATTTCGCTCTTCACCTGCTCTGAGACATACAATAAATAGCAGCTAAACTCAAAATCAGTTTACTGAATCAGATCAGGCAACGATTGCGATTGGTTGCCAGAGGATACAATGTATCATTACTCACTGACTGGTTGCTAGAGGTTACAGCACACATTATGGCTCACTGATTATTTGCTAGAAGTTACAGCACATGGCTTCTCCTTGATTGATTGATAGAGTTTACTGTACATCAATTCTGCTCACTTATTGGTTGCTAGAGGTTACTGAAAATCCTAACCACTCACTAATTGGTTGCTAGAGGTTACTGCACATTATTACTGCTCACTGATCGGTTGCTAGAGGTTGCTGCTTATCCCTACTGCTCAATGATTGGTTGCAAGAGGTTAGTGCACATCATTACTGCTCACTTGCTAAAGGTTACAGCACATCATCTCCTCACTACCTGCACCCCATGGACTGGGGAGGTGAGGGGACCCATCAATAGACAGAAAACTCCTAGGGATCCAAGGACTCCTGGGATCAGTGGAAATGCTGGGGGGGGTGTGATCAATGGCAATGCTGGGGGTTTGATGGGATCAGTGGCAGTGGAGGGGGGATGGGATTAGTTAGGAGGCAGTACACTGTGGTAAATTCTAAATCATGTAGAGCAAAGCTGGAAATCTTTGGCAAGTATATAGTGGGGGATTCTACACTGATCACCAATGTAATGGGGAATTTACAATGACCTCCAATGTGAGGGGCGATTTACACTTACCACTAATGTGAGTGGGAATTTGCACTGATCACCATGTAATGGGGGCTTTTACGCCACCCACCATTATAAAGAGGGATTTCTACACTGGCACCAATGTAATAGGAGCATTTACACCAACCAACAGTGTAAGGGGGAATATACAATGACCTCCTTGTAAGGGGGAATTTACACCAACAACCATTGTTGAGGAGATTTGTACTGGCCACCAATGTAAGGTGATACTTCTACACCGACCACCAATGTTAAGGGAGATTTTCACTGACCACCAATATAAAGGGGGGTTTACTCTGATCACCAGTTTAAGGGCAATTCTGCACTAACTACCAATGTAAAAGGAAATGTACACTGATACCAATGTAATGTAATGAAGAATTTACACTGACAACCAACGTATTGGGGGATTTTACATCAACAACCAATAAATGTTGATTTCTACACTGACCATCAATGTAAGGGGGGGATTTACACTCACCACCAATTTAAAGGGGGCTTCTACATGGACATAAGGGAGGATTTGAAACTGACCACAAATGCAAGTTTGTATTTTTTATCGATTACCAATATAAAGAGGAGTTTCTACACTGGCCACCAATATAATGGGGATTTACACTGACCATTAATGTAATGGGTGTTTACACTGACCACTAATGTAATGGGGATTTACACTAACCACTAATGTAATGTGGATTTACACTGACCACTAATGTAATGGGGATTTACAATGACCACTAATGTAATGGTGATTTACACCGACCACTAATGTAAAAGGAGCATTCACAGTAAGCACCAATGTAAGGAGGTATTTACACTGAACACCAATGTAAGGGGGGGCTTTACACTGGGCACTAGTGTGAATGAAAGGATTGTACACCAAGCCCCAATGTAATGAGAAGATTTACACTGACCACCAATGTAACTCAGACATTTAGCCTGCGTTCAAATTTGTGTCTGTCGGGAACGCATGCAAAATCGCTTTCCTGACACCACAGAAACATGCAGTGCCATTAATTGTTAATGACACCCTCACGCATCTGCTGAGATGTGCGTATTCACATACACTAAAATTCACCAGTGCTGTGGCACCATGTTATCTTGAAATGGGGATCCATTTCCAATGTGCTCACCTTTGCAGAACAGGCTGATGTTAGGCTTAATGACCACAGTTGTAGGCCGGACTTATAAGCATGCCCCTTTACCTCTCTAGTGGGCAGCATTCAGTAGAAGTGATGGTGGATATGACCTCAGGGGAGCATGATATACATATGAATGCCACCTCTATTTACATATCAATGTCGCTGGTCCATGGCTATTTACATATTAATGCTGCCACTATTTACATGTCAATGACGGTTATTTACATGTATTCACAGAGTCTGCAGGTGAGTCATCTGTGCACGGCAATAGGGCAGAACTGGGCAGAATTAGGAACATAACTTCACACTGAGGAATCGGGACACAGCACTGGACCAAAACTTTAAGGGACAAGAGAATTTAAACTGGTATGGTTGGCAAGTATGAGGTAGCTGCTCTGGGCCCCACAACAAGGATTGGGCCCAGGGCAGCTGCCCCTTTTACCCCGCCTTAAAGATTTCCCTGAGAACAGTGCAGAGAGAGAGAGAAAAAAGAGTTGAGAGAAGGGAGGGAGAGAGAGAGGGGGTGAGAGAAGGGGTAGTGAGAGAGGGGGAAGAAATAGAGGGGGCGAAAGAGGATCTGAGAAAGAGGGAGGTGATAGAGAGAGAAAGAGGGAGTGGTGAGATAGATAGGAGGGTGACATAGAGCAAGGAGGGAGTGAGAGAGGGGGTGAGAGAGAGAGAGGGGGTGAGAGAGAGAGGGTTGAGAGAGAGAGAGGTGGGTGAGAGAGAGAGAGAGAGAGAGAGGTGGGTGGGAGAGAGAGAGGAGGGTCAGAGAGAGGGGGTTAAAAAGAGAGCGGGGATGAGAGATAGAGAGAGAGGGAGAGAGGTGAGAAAGAGAGGGGGTGAGAGAGAGAAGTGAGGGAAAGGCGTGACAGAGGGGGTGTGAGAAAGAGAAGGTGGCAAGAAAGAGAGAGAGGGGGTGAAAGAAAGGGGATGAGGGAGAGTCAGAGAGGCCTCTAGTCCTATCCTTGTCTGCAGCCCCTGCTCTGCCCTTCCTGTGCCCCCATGTCCCAGTCTGCAGTCCCTGCCTGTGGGAATATGTGTGTGTGATGCTTGCTATGGTACCTTCCATGCCAGCAGGATGTTCATGACAGCCAGCAGCGGACAGGGCCCGTTCTCGTTCTTGGTGAGGACAGGAGGTCACACAGGTGCTCTGCTCACACAGGTGCTCTGCTCCTTCCAACAGAGCTATTTGATGTGAGATGGAGCTGTCCCTGGCTGCCTGCACCTCCTGCCCGTCCTCGTTCTCTAGCCCCAGTCAGCATGTCCTCTGGTCCTGGGAGCGGAGAGGAGATTTGAAGACGTAGTCCAAGGGTTGCAGGCTCTGGGAGGTGCCAATGATTCTGTAACCACTGTTGTTCGCATCTTCGGAGTTCTTCTCTCTTCAGGGCTATCAGTCCTTGCCATCCTCGCTGCTCACCTTCCCCATGGCCTCCGTCTCTGGGGCCTCCCTCTCACTTTGTGGAGATGGTACCTGGAGCCAGGTGCTGTCATCCTGCCCACACCTCGAGGCCTTTGCTGTCCCACTTCGCTGTCCCACTGCCCAAGCGACACAGGGCGCTTGGGCAGTGCCCGATTGGTCAGTCTGCCCCTGACCCACAGAGTCCCGGCTGGGCAGCAGGGGGAGGTGGAGCCGCCGGCCCCAACATTGGTGATTCATCACAGGCCAATTAGGCGGTGGGGCCCCTGTGAGCCCGAGGCCTTAGGTGACCGCCTAATTTAAGACCCGTCTCTGCTCATGCTTTTTTTTCTGGGTTTTTGTGTGGAATCCCCCCTAAAATCTATACCAGACCATAAAGGTCAGTATGGAATTGGGGGTGAGAAACAAACATTTTTAATATTTTTTTCCTGGTGTTACCCTAAAAAACACTACCAGAGCTGAAGGGCTTGGTATGAAATTTGGGGGCAAACCATGCCTTTTTTGCTATATTTCATGGGGTTTTCCCTTACAATTCAAACCAGACCTAAAGGGCCTGGTATCAATATTGGGGGAGAGATCTCCTGCCATTTTTTTCACACTGGCCTCTTTTTTTACATTCATTCTATGTTAGTTGGGAATTCTTGGTACAATCCTCTGTGGAAGATAAACATATATTAATATCGAAGTGAACGTGCTTTGAATGTCCTAGTTGCTTTACATACTGTAATTTGTGAAGATGAAGGGCCAGACATTACCTGTTCTAACAGAATGAAGAAACTGCTAAAGGTTTTCTCACGTAAGTATTCTTTGAACTTCTATGGAACAGAAAAGCAGAAGTAGCCACTACAAGTGAAGGGTATTACGAAATACATGTATCAAATGAAAAATAGATTGTTTGCATTCAGAGATTGTCTCCAGTTTACAAAACAAAATTACTTTTTTCTCCTTCTCCAGATTACTAACCTGCATTCTGTACTTGCTGCTCCACTTGGTTCGAAGGAGTGTGGCCCTTTAAAACAAAATACAGTAGATCTTTGATATAGAAGTTCGGGGTTTTCCTATAAGGACCCTCAGTACATGGGACTTGCTTTGATAATGATTTTGATGCAAAGCCATATGTCCAGAAACTTTTCATTTGAATGATTTAAAAGGCAAAGATATTGCTGTCCTTTTTGCTGTTGAATTGTATTTTAACCAAAACTGTTTTGGGTTGATTAGGGTTTTTTTGTTACAACTTGTTCTATTAGAGAGATGTACCTTCACTGCCCATCCTGTAGATACTATAAAGTAAAAAGACATTTCTCCCAAGTGTAGCACCCTGGTGTTTAGGCAGGGTTACTTCTAAATGTATCTGCCAGGTATAAGCTACCTTGGCTAATTGTTGAGGATCAATTGATTTCGCTCTAAGTCTGTAATTGCTGCACTTCTCTCTTTTGGAGGCATTAGATAAGGCAAGGGCACCGCAAGGTCAGATTATGGGTATATGGGGTGTCTCAGACAATTTTCTTAAATCCATTGGCCTGCTGGGAGAACCTATATATTTGGGTGGAGTCAGGTGATCAGTGTTCTGTGCCACCTGGACGGCTGTCTGAGTGGATGTGTGTTGTATTGCCCGGGCTGCTAGGCAAGAGATTGGGCCTATCCCAGCACATCTGGCTGCTAGGCTATCTGAGGGCCTATCGAGAAGCAAGAGAGCAGCACAGGGTTGGGATTGCGGCTTACGGTCCAGCCAGAAGTAACAGTTCTGGCAGCCAGAGAACCTGTTGTGGTCGGAGGTAGAGGGGAAGCTATCGCCATTAAGTGACCATCCACCGTATTACCAGGGACCACAGTGAGTAGCTGAAGCAAGTACCAGAGCAGAATTCTCACCAACCAGGGATGGTAAAGAATCTGGAAACTTCAGCAGGTATCAAGCCAGGGACCCAGCCAGCGGAGGTGATGCTTGCAGAGCAGCCTTGTGTGTCAAGCTAGGGGGACTGACTAGGCCAGTGGGGTGATGCTTGAGAAGTATCTGTAGTGCCAAGCTAGGGGCCCAGCAGAGAAACGAGGGTGGGGCTTGAAGAAGATACCACAGTGAAGATTGGAGGAGCTCAAGGGATTCAGTGGCAGTGAATCATCTAGTCTAGTGAGTGAGACTGGGAGCTCAGTGGGCTGAAGAACTACAAGAAGTGATTGTAGTGGAAGTGAAGGAACTGTTACACTTTGGGGGTTATTTACAAAAGGCAAATCCACTTTGCACTACAAGTGAACTGCAGGTGCACTTGTAAGTGCACTAAAAGTGCACTAGGAAGTGCAGTCACTGTAAATCCGAGGGGAAGATCTGAAATGAGGGGAAGCTCTGCTGATTTTATCATCTAATCATGTGCAAGCTAATGTAGCGGGTATTTGAATTTAGGGGAAGCATCTGGGTGGTAGTGTAACCCAGATGCACTGATTGCTCGGGAATCCGAGACCCTTTTGCCTTTTGTGGTTCTTGGAGGACTCTGGTGGTGTGAGGTTCCCTGTGGTCTACAGGTGGCGTTGTCGCCCTGGCCGGAGCTGAACTCACACCGCAAAACTGTGCCTTTTTGGTCCTTTCCTCGCGCTGGTACAGCGGGGCGGGGAACCTGCTAGAATGCAAAAGGAGAGGAGATAAAAGGGGCGGACGCCCTGACCTTGGGGTTCAGAGTCGGAGGACACGGCCGCACCCAGGCACCTTCAGCTTGGGTGCTGGCGTCCCGGAGTTCCGGGCCCAGGTGCCCTTGACCTGGCCGGAGCGAGAGATGTAGTCCATCTCAGGCACCTTTAGCCTGGGGTATGGCGGATGCCTGGGGCTCAGTACCTTCGACTGAGTTCCGCGAGGGTGGAGGAATCTGAGGGGGCCCTAACTCCTTGGGTGCCCGTGTCTGAGTCTGTGAGGACTGGTGAGCGGAATTTCTCTGGAGAGCCCGGCGCAGCATCGCTGGTGACAGAGAGGCCTCCGGTGACTCCCTTGGACGGATATCCTTCCCCTGACAGGGGCCGTGCTAGCGAAGGTAATTCATGTTCTACCTCATATAGTCAGTGGCAGTGTCTATTCGCCACTGGTGGTTAGCAATACTATAAAGGATTGTGCCTCGACCTACTCCCACTGATACTGAACTGTTGCAAAGGTCCCAACTTGACTGTGCTGTATGTTTATTCGCTGAGAAGAATAAAACTGTGTTGGACCTATTCAGTGTGTGGAACTCTGGTTACTAGGAGAAAAGGGAGAGTCAAGGACGGAGGAAAGGATTTGACTCTAGGACCCCTACACAAAGCCCGATCTTTCTGGCCTTCACCTCTTCACTATGGAGGACATGGGCTGTGGTGTATCTCATCCCTCCCCCCAGTACTAACACCCCTAGACAAAGACAGACAAGCCGAGAATGAGAAGGAGTGAGAGGGGTGAGGTCGCTACACTAAAATGCTGTTTTTTATTTTCCTTGCATGTCCCCGTCAGATCTACAGCGGCTGCACTTGAAAGTGCGCTTGCAGTGCACTTGTAGTGCAAAGTGGATTTGGTTTTTGTAAATAACCCCCTTTGTGTTACAAATAGGGATGAGCTCGGTGTTCGAGTCGAACATAAATAAGTTCGACTCGAACATCGGCTGTTCGACCGTTCGGCGAACATCGAACGATTTGGGCCGTTTGCGCCAAATTCGAGTGACGCGAACGGCCCACAATACACTGCGCCATCGCAGTGCAATCCCGGCGCTGTGATTGGCCAAGCATGCACTGTGACCCCGCATGCTTGGCCAATCACAGCGCCGGCAGCTAGGAGAGCCATAATTGGCCACAGGCAGGTTGCCTGTGGCCAATTATAGCTCAGGGGGTTTAGCACACGCCCCACACTATAAAAGGCCGCCAGCGCGGCGGCCTTGTGTAGTGTGTTCCGGCGCAGGGAAAGAGTTACATAGGCAGGGACAGTGTCAGTGCTATTTGTACCTCAAACTTGTGTGTAGGGAGAGAGAAGGATAGGCAGGGAGAGTGTCAGTGTAATATTCTTTGATAAACCTTGTGTGCAGGGAGAGAGAAGGATAGGCAGGGAACAGTGTCAGTGTCATATTCTTTGCTAAACCTTGTGTGCAGGGAGAGAGAAGGATAGGCAGGGAGAGTGTCAGTGTCATATACTTTGATAAACCTTGTGTGCAGGGAGAGAGAAGGATAGGCAGGGGACAGTGTCAGTGTCATATTCTTTACTAAACCTTGTGTGCAGGGAGAGAGAGGGATAGGCAGGGAGAGTGTCAGTGTCATATACTTCGATAAACCTTGTGTGCAGGGAGAGAGAAGGATAGGCAGGGGACAGTGTCAGTGTCATTGTTGCTAAGCCTCCTGCACATTATACACCTGAAGTTAGCCCGTATTGCTGTGTTTTCCTGGTGTGTTACACCAACAGGCATTTGCAGCACTTACAGCGGGCGGAGTGTGCCTCCTGCACCTTATACACCTGAAGTTAGCCTGTATTGCTGCATTTTCCTGGTGTGTTACACCAACAGGCATTTGCAGCACTTACAGTGGGCGGAGTGTGCCTCCTGATCATATTACACCTGAAGTTAGTCTGTATTGCTGCTTTTTCCTGGTGTGTTACACCAACAGGCATTTGCAGCACTTACAGCGGGCGGAGTGTGCCTCCTGATCATATTACACCTGAAGTTAGCCTGTATTGCTGCGTTTTCCTGGTGTGTTACACCAACAGGCATTTTCAGCACTTACAGCGGGCGGAGTGTGCCTCCTGATCATATTACACCTGAAGTTAGCCTGTATTGCTGCTTTTTCCTGGTGTGTTACACCAACAGTCATTTGCAGCACTTACAGCGGGCGGAGTGTGCCTCCTGATCATATTACACCTGAAGTTAGCCTGTATTGCTGCTTTTTCCTGGTGTGTTACACCAACAGGCATTTGCAGCACCTACAGCAGGCGTAGTGTGATTCCTGCAAAATATACTCCTGAAGCTAGGCCTTATTGCTGGTTTTCCCATTTCCCTGCAGGCCATTAGAATGTCTGGAAGGCAAACAAGGAGAGGCAGACAGTCAGGAGCCAATAAAAGAGGGCAAGCAGGCTCTGTGTCTAGAGACAACAGTGCTGGTCGTGGACGTGGTGCATCGCCATCAGCACGTGGCCATGGGACACGCTTGTCCTTCTTTTCGGCAGCTGGACGTGTTGAGCCGCATCATGCCGAAGACTTGGTAGAGTGGATGACCAAGCCCTCCTCATCCTCCTCATCCTCTCTCACCCAGGCTCAGGGTACTGGCAAAGCAGCTGCCAAAGCGTCCTCTTCCCTGGTATCAATGTCATCATCAGTCACTCCTTCCCTAGACCAACCATGTCCTCCTGAGGAGTCCCCCGAACTGTTTGAGCACAGTGTTGGGTACATGCTCCAGGAGGATGCCCAGCGTTTCAAAGGGTCTGATGATGATACCCAGCTAGAGGAAGGCAGTAGCGTGAGAGCAGAGAGAGGGGATTCTCAATCTGGCAGTCATGTTCCAGCAGCTGCAGCATACTGCCAGATTGGCTCCAGTGATGAGGAGGGAGGGGATGATGAGGTCACTGACTCCACGTGGGTGCCTAATAGGAGAGAGGAAGAGGAGGAGGAGGATGAGGAGGAGGCACATCTCCAACGAGGCAGGATGCCCTCGGGGGGCCAGCGTAAGGGCAGCACACCGACGGAATCACACCGCAGAGCTCCGCCTGTGCAGGGCGCTGCCTCTGCCCATTATTCAAAAAGTTCTTTGGTGTGGGCCTTTTTTGAGTCGAGTGCATCAGATCGCACAGCTGCTGTTTGGAACATATGTCTCAAGCGTATATCGCGTGGCCAAAACATCACCCGCTTGGGCACCACATGCTTGACCAGACATATGTTGACCTGCCATGCAGCTCGTTGGCAAGCCTACCTTAAAGACCCACACCAAAGAACAAAGCGGACCTCTCCTTGCACCGCATCAGCTGGGATCTCCAACCCCACTATACCTTCAGTCCTCTCTGAAACCTGCACTGAGAGGAATGAAGGTGTAGAATTAGGTGTGTCACAGCCAAGTACTTGCGGGCACTCTGCTAGCAGTACACCGATGTCCGATTCTAGCCGGCAAATTTCCCTGCCCCAGCTGCTGGACCGTCAAAAGAAGTTCACTCCCAGCCATCCACATGCCCAGCGGTTGAATGCTAGCTTGGCTAAATTGCTAGCGCTTCAACTGCTGCCTTTTCAGTTGGTAGACTCGGCCCCCTTCCGTGAGTTTGTGCAATGTGCGGTTCCTCAGTGGCAGGTTCCCAAACGCCACTTTTTCTCACGGAAGGCGATTCCGGCTCTCTACCGGCATGTGGAAGGCAATGTCTTGGCCTCGCTGGACAGGGCGGTCAGTGGTAAGGTGCATATTACCGCTGACTCATGGTCCAGCAGGCATGGACAGGGACGTTACCTTTCTTTCACGGCCCATTGGGTCACTCTTTTGGCAGCTGGGAAGGATGCAGGACAAGGTGCAGTAGTGTTGGAGGTTGTTCCACCGCCACGCCTCCAAAATGCTACTACTGGTTGTGACACACCTCTCTCCTCCACCCCCTCCTCTTCTTCTTTCTCCATGGCCTCTTCCTGTGCTTTGTCCTCGGAACCAGCGGTGCTCCGTAGGCGTTCAAGGGGCTACGCAAGTACGCAGGCAAAAAGATGCCATGCCGTGCTTGCGCTGGTGTGTTTGGGGGACAGGAGCCACACTGGGGCAGAGGTTCTGTCTGCTCTGCAGGGGCAGGCCGAGAGGTGGTTGACACCACGCCAGCTTAAGCCAGGAATGGTAGTTTGCGACAATGGCACCAAACTCCTCTCCGCTCTCCGACAGGGACAACTGACCCATGTGCCCTGTGTGGCTCACGTCCTGTACCTGGTGGTGCAGCGGTTCTTGGGCAGGTACCCGGGCTTACAGGATGTCCTGAGGCAGGCCAGGAAAGTCTGTGTGCATTTCCGCAGATCTTATAATGCCAGTGCTCGCCTGGCTGAGCTGCAAAAGGAGTTGAACCTGCCCAAGAACCGCCTTATATGTGACATGCCCACCAGGTGGAACTCAACGTTGGCCCCCTTTACCCAGACAGTGTTCCTTCTGTCCCACCCATCGCACAGGAAGAGGAGGAGGAGGAGGAAGAGGATTGTGTCAGCATGGAGGTGGAGCCTGGCACTCAGCATCATCAGCAGCAGTCTTTTAGGGATGATTTACAGTCCCAAGAAACCCGTGGACTTGTACGTGGCTGGGAGGAGGTGGCTGCGGATTATATTGTCCTTAGTGACCCAGAGAACTCCGGACCGAATGCCTCAGCTAACCTACGCTGCATGGCCTCCCTGATCCTGCAAAGTCTGCGGAAGGATCCTCGTATTTTTCGGATCAAGGAGAGGGACCATTACTGGCTGGCCACTCTCCTTGATCCATGGTACAAGGGTAAGGTTGCAGACCTTATCTTACCGTCGCAGAGGGAGCAGAGGATGAGACAACTCCGGGAGGCCTTGCAGAAAGGTCTGTGCAATGCGTTCCCAGAGACTGGGAGGTTACAAACTCCTGGTCCTGGACAACGAGTTGCTGAGGCTTCGGTCAGTCAAAGAAGGAGCGGTGGGGAAGGTGGCCGTCTGACCGATGCGTTCAGACAATTCTTTAGTCCGCAGCCCCAAGGTATGATCGGTTCCAGCAACCATCGCCAGCGTCTGATATACATGGTGCAAGAATACCTAGGGGCAAGGTCAGACTTGGACACCTTCCCCACCGAAAATCCTCTGGCTTACTGGGTCTTGAGGATGGATCACTGGCCAGAGCTTGCACAGTATGCAATTGAGCTACTGGCCTGTCCTGCATCCAGCGTTCTTTCAGAACGCACATTCAGTGCTGCTGGAGGATTTGTCACGGATCACAGGGTGCGCCTGTCCACCGACTCTGTTGATCGACTGACCTTCATAAAGATGAACCAGTCTTGGATCACCACCAGCTACCAAACACCTGAAGCTGATATAACAGACTAATTTATTTTCAAATGTCACATCCCTTCAAGACTGATGCTGATGCTGAGAGACTGTCCTGTTATGTTGACTGACTATCCTCCTCCTCCTCAATGATCCGATTGATGATGATAGCTTGGAAGAACATTTTTGTTTCTGGGTGCCGCCACCAGTGGCTAAGACCCAATTTTTCAGCCCCTGTTTAACAGGGGCATGTAATTACAATTTTTTATGCAATGCTTTGCAGCAGGGCTCATTCCTGCACTCCAACTAGAGTATCTGGGAGAGGTTGCAGTGTCGTGGCACCAGCACCAGTGGCTAAGACCCAATTTTTCAGCCCCTGTTTAACAGGGGCGTGTTATTACAATTTTTTATGCAATGCTTTGCAGCAGGGCTCATTCCTGCACTCCAACTAGAGTATCTGGGAGAGGTTGCAGTGTCGTGGCACCAGCACCAGTGGCTAAGGCCCAATTTTTCAGCCCCTGTTTAACAGGGGCGTGTTATTACAATTTTTTATGCAATGCTTTGCAGCAGGGCTCATTCCTGCACTCCAACTAGAGTATCTGGGAGAGGTTGCAGTGTCGTGGCACCAGCACCAGTGGCTAAGGCCCAATTTTTCAGCCCCTGTTTAACGGGCGTGTAATTACAATTTTTGATGCAATACTTTGCAACAGGGCTCATTGCTGTGCTCCAAGTACAGTATCTGTGAGGGGTTGCAGTGTTTTTCCACCAGTGCCTAAGGCCCAATTTTTCTGCCCCTGTTTAACAGGGGCATGTAATTACAATTCTTGATCTAATAATTCACAGCAGGGCCCATTCCTGCGCCCACCAAGAGTAACTGTGAGGCCTTACAGTGTTGTGTCAACACCACCACCACCACCACCAAAGGCTCAATTTTTCAGCCCCTGTTCAACAGGGGCATGCAATTACAATTCTTGATCTAATAATTCACAGCAGGGCCCATTCCTGCGCCCACCAAGAGTAACTGTGAGGCCTTACAGTGTTGTGTCAACAGCACCACCACCAAAGGCCCAAGTTTTCAGCCCCTGTTCAACAGGGGCATGCAATTACAATTCTTGATCTAATAATTCACAGCAGGGCCCATTCATGCGCCCACCAAGAGTAACTGTGAGGGCTCACAGTGTTGTGGCAACACCAACATGTAAGGGGCAAATTTCAGCTGAGTATATACGACAGGCCCCTACTTTCAAACATCCAACTTACAAACGACTCCTCCTTGCAAACGGAAGGATACAACAGGAAGTGAGAGGAAATCTACCCCTAGGAAGGCAAATTCTCTCCTGTAAGAGTTAATATGGGAAAAAAAGTGTCTCCTCTCCACTGATGCTTTATCACCAATTCTTGTTTCAATAAAAACCCCAAATTTTCAAAAAACATTTGTCATTAGGGTGGAAAATGAGGTGAACTGTTCTGAACAGGTGCACACTGCACAGACAGCAAAACAAATGTTACAGGGGTGATAACCTTTCCCTATTGTAACGGGAAGGCCCGGGGAGCTCAGAATCGCTTAGAAAGTATGAGATACCCTTTCCTCAGCTCCCCCAATGCCTCTTATGTGTCAACCACCCTGTGTCTCTATTAGGGGCACAGGGTGAATGAAAACCCCAATATGGTCTGTGATAGCCATATTCAATGCTGCACATACATTTTATCTAGATTGGGTCTGTAATATTGATCCACCATATTCCTCAGGATATCTGCAAAGAACTATTTACTGTTTGATTATGACTTCAACAGGGTAATTGAAAAGTGACGCCTTCATGATGTTGGGACACATACTGTTAGATGCTAATGTCATCACCCCCAGCCCCTTGTCTTTTTTGTAATCATTGCTGGGAGGAATTAAGGTGATTTGCATTCTATTGTTCATTATGACTTGGGAAGGTCTGGTGTGAATACAGATAATTAACACCATGCCTGTGTGTATGGTATCCGGCAGACAGACTGGCTGCCAACACTTTGTGATAAGATGTGTATTGGGGATCATTATATTCTATTGTGTGGGATCTTTTGAAGCCTAGCAGACATCAGGATGATGTGTTGAGTCTTGTGATGTGTGGGTGGAGTTGGGCCATTGTTCATGTTAAACTAATGCAGTATTGGATATATATAAAAGTTACAATGTTTCTCAATAAAGGCATTCGATCTAGGAAGATACAGAGTGCGTCTCGTTCTTCAGAAGGATTAATTCCTATGGGAAGGGGTCGTTTGGCTGTGGAAGATTGGTAGGAGTGGATGTGTGTCCAGGAGAGGGGACAGAGGAAACGGCGTTAACCCCCTTATTATTTGGGGTGCCGTTACACCTATGTTTTCCAAAAAGCTTAAAAATAGATTTTTTGGCTGGAGCTACACTTAAACAATGTACCTGTTCAAAATTACAAACAGATTCTACATGAGAACAAACCTACAGTCCCTGTCTTGTATGCACCGCCTGTATACGGCTGTTCAGAGTATATAGGGCCTTTTTTATTTTGTGTTCGGGGTTCCCCTTAATATCCATACAAGACCCAAAGGGGCTGGTAATGGGCTGGGGTGGGGGGGGGGGGGGGCTGTGATGGGGTAGCTATGCCATTTTTCTTAAAGATTTTCATCCATATTACCGGGACCAGACATTACATTAAAGCCGCAAGCAGTTTTAAATGGCTTTTTTTCCTTTAGAAATGTAATTTTGTGCAGGGACAGTTCTAAACACGGGAAACACGTGGCACTTCACAGGCATACTTTAGACACCCCCCAGGTACGATATTTAAAGGAATATTTGACTTTTTTTTTTTCACTTTATGCATCATTAAAATGACTGCTCCCGAAAAACGTCCGTTTTTAAAACTTTTTTTTGGATTGATACATGTCCCCTGGTGCAGAACCCGGGTTCCCAAACCCTTTTTAGGACAATAACATGCATAATAGTCGTTATAATTAGCACTTTAGATTTCGAACGTTCGCATCCATTGTATTTAATAGGGTTCTAAAGTTCGTGCGAACTTTCGGTCCGTTTGCGGGTTCTGGTGCGAACCAAACCCGGGGGTGTTCGGCTCATCACTAGTTACAAACTGTTAAGCCCCGTACACACGATCGGATAACCTATGGATTTTCGTCCGATGGATTTGTCCATCGGAAATCCGATGAAACTGTTTTTCATCAGTCTTGGCCACACAC
The DNA here is from genome assembly GCA_029206835.1 of Rana muscosa. Classification (NCBI taxonomy): domain Eukaryota; kingdom Metazoa; phylum Chordata; class Amphibia; order Anura; family Ranidae; genus Rana; species Rana muscosa. The sequence continues at coordinate 103,768,275 of CM055125.1, forward strand.
CATCAGTCAAAAAACCGACCGTTCCAAACGCGGTGACGTAAAACACTCCTATGAGCCGAGAAAATGAAGTTTAATGCTTCTGAGCATGCGTCGACTTGATTCTAAGCATGCGTGGGTTTTTTAACCGATGGACTTGCCCATAGACGATCGGAAATTCCCATCGGTTTTTTATCCATCGGAAAATTTTAAAACAAGTTCTATTTTTTACAACCGATGGAAAAAAGACCGATGGGTACCATACACGATCAGTTGGTCTGATGAAAACCATCCATCGGGCTTAAAAGACTGTTGCCAAAGGAGACAGCATTCCTACACATGCAAATGTGGCGTCTTGCTGGATGCCTTTCCCTGCATGGCTATCTTCCTGTAGAAGTCTCAGAGTCTGCTAATTGACATTGCAACTTCCTAAGGGTGTCCTGGCCCTAACCCTCTCTCCCAAAGATCTGTTAAGAGAAATAAAATCTCTTTGTATTCAAGAAGTGTCTGGCGCCCATGAATCTACCTTACATTACACCCACTATGCCTTGCAACCAGGGCCGGACTGGGCATAAAAAACCAGCCCTGGAAATAATTTCATAGCAGCCCCAGTGGCGTAGCATGGGTTGTCAGCACCCAAGGCAAGTTATTTGCGGCCCCTAACCCGCGGACATTTAGCACTCCAAGTCCCTTCCACTCGTACAGTATTAAACCCCTTATGGTACATTTTAGGATGTACCACTCTTTCTCTTTCTTCTTCCTTTCTTTCCCTTTTATCTCTCTATCCTAATGTCTTGCTTTTCTTCCCCATCTATCGCACTCTATCCATCTTTCATGTTCTTTCTCACCCGTTTTCTTTGTTCCTCCCCCACTTTTTATTCCTTCTCTTACTCCTTGTTTTTTTTCTCTCTCACCTCGATATCTATACACACACACACACATACACTGTAATACACTGTATGCATTTACACCTATATGTATATTGCACCCAATAAATGATTGTCTTGGCCATAGCACCCACCATAAAGCATCCTCCCTCTGTACTGGTCCAGGACTGGGGGCTGTAATATACATCTGCTGTGGCAAATGGGGAAGTGTGTACAGTGTGTGTGTGTGTGTGTGTGTGTGTGTGTGTCATGTGTGTGCCCTCTCCTGCAGGGATTGCAGACACATTACAGAGACTGCAGATGTATATTACAAGAGATGGTCAGAGACTGCAGCCATATATTACAGGAGATGGTCAGCGAGTGCAGCCATATTACAGAAGATGGTCCGAGACTGCAGATACAGCACAGGAGATGGTCAGAGACTGCAGACATAGTACAGAAGATGGGCAGAGACTGCAGACATAGTACAGGAGATGGTCAGAGACTGCAGATATAGTACAGGAGATGGTCAGAGACTGTAGACATGATTGATTCAGGAGATGGTCAGAGACTGCATTTAAAGCTGAACTAGTGTGCGGGTATATAGTATTGCAGGTTTGCTCCACTCTATTTAAATCTCTGCAAGATCAAGTCAGTCATTTTCCTTTGAGGCTCGGTTCACACCGTCGCCACATGCGGCTCACAGCAGGGGTCCGGTGCGTGCTGGTTCACCGTTTCAGGTCCGATTTCAACCAAAATTCTGGGCTGAAATTAAACCTGAAACGCACCAAAAAAGGCACATGTTTTTCCGATACACCGCACCGGACACGCTGTGGAGATATGTGAACCGGCTCCATAGAGAGCCAGTCATATTCTCCTGCTATGCGAATTGAATGCGGGGAAATGCGCATTCAATTCGCATAGGTGTGAACCCAGCCTGAAAGTACAACCAAGTGACAGAAGAAAGCATCACATCCAATTTCCAAAATACAAATTTTCTTGCAAACACTGAACTGCTCAAGATTAGTGGAGGACAGTAACCAGTTATTGGGTCTGTGAAGTGTAGCGGGTACTTACTTTCCCGCAGTAAGTTTTTTAATTTTTCGGTGACACCAGTGGTGTATCTCCGGAGGTCCACTGGGTGGCGCTGTCACTGTGGGCCAACAGACGGATACCGCTGTGTGCTGAGCTTCCTTTAGTCCTCTCTGGGCAGCGGTATGGTGGGGCGGGGAACCCGCCGTGCTTGCTGGGAGAGGGGATAAAAGGGGCTGGCCATCTTGGTCACGGGGGTTGTTGGTCCCTGGCACCTTTAGCCTGCGGACGGAGTTTGTGTTTGTCCTCTAGGCGGACTAGGCCTAGAGGACCACCGGAGAATCGTGTTCCATCTCAGGCACCTTTAGCCTGGGGTGAGGTACTCAGACGGCGGTCCGGAGCTCAGTGCCCAACACTGAGTTCCACGAGGGAAGGATCCTAGGGTACTCCGGAGATGGATGCCTGAATCCGAGGTGGGCGTAATGGACCGGGAAGAGCTCCTCATCTGAAGACCCGGTGCAGCATACTGCCGGTGACGGGTGAGCCTCTTGTCAGAGACCGTCCGGAAGGTGAATTTCCCTCATGCGGAGACCATAACCCACTCTTTGGAGGAGAGTGGAGGATCGAACTTGTGTCTGGGCCTATTCGTACACACACCTCCTTTTCTGTTCTATAGCCAAGGGAGTCCATGTTATGTGCTAAATAAAGGAGTATTGGACTTTAACGGTGTGTGGCTCAAGTTTCTGGCAGACGAGGTTCTCGGAGACTCTTGGAGGGAGGATCCGATGCACAGCACAGGCCCGAAGGTAAAGGAAGGCATTGCTAATACCACTTATACATCTGTGGTGGAAGCCAGGCGTAGCGCACCCTCTCCCTCCCCTATCATACCCCTAGACCAGAGACATAGCGAGCAGAACTTTTATAGAGGGGACGGGGAGAGGGGAGGAAGAGCCCGCTACACGTGGGGGCTCGGGTCCGGGATATGTGTTGTGCATCACTTTGTAGAAGTTGTCTGCCAGACCGAGTTAAGCGAATAGGCCAAAGTGCAGCCCTGCTCGAAAGTCGTGGACATGACCTCAGAAGGGGAAAGGCCCGTGCAGGAAGAGTGGTGAAAGGGGAAAACCCAGCCGTGTGATGGACTACACGTGGGGGTTTTTAATCGCACTGCGCCACCAGACACAACCCCCGCCGCTTAGTTCGTGGGCGTGTCTCAACCAAGCAAAGTGGAAAAGCCCGCAAACTGGAGCAAAAGGGGAGGAGTCCAATACGTGTGACGGACTACACGTGGGACATTGGCGCGAAAAACTCTGCAGTGTGAGATGGAACAGCAACAGGTTGCCATGTTTGGACCCGCCTCATGGATTCCGGTTCACCCGGCGACTACAACATTGACTGCTGCTGCTCCGATAACGGATACGGGGATCCGACTGAAGCCAAGGGGTCGATTTGCCCTGTACTCATGTATGGACGTTGAGGCCCTGGGCATGATTTGCCCTGGGTGTTCGGGACTGGTATGCCTGTTGAAGCCGTTCAGACGTTGTGAGGCCTGTGGGGATTTCACGTTTGAAGTGGATCCGGAGGTTGAGAGGCCGAAGACCATCTACCCAGGCCGGGCTTCAGGTACCATCACTCAGAAGGGAGGAATTGCGGCTGTGAGAGTCACCCCTGCGCACACTGCAGCGACCGCGGAGGAGGTCGTGAAACATCAACGGGAGAAATCCGAGGATGCTGACTCGGTCACCACTGTCTCACAGCGTCCGCCACCGAAGAAAAGAACCAGCGTGGTAGCCCCGACCAGCGGTGGTGGTGGACCGTCTCGCATGCTTACGCCAGACCCAGAGGGATCCGTTGACGGGAGTTCCGGACGTCCCAGAAAAGGTCAAGGTAAGCCTGCAGAGAAGACTTGGTGTAAGGGAGGAGGTGTCGAGACGGCATGGCCTAGCAAGTCCCCGGAGTGTGGATGTTCTGTTTCCACACAGGGCTACATACCCGCAGAGGAGTGTGACACCTCCGACCTAGAATCTCTTTCTGATGCGGGAGATGATGCATTGATAGATGACTTGTTTGCCAAGAAGGGCTGGGAAAAGGTACCGCTTGCTTCATTCCGTGGAAGTGGGAATTCACCTATGTCTGTAGGGGAGAGCACACCCAGGGTGGAGGCGTCAGCGCCTGAAGGAGAATCCTTTCCTCAACTTGTCCCTACATCCCCGGCACCATTTGTATCCGACACTGGGGTCAAGAGACTGTTGTTGCGGCCCCCAATGCCCAGAATGGGGGTGGTCAAGGCACCTCGTCATCCAGACTCAGTTGTTTTGCCTGGTGAAGGGGAAAAAGCTATTATGCCTCCTTTGGCAAGATTACAGCGTTTATTCAGTCAAAAGGTTGCAGCGGAGTACGGCTGGGAGTACCCTTACTTATCGAAGGACTTGCTATATGAGGTGGAAGTGTACCGGGAGCGCTGGTACAATGACTTTGTGTGGACCCACCTCAAAGTTCCACACGCTCGCAGATACCTAACATGTTTTCCAAAGGCTTCACAGTGCTTCAAAGACTGCAAGGCAGAATGGATGGTGGGAAGACACATCCACGCAGATAAAGTAGTGATCAGACGCAAAGAAGGCGAAGATGTAGAGTACCATCTAGAGACTATGGATCAGCACTTGAAGCCACTGATTCTGCCACATCCCCGTTTCTACCTTTAGGAGAGAAAGACTCTAATATTATCATGCTGCTGAACTTTCTGGGGAAATTGTGTTTGTGTGCCCACAGAAAGGAAAAAAAAGAGGGAACTGTTCCTGTTTGTTTCTATCTTACTGCTAGGAGACCACAGACTCTGGGGTAGATAGGGTTAGAGAGAAAGGAGAAGAAGTTCCACGGGTGCAGTTACCGCGAGGCTGTCACCAGGTGGCAGTGTCGTGCAACGTTACAAACACTTCTCACGCATTCACTCTTTGGAGAAACAGGAATTTCTTTTAGGAGAAATTTATTTTCCTCATACACACGGATACATGTGTCAGGGTTTTACATGTTACATTTTATTTCTTTTCCCTCTACAGGAGGACATCCCAGCAAGATTACATACTTTGAGGAGGTCTTTAGTTAGGATGGGGGGGGAAAGTAAAATGTTGAAATGTGATTTCATGTTGAATGTGTTGTCTTTCACTCCTCTTTTATTACAGGGGCTCAGACACAACTTCTTCGTTAGGAGAGTTTCCAAAAAGTTTTTTTCTGTTTTCAATTGTTAGTGGTTTCTGGACTGGATCATGTCAGTTGTTTAGGATGTGGTTTACTCCAGACATTGGGGACCAGTGTCAAATAACAGGGGGGAGTATGTAGCGGGTACTTACTTTCCCGCCGTAAGTTTTTGAATTTTTCGGTGACACCAGTGGTGTATCTCCGGAGGTCCACTGGGTGGCGCTGTCACTGTGGGCCGACGGACAGATACCGCTGTGTGCTGAGCTTACTTTTGTCCTCTCTGGGCAGCGGTATGGTGGGGCGGGGAACCCGCCGTGCTTGCTGGGAGAGGGGATAAAAGGGGCCGGCCATCTTGGTCACGGGGGTTGTTGGTCCCTGGCACCTTTAGCCTGTGGACGGAGTTCGTGTTTGTCCTCTAGGCGGACTAGGTCTAGAGGACCACCGGAGAATCGTGTTCCATCTCAGGCACCTTTAGCCTGGGGTGAGGTACTCAGACGGCGGTCCGGAGCTGAGTGCCCAACACTGAGTTCCGCGAGGGAAGGATCCTAGGGTACTCCGGAGATGGATGCCTGAATCCGAGGTGGGCGTAATGGACCGGGAAGAGCTCCTCATCTGAAGACCCGGTGCAGCATACTGCCGGTGACGGGTGAGCCTCTTGTCGGAGACCGTCCGGAAGGTGAATTTCCCTCGTGCAGAGACCATAACCCACTCTTTGGAGGAGAGTGGAGGAACGAACTTGTGTCTGGGCCTATTCGTACACACACCTCCTTTTCTGTTCTATAGCCAAGGGAGTCCATGTTATGTGCTAAATAAAGGAGTGTTGGACTTTAACGGTGTGTGGCTCAAGTTTCTGGCAGACGAGGTTCTCGGAGACTCTTAGAGGGAGGATCCGATGCACAGCACAGGCCCGAAGGTAAAGGAAGGCATTGCTAATACCACTTATACATCTGTGGTGGAAGCCAGGCGTAGCGCACCCTCTCCCTCCCCTATCATACCCCTAGACCAGAGACATAGCGAGCAGAACTTTTATAGAGGGGACGGGGAGAGGGGAGGAAGAGCCCGCTACAGAAGCTTTTAGCCTGATCCAGCAGTAAATCCTCCCCAAAAAAAAAAAAACTCTTAACAAACAAACTGTGCAGCACGGAAGTGATGACCCCAGGACCCCACGGAGCACACACAGTCCAGATCGAAGTTTCCGGCCGGCGCTGCTCAACATCCAGTGCAGGAAGAGACACAGGATCGAGGACTCCAGCCCAACTGCCCGTGAAACCACCATCACCCCTGAGGATCTGCGGATGAAGTTCCTGTCAACCCCTGACACGCTCGATTACCACTGCTCAAATGTGAGTGTATTTTAACCCTTTAATTAAAAACTGTTTTTACTTGCTGCATTTAGAGGGCGCCGTTCCCTTTTTCGTCTTGTCTGTTCCAGAGCCTCTTCTAGCTTCCAATCTGAACTGGCAGCCATCTAATCAATTTCAGCAATCTCGCCCTAAACTTTCTTCCATACATGGACATACATATTTACTACTGAACTATTAATAACTGAGCTTTCACAACTCCACCCAGTGCATTACCCCTCCCCCCTCCTTTCCTTCGTTATAGACCTCTATACAGCCCTTTCCAAAGTGCGCCATACCAAACCAAACTTAAACTGTGCAGCACACACAGAGCTCTGGCTAAATAGCTGATTATAAGCTGAAATGGTTAACAGCCATGTGTCCCTGGTCTCATATAGTGATGAGCCGAACACCCCCGGGTTCGGTTCGCACCAGAACCCGCGAACGGACCGAAAGTTCGCACGAACATTAGAACCCTATTAAATACAATGGATGCGAACGTTCGGATTCTAAAGTGCTAATTATAACGACTATTATCCATGTTATTGTCCTAAACAGAGTTTGGGAACCCGGGTTCTGCACCAGGGGACATGTATCAATGCAAAAAGAAGTTTTAAAAACGGACGTTTTCCGGGAGCAGTCATTTTAATGATGCATAAAGTGAAAAAAAAAGAGTCAAATATTCCTTTAAATATTGTACCTGGGGGGTGTCTAAAGTATGCCTGTGAAGTGCCACGTGTTTCCCGTGTTTAGAACTGTCCCTGCACAAAATTACATTTCCAAAAGAAAAAAAAGCCATTTAAAACTGCTTGCGGCTTTAATGTAATGTCTGGTCCCGGTAATATGGATGAAAATCTTTAAGAAAAATGGCATAGCTACCCCATCACACCCCCCCCCCTACCCCAGCCCATTACCAGCCCCTTTGGGTCTTGTATGGATATTAAGGGGAACCCCGCACACAAAATAAAAAAGGCCCTATATACTCTGAACAGCCATATACAGGCGGTGCATACAAGACAGGGACTGTAGGTTTGTTCTTATGTAGAATCTGTTTGTAATTTTGAACAGCTACATTGTTTAAGTGTAGCTCCAGCCCAAATACCTATTTTTAAGCTTTTTGGAAAACATAGGGAAGGGTTATCACCCCTGTAACATTTGTTTTGCTGTCTGTGCCCCTGTTCAGAACATTTCACCTCACTTTGCGTCCCAATGACAACTGTTTTTGAAATGTGGTGTTTTTATTGAAACAAGGATTGGTGATAAAGCATCAGTAGAGAGGAGACACCTTTCTCTCATATTAATTCTTACAGGAGAGAATTTTCCTTCCAAGGGGTAGATTTCCTCTCACTTCCTGTTGTCTTCTTCCGTTTGCAAGTAGTAGTCGTTTGTAAGTTGGATGTTTGAAAGTAGGGACCTGCCGTATATACTCTGCAGAAATTGGCCCCTTAGGTGTTGGTGTTGGCACAACACTGTAAGCACTCACAGTTACTCTTGGTGGGTGCTGGAACGCCCTGCTGTCAACTATTATATCAGGAATTGTAATAACATATAATTGTTGAACAGTGGTAGTAAAAATTGGGCCTTTGATGGTGGTGCTGGTGCCACAACACTATAAGGCCTGACAGTTACTCTTGGTGGGCGCAGCAATGGGCCCTGCTGTGAATTATTAGATCAATAATTATAATTGCATGCCCCTGTTGAACAGGGGCTGAAAAATTGGGCCTTAGGCACTGGTGGCACAACACTGCAACCCCTCACAGATACTGTACTTGGAGCACAGCAGGGAGCCCTGTTGCAAAGTATTGCATAAAAAAAAGGGATTTTTATAACAGCTTACCTGTAAAATCCTTTTCTTGGAGTACATCACGGGACACAGAGCGACTTAGTCATTACTAATGGGTTATATCGTTTACCTTCAGGTGCTGGCACTGGCCACTTCCAAACCGGAAGTACCCTCCCCTATATAAGCCCCTCCCATCCGGGAGCACCTCAGTTTTGTAGCAAAGCAATAAGTGTCCCAAAAAGAGGGGTGGGAGCTCTGTGTCCCGTGATGTACTCCAAGAAAAGGATTTTACAGGTAAGCTGTTATAAAAATCCCTTTTTCTTTTTCGTACATCACGGGACACAGAGCGACTTAGTCATTACTAATGGGACGTCCCAAAGCAATGCCAAATGAGGGGAGGGATACATAAGCTGGGCGCCATCAGGCATGAGGATCTTTTGCGGCCTGCAACACACTGCGCCCAAAGGCGACATCCTCCTGACTTCTAACGTCTACCTGGTAGAATCTAGTAAACGTGTGTACCGAAGACCATGTTGCGGCCTTACATACTTGAGCCAGGGAGGCCTGGTGATGCACTGCCCATGAAGTTCCAACTGCTCTTGTGGAGTGCGCCCTAACTTTGAACGGAGGCGGTCTCTTTCTCAAGCCATAGGCTTGTATTATGACCTGTCGAATCCACTTGGCTAAAGTAGATTTTGATGCTGCCTGACCCTTTCTAGGGCCTTCCGGCAGAATAAACAAAGTATCCGTTCTGCGAATCTGAGCAGTGGCTTTTAGATAAGCTTTAACTGCTCTTACTACATCCAAAGAATGTAATAACTTTTCCTCTACCGAGCTAGGTTTGGGGAAAAAAGAAGGAAGAACCACATCTTGGTTCAAATGAAACCTTGATACCACCTTGGGAAGAAAGGCTGGATGAGGACGTAATACTACTCTGTCCTTATGGACAACCAGATATGGCTCCTTACAGGACAAGGCGGCTAATTCCGATACTCTTTTAGTCGAACAAATGGCTACTAAGAAAATCAATTTCCTGGTGAGAAGAACCAAGGAAATGTGTTGCAATGGTTCAAACGGTTGTTTCTGTAGAACCGACAGAACCAGGTTTAAGTCCCATGGACATATGGGAATACTAACCGGAGGGCTAATACGCATCACTCCTTGTATGAAAGCTTTGACTAGTGAATGCGAAGCCAAGGGCCTTTGAAAAAATATTGACAAGGCCGAAATCTGACCCTTGATAGTACTCAAGGCCAGCTTCCTATCTACAGCCCACTGTAGGAAGTCCAAAATCCTACCTATCACGTACTTATGTGGATGCCATTTCTTGGCCTCACACCACGTAATGTACGCCTTCCAGATCCTATAATAGATCTGCCTGGATACCGGCTTCCTGGCATTGATCATGGTAGATACCACAGAATTAGAGAGCCCTCTCTTTTCCAGAATGTGGGCTTCAATAGCCAGGCCGTCAAACCTAGGGCTGGTAAGGAAGGGTGGTATATCGGTCCTTGCGACAGCAGGTCCGGACGATGTGGGAGGGTCCAAGGACTACTCACTGACATTTTTACAATCTCCGCGTACCATGCCCTTCGGGGCCACGCTGGAGCCACCAGAATCACTGGTTTCTTTTCTACCCTGATTCTGCGGAGTAATCGCGGTAACAATTGTGGCGGTGGGAATGCATATATCAGCTTGAACTGATCCCAAGGGAACACTAGGGCATCCGAGCCGCAAGCTAGGGGATCCCTTGTGCGAGACACAAATCTGTCCACCTTTGCGTTGAATCTGGATGCTAGCAGATCTACATCCGGTGTTCCCCACCGCTGGCATATTGCCTGGAAAACCTCGGGGTGAAGAGACCATTCCCCCGGGCATAATTGTTGGCGACTTAAAAAGTCCGCTCTCCAATTTTCCACTCCTGGGATGAAAACCGCGGATATGGCTGGGACATATTTTTCTGCCCACTCCAGGATGCAATTTGCTTCCCTCTGGGCTGCACGACTCCTGGTGCCACCCTGGTGATTGATATATGCCACTGCTGTGGCATTGTCTGATTGAATTCTGACAGGGGACCCTTGGAGTTTGGATGTCCATGCTACTAGGGCATACCGGGCTGCTCGTATCTCTAAGAGATTGATGGGCAGGGCCTTTTCTGCTTCTGACCACTTGTCCTGGAGAGACCATTGCTCCAGTACTGCCCCCCAGCCTATGAGGCTGGCATCTGTAGTGACCACCTTCCAAGAAACCGGACTGAAGGGTTTTCCTTTTTCCAGATTCTGGGGCACCAACCACCAATGAAGGCTCTTGCGAACGGAAGGGGACAGGGACATTGGTAAGTCTAAAGCCTGAACTTTTTTGTTCCAGGCTGACAGTATGGCCCTTTGCAAATTCCTTGAATGGAATTGACCGTAGGGTACCGCTTCGAATGAAGCCACCATTTTTCCCAGCAGCCTCATGCACAGGTGTATGGATGGTTTTCTTTTTGTACCCACTAAGTGGGTCAAATCTTTTAAAGACAACACCTTCTCTGGAGGTAAGAAAATCTTTCTCTGATTTGAATCCAGCCTTAGCCCTAAGTATTCCAGACTTTTGACTGGTCTTAGAGCTGACTTGTCCCGGTTGATAATCCAACCGTGATATTCCAGATACTTGATTGTCTTGTGAATAGCTACTTCCAGCTTTTCCACTGAGTGGTCTATTAGTAGCAGGTCGTCTAGATATGCCATTATCGTTACACCTTGTGTTCTTAGATTGGCCAATAATGGGGCCAGAATTTTTGTGAACACTCGTGGTGCTGTGGCCAGACCGAAAGGTAAGGCTCTGAACTGAAAATGGCGCCCTTCTACTGCAAAGCGTAGAAATTTCTGGTGGGCCGGAAAGATGGGAATATGCAGATAAGCATCCCTTATGTCGATCGAGGCTAACCATTCCTGCCCTTGTAGGGCGGTGGCCACCGATCGGATCGACTCCATCCGAAAAGTCCTGATATTTAGGAACTTGTTTAGCCCTTTTAGATTTAATATGGGCCTCACGTCCCCATTTGGTTTGGGGACTGTGAAAAGGTTCGAGTAAAACCCGAATCCGCTTTCTTCCAGGGGAACCTTCATGATTACACCTTGGAGCAATAGTTGTTCTAGTGCCAGAAGGAGGGATCCTCTCTTCTGGGGATCTCTTGGCACGTTTGACCTCATAAATTGGGCAGGAGGAGTGCCTTTTAACTCCAGCTTGTATCCCAGACTTACTGCGGAGAGCACCCATCTGTCTCTGATGGTGTCCCGCCAGGTCTCTGTGAACAACTGAAGCCTTCCCCCCACCCGATTGAGTGGGGGCAACGCTTCATGACTTGGGGGGAGGTTTTGTACCTCTCTTGATCCAGGGCTTCTTGTTACCCTGCTTCACAGCCGATGTGCCCGGGACTGGAGAAGTAGGCCTCTTAAAAGAAGGACTTCTACTCTTGTTCTTAACCGGTAAGAGTGAACTTTTACCGGCAGAAATTTTCTGGATATATTTGTCCAGATCTTCTCCAAATAAGCGTTCTCCATGAAATGGGAAGCTAACCAGCAGTTTCTTACAGGGAGCTTCAGCAGACCAGTTTTTGAGCCACAGAAGCCTACGCATATGTACTATAGACAGCGTAAAGCGGGAGGCCTGTTGGATTGTATCCTTTATGGCGTCCACCGCAAAACACAAGGCTCTAGGCAGGTCAGCTAGGGCAAGAGCCTGCTGATCTGGTAAGTCCCTTAAGACTTGTTTCAACTGATCTTTCACTGCTTGGCAGACTCCAATCGCTGCTACCGCAGGTTGTGTCACCATGCTTGCTGTAGAGAAAGCAGATTTTAGTAAAGACTCCAATTTTTTATCTATTGGGTCTTTGAACATTGGAACATTATCTACTGGACATGTCAGTGATTTGTTCACAGAAGAGATGGCTGCGTCCACTGTAGGGACCCTCCATTTTTTTATGAACTTATCCTCCATGGGATAGATCACCGGAAATCTCTTGGGGGGAGCAAATATTTTATCAGGATGCTCCCAATCCTGGTAAATAAGCCCTTCTAATAAAGGGTGGATTGGGAAGGAACAGACAGCCTGGGGAGCTTTTAGCGACCCCAGCGAGGAAACCGTAGTGGATGGTGGTTCCGCCAGAGGCATTTTAAATGCTGATCGGACCATGTTAGTCAGAGACTGAACCCATAATCTTTCAGCCTGAGATGCTGAGAAAGGTTCTTCCACTGTTGATTCCTCCATAACTGAATCAACCTCATCCTGATCCCCTTCAGGTAGGTCGATCCCTGTGTGGGGCTGTTCCTCCACTAACAGGCACTCTGAAGGAGGAGACGGAGATCGGAAACGCTTTCCCTGTGACAGGGAAGCAGCGATCAATGCTGTTAATCTCTCTTCCAATCCTCCCAGAGTTGAGGATAAAACCTCCTCTGTTATATATACAGGAGCAGGTGGACTGGGGACAGCCGCAGCACCAGGCACTCCTGCGGGGTTTCTACGGCTACTGACCTCTGAATTCTCAGGGGAGATTGGTGCAGTACAAGCATGCCCAATATCCTCAGAGCCCGATGGAGACCCCTTTGGCTTCCTGGAAGACCTATTTCCGGAGCGTCTGGACGACATATCCTTTAAGCACAAAGCTGAGGTATTCCCGTCGTCATACACCAATTTTGCTGGTAATAGTCTAACACAGTTGCTGCTATATACCAGCTGGTGTCCACTAAAGTGCCTTTCTATGGGGATGCCTGCATCAACCGCCTCTGTGTGCCACTGTTTGTTGCTAGCTCTGTTTGCATCCAGCTGACACTTGTACTGTGTCTTTATACAAGCTGGGACGCCTGCACATGCGCAGAAGCGCTGTGGCGCGCATCGAGCGTCATCCACCCGCCCCGCCCCTTTTTTTTCATAGGAGGCGCGTGCACGCGCCCGCGCGCGCGCCCGTGCGCCATTGGCGCCCTTTTCGAAAATCAAACAGGGACTAGGAGCCAGGGCCCTTTTTGCCGGAGGGCCTGTGCGGTGGATGAGCGCAGCAACAGGGCAGAGGAAGTGGATTCCCACAGAGAAACTTACCAACTGCCTGGATCTTTTGACTTGAGAAAACCAAAGATCCACATGACAAGAAAAATGGACTACAGCGGCCTCTAGTGGTTTAACACAGGTACCGCGGTCCTTTTTTTTTTTTTCTTGACTACTATTAAAATTTTACATTTTCAGTAGTTACAGGCATACACAGATATTAGCGGGAATACCGTTAGGTAACAGACAGAAAGACAAATTAGGCTTGGGGGTCCCCCAATAGAACCAAGTTCCTGGGGGCCCCCACTTACCTGTTCCCCGCCGCAGGACTCTGTTTGGTCCACAGAAGCCCAAACTTCACCTATCACGGCAGGCATTGTAATTAAACCTTCAGGGACCGGGTTCCCAAGGATTCCACTCCCCTGGACCTGTATAGCACCCTGCACAGACAACATCTTGGTCGTGGGTATGACCAGAGCTCTGGATCCCAGGGTCCAGCCCTCCTAAGAGAGGCATTACAGGCAAAACCTTGCTCTTCTGCTGCAAGGCCCGGGTACCGACCGTTTAGCTATGAAGCTTTTTTGGTGGGATCCGGAACAGCTTACTAAGGCCCAAAAGAACCTGTACGCAAGCCCAGTGAAAACACATGTTACTCTTTGGCCAACACCTTAGACACTGGCAAAAAACTGAGGTGCTCCCGGATGGGAGGGGCTTATATAGGGGAGGGTACTTCCGGTTTGGAAGTGGCCAGTGCCAGCACCTGAAGGTAAACTATATAACCCATTAGTAATGACTAAGTCGCTCTGTGTCCCGTGATGTACGAAAAAGAAATTGTAATTACACGCCCCTGTTAAACAGGGGCTGAAAAATTGGGCCTTAGCCACTGGTGGCACAACACTGCAACCCCTCACAGATACTGTACTTGGAGCACAGCAATGAGCCCTGTTGCAAAGTATTGCATCAAAAATTGTAATTACACGCCCCTGTTAAACAGGGGCTGAAAAATTGGGCCTTAGCCACTGGTGGCGGCACCCATAAACCAAAATGATCTTCCAAGCTATCATCATTAATCGGATCATTGAGGAGGAGGAGGAGGATAGCCAGTCAACATAACAGCACAGGCACTCAGCATCAGCATCAGTCTTGAAGGGATGTGACATTTTAAAATCAATTAGTCTGTTATATCAGCATCAGGTGTGTGGTAGCTGGTGGTGATCCAAGACTGGTTCATCTTGATGAAAGTCAGTCGATCAACCGAGTCGGTGGACAGGCGCACCCTGTGATCCGTGACAAATCCTCCAGCAGCACTGAATGTGCGTTCTGAAAGAACGCTGGATGCAGGACAGGCCAGTAGCTCAATTTCATACTGTGCAAGCTCTGGCCAGTGATCCATCCTCAAGACCCAGTAAGCCAGAGGATTTTCGGTGGGGAAGGTGTCCAAGTCTGACCTTGCCCCTAGGTATTCCTGCACCATGTATATCAGATGCTGGCGATGGTTGCTGGAACCGATCATACTTTGGGGCTGCGGACTAAAGAATTGTCTGAACGCATCGGTCAGGTGGCCACCTTCCCCACCGCTCCTTCTTTGACTGCCCGAAGCCTCAGCAACTCGTTGTCCAGGACCAGGAGTTTGTAACCTCCCAGTCTCTGGGAACGCGTTGCACAGACCTTTCTGCAAGGCCTCCCAGAGTTGTCTCATCCTCTGCTCCCTCTGCGACGGTAACATAAGGTCCGCAACCTTACCCTTGTACCGTGGATCAAGGAGAGTGGCCAGCCAGTAATGGTTCCTCTCCTTGATCCGAAGAATACGAGGATCCTTCCGCAGACTTTGCAGGATCAGGGAGGCCATGCAGCGTAGGTTAGCTGAGGCATTCAGTCCGGAGTCCTCTGGGTCACTAAGGACGACATGATCCGCAGCCACCTCCTCCCAGCCACGTACAAGTCCACTGGTTTCTTGGGACTGTAAATCATCCCTAAAAGACTGCTGCTGATGATGCTGAGTGCCAGCCTCCACCTCCATGCTGACACAATCCTCCTCCTCCTCCTCTTCCTGTGCGATGGGTGGGACAGAAGGAACACTGTCTGGGTAAAGGGGGCCTTGAGAGGCAAGGAAGTCCTCCTCTTCCTGCCTCTGTTCTGCCTCAAGTGCCCTGTCCATTATTCCACGCAGCGTGTGCTCCAACAGGTGGACAAGAGGTACAGTGTCACTGATGCATGCACTGTCACTGCTCACCATCCTCGTGGCCTCCTCAAATGGTGCCAGGACAGTGCATGCATCCCTGATCATGCCCCACTGGCGTGGTGAAAAAAACCCGAGCTCCCCTGACCCTGTCCTGGTGCCGTAGTCGCACAGGTACTCATTGATGGCCCTCTGCTGCGTGTGCAGCCGCTGCAGCATGGCCAACGTTGAGTTCCACCTGGTGGGCATGTCACATATAAGGCGGTTCTTGGGCAGGTTCAACTCCTTTTGCAGCTCAGCCAGGCGAGCACTGGCATTATAAGATCTGCGGAAATGCACACAGTCTTTCCTGGCCTGCCTCAGGACATCCTGTAAGCCCGGGTACCTGCCCAAGAACCGCTGCACCACCAGGTTAAGGAAGTGAGCCATACAGGGCACATGGGTCAGTTGTCCCTGTCGGAGGGCAGAGAGGAGGTTGGTGCCATTGTCGCAAACCACCATTCCTGGCTTAAGCTGGCGTGGCGTCAACCACCTCTCGGCCTGCCCCTGCAGAGCAGACAGGACCTCTGCCCCAGTGTGGCTCCTGTCCCCCAAACACACCAGCGCAAGCACGGCATGGCATCTTTTTGCCTGCGTACTTGCGTAGCCCCTTGAACGCCTACGGAGCACCGCTGGTTCCGAGGACAAACCACAGGAAGAGGCCATGGAGGAAGAAGAAGAGGAGGGGGTGGAGGAGAGAGGTGTGTCACAACCAGTAGTAGCATTTTGGAGGCGTGGCGGTGGAACAACCTCCAACACTACTGCACCTTGTCCTGCATCCTTCCCAGCTGCCAAAAGAGTGACCCAATGGGCCGTGAAAGAAAGGTAACGTCCCTGTCCATGCCTGCTGGACCATGAGTCAGCGGTAATATGCACCTTACCGCTGACCGCCCTGTCCAGCGAGGCCAAGACATTGCCTTCCAAATGCCTGTAGAGAGCCGGAATCGCCTTCCGTGAGAAAAAGTGGCGTTTGGGAACCTGCCACTGAGGAACCGCACATTGCACAAACTCACGGAAGGGGGCTGAGTCTACCAACTGAAAAGGCAGCAGTTGAAGCGCTAGCAATTTAGCCAAGCTAGCATTCAACCGCTGGGCATGTGGATGGCTGGGAGTGAACTTCTTTCGACGGTCCAGCAGCTTGGGTAGGGAAATTTGCCTGCTAGAATCGGACGTCGGTGTACTGCTAGCAGAGTGGCCGCAAGTACTTGGCTGTGACACACCTAATTCTACACCTTCATTCCTCTCAGTGCAGGTTTCAGAGAGGACTAATGGTATAGTGGGGTTGGAGATCCCAGCTGATGCGGTGCAAGGAGAGGTCCGCTTTGTTCTTTGGTGTGGGTCTTTAAGGTAGGCTTGCCAACGAGCTGCATGGCAGGTCAACATATGTCTGATCAAGCATGTGGTGCCCAAGCGGCTGATGTTTTGGCCACACGATATACGCTTGAGACATATGTTCCAAACAGCAGCTGTGCGATCTGATGCACTCGCCTCAAAAAAGGCCCACACCAAAGAACTTTTTGAATGACGGGCAGAGGCAGCGCCCTGCACAGGCGGAGCTCTGCGGTGTGATTCCGTTGGTGTGCTGCCCATACGCTGGCCACCCAAGGGCATCCTGCCTCGTTGGAGATGTGCCTTCCCCTCATCCTCCTCCTCTCTCCTATTAGGCACCCACGTGGAGTCAGTGACCTCATCATCCCCTCCCTTCTCATCACTGGAGCCAATCTGGCAGTATGCTGCAGCTGCTGGAGCATGACTGCCAGATTGGTGTCCTTCTTGAGCATCCCCTCTCTCTGCTCTCACGCTACTGCCTTCCTCTAGCTGGGTATCATCATCAGATCCTTCGAAACGCTGGGCATCCTCCTGGAGCATGTACCCAACACTGTGCTCAAACAGTTCGGGGGACTCCTCAGGAGGAGGACATGGTGGGTCTAGGGAAGGAGTGACTAATGATGACATTGATACCAGAGAAGAGGACGCTTTGGCAGCTGCTTTGCCAGTACCCTGAGCCTGGGTGAGAGAGGATGAGGAGGATGAGGTGGGCTTGGTCATCCACTCTACCAAGTCTTCGGCATGATGTGGCTCAACATGTCCAGCTGCCGAAAAGAAGGACAAGCGTGTCCCATGGCCACGTGCTGATGACAATGCACCGCGTCCACGACCAGCACTGTTGCCCCCAGACACAGAGCCTGCTTGCCCTCTTTTTTTGCCTCCTGACTGTCTGCCTCTCCTTGTTTGCCTTGCAGACATTTTAATGGATGGCCTGCAGGGAGATGGGAAAAACAGCAATAAGGGCTACCTTCAGGTGTATACTGTGCAGGAGGCTTAGCAACAAAGACACTGACACTGTCCCCTGCCTATCCTTCTCTGTCCCTAAACACAAGGATTTGCAATATGCTTCAGCAAGATTGGTTTAGCACAGAATAGCACACTGATAGTTTCCCTCACTGTCCTTCTCTGTCCCTACAAACAAGATTTAGCACAGAATAGCACACTGATAGTTTCCCCGAGTGTCCTTCTCTGTCCCTAAACTCAAGGATTTCAAATATGGTTCAGCAAGATTGGTTTAGGACAGAATAGCACACTGACACTTTCCCTCACTGTCCTTCTCTGTCCCTACAAACAAGATTTAGCACAGAATAGCACACTGATAGTTTCCCCGAGTGTCCTTCTCTGTCCCTAAACTCAAGTATTTCAATTATGGTTCAGCAAGATTGGTTTAGGACAGAATAGCACACTGACACTTTCCCTCACTGTCCTTCTCTGTCCCTACAAACAAGATTTAGCACAGAATAGCACACTGATAGTTTCCACAAGTGTCCTTCTCTGTCCCTAAACTCAAGGATTTCAAATATGGTTCAGCAAGATTGGTTTAGGACAGAATAGCACACTGACAATTTCCCTCACTGTCCTTCTCTGTCCCTACAAACAAGATTTAGCACAGAATAGCACACTGATAGTTTCCACGAGTGTCCTTCTCTGTCCCTAAACTCAAGGATTTCAAATATGGTTCAGCAAGATTGGTTTAGAACAGAATAGCACACTGACAGTTTCCCCGAGTGTCCTTCTCTGTCCCTAAACTCAAGGATTTCAAATATGGTTCAGCAAGATTGGTTTAGGACAGAATAGCACACTGACACTTTCCCTCACTGTCCTTCTCTGTCCCTACAAACAAGATTTAGCACAGAATAGCACACTGATAGTTTCCCCGAGTGTCCTTCTCTGTCCCTAAACTCAAGGATTTCAAATATGGTTCAGCAAGATTGGTTTAGGACAGAATAGCACACTGACACTTTCCCTCACTGTCCTTCTCTGTCCCTACAAACAAGATTTAGCACAGAATAGCACACTGATAGTTTCCCCGAGTGTCCTTCTCTGTCCCTAAACTCAAGGATTTCAAATATGGTTCAGCAAGATTGGTTTAGAACAGAATAGCACACTGACAGTTTCCCCGAGTGTCCTTCTCTGTCCCTAAACTCAAGGATTTCAAATATGGTTCAGCAAGATTGGTTTAGGACAGAATAGCACACTGACACTTTCCCTCACTGTCCTTCTCTGTCCCTACAAACAAGATTTAGCACAGAATAGCACACTGATAGTTTCCCCGAGTGTCCTTCTCTGTCCCTAAACTCAAGGATTTCAAATATGGTTCAGCAAGATTGGTTTAGAACAGAATAGCACACTGACAGTTTCCCTCACTGTCCTTCTCTGTCCCTACAAACGAGATTTAGCACAGAATAGCACACTGATAGTTTCCACGAGTGTCCTTCTCTGTCCCTAAACTCAAGGATTTCAAATATGGTTCAGCAAGATTGGTTTAGAACAGAATAGCACACTGACAGTTTCCCAGAGTGTCCTTCTCTGTCCCTAAACTCAAGGATTTCAAATATGGTTCAGCAAGATTGGTTTAGAACAGAATAGCACACTGACACTTTCCCTCACTGTCCTTCTCTGTCCCTACAAACAAGATTTAGCACAGAATAGCACACTGATAGTTTCCCCGAGTGTCCTTCTCTGTCCCTAAACTCAAGGATTTCAAATATGGTTCAGCAAGATTGGTTTAGAACAGAATAGCACACTGACAGTTTCCCCGAGTGTCCTTCTCTGTCCCTAAACTCAAGGATTTCAAATATGGTTCAGCAAGATTGGTTTAGGACAGAATAGCACACTGACACTTTCCCTTACTGTCCTTCTCTGTCCCTACAAACAAGATTTAGCACAGAATAGCACACTGATAGTTTCCCTCACTGTCCTTCTCTGTCCCTACAAACAAGATTTAGCACAGAATAGCACACTGATAGTTTCCACGAGTGTCCTTCTCTGTCCCTAAACTCAAGGATTTCAAATACGGTTCAGCAAGATTGGTTTAGAACAGAATAGCACACTGACAGTTTCCCTCACTGTCCTTCTCTGTCCCTACAAACATGGATTAGCACAGAATAGCACACTGACACTTTCCCTCACTGTCCTTCTCTGTCCCTACAAACAAGGTTTAGCACAGAATGACACCCTGACACTCTCCCTACCTATCCTTCTCTGTCCCTAAACACAAGGAATCCAGGATTAGTAAAGGAAAAAAATGACACTGTCCCTGCCTATGCTTCTCTTTCCCTGCTCCGGAACACACTACACAAGGCCGCCGCGCTGGCGGCCTTTTATAGTGTGGGGCGTGTACTAAACCCCCTCAGCAATAATTGGCCACAGGCATCCTGCCTGTGGCCAATCATTGCTCTCCTCGCTGCCGGCGCTGTGATTGGCCAAGCATGCGGGGTCACAGTGCATGCTTGGCCAATCACAGCGCCTGGATGACACTGCGATGGCGTAGTGCATTGTGGGCCGTTCGCGTCACTCGAATTTGGCGCGAACGGCCCAAATCGTTCGATCTTCGTCGAACGATCGAACAGCCGATGTTCGAGTCGAACGTATGTTCGACTCGAACACGAAGCTCATCCCTAGTCTCATAGAATGCTGCTGCAGCATCTTCCAGAGATCCTGGTAGGCCAGTCTGGCCCTGCTTGCAACCCACCATATACAGAAGGATGTCAGCTATCTTTGGTCCTAGAGCTTTTCAATAGACTGATGAAGGCCTGGAACCTTGCTACACAAGTAAGTGAAATCCCCTCTCAGACAATTGTCACCGGAACATACATGTGGCTCCATTAGTAGTTTTCCCCTTTATTTCTATTCTGATAAAAACTCAACATTTTGTGTTTTCCATCACTTTCTGTCTTTGCAAAAATGGCCACCCGAACATATGGTGGGGATGAATCTCCCGAGCAGGGACACAGCAATTTAACCCTTTTTGACTTTTGCCAGAATGCTGAGACATTGCAAAGCAATTTCTTTTTATACATAAAACCCATATTCTTCATGTGAAAACCACAAAGTGTAGATCAGTGTATAACTTCAGATATGAGTATACAGTTATCCCATGCAGATGTTAAAAGAGAAGTATGTGTTGTTTTTTTTTTTTTTTTGCTAGTTATACTTACCTAGGTGGATGCAGCATCAGAGTGATGCTGCATCTGTTCCCCGGCGTCTCTGCACTGAGAACTGAGCCACCGAACATCGCCGATGGCTCGGTTCTCACTCCTCCCTGAGCAGAGCAATGCTGAAGCTTTCCCCCTTCTTCACCGACCCCCGGCTGGTGAGAAGACTCCTCTGGTAATGGCTCCAGCTTACTCACTGTAGTCTCCAGTAACAGGGTGGATGGTCCCTTAGTGGCGACAGCTTCCCTTCTACCTCCCACCACAACTGGTTCCCCATCCGGCTGAACTTTCACAACACGGTTCGACTCCAGTCCTGCAGTCCCAACCCTACACTGCTTCTCTTGCTCCTGGATAGGCCTCAGGCAGCCTAGCAGTCAGGTGTCCCCCGGGATAGGCATCAGGCTTCTGGCCTAGCAGCCCGGGGTGACATACCAATGAAACCCCTGCCAATTGGCTGAAACACCCCATCCATCCATAGTCTGACCTTGCTACACCCTTGTCAATCTAATGCCACCAGCAAGCGCCACCTAGTGACAGAAAAGAAAAGGTACAACAATCCAGAGTTAGAGAAGAATCAGTGGATCTTCTAACAATCAGCCAGGATGATTAATACCTGAAAAACTAAATTTATTAGCAACCCTGCCTAAACACCAGAGTGCTACATGTTTTTGAGGAGTGAGGGTCTTTTTCCAGCAGCAGGCAAAGCAGAGGCTATTAGGGGTCTACTGTCCTGAAAGAATAGAGTTAGGACAAGGTTTCCTAGGGACTTTCCAGAGAGTGTAAAGCATGGGAGAAGCTCTGGTCAGTGGGACTGTTAACCGCTTGCCGACCGCCGCACGACTTTTTACGTCGACAGAATGACACGGCTGTGCAAATGGGCATATATACACGTCCCCTTTAATTTGCCGACGTGTGGTTGCGCGCGCGCGCGGCCGGTGGCGTACTCGCGACTCGTTGCCACGCCCCCTAACAGTTAGAATCACTCCCTAGGACACACTTAACCCCTTCAGCGCCCCCTACAGGTTAACCCCTTCACTGCCAGTGTCATATTTACAGTAATCAGTGCATTTTTATAGCACTGATCACTGTAAAAATGACAATGGTCCCTGGTGTCAAAAGTGTCCGATGTGTCCGCCATAATGTCGTAGTCACAATAAAAATCGCTTATCGCCGCAATTACTAGTAAAAAGAAATATTAATAAAAATGCCATAAAACTATCCCCTATTTTGTAGACGCTATAACTTTTGCGCAAACGAATCAATAAACGTTTATTGAGATTTTTTTTACCAAAAATATGTAGAAGAATATGTATCGGTCTAAACTGAGGAAACAAATGTTTTTTTATATATTTTTTGGGGATATTTATTATAGCAAAAAGTAAAAAATATTGAATTTTTTTCAAAATTGTTGCTCTATTCTTGTTTATAGCGCAAAAAATAAAAACCGCAGAGGTGAAAAAATACCACCAAAAGAAAGCTCTATTTGTGGGAAAAAAAGGACGTAAATTTTGTTTGGGAGCCACGTTGCACGACTGCGCAATTGTCAGTTAAATTGCTGCAGTCCCGAAACGCAAAAAGTGGCCTGGTATTTGGCCAGCCAAATGGTCCGGGGCTTAAGTGGTTAGACAGGAAGAAAGTGAATCGACCATCTACATGTAATATTGTTAAATATGAGTGCTAATCCTGACTTGAAGATCAAGATATGTTTTGGTACATATGAGAAAAGTTCCTTATGCCGTGTACACACGATCGTTTTTCATGACGTTAATAATGCCATTTTTAAAAATGGGCATTAAAAACGATCGTGTGTAGGCTCCAGAGCATTTTTAACGACGTGAAAAACGGCCATTAAAAATTTCAAACATGCTCTATTTTTTCACGTCGTTTTTCATGTAATTTTTTTTAACGTCGTGAAAAACGGTAGTGTGTATGCTTTTACGAGGGGAAAAAAAACACGCATGCTCAGAATCAAGTATGAGACGGGAGCGCTCGTTCTGGTAAAACTAGCGTTCGTAATGGAAATAGCACATTTGTCGCGCTGTAACGGACTGAAAAGCACGAGGCTGAAAAGTGCGAATCGTCGCTATACAAACTTTACTAACATGAAGGGTGGCGCCATTCGAACGGATCTTCCCCTTTTTAGTGCCGTTGTACGTGTTGTACGTCACTGCACTTTGCTCGAGCGTTTTTTTTCATGATCGTGTGTACGCAAGACAGGGTTGAGAGGAAACAAGAAAAAAAACGACGAGAAAAACGTCAGTTTTAAAAATGACATTAAAAACGGACGTGTGTACGCGGCATAAGTATGCAGGTGAGTTGGTCTGTTATATTTGTTAGCTGTACTAACAATATTAACGGGTTTGTAAACCCTCGTGTTTTTTCACCTTACACCTAGGCATTAAGGTGAAAAAATTTCTGCCAGTCACCGGGGACCCCTAGCCCCCCCCCCCGTTTTACTTACCTGAGCCCGGAATTTCCCTCGGCAGTGACGCACTGTCCCTCTCTCCACGGGTTCCGGCTCTTGATTGGATAGATTGATAGCAGCGCAGCCATTGGCTCCCGCTGCTGTCAATCAAATCCAATGACGTGGGTGCCGGGGGAGGGGCCAAGTCCAGCACGCTTGTCTATGGACGCAAATGCTGGACTCGGGAGTGCACCCACAAGGTAACCCCCCGGGAGAGCGCTTCTCCTAGGGGGTTTTCTGATGCAGGGAGGAGCTGCGAGAGCCACCGCGGGTCCTCAGAAGTCAAGGATCGGGGCCACTCTGTGCAAAACAAACTGCACAGTGGAAGTAAGTATAATATGTTTGTTATTTAAAAAAATTACAGTTCTTCAAGAGCTATTCTTCTGCTGACTGACATTGGAGCCCTTTGGTAACGTTGGTGCACTAGAAGATGTTTGTTGGAACCGCTGCAGTAACATGGATACTTATAGACTGCAGTTCAGTGTGCAGTGCAACAGAGTGGGCCAACTAGAAAGATATTGTTGGGAGCAACGAAACAGCCAGATAGGAACTGGTTAACATCACAGAAAGTACCTAAATGGCTTGGTGAAGGAGTGGATAAAGATAGTTCTGTTCACAGTATGTCTTTCCCTGCTTAGGCCCACAGGTGGGTCAGAGACCTGCTCACCAACTCCCTGGGATGTTGTGGAAGTCCGTAGCAATTGAGGGAGGGCCCCCCTTGTTCTGGCAATGACACTGACTTCCTCAGAGGAATGGGGCATGCAGCGTGACTGAACCATCGCTGGTGTCTGTTGTGACTTGATTTACGGTAGAGCCAGGTCGATGTGTTAAGCTGTTTGTGCTGGTTTCAATGTAGGAACCATCCAGGCCATGGGGCAGCTTCTGGAGGATAGGCAGAATGTGTGGGCTCACCGTTGTTCACGTGCTGGTTGTTGGTGTGAGACAGAGGTGACACACAGGGCACGCAGTTTTGTCAGTGGGCCCTGAGGGCCAGGAGGGCCGCTTAATCCTGGGAAACAGAGCAAGCGCCACCCACCCAGTAGATGTAAAGAATGGATGAGTACTGAGGAGAGGGAAACCTCCTTGTCCACCATCTGGCTTCACCGCCCTTTTATTGTAGGGTGTGTCGTCTCCGCTTCCCAACTTGGTGTTGTGGCCATTGAAGTATCACTACCACAAGTTTGGTAAGCACTTATACCCATTGTATAATTTTCTACAAATGTGAATAAAATAACTGTTACTGATATTAACTGTATCTTTTTACAATCTACACAATGTTACAGATGCATGCCAAGCTGCCTTGAAGAAGCATATAACAAGTCTGCGAAACGTGTCGGCTTTCCGCATATACAAGCATCTACATCTAACCTGTGTATTGAGTATCAAATATGGTCAAATAGTTATGACCAAATGCTATTGTTGTTATGTGTTGATATGTGTATTGATTATTGGTTCACCTTCGGTGACCAAATGTCATCATTGTAACCTTTTAAACTTGTTAACTTTTGTAAAAAAAATACAAAATAACTTTATGAACACTTTTCTGTGGTTGTGCTTACATCAGTGACAGTTCTAAACACATCCTCAAAAATCCCACCACCTTATGAGGGAGTGGTGTGCTCTCTCCATTTTTTTCTATATTCACCAGGGATGTGGATGTGCTAAACTGTCTCTAGAAACTGTCCAATACACTGTGTATATATATTTTCTCTAAGTGAGGTCTCCGGAACTAGACACAGTATTCCAAATTAGGTCTCACTAAAGATCTATATAGTGGAATCAGGACCTCCTTCCTCCTGCTGGTGATCCCTCTAGTGATGCATCCAGGGCCGGTGCTAGACTATTTTGCACCCTAGGCAAGACCAGCTACTTGCGCTCCCCCCCCCCCCAAAAAAAGAAAAAACGGAATGGCTTTGTGCAGTGTCATTAAATAATAACACAATACACTCTTTTATCACAGATCCCAGTGTGTATTGTGTGACAATCTGTCACAATGTTTTATTTTTTTTAAATGGCACTTTTTTATTATTTCACTGTGTGCCATTAGAAAAAAATATATTAGTGGTGAAAGTGACAGAACACCAGGGCCTGATTGCAAGTGCGACCTTTGCAGCCTGGTCGTTCGGCCTGGATTAGAAGTATCATATGCCTGGTGCTGAGGATTTGGTGGGCTCTGGATTATGAAGCCCCTTGCCCTGTATGCTACATTAAAATTTTCTCTACAGCCTTGCCTTTATTAATCACCACTTGTGCCTAGGCATTCTTTCAATCACCACCCACTGCACCTGGGACCCCTTTCCTCATTACTACTATGCCTGCAGCCTGCCTTGCCTTACCACCCACTGCACCGACAGCCCTCTTCCCTCACCACCCAACATGCCTGGGCCCCCCATCCCTCACTATCCACCATGCCTAGGTACACCTTCCCTCACCACCTACTGTGCTTGTAGCCCCCTTTATTGCAGAAATACTACAGGAGATGGTCACAGACTGCAAAACATACTACAGGAGAGGGTCAGAGACTGCAGACATACTACAGAAGATGGTCAGAGACTTCAGACATGGTACAGGAGATGGTCAGAGACTGCGGACATGGTACAGGAGATGGTCAGAGACTGCCGACATAATACAAGGGATGGTCAGAGACTGCAGACATGGTACAGGAGAGGCTCAGAGACTGCAGAAAGGGTATAGGAGATGGTCAGAGACTGCAGACATGGTACAGGAGAGGGTCAGAGACTGCAGACATGGTACAGGAGAGGGTCAGAGACTGCAGACATGGTACAGGAGAGGGTCAGAGACTGCAGATATAACACAAGAGAAGGTCAGACTGTAGTTATAACACAGGAGATGGTCAGAGACTGCAGACATTGTACAAGTGTGTCCTAGCAGTGACCAGTGTGGAAAAACATTGATCACTGCAAATAGGAGTTTACAAGCTATAACTATAAGTGCCAAAAAAAAAAAAACGTATTTTCTAACAGTTATTTCTCAAGCACAGGAGGACAGTAAATGGTTAACAGGTCTGTGAAGCTCCCAGCCTGACCAGCTAATTCCTTCAAAGATAACAAGGAAAGTTGGATAAATCAGGGATAGCTGACACCAACTAGGGCACAAATAGCTATAGAAACAGCTTAAGTTTGAAGCCTCTTGCAGAAGTCTAATCATCAGTCACCATGCTGTGTGCAGTGTAAATAAAAACACAGATAAGAAGCTGTGTGAGAAGATGGAGGGAGGGGAAGTCATCCCTTGATCATTGTCTAATCTACACACAGGACAGGAGAACACACTGATTATTAGACTTCTGCATTACCAGTGAGTGTGTGACATGATCATTCCTTCTTCATTCTCAGGTATGTCGGATCCTGTGCACCCCGCCCTGCTCTGGTCACTAGCATCTTATGACCAAATGTGGCGGGCTGGGCAATCTGATTGGTCAAGGGGGTTGTGATAGGCGGAGCAACTTAGCAGTCATGCCCTCCAACTCAGAAGAGCAGCGCTATTGGCTGCCTGACTGTCCCTCTCCCTCCAGCATGTGAAAGCCGCGGGAGGGAGAGGGGGAAAGCTGCACACCGCTCTGCAATTAATAACAACCGCCCGCCGCACTGAGCGCCTTGCTGTCCGGGGCCCCTCTATCCTCTGCCGGGAGCCTGGGGAGCGACAATGAGGAGGAAGAGTTGAGGAAATGGTCAGCAGCGCCCCTAGGTGGCAGTGCGCCCTAGGCGGCTGCCTAATCCGCATAGTGGTAGCACAGGCCCTGCATGCATCCTAGTATTCTATTCACTTTTCCCACTGCCTGGTCACCATGTTTGCTCATTTTGCAATCATCTGAAATAAGCACTCCCAAATCTTTTTCTTCTGTACTGTTGGCTAACACTGTACCCCCAATGTTGTTCTCTCTCAGGGTATTCTTTTTCCCTAGGTGCATTATTTTACATTTATAAATATTAAACTGCAGTCTCCACTGCTGTGACCAATCCTCCAGCAATGCCAAATCATGATGCATGTTACAGACACCTCAAGGGATATCAACCCTATTACACACCTTGATGTCATCAGCAAAAAGACATACCTTGCACAACAAACCGATTAGTTATATTACTTACATATGGGTTAAATAGAACAGGACCCAGTACAGAGCCTAGTGGTACACCACTAGTGACTGGTCTCTGTTCCGAGTAAACCCCATTTACAACCATACTCTAGTACAGGGGTGTCCAAACTTTTTTCAAAGAGGGCCAGATTTGATGAAGTGAACATGCGTGAGGGCCGACCATTTTGCCTGACATTCTGTGAACCATTAAAATTCGGTCTAAGTGTGTTCGTTGGAGCACTAATACACAATGCCCAACAAGAATTCCCTTGCCTTTGTGGCTGTTTGTGGTGAAGAGATGAGCTCAGGCGTGTTATTTGGATATACCGTATTTATCGGGTTATAACACACACCTTCACTTTTAAAAATCTTACATTTTAAATAGAGAACTGTGAATCAAAATAAGGGTCACTGCCCATCAATACAGCCTCACAAGTGCCATGAATGCAGCACCCCCGTTGTCCTGAATGCAGCACCTCCGTTGCCCTGAATGCAACACCCCCATTGCTCTGAATGCAACACCCCCATTGCCCTGAATGCAACACCCCCGTTGCCCTGAATGCAACACCCCCGTTGCCCTGAATGCAGCACCCCCGTTGCCCTGAATGCAACACCCCCATTGTCATGAATGCAACACCCCCATTGTCATGAATGCAACACCCCCGTTGTCATGAATGCACCACGCCCTTGCCCTGAATGCAGCACCCCCTTGCCCTGAATGCAGCACCCCCCCTTGCCCTGAATGCAGCACTCCCCCTGCCATGAATGCAGTACCCATTGACATGAATGCAGAACCCCCGTTTTCCTAAATGCAGCACCCCCTTGCCATGAATGCAGCACCCCAGTTGTCCTGAATGCAGCACCCTTGTTGTCCTGAATGCAGCACCCCCATTGTCATGAATGCAGCACCCCCGTTGTCATGAATGTGTAAGAGATGGGTACGTTACCAGAAATGATGGACCTCCACTATGGCAAGGTCTAGCAGGCATGCAGATATCACCCTCTGCGGGGTACAGGAGTTAGTCCACCTGATTTCGCGGAATGATGATCCCAGTGTAGGTTCTTAGCATCTGTTATACTGATCCTTTTCCTGCAGGTGCTGCGATTGATCACTCCAAACCAGGAAAAAACCAAACTTCCAAGTTGGTGTAGGAACCATGAAAGAAAAGGGGAAAGGACTCCAGTAGTGTAATACCTCAAGGTATGTTTATTCCCAATAGGTAGAGGTATACAGATAAAATAGCAGTACAAAATAAAAATAAAAAACAAACAAGGTTTAAAATTGCCGGCATAAAATGTGGCGTTCGCCCGTGCTAGCGGGGTCCCGTGGTAGTGACGTCAGTGTGTTGCACCGCCCTGACTAGTTTCGTTTAATAAAAACGTTCTCAAAGGGCACCCCACTACACTATTATGCCTACCCCACTACACTACCATGCCTACCCCACTACACTACCATGCCTACCCCACTACACTACACACCCCACTTACACTACAATGCCCACCCCACTACACTGCCCAACCCACTACACTACACACCCCACTTACACTGCCTACTCCTCTACACTACACACCCCACTTACACTACAATGCCAACCCCACTTACACTACAATGCCCACCCCACTACACTGCACACCCCACTACACTACACACCCCACTTACACTGCCTACCCCACTACACTACACACCCCACTTACACTATAATGCCCACCCCACTTACACTACAATGCCCACCCCACTTACACTACAATGCCCACCCCACTACACTGCCCACCCCACTACACTACACTGCCCACCCCACCACACTGCCTACCCCACTACACTGCCCAACCCACTACACTACACTGCCCACCCCACTACACTGCCTACCTCCCCACTACACTGCCCACCCCACTACACTACACTGCCCACCCCACTACACTACACTGCCCACAGCACTACACCGTCCACATGCTGAAAGCCCTGAGGGATACATTACATAGCAGGATTAATAATTGAACCCCTTACATGCTGAAAGCCCTGAGGGATACATAATGAAGCTCAGTAAATTACTAATCCAATTCCTGCAGCAGGAGGGGGGGCTTGGAGGGGGCTTTTGGCATGTAACTGCTGTCTGTACTTAGGCCCGCAGGCATGTGGCAATGCATTAACACGTGGTGTGGCATGGCGGTGGCGTGACTCTCCTCTCCCTGATGTGAGGGGGTTAACTCGGTAGCGGGTGTGTGTGACCCCCTGGTTGGGCTCCCCACACAAAAACAGGGCCAGCAGACGGAGGTTGTGGTTTTCAAAATCAAAAGGTGCGGTTTATTTCTCTATGTACAGTGACAAAAACACAGCAAAGCCAAAAAGAAACAAACAAAATAAATCCTGGTCAGTTTGACCTCTGACTAAACATGCAGGTTTCCTAAACTAACAACTGGGATCAGCCTGGTGCTGTCCTAGTCCCTAAGTCCCTGGTTTAGTAAAAGTCCAAACAAATAGCCACACAGGCTTTGCCTCACCGCACAGGGGTTCACTCTCCCTAGACAGTCCACACAGGTCTGGTTCCAGGCATGAGCAAACACCTAATGAATCTGGGAGTTTTTATAGAGGCCTTAAACGAACTGACAGGCTTCAGCTGGTCTCATCAACTCCCTGCCTCACGACGCCCAGCACTCTCCCTAGAGGTATGAGTCATTCATGAGCCCACTAGCCTCAGCTGGGCTTCATCAACTCCCTAGTTGTATAAGTCGGCATAAAGCCTGAATCTGGGAGAAATATATCTACCCCCCTGGATGCAACCAGGTGACTTTACCTTCCTGCTGTCACATACCCCCCCCTCTTGTTTTAACCTTGGGGTTGGAACACCAGCAATCAGGCATTCATGTACTCGAGACAAAGCATCCACATTCCCCATTTGAACGCCAGGGCGATGCTTTACTGTGAAGTTGAATTCCTGTAGGGCCAGGAACCACCTATTCACTCTTCTATTTGTCTCCTTGTTTTGAGCCATCCACTTTAACGGAGCGTGATCCGTAACCATGTCAAAGTGCCTACCTAGCAGATAGTACCGAAGGGAATCTAGAGCCCACTTCACCGCTAAACACTCCTTTTCAACCGTGGCGTAATTTACCTCATGGGACTTCAACTTCCTGCTGAGGTAAATGACTGGGTGCTCTTCCCCGTTCCAGACCTGGGACAATACTGCTCCTAACCCCACATCTGACGCATCACTTTGTACGACAAAGTCTTTAGAGAAGTCGGGTGAGTACAACACTGGCTGGCTACATAAGGCTTGTTTCAAGAATTGGAATGCTGCCTCAGCCTCGGGGGTCCATTTAATCATGACCGACCCTTTCCCTTTCGTCAGGTTGGTTAGGGGCACAGCCTTAGAAGCAAAGTGGGGAATGAAGCGCCGATAATAACCCGCGATTCCCAGAAAGGCTCGTACCTGCTTCTTGCTGTTGGGACGTGGCCAACTCTGGATGGCCTCGACTTTGTTGAGTTGGGGTTTTATTACTCCCCTGCCAATGGTGTACCCAAGATATTTGGCCTCCTCCTGCCCAATGGTACACTTCTTGGGGTTAGCCGTAAACCCCGCTTCCCGAACAGAGTCCAGGACTGCTTGCACTTTTGGCAGATGTGAGGCCCAATCTGTGCTATGGACAATTACGTCATCCAGGTAAGCCGCAGCATACTTCCGATGGGGCCTCAGCATCTGGTCCATTTTCCGCTGGAATGTGGCCGGCGCATTCTGTAACCCGAACGGCATTCTCTTATATTGGAACGCCCCGTCTGGGGTTACAAATGCGGTTTTCTCTTTGGCCGACTTGGCCAGGGGAATTTGCCAATACCCTTTTGTGAGGTCAAGAGTCGTCATGTATCGGGCTGTTCCCAGCCGGTCGATCAACTCATCTATACGTGGCATGGGGTAGGTGTCAAATTTTGTAACTTTGTTCAACTGACGAAAATCGTTACAAAATCGCCAGCTCCCATCCGGTTTAGGCACCAACACAATGGGACTAGACCAATCACTTTGGGACTCCTCTATCACCCCTAAGTTCAGCATTTTCTGTACTTCCTCCCGTATTGCCTCCCGTCGGGCCTCTGGGATCCGATAGGGTTTTAACTTCACCCTTTCACCGGGCGGGGTAATAATATCATGCTCTACCCCAGATGTTTGTCCCGGCAGCTCAGAGAACACCTCCTTGTTGCGAAGCACAAACTCCTTAACCTCCTGTTGTTGGGGTTGTGACAAGGTGGCTGCTATTCCAACCTCCGGAATCACGCAACCAGTTTGAGCTGGTGCCCAAGTTTCTGCGACTAGGGACTCTCTATCCCTCCAGGCTTTCAACAGATTAACGTGATATATCTGTTCGGGCTTTCGCCTTCCTGGTTGTCTGACCTTGTAATTCACTTCGCTCACTTTTTCCATTATCTCGTAGGGGCCTTGCCATTTGGCAAGGAATTTACTTTCAACCGTAGGGACAAGTACCAATATCCTATCCCCCGGGGAAAAGGTACGGGTCTTTGCTCCACGGTTGTACACTCTCTGCTGTGCCAACTGCGCTTGGGCCAAATGTTCCTTCACGATGGGCATTACCTGTGCAATTCGATCTTGCATCAGGGCGACATGCTCAATCACACTCCTGTGGGGAGAACTCTCACTTTCCCAAGTTTCCTTGGCAATATCCAACAGCCCTCTTGGGTGTCTCCCATACAGTAACTCAAAGGGGGAGAATCCCGTAGAGGATTGGGGCACCTCCCTAATAGCAAACATCAAATAAGGAAGTAGACAGTCCCAATCCTTTCCATCTCTATCCACCACTTTCTTCAACATTTGTTTTAGGGTTTTGTTGAATCTTTCAACCAGCCCATCGGTTTGGGGGTGATACACAGATGTACGCAATTGCGTCACTTTGAACAATTTACACAGCTCTTTCATAACCCGGGACATAAAGGGTGTACCTTGGTCCGTAAGCAGTTCTTTACAAATACCCACCCGGCTAAAAACAAGAGATAGCTCTTTGGCTATGGTTTTGGCCGAGGTATTTCTGAGAGGGATCGCTTCTGGATAACGGGTGGCATAGTCCATTATAACCAATATGTACTGGTGCCCCCTAGCGGACTTGATTATAGGACCTACCAAATCCATTGCGATTCTCTCAAACGGGACCTCAATGATGGGTAGAGGGACCAGCGGGCTACGGAAATGTGGCATCGGGGCCGACCTCTGACACACAGGGCAGGAGGAACAATAATTTTCTATGTCCTTCATCACCCCAGGCCAATAGAATCTCTGTAATACCCTCTCTCGGGTTTTCTCTGTCCCCAGATGACCTCCAAGAATGTGCCCATGGGCCAACTCCAACACCAACTTCCTGTAAGGTTTGGGCACCACCAGCTGCTCAACGGTTTCTTCTGCCCTTTTTGCCACCCGATACAGTAGGTCCTTCTCTACGCTGAAGTATGGGTAAGTGCAGGTATTATCTGGGTTCACTAACTCGCCATCTATTTCCACTACGTTTTCCCGTGCCTTTATTAGGGCGGGGTCTTTTAACTGTTCTGTGGCAAAATTTTCCCTGTGAACCTCCAGATCAGAAAACTCCACAGACGGTAGGTTTTCGTCTGAGGAGGTGGGCTCCTCTCCAGTTTCTTGAGTCTCCCCTGCCAATACTGACAAGGGAAATTCTGGAGAGTCCTCACCACTCTCAGAGGAGTTCTGGCTATCACATTCCTGGTACATAGGGGCACCAGTGGGGGGCTCAGGATCATCCCACAGTTCCCAGAACTTCGGAAAATCCCTTCCCACAATGGCATCATGCGGTAATTGAGATACTAACCCCACTGGATGAGAGAGGGTACCTTTGGGGGTCTCGAAACACACTGTAGTCACTGGATACTCTCGGGTGTCCCCATGCACACAAATAACAGCTACCTTGCTATTCCCAGAGACCTCTGTTTTAACTAATTCAGCCTTTATCAGGGTCACAAGGCTACCTGAATCCAGTAATACCACAACATTTCTACCATTAATACACATTTTGCATAAATGTTTCTCAGTTCCCCGAATGGCAGTGCATGCGACTGTCGCACACAGCGACTGACGTCTGTCCATCAGAAAGTCACATTGCATGGGTTCCTCCACAACCGGGCAATTTGCTGCAATATGTCCCGCTTGCCGGCAGCGGTAGCAAACGATCCTTCTTGCGGCCTCTTGAGCCGCTGATTTCCCAGGCTGTTCTCGCCAAACTTGGGGTAGAGCTCCCACCCTCTCACTCTCTCCACCCTCACCCCTTGGAATCCTCTTATCCGCCCCTGGGGATGGTCTGGTCTTAGGGTGGAAAGTCCGAGAGTCTCTGGAAGAGGCCGTCAGGTTCTCTGTAGCCAAGTATCTCTCTACACGATCCACAAGTTTACCGGCCGTTTCTGGGTCTCCATGGCTTACCCACTTTTGAATGGCGGTAGGAAGAGCTCTCAAGAAACGATCCATCACAACACGTTCCACAATCTCCGGTGCGGACAAAGTCTCTGGCTGTAGCCACTTCCTGCTCAGGTGAATGAGATCATACATTTGAGACCTGGGGGGTTTTCCAAGCTGGAAAGTCCAGTTATGCACACGCTGAGCCCGGACAGCCAGGGTGACACCCAGCCTTGCCAATATTTCAGCTTTTAGCATCACATAGTCTTTTGCTTGGTCAGGCTCTAGGTCATAGTAAGCCTTCTGCGATTCACCAGTTAACAGAGGAGCCACCAGTCCAGCCCACTGCTCCTCAGGCCACTTTTCTCTTTCAGCAGTCCTTTCAAATGTGGTCAAAAATACCTCTGGATCATCCTCTCCAGTCATTTTTGTCAATAAACGACTCACCCCAAAGGACGCGGTATTAGTGGGACGGCTTTCCTCACTGGTCTGCGGACGTTGCTGCATTACTGCTTCCATTTGTTGTAGTCTCTGCTCTTGCTTCTGTAACAGGTCTATGAAGCGGGCCTCAGATTGCTGCTGGGCTTGTTGATGAGCTTGCTGCTGGGCTGCAAGGCTCCTTTGCAAACCTGCATTTGTCTGCTGTTGATTGGCATTTGCTAGAGCCAGCTGTTTCAGTATCTCCTCCATGCTGGCTTAAAAAAAACTGCCACTGGTTCTCCACCAACTGTGAGGGGGTTAACTCGGTAGCGGGTGTGTGTGACCCCCTGGTTGGGCTCCCCACACAAAAACAGGGCCAGCAGACGGAGGTTGTGGTTTTCAAAATCAAAAGGTGCGGTTTATTTCTCTATGTACAGTGACAAAAACACAGCAAAGCCAAAAAGAAACAAACAAAATAAATCCTGGTCAGTTTGACCTCTGACTAAACATGCAGGTTTCCTAAACTAACAACTGGGATCAGCCTGGTGCTGTCCTAGTCCCTAAGTCCCTGGTTTAGTAAAAGTCCAAACAAATAGCCACACAGGCTTTGCCTCACCGCACAGGGGTTCACTCTCCCTAGACAGTCCACACAGGTCTGGTTCCAGGCATGAGCAAACACCTAATGAATCTGGGAGTTTTTATAGAGGCCTTAAACGAACTGACAGGCTTCAGCTGGTCTCATCAACTCCCTGCCTCACGACGCCCAGCACTCTCCCTAGAGGTATGAGTCATTCATGAGCCCACTAGCCTCAGCTGGGCTTCATCAACTCCCTAGTTGTATAAGTCGGCATAAAGCCTGAATCTGGGAGAAATATATCTACCCCCCTGGATGCAACCAGGTGACTTTACCTTCCTGCTGTCACACTGACTAACTGCTGCTGACCGACGGCTGCTCCATGATCTGAGATGGCTCCCTGCCTCCCTCACAGGCTCACTCGTAACTCACCGCCTTTTTTTGTTGGCCATCGGTATGCCACACTGACACTGCCGAGTTCCCAGCCCCAGATAAAGGCACTGCACACTTCCAGATTTGGTCAGGAGGAAGGGTGGAGCCAAACATGACGGCGGCTTACAGATGCGCGGGCGGGACTCCAGTCTCCAGGAGCAGCCTTTGCGCATGCGCCACCTGCGTTCAAGTTCTGGCCAGCCCCGCCGCAGCACATGACCACATTCGCCCAATCAGGGTGCCAGCTGCAGCAACATGGCGGCGGGGACACAGTAAATAAAATTTCACGGACTTGAGAAAAGTGGCACAAACGGTGTTGCTGACACCAATGTTGCGCCCGGTGCCACGGCCCCCCTGCCCCTCCACGCTACGCCTCTGTATATGGAGCTTTGGTGTCAGCCACACTGATCTGTGGTCTGCTAAGTACATTTGAGAGCAGTGATGCGGGGGAGGTGGCTCAGCAAAATTGGTGTGGCAAGTGGTAAAGTGTGGTCCAGGCATAACAAGTTTGCAAGGCCAGGTCAGTGTTGAATGTGGTGGCTGGGAGAAGTGTGTGTAGAGTTCAGTAGTGGGGGATTGATATACAGGGAGGGTGAGTGTTTTTGTCAGCAGATGGCTGTGGTAGCAGAGAATAGTGACTGGCGAACAAGGTTTTATTATGATTACAGTTGCTTATATAGCAGTGATGTGCAGTCAGGGGAGGCAGGGGAGGCAGACCCCTTCCATTAACATAAAAAAAAAAAAATGATTGAGCTTTCGAGGGTCGTAGCTTGGCGACCTGGGCTCACAGAGACCCCAAATTTGAATTTGGGGGGTTGGTAGCTGAAGTCCTACCCCACCACTTGCCAAAATGTGGGCGCTTCTTGTGCAGCCTGTCAGAAGCTACATACAGAGCGGCCAGTTTAAATACAAGCTGGCACATTCTGTTTGCAGCAGACTGAGAAGATGAGCTCACAGTGCCTCTTACTACTTGTCAGAAGCACTAAGCTTAATGGACAGCTTGGAAACTTGGACCAATAGTAAAGCACCATTGAAACAAGTTGTTGAATAAAAATGCTGCAATGGAGGCTGTCCTCTCACTGCAGTGTCATAGAAGGGGGTTGTTGCGGAGCTCCAAAGTCCGCTGGGAAATCCTTGAAGCTGAGGAAGTACTGACTTATCCAAGGCAACCTGTTACCCCCCCAGTAACTGGACGACACACAGTTCTGGGAGTAAATCAACGCTTTATTTTGCCCAGGCTGGCTTTTTATATCATTTCCCATGCAAGGGTTTTCTTAACTCATTTTACAGGGGCATTCCCTTCAACAATTAACAGATGACAGTGATTTAATTACCTGGGACTACTTCTAACACATTTGGTATGCGTGAGACGTTTGTCTCCCCATGAACAGAGCTCCACATATTTACTCATAACAATGGAACCGTGCCCGACACATTACTAGGAGTGCAATTACCTCCCGTGGCAGATAATACGTGACTTCATTAACACACTGAACAATAGATGAATGGAACGCTGCCTCAGACCCCCAATTAACCCAATTTACTTATTCAGACATCAGTAGACATTCTGTCTCTACATTTCCTGGAATGAATCTTTGCTGTCACCTCTGAAGTGATCCAAACCATATTCTCAGTTTCAGTATTTTGCTACACTGCTCCCCCTTACCCACAAGCCGGCATACACAGTCTGATCCTTAACGGATCGGCTTGGGGATGTCCGGGGAGTACTCACGGATCACTTTTCCAGTTCAGTTTGCCGCGATAATCCGTCAGCATTGCCGTTCTGTTTCCCGGGGCGGTAGTGGATAGTAAAGTCATACGGTTGTAACGCCAGACTCCAGCGCAACAACCGGGCATTGTCCCCTGCCACTCGATTTAGCCATACCAACGGGTTGTGGTCTGTGAGTAGGGTGAACTGTTGTCCGTACAAGTAGGGCTGAAGCTTCTTTAGGGCCCACACCACAGCCAGGCATTCTTTTTCTATGGCGGCGTAGCTCACTTCCCTGGGGAGAAGCTTCCTGCTCAAGTAAACTACGGGGTGTTCTCCGCCATCTGCTCCAACCTGGCTCAATACCGCGCACAATCCAAACATTGAAGCATCCGAGCCTCAGAGGATGCTCTGTTTTCCGTGGTGGGGGCCTGGGAATGGGTGGTAACGGGGTAGATCTCGTTGGCAACCGGGGCTGATGCAAAAGCAGAAGTCAACTGGCCAAGATCGTTCCCCAGCAGGACATCAGCGGGAAGTTCCTGGATCAACCCCACCTTAATTAATCCGGAGCCGGCACCCCAGTTCAGGTGTACTCTTGCCGTGGGTAGCCTGTGTACTGCTCCCCCTGCAACCCGCACAACTACGGAACTCCCGGTGTGGTCGGCCTCTGGAACCAGGTGACGTTTGACCAGTGTGAGGGTGGCGCCGGAATCTCGTAGACCTTGAGCAGTCTTCCCGTTCAGCTGTACTGACTGGCGATGGTGTTGCCTGTTGTCGGTAGCCGCCTGTACTGGGTCAGCCTCGTGTAGGATACTCCAGTGTTCCTCCAATTCTCCTGCTCCTCGGTTGACCGGGGCCGCTTCCGTGTGATAGCAATGAGCGGCAGCCCGTGCTGGAGGGGGTGGCCCTGGTCGAATCCATGCAGCTTGGTCCTGGTTCTGAGTGCAGTCTCTCTGATAGTGCCCAAATTGCTTGCATGAATAGCACTGCACTCCCTTGCGCCCGAGGTATCGATTTGCAGGGGAGTTAGGGATTAGCCTGGGTCGTTGTGTAGCTGGGGGCCCTGGGTTATGGTTCAGTGGTCTAGTGCTTGGTCGGAAGCTAGTCTGTGATGGCCGGCGGGCATCTTGATATTCATCAGCTTGCCTGGCCGCTTCCGAGAGAGTGGTAGGTTTGCGATCCCTTACCCACTCCTGTACCTCTGGGTTTAGTCCATTAAAGAATTGCTCCAGTAAAATCAGCTGGGTGATCGCGTCTGCTGTGGTTGCCTGACTGGCTTGCAGCCAAGCTAGGGCTGCCCTCTGCATTCGGCAAGCCCATTCGGTGTGGGAGTCCTTCTCCTGTTTCTTTGTGTCCCGGAAGCGTCTCCTGTATGCTTCTGGGGTGATGGCATACCTTGCCAAAATAACTTCCTTTACCCGGCTATAGCTTGCGATTTCCTCCTCTGGCACGGCTCTGTAGGCTTCTGCTGCACGGCCTGACAGCTTACCAGCTAAGATCCGTACCCAGTCTGTCTGGGGTACCTGGTACAGCTTGCATTGCCGTTCAAAATCTTGCAGGAAGCTATCGATCTCTTCCTCTGCTTCCATAAACTTTTTAAAGGCATCATGGGGTACTTTTAGTTTTGTCTCTGGTGCCGGTGTAGTCGTTAGCAGTCTCTCAGAGGCATGCTGTTCCGCCAGCCGGAGTTGGGTCTCCCTTTCTTCTCTCGCCGTGATAAAGGCATCCACTTGGGCTAACGTTGCCTGTACCAGCTCGGTGGAGGGGTTTTCTCCATAAAACGCTAGCTTGCGTTTCACTTCTTGGTTAAACTCGGTCTCCATGGCTTCTGTAGCCATACTGTGTGCCCGATCTCCCTCGGTCAGTTCTGCAATCAGCTCTGCTTTGGTTTTAGTGCTGGCGCTCTTCCCTCTTGCTTCCAGCAAATCCTTTAACGTCGCTCGTTTTAATCCAGCATAGTTTGTCTCCATTCACACTTCCATTCGTGTAGCCGAATTTGCATGAACGCTGCTTCCTCTTGCTGCAAGGCTTTAATCCCACCGCTGCCAACCAGTGTTGCGGAGCTCCAAAGTCCGCTGGGAAATCCTTGAAGCTGAGGAAGTACTGACTTATCCAAGGCAACCTGTTACCCCCCCAGTAACTGGACGACACAAAGTTCTGGGAGTAAATCAACGCTTTATTTTGCCCAGGCTGGCTTTTTATATCATTTCCCATGCAAGGGTTTTCTTAACTCATTTTACAGGGGCATTCCCTTCAACAATTAACAGATGACAGTGATTTAATTACCTGGGACTACTTCTAACACATTTGGTATGCGTGAGACGTTTGTCTCCCC
This sequence comes from Rana muscosa, assembly GCA_029206835.1. Taxonomy (NCBI): domain Eukaryota; kingdom Metazoa; phylum Chordata; class Amphibia; order Anura; family Ranidae; genus Rana; species Rana muscosa. Next base: position 103,807,617 of record CM055125.1, read on the forward strand.
ATGAACAGAGCTCCACATATTTACTCATAACAATGGAACCGTGCCCGACACATTACTAGGAGTGCAATTACCTCCCGTGGCAGATAATACGTGACTTCATTAACACACTGAACAATAGATGAATGGAACGCTACCTCAGACCCCCAATTAACCCAATTTACTTATTCAGACATCAGTAGACATTCTGTCTCTACATTTCCTGGAATGAATCTTTGCTGTCACCTCTGAAGTGATCCAAACCATATTCTCAGTTTCAGTATTTTGCTACAGGGGTTATGTGTCTAAAAGACAAATGCTCCCTTCTAGCCCAGCCCTCTTAACTAGAAGGAAAAAACATGGGTTTATGGGTATAAGATTTACCCATAATTCCATGTTTTTCTCACACAGTTAAGAGGGAGAATGAGAATCTTCTACTGCTGAAAAGGTATTGTTTTAATTAAGCTAAATCCTATATTATTATGCTACTGTATATGTCATAACATAATAATTTATTATTTATCTATTTACTGTGAAATTACTGGTTTGAAGTTATAACTTCAAACTTCAGTAACTTGTCCGTTAAGCCACCTGCTTGAGTACAGTTTTTGAAAATATAGTAAATTACCTTAAAAACAATATATAATAATTATTTGTATATTACTTAACTTATGGTAATTAACCACTTACCATCCAGGCCAATTCTGACACTTCTCTCAATCATATTTTTTTTGCTAGAAAATTACTCAGAACCCCCAAACATTATACAGTATATATTTTTTTTAGCAGACACCCTAGGGAATAAAATGGTGGTTGTTGCAACTTTTATGTTACACGGTATTTGCGCAGCAATTTTTCAAACGTGTTTTTTTTTGGGGATAAAAACGGTTTCGTGAATAAATATATAAAAAAAAAAAAATCCAAAGGTTGGCCCGATTTTTTCATATACTATGAAAGATGATATTGCGGCAGGAAAATAGATACCTAACATCTCACGCTTTAAAATTGTGCATGTGCAAAAAGACAAGCGCGCAACCACTAATTAACACATCAATCCAACATATATTGATAAACACTGTGTAGAAAATCACAAATAAAAAATGTGAAAAAATATATATATATGAAAAAATGTGAAAAAAAACATACAAATCCCAGAAAATTGTATATAATGGAAATTGTACACCTAACAAGTGTTCAATTAAGGGTATATGTGAAAGTGTCCACAAAAAAGATTCCAATGGTCAGTTCCACTAATTTCACATGGGTAAGCAATATCCCAAAAAAAGGGCCTTATTCTGTAGGTATTCAACGATAAAATGTATTTGTAAGGCCGCTTACCAGATGAACAGGACCTCAGATGAAAGAGGTCTCAAGAACGTGTGCATCAGCCTGCCGGCAGCGATGGTATCCACTTGTTCTTTTAGTCCCAAGGGGCCTGTCCTCGCTCCACCAGCTGATCGAATATCCGACACGCAGGATCCAAACGAAGAAAGGTAAGCAGAAGTAGGGATCGCTCCAACTTCCAGGTGTAATCCTAGGAGCTTATTCAATTTAGCAGGAAAGGATTAAATGAAAAGACTTCATGGTGCAGTATTTCCAAAAAAATTCAAAAGATTTATTTGTAAAATCACAGCAAGACCAAAAAGAGTCCACATCCAATCCACAGTAAATGTAACAGGCATAAAAAACAGGAACGAAACAAGGGTAAAAAATAGAAAGTTTCCGTATGTCAGTCAGAGAGCAAACACTGACTGCATCAATGAACAAATACGTGATAACGTTAGGGATGTATGCTCCATCCGACGCGTTTCCCCAAAAATGGCATCAACTGGGAACGGAGGCTAGATCCCAACGTCATCACTTCACGTATGAGGCAGCCGTGGCACCAAAAGCTACATTCTAAGATGCAGCCTCGTGGTCACCAAATTAATAGGATAAATCTGGTATATTATGAATTTAAAATATACACAAAAATTTCTTATATTTCCTCAGCTCCATAGAGACAGATAAATAGCATATTATAAACCATATAAAAAATAAAGATTTAAAAATACAAACTAAAATGAATATTCGTTATACCTCTAACACTGAAAATTGAATACCGGTAGTGTAGAGGGGAGGATGCAGATGTATATAAAATGTATAATACATACTACCTGAAAGAATCTATATAAAATAGTTAGACTTTAAACGGGTAGGTAATCAATTTAAAATTATATTATTAAAATAATGTTAAATTTGTTTTAAAAAGGATATTATATAAAAATATTTAGTCTAAAAGGCACATTCAAAATGGGAATCAATATACTATTTATTATCAATAAAACAATTAATATCCCATTCTACATTTAGACCCAGCGGGTTGTAGCATTGGAGGTAATGTATCCATCTGGTTTCACGTCGGGACATCTGTCTTTTCAAATTATCTCCCCTCCAATGGGCAGTATATTTTTCTATGGCCACCACTGTCACCAAAGAGGTATCCCTATCGTGGTGTGTACGAAAATGTTTAGATACAATGGGGCTGATTTACGAAACGTTTGCGCCATGAGTATTGGCGCATCTGCGTGCGCAATGGCTGTTTTGGTATTTACAAAACATTAGCGCCTGTAGCGCAGCCCTATTTGCCATTTACTATAGTGTTCTCGGCGGATGGGAGGAGGCACTCAGTGCGCCACTATGGACCTGGCGCACGGCATGTTAAAATCTAAATATAAAGAAGCTGGAAGTGAGAATATAATGGGGGTGATGTGGGGTGATGTGAGGAAGTGTAGTGACACCTGCCCAAATAACTAATATGCCCAAAATAGAGTGAGAAAGTAACTTTTTCAAAACCAGCCCGCTGCGCCGGCAAGTACGATTCGAGCTGCGGGAGGTTTTTTTGAGCTCGGCGTGGGAATTTCAATGGTTCAAATGCGCCAAGACACTGCGCCGGCAAAATCTTAGTAAATGTCAAGTCACCTAAGTCAATTTGCATAAGTTGAACCGGCGCAGCTCTGAACTTTCCATTGCGCCTGCAAAATGACATTTCTAAAGGAAAAAAAAAGCCATTTAAAAGCAGCCACGGCTGAAATGAATTGTCGGCTCCCGGCAATATAGAGAAAAGTCATTGAAAGTCTTTGCTAACCAAAAAAAAAAGCGTGGGGGTTCCCCCAAATTCCATAACCAGGCCCTTCAGGTCTGGAATGGATATTAAGGGGAACCCCGCTGCAAATTTCTTAAAAAAATGACGTGCGGGTTCCCCCCAAATATCCAAACCAGGCCCTTCAGATCTGGCATGGGTTTTAAGGGGAACTCCACCCCAAATTTAAAAAACAAATGGCGTGGAGTCCCCCCAGAAATCCACACCAGACCCTTATCCGAGCACGCAACCTGGCCGGCCGCAGGGGAAAAGGGGGGGACGAGAGAGCAGCCCTGAACCGTACCAGGCCACATGCCCTCAACATGAGGAGGATGTCCCCATGTTGATGGGGACAAGGGCCTCATCCCCACAACCCTTGCCCGGGGGTTGTGGGGGTCTGCGGGCAGGGGGCTTATCAGAATCTGGAAGACCCCTTTAACTAGGGGTGCAACGGATCAAAAAACTCACGGATCGGATCGATCCTCGGATCAGAGCCACGGATGGGATCATTTTCGGATCGCAAAAAAAAAAAAAAAAAATATTACTAATATCCACGTCATCCCCCCCCACTGTAATATCCACAATCTCCCCCAGTAATATCCACAATCTTCCCCCAGTAATATCCACAATCTCCCCCAGTATGTAATATCCACAATCTTCCCCCTGTATGTAATATCCACAATCTCCCCCAGTATGTAATATCCACAATCTTCCCCCTGTATGTAATATCCACAATCTTCCCCCTGTATGTAATATCCACAATCTTCCCCCTGTAAGTAATATCCACTAGGCTTGTGCACAACGGAAAAATTCGTTCCGTTTCGGTTCGTTTCTTTACGGTCCTGTTGATTCGTAATCATTCGTAATTTTGCTAGACGGGATTTTTCGTGTTCGGACTCATTCGTATTTTTGCAAGCGACATTTTTCGTTGAATTTTTTGTTGCTTTATAATTCGTACTTTCGGTAGAGTACGTTGTTTTTCGTTGATTCTGGACACAACTCCTACTTTCGTAACTTTTTTTGGGTTCGTTGATTCGTAATTTTCTGTGTCTCTCTTACGACGACGCTGACTATTATGCCTAATGTGCTTCGAATGGATTTGTACTTTTCGAAATACATAGCGGTTATTTGTAACGATTCGAAATCTCGTATTTTACTTTCGTTTTTTACATGCGGCTATAGCCTCCGCCCCTGTACACCATTTTGAGAGGGTTCAGCACGGTGAGGGAGAAGCAGAGAGCAGAGCAGAGTGTTATTGTGCTTCGAATGGATTAGAAATCTCGTATTTTACTTTCGTTTTTTACATGCGGCTATAGCCTCCGCCCCTGTACACCATTTTGAGAGGGAGTTCAGCACGGTGAAGGAGAAGCAGAGAGCAGAGCAGAGTGAGTGTTATTGTGTTTCCAATGGATTTGTACATTCGTAAGTTTTTTCATAACGAATTATGCCGAAGACATTCGGGCATTCGCTATTTTGCGGTATAATTTATTTCGGATTCGGTTTTATTCGTAATTGCTTTGTTCGGAAATTCGAATGCTTCCGAATGTCCGAAAGTTGCTAAATTCGGACGAATTTCGATTCGTTACGAAACGAATTGCACAAGCCTAATATCCACAATCTTCCCCCTGTAAGTAATATCCACACTCTCCCCCTGTATGTAATATCCACAATCTTCCCCCTGTATGTAATATCCACAATCTCCCCCAGTATGTAATATCCACAATCTTCCCCCTGTATGTAATATCCACAATCTTCCCCCTGTATGTAATATCCACAATCTTCCCCCTGTATGTAATATCCACAATCTTCCCCCTGTATGTAATATCCACAATCTTCCCCCTGTATGTAATATCCACAATCTTCCCCCTGTAAGTAATATCCACAATCTTCCCCCTGTATGTAATATCCACACTCTCCCCCTGTATGTAATATCCACAATCTTCCCCCTGTATGTAATATCCACACTCTCCCCCCCTGTATGTAATATCCACAATCTCCCCCAGTAATGGGCATCTCCCCCACTTACCAGTCTCTCCCGCCGGCCAGTTCAAATCTACGAGCAGCGAGGGGTGATGACGTCACAAGGCGGCCGCCGCCCCCGGGTGTACCAAGATGGCCGCGGCTCCGGAGCTAGGCCGAAGCCGCGGCCTTTCCTAAGGCCGAGGCCGCGGATCGCGGTGTGTCCCGATCCGAACGGGGTGACCCGTTCGGATCACGGATCGTCACTGATCCGTTGCACCACTACCTTTAACAAAGGGGACCCCCAGATCCCGCCCCCCCCTGTGTGAAATGGTAATGGGGTACATTATACCCCTACCATTTCACAAGGAAAGTGTCAAAATGTAAAAAATGACAAGAGCCGGTTTTTGAAAATTCCTTTATTAATGTCTTCTCCTTTCTTCCATCTTCTTCTTCCAACTTTTTCTTTTCTCCATTCGGGTTTCTTCCTCTTCATCTTTATCTTCATCCTCATCTTAATCTTCATCTTCCTTCTTCCTTCGGTGTTCTCGTCCGCATCTTGCTCCGGCATCTTCCCTTCTTCTTTCTTCTCCGGCCGCTCCGTTTGAATTGGAGGTTCCCGCTGTGCGACGCTTCAGTTCTCCACTTGGTCCGCTGCCCGCCGGTGGCTCTGCCCCCCTCTGACACCACGGGGAAATTCCCCGTGAAATCCATGTGCGTCAGAGGGGGGCGGGGTCACCGGGTGTAAGCGGACTCAGAGGCGAACTGAAGCGTCGCACAGCGGGAACCTCCAATTCAAATGAAGCGGCCCGGAGAAGAAAGAAGAAGGGAAGACGCCGGAGCAAGATGCGGACGAGAAGACCGAAAGAAGAAGGAAGATAAAGATGAAGAGGAAGATTAAGATGGAGGAAGAAACCCGAATGGAGAAAAGAAGAGGATGGAAGAAGATGGAAGAAGAAGATGGAGGAAGATGGAAGAAGAAGATGGAAAAAGAAGATGGAAGAAAGGAGAAGACATTAATAAAGGAATTGTCAAAAACTGGCTCTTGTCATTTTTTACATTTTTTACACTTTCTTTGTGAAATGGTAGGGGTACATTTGTACCCCATTACCATTTCACATAGGGGGGGCGGGATCTGGGGGTCCCCTTTGTTAAAGGGGTCTTCCAGATTCCGATAAGCCCCCTTGCCCGCAGACCCCCACAACCACCGGGCAAGGGTTGTGGGGATGAGGCCCTTGTCCCCATCAACATGGGGACATCCTCCCCATGTTGAGGGCATGTGGCCTGGTACGGTTCAGGAGGGGGGGCCGCTCTCGTCCCCCCCTCTTTTCCTGCGGCCGGCCAGGTTATGTGCTCGGATAAGGGTCTGGTATGGATTTTTGGGGGGACTCCACACCATTTTTTTGTTAAATTTGGGGTGGAGTTCCCCTTAAAATCCATGCCAGATCTGAAGGGCCTGGTATGGATATTTGGGGGGACCCCACGCTTTTTTTTTTGGTGTAATCAAAGACTTTCAATGACTTTTATCTGTATGACGGGACCCAGCAATTCATTACAGCCGCAGACTATTATTTTACTTTAGAAATGTCATTTTGCTCTCCAACTGTTATAAACATGGAAAACATGTGCTACTTTACAGGCATACTATAGACACCCCCGGGTATGATATTTAGGGCCAGTTCACACCGGATGCAGTGCAGTGCGTTTTTTTTTTATGCCTGAAAAACGCAAAGAAAGTTGATCACATTAATGCCAATGGCATAGTTCACATAACTGCAGTCCGTTCCAGTGCGTTTCAGAAAGCAAATAAAAAATTGGTCATGCTGCATTTTTTAGGTACAAAACTGTACTGGACCCCAGTAAAACACATCAAAAACGCAACGGAACGTACCAAAAATGCACTGGAATGCACCGGAACGCACCTAAATGCACCAAAGACGCACTGCAACACACTTGTCCTAAGTGAAAAGAGGGGGAAAAAAAAACTGGACTGCATCAAAAACACATCAAAAATGCACTGGAATGTGGCAAAAACGCGCATGCATAAAAGCACCTGGAACGCATCCAGACTGCATTTCTATAGTGTGAACTAGGGCCAGTTCACACCATAGAAACGCAATCCGGATGCGTTCCAGGTGCTTTTCTGCATGCAGGTTTTTGATGCGTTCCAGTCAGTGCTGGTCCAAGACATTGTGCTGCCTGGTACCAAGAATGAAATGCTGCCCCCCCCCCAAAAAAACACGCCCAGTCGCCCACCAAAAGGCCCCCACATTCATAATTTTATATCATGATAAATTAAGAGGACCTGTCATGGCTCTATACATGTATATAGAAGTATAAAGAGGACCTGTCATGGCTCTATATATGTATGTAGGAGTATAAAGAGGACCTGTCATCGCTCTTGACATGTATGTAGCAGTATAAAGAGGACTTGTCATGGCTCTATAAAAAGAACCTGTTATGGCTCTAGTCATGTATAGAAGTATAAAGAGGAGTGGTCATGGCACTATACGTGTGTATAGGAGTGTAAAAGGACATGTCATGGCTCAATACATGTATGTAGGAATATAAAGAGGACCTGTCATGGCTCTATAAAAAGGATGTGTTATGGCTCTATTCATGTATAGGAGTATAAAGAGAACTGGTCATGGCACCATATGTGTGTGTAAATCAATATGCAAGTGTAAAAACACCCCCCTGCACATCCGTTTCCCCCCTCCCCACACACACACACATATCTGTTCACCCTCTGTACCCCCTACACACATATCTGTTCCCCCTGCACATCTGTTCCCCCCCCACACACATCTGTTCCCCCTCTGTACCCCCCACACATATCTGTTCCCCCTCTGTACCCCCCTGCACATCTGTTCCCCCCACACACATCTGTTCCCCATCTGTACCCCCCTGCACATCCGTTTCCCCCCCTCCCCACACACACATATCTGTTCCCCCTCTGTACATCCCCCACACATATCTGTTTCCCCCCCTCCGCACACACATACATATCTGTTCCCCCTCTGTACCCCCCTGCACATCCGTTTCCCCCCTCCACACACACACACATATCTGTTCACCCTCTGTACCTCCTACACATCTGTTCCCCCTCTGTACCCCTCACACATATCTGTTCCCCCTCTGTACCCCCCTGCACATCCGTTTCCCCCCCTCCGCACACACACATATCTGTTTCCCCTCTGTACCCCCCCTGCACATCCGTTTCCCCCCTCCACACACACACACACACACACACACATATCTGTTCACCCTCTGTACCCCCTACACATCTGTTCCCCCTCTGTACCCCTCACACATATCTGTTCCCCCTCTGTACCCCCCTGCACATCCGTTTCCCCCCCTCCGCACACACATACATATCTGTTCCCCCTCTGTACCCCCTGCCCCCCCTACACACATATCTGTACCCCTTGCACACCTGCCCCCCCCTCCCCACACACACATATCTGTACCCCCTGCACACCTGTACCCCCCCACACATATCTGTATCCCCTGCACACCTGTACCCCCACACACATATCTGTATCCCCTGCACACCTGTCCCCCCCCCTCCCCACACACACACACATATCTGTACCCCCTGCACACCTGTCCCCCCCCTCCCCACACATACACACATATCTGTATCCCCTTCACACCTGTACCCCCCCCCACACATATCTGTATCCCCTGCACACCTGCCCCCCCTCCCCACACACACACACATATCTGTACCCCCTGCACACCTGCCCCCCCACACACATCTGTACCCCCCTGCACACCTACCCCCCACACAAACACATATCTGTACCCCCTCCCCCACACACATATCAGTTCCCTCTGTACACAGTGCAATGCACTATAAACTGACAGCAGAGTAAATTTTTGTTTCTTGTGAATGGGTGCAGGCTGCAGCGCTGAGCTTCCACTATACCTGAGCCAGCGAAGGTGGTGGTAAACTTTACTCCAGGACTGGAGAATGACGCTGCTGCCTGCCAGTCCTCCCACAACAGATCCCCGAGCGACCAGGAGGAGGGGGGGAGGCGGGAGCAGGGAGCAGATATCGCGGCAAGCCCGTAGTTATATGATGCAGGGCTTCCATATCATCTACCCCAGCCGGTTCCACTAAACATGCAGCACTTCCGGCCAGCTACTCCTCGTCCCAGCTCTCTGCCCTCATCTTCTCACTGCAGCTGCTAGGGCCGCACTGCAGGCTGGGGATAGAGTGGTCCGTCCGGGATGTCTTCACAGCCCCAACCGCCCCCTAGGCTGGCGCCATAAGGCATGCATTTAAAAAATGCCGGGACCTTTCTCGGCAGAACACTGGCCCTGCTCGCAATGGGATAAGCAGGGGAACGGGCTAGCTGGCTGGTGGGCGGCAATATGCCGCCCCCTTGAAAGTGCCGCCTGGGACCGAGGTACCATCGGGTCCCATGGTAGGGCCGGCCCTGGTTCCAGTGCATTTTTGGTAAGTTTTTGATGCAGTCCAGTGCTTTTTTTTCACCCCTCTTTTTTATTAACCATAGATAAGGACAAGTGTGTTCCAGTGCGCTTTTGGTGCATTTAGGTGTGTTCCTGTGTGTTCCAGTGCGTTTATGATGCGCTTATGATGCGTTCCAGTACAGTCCAGTGCAGGTAAAATGCAGCATGTTCTACTTTTTGGGTGGAACTGGAACGCACTGGAACAAACACTGCCATTTAGAGCCATATAACCAACTTTACATGCATTTTGGATGCATAAAAAACGCAATGCACTGCATGTGGTGTGAAATGGCCCTTAAGCAATTTGGCATATTTAAAGGCACTTCTCCTTGTTTTGTTTTTGGTGTTTTCCAAATTGGTGACATTGATATATGTCCCTTAGGGTGGGACCTGGGCCCCCATTTTAAGGCCAATAACTAGAAGATAAGCCAGCCAAGTGGGGACTAGCAAAATTAACAAGTCAGTTCCCATAGACTGCAATGGTATTTGTTGGTGGGGGGGAGGGGTGATTGTCCCATCTCTAATTTTGTAGCATGTGTGTGTGTGTTCCTTATCGAGTTTGTAACACATGTATTTTATTTGTTATGTCTTTGCAAAACAGGTGATTGGTTAACTTTTGTGTTTTGTTTTTTTTTTGTGTGGGGGGAAATGTTCACCTGAAATAATTCTGATGTTGTTAACGTGTGTTGTTTGTTCACTTTGATTTAATTGTCTGCTGCCTTTTTTTTGGCCAAAATTATCTCAAGATGTTGAGTCTGTAACTGTTTCAAATTGACCATGTTTTTTATTTTGCCTTCCCTTTTTGTTTTGTTGACCAATAAAATTTGATGCAAAGTTTTGATGTTTGTTTTGTGTTTTCTTTGCAACAAATGTGACAGCTGATTGGCATGTCAAAACAAAACAGGTGTGATTTGTCTACCCTGGTGCCTTCATGCTAGCATATGCATGGATTGTATTGTGTGCTGCCATGGAGCGTCACCAGGAAATTTAAAAATGCAGAGCGGTAAGTATTCAATTTTCCTTTTTACTGCAGTGGTTCTCAGCCTCAGTCCTCAAGTACCCCCAACAGGACATGTTTTGTGAATTTATCTTATCGAGAATTGCTGTCCAAAATACCAAACCATTGACTGTGATTTAAAGCACATGTGCAAGATGAAGGAAAACCTGCAAACATGGCCTGTTGGGGGTACTTGAGAAGCACTGATTTAGAGCACTGCACTTAAAAATAGCTCAAGGCCATACAATTCTAATTGTGGGCATTTTGAGGGAAACAAAGTAAGTGTTAGAACCCCTGCGTGTTTTTTATTTTTTTATTTTTTATTTTTGTAGTTTGGCCTTTGTGTCTCCTTTTCTTAAAATTGGCTTCACTTCCTGTCACACAGCTAAACAGGAAGTGAAGGTAAAACCCTACCAATGTCTTTTCTTGGGGACACACAGATCAATCTAACTAGTGTCCCCATTAAGCAAATTGCACTCTAGCACTTTGTTGTGTACACCCCAAATCATTGGGTAGTTTGGGGTTTAATAAAGACAAATCCACTCTGCAGTAAAAGTGTAGCTGCTGAAAATCTGAGGGAAAGTACTGGTGATTGGATGTTGCAATCATGTAAAAGCAAAGATGGTGTTTTTTTTTTGGCTTGCATGTCCCCCTCAGATATACAGCAAGTGCACTTGTAGTGCAAAGTAGATTTGCCTTTAGTAAATAAACCCCAAAGTCCAAACTACCAAATAATTTGTGGTGTACCCCGCAATATGCTGGAGTGCAATGTGCATAATGGGGAAAGTATTTAGACTGACCTGTGTGCCCCAAGGAAAGACATTGGGAGGGATTTTCCCTCACTTCCTGTGTGGCTATGTGACAGGAAGTGAATTATTTGGAAGGATAAAGTGGCCAAATTATTTAGTTTAACTTTTCAAAGACACATTTTTAAGTTGAATTGTGATGCATGTCAATGGCCCATTTAGACCCTCTTTAATCACTTGAGATCAGCGCTATAACTGATCGACGGCCACAGCATGGTCCTCAATTCCCAGGAGTCCGTCAATAAACGTCCTCCCCTTTGCGTGCGCTGTGGTCACAGAGTCACTGAGACTCGGGTGATGACAGATCCGAGTAAGGGGCCCGATCCCTGCCCTTTACCATGTGATCAGCTGTCAGCAAATGACAGCTGATCACGTGATGTAAGCAAAAGCTGGGTAATGGTTTTTGTTTTCTCGTTGTGCTGACAGCGTGAGCATAAAAAAAAGGCAATCACCGGCTTATGTGCAAGGGACATGGGGCCCGAAGAGGAAGAGGCAATTCTGCGTCATCTGTGACAATTAGGTGGCACTGGCAGGGGCTACTATCAATGCCCACCACTGGTGCCAATTAGTGGCACCTAGCAGTGCTGCCTATCAGTGCCCATCACTGCCACCTAGCAGTGCCACTTCTCACTGCCCACCAGTGCCAACTAGCAATGCCACCTCAGTGCCCACCCTTGCCACCTTATCGGTGCCCATCAGTGCAGTCTCATCAGTGTACATCAATGAAGAAGAAAAATTACCTTTTTTAAAATATTAACCAGTTTCCTACCGCCCACCGTCAAATGACATCCTTGGCTTTGGGCGGTGACATCTGAATGATGCCTGCAGTTGCAGGCATCATTCAGATATTCGTTTCAGCCAGCGATTCTGTGCACACTAAAAACGATCATAGTGGCAGTTCCGCCGCTTGATCGTTCTTATAGGCGGCGGGAGGGGACGTTCCCCCCCCCTCTTGCCGCCATCCGGTGCTTCTCCGGGCTCTCCCGTGCCATCTCGGGCTTGGAGAACGATTTGGAGATGACTGGTGACCAGATGGTCATCAGTCATCTCTATGACCGTCGGAGGCGCGGGGACGACGTTATGACATCACGCCGTGTTCCCATATGTTAATCAAGCAGTGATCTCAGCTGTCAGCTTGAGTTTGGTGATTTTTTTAAACCAATATCATGCTTTCCAGCCTGGAGGAGAGATGTGGGGTCTTATTGACCCCACAATACATCTCTCCATAAAGAGGACCTGTCACACACATTCCTATTACAAGGGATGTTTACATTCCTTGTAATAGGAATAAAAGTAATCCAAAAAAAAAAAAGTTAAAAAAAGAGTAAGAAATACAAAAAATTAAAAAAAATAAAATAAAAAAAATAAGCAAAAATATGTCCCCGGTAGCTCGCGCTCGGAAGCGAACACACACGTAAGTCCCGCCCACATATGTAAACGCCGTTCAAACCACACATGTGAGTTATTGCTGCGTGCGTTAGAACGAGTGCAACAATTCTAGCACTAGACCTCCTCTGCAATGCGAAAATGGTAACGTGTAAAAAAATTTAAAGCATCGCCTAGGGAGATTTTTAATTACCGAAGTTTTGTGTCATTCCATGAGTGTGCGCAATTTTAAAGCGTGACGTGTTAGGTATCTATTTACTCAGCATAACAACATCTTTCACATTATACCAAAAAATTGGCCGTAACTTTACTGTTTTGTAATATTTTTAGCAAACAAAAGGCTTTTGAAAATTTATTGCGCAAATACCGAGCGAGATAAAAATTTGCAATGACCGCCATCTTATTCCCTAGGGTGTCTGCTCCAAAAACATATATAATGTTTGGTGTTTTGAAGTAATTTTATAGCCATAAATTTATGATTTTTACATGAAGGAGAGAAGTGCCAGAATAGGCCCAGTGCTGAAGTGGGTAAAATATCAATTTTTTTTATTTTTAAACTCGGTCTTTTGTATTTATAGAAAAAAAGAAAAATAGAAAAAACAGCGTGGGGTCCCCCCCCAGGTCCATACCAGGCCCTTGGGTCTAGTGTGAAATCAAAGGGGACCCCACCCCCCCAAAATGAAAAAAAAAATGGCGTGGGGGTCCCCCCAGAATCCACACCAGGCCCTTCAGGTCTGGCATGTATTTTAATGGGAACCCCGCGCCAAAACCCAAAAAAATTAGCGTGGGGTCCCCTCAAAATCCAAACCAGACCCTTATCCGAGCACGCAACCTGGCAGGCCGCAGGGGAAAAGGGGGGGCGAGAGAGCGCCCCCCCCTCCCTCCTGAACCGTACCAGGCCGCATGCCCTCAATATGGGGGTTTGGTGCTTCGGGGCAGGGGGGCGACCTGCGGCCCCCCACCCCAAAGCACCCTGCCCCCATGTTGATGGGGACAAGGGCCTCTTCCCAACAACCCTGGCCATTGGTTGTCGGGGTATGCGGGCGGGGGGCTTTTCGGAATCCGGGCACCCCCTTTAAAAAAGGGGCCCCCAGATGCCGGCCCCCCACCCTATGTGAATGAGTATGGGGTACATCGTACCCCTACCCATTCACCTGGTGGAAAAATAAGTGAATAAAAAAGACAACACAGGTTTGAAAAGTAATTTATTGGGCAGCTCCGGGGGTCTTCCTGCCGGGCGCCCCTGCTATCTTCTGCTAGCTCTTCTGCTAGCGGGGGTCCCGGGCTTCCTCGCCGTCTTCTTCTGACTTCGGGGGTCTTTCTGCCGGGCGCCCGCGCTATCTTCTGCTAGCTCTTTTGCTAGCGGGGGTCCCGGGCTTCCTCGCCATCTTCTTCCGACTTCGGGGGTCTTTCTGCCGGGCACCCCCGCTATCTTCTGCTAGCTCTTTTGCTAGCGGGGGTCCCGGGCTTCCTCGCCGTCTTCTTCCGACTTCGGGGGTCTTTCTGCCGGGCGCCCCCGCTATCTTCTGCTAGCTCTTTTGCTAGCAGGGGTCCCGGGCTTCCCGAAGCACCAACCCCCCATGTTGAGGGCATGCGGCCTGGTACGGTTCAGGAGGGAGGGGGGGCGCTCTCTCGTCCCCCCCTTTTCCCCTGCGGCCTGCCAGGTTGCGTGCTCGGATAAGGGTCTGGTTTGGATTTTGAGGGGACCCCCACACCGTTTTTCAGCTTACGGGGTTCACCTTAAAATCCAGACCAGACCTAAGGGTCTGGTTTGGATTTTGGGGGAACCCCCACGCCATTTTTCGGCTTAGGGGGTTCACCTTAAAATCCAGACCAGACCTAAGGGCCTGGTATGCCCCTGGAGGGGAACCCCAACGCGGTTTTTTTCATAAAAATTCGGCGTGGAGTTCCCCTTCATGATTCATACCAAACATGGGACAGCGAGGCTGCCGAGGACCAGCGCGATCACATCGCGCTGGACACATTCTCGGCCAGCTAGTCGCCTCTAGGACATGACTTGAGCGGCTGCTTCACGCGCTCAGGTCGTGTCCAAGTCGCCTGGCAAAGTCGCACTGTCCCTGTGTCAGCCGAAACACGAGTCGCCCCGCGAGTCGGATCCGCTTCATCCGACTTCCCGGGCGACCTCTATTCAAATCAATGGGCTCCCATAGGGAACCATTCATTTTCAATAGAGCGCCGCTGACATTTGGATTTACTATAACAGTGCGCCGCTGGTTCCTGCGCCCAGTGAAGGAGTTATCTGGCGCACCAATTAAGGTTAGAACCAGCACAGCGCACTGTTATTAGTAAATCAGCCCCACTGTGTCCCACAAATCCTCATCTAATATTCCCAAGATGTTCTCCTACTCTAACATTTAGGGCTCTTGTTGTTCTGCCAACATATTGCAGTTTACAAGGACAAGTTAAGAGATAAACAACTCCCACCGTCCTACAGGTGATAAAATCTTTGATTTTATATGTTTTAGATGTCACCTGAGAGGTAAACGAGGTGGTTCTAACAGTCTGGGAGGTTTTACATATCTTACACCTCCTGCAAGGAAAAAATCCCTTCATGTCCCCAAATAAACTAATCTTGGAAGGTATATTAATAGCACTGGGTGCCAGTTGGCCTTTAAGAGTTAAAGTTCTCTTATAAACAATGTTACGTTTAATAGGCAAAACTGGTCCCAGGACCCTATCCCCCTTAAGGATTTTCCAATGTTTCTTCATAATTCTATTAACCCACCAATGATGGGAAGAGAAATTAGTAATAAAGGCCCATTCAAAACCTCTATTGTTCTCTGTATTCCTTACTTTGGGCTTCAAGAGTATTTCTCTCTCCATGTTATTAACTTTGGCAATATCCATCTCCAGGGCATTGGGATCATATCCTTTATCTATGAAGCGATTTTTAATAATATCTGTCTGTATCTTGAAATCTTCCATACGTGAACAATTTCTCCTTATCCTCTGGAACTGGCTCTTGGGTATTGCCTTTAGCCAACTGGGATGATGACAACTACCCATAGGAATATACCCATTTTTATCAGTAGGTTTGAAGAATGTTTTCGTTGTTAGTCTACCTTCTTCTTTAATAATTACCAGGTCCAGGAAATTTACAGAGTAGATATTCGCTTCATATGTAAACCTAATGCCCCATTGGTTGGTATTAATAGTTTCCGTAAACGATTTGAGGGATTCAGGGTCACCCTTCCAAAGGAAAAAAGCGTCATCGATAAATCTTCGCCAGTATAATAATTCGGGGCATCTCCATGAAAAAATGTGATGATTTTCCCAAAGGGCCATGAAGAGGTTGGCGAGGATGGGAGCGAATTTCGCTCCCATCGCCACGCCAGTCTGTTGCAGAAAATATTGCCCATCATAAAAAAAATAGTTATGCTCCATCGCAAACTGAAGGAGTTTCAGAACGAATTTCATCGTAGGCTTATCCACTGATTTATCTTTATTCAGGAAATACCTAGCTGCTTGGAATCCCAATATATGGGGAATATTAGTGTACAGAGAAGAGACGTCTGCCGTAACAAGCAGTACATCATCCTCAATGTGAAGGGTAGACATCTCATTCATCAACTGCATAGAATCCTTCAAAAAAGCAGGGGTTTTGGTGACCACAGGCTGTAAGAAAAAATCAACATACTTTCCTATTCTGGACGTGAGGGACTCAATACCACTCACAATTGGTCTGCCGGGTGGATGAGTCAGGTCCTTGTGTATTTTGGGTAGGTAATAGACAATCGGCATCTTTTTCACATTTTTTCATATATATATATTTTCACATTTTTTATTTGTGATTTTCTACACAGTGTTTATCAATATATGTTGGATTGATGTGTTAATTAGTGGTTGCGCGCTTGTCTTTTTGCACATGTTCTTTGAGCTTTAGTATTTTTAGCTTTTTACTTGCAGCAGCATCACGGTTTTTTGATCATATATATTTAGTAATTTTCTTTTAAAATATTTTTTGGGGGGGGGCGTGTCCGGAAGCCGACCTACATGGCAGCTTAGATCCACAGCTCTCTCCCGTCCCGAGCTTTATAGGCACTTTTGGGGACAATTCGCTACACCAGGATGGGCAAATCCCGGAACACCCGCTCCACTGAACACAGGGGATCGTCCCAGCCTCCGCCCGGATCAGCAGCGGACCTCAGGGACTTCTTTCTACAGCCTGCTTCTTCCCCCGGGAGAACAAGCAAGATGGCGCCGGACCCCTCCATGACCCGCTCGCGGTCCTCCGCACAGAAGAATCCGACGGCATACACGTCCGACCGGACATCTGCTGAATCCCTGCCGGCCTCGGACACCGCGGACTCTCCTTCCACGTCAGGAGCTGTGAGTACCCCCAGCCATTTCCTCCTCCACGAGGTGACACCACGAGGAGTGCAGGCCGCCATGCTCCCCCCCCTCCTCCCCCGCACTACACTCAGTGCTCAGATGCCTTTCCACGTCTGCTACGGACAGCTTCAGACCCCTGCATGCAGGGACCGAGCCCTGGCTCCCCTTCTCACTCGGAGTCCTCACTGGACTTCCCCACTCTGCCGGGCCCCATATATCCTGCAGTCCAGACACCTCAGGAGCCTGTGAGGCCTCGGGAGGACTTCCAACCCTCCACTCCTATACCGCCCCCTCATGAGGCTCGGAGACTGTCTCCCACACAGGCCCCCAGCTCTCCTGTGGCACTGCAGGTACTGCCAGCTCCCACTAGCTCTCAAAAAGGCTGCTCCCCTGCTCCACGTCCACCTAATACTGCAGCCATACAGCCCCCCAGGCCGGACCAGGTGCCACCCTGGGGCGATCAGTGGGCCTCACCTGCTGGGCTGGCGTACCTGGCGCATGGCTACACTACTCCACACTCTCAGCCGCTGTCACCCCGACTGCCTCCACCAGAACAACACCCCATGTTGGCCCACGTCCAACCTTCACCCTCACAGTGGCAATCATATTTACAGGCGATACCTACTAAGGAGGACTTTAGACAACTGGTGGAGGACGTGAAGTCCACGTGCCGCTCAGAAATCCAAGCCCTACAGTCCGGCCTCAGGCACTTGGCCGATCGTGTAGAAATGGCCGAGGAGGACATTCAAGACACCAAGCTAGCTGTTCACAGGGTCCAAACACAAGGCGCAGATCATCGTTCCCTCCTGAGAGATATGCAACGTCACGTGGAGGACTTGGACAATAGGGGGCGCAGAAACAACATCCGGGTGAGGAGGGTCCCGGAGTCGGATGGCCCTGAGGACATAAAGACCTCCTTACAGACTGTGTTTAACAATCTTCTAGGGAATCCTCCCACAACGCACATTGAAATGGACAGAGCCCACCGGGCCTTGCGCCCCAAAGGCGCCAACTCTAAACCACGGGATATCATCTGTAGGATCAGCTCTTATCCCTTGAAGGAAGAGATCATGCGACAGGCCCGACTGGCGCGCAAAATAATGTTACATGATGCCCCCTTGCAGCTGTACCCGGATCTTTCATGGATCACTCTGCAGAAGCGCAGACTCCTACAACCGCTACTTCATGCCCTGCAAGAGGGGAACATCCTCTACAGATGGGGTTTCCCCTTCAGTCTAACGGCTAACCATCAGGGCAAATCGGCTGCATTGAGATATCCCGAGGATCTTCCTGCCTTTTGTGACGCCCTGGGGATATCCGTCCCCCAACTACCAGAGTGGGACCTCGTGGCGACGCCACCCCCGCCACCTGCAACTTGGCAGAAAGTCCCCTCATCTAAGCGCTCACGAAATAATGGGGCTTCCCACAAGGCTGCTCGGCACAGCAATGGCTGAACCTGCTGAGACTCTTCCCCTATGTTGCCTCTTACTGAACTGCCGGCCCATATGATTCGCCTGCTGTTTCAGCCCTGGACATTCTTGAACCTCTAGTCCCCTCTTAAGTGTCCTAGCTTAAATTCCCAGTTTCTCTTACGGGCGAGCCCCAGATGGGTCTCGTGAGAGTAGGATTTTTTGTTGCATCCCCGCCACCCCCTCCCTGGTTAAGTGTTTACTATCTCTTAGTTGAGTTTTTACGTGTCCACTGACCAACTTAGGGCTCCCTTGCATCCGCCTGACCTCTCCTAGTGGACTTTGGTTGGGTGGATCCCTGGGAAACCGCATTGACCTAGGCCTATTAGCCTTTCAAGGTCAAATGCAAGTATTTGTTCTATTTGTCTATTGTTTTCTATGTGCTCACTCTCTTTCTTTTCCTATTTTCTGGTCTTTCTTTCTTCTCTCTCCTTCATCATCATCGAGTGGCTCTCCGCGCGGTTCGTGGAACTCACCTGGACCATCTCCCGAGGTGTGCAGATCCCTGACCCCTGGCCTTCGTCGGCTCCACGCCAAGCCAGGTAAGAGACTTCCTCCCCTCCCTCACCCGTTGCCATGGCTAAGGTCTTGTCCCTGAACGTACACGGCCTGAACTCCGACAGAAAGAGGCATCTGGCGCTGAGGGAGTTTAGGCAGTCGGGCGCGGACGTTGTCCTCGTCCAGGAGACACATTTTGACAAGGGGGGGTCATTTGCATTCGCATCCAGGCAGTTTCCCCAGATCTACTCCTCTTCCGGCCCCCGCAAGCGAGCTGGGGTTGCTATACTGATCAAGCACGGGTCTCCATTTACCTGTTCTGGTTATTATAGTGATCCACGTGGTCACTTTGTTATCCTTCGAGGACTGTGGCGTACACAGGCGATCACGTTCTGTGCTCTATATGCCCCGAATGTTAAGCAACATAGATTCTTGTCGGGGGTGTTTGCCCGCCTCTTCAGAACTGAACATGGGCTTTTGGTGATAGGGGGCGACTTTAACTTGGCCCACTCTGCAACTGCGGACCGCCTGGTGGTGGGCCCACAGGCGCCGTCGGCTCGAGCCCTCCGGGACTCAAGGCTTTTCCGCCAACTCTCCAGACGTTATGCTCTCTTTGATGCCTGGAGGGCTCTCCACCCGGGTGATCGGCAGTACACCTTCTACTCCGCCCCGCATCGCACCCATTCTCGTATCGACTACTTCTTTACCAACAGCTCCACGCTCCGAGTGACCCGTGAGGCACGGATACTCCCGATCTCCTGGTCAGACCACGCACCTGTCTTGCTTACATTGGACGTGGGCGCCCCAGTCTCTAGACCCTACAACTGGAAGTTAAACACATTTCTCCTCCAACACCTCCCGTCCAAAACAGACATGAGCACCACCCTGCAACTTTACTTCACGGAGAACTCCACGCCCGACGTGTCCCTCTCCACATTGTGGGAGGCTCATAAGGCGGTCATCCGAGGTAAATGCATGGCGATATCCTCAGCTCTGAGGAGGGATGCCTTGGCTGCGAAATTGCGAGCCGAGAGGGAGCTTGGGGTCTTGGAGCGACGGCTACTGACGTCCCCCACCCTCTCCCTTCTTAAAAAAATCACGAACCTGCGTATGACACTAAAGGATCTAGCACTAGGTCGGGTAGAAAAGGCTCTGATTAGACTGCGACAAGTTTATTATGACAAAGGTAATAAGGCCCATTCCCTTTTAGCGAGAAAGCTGCGGGATAGCCACCTTGCGACTACGCCTCACCAGATCAAAGACAAATTCGGCAGCATACACTCTCATCCTAAGGACATAGCCCACACCTTTGCTGACTTTTATATGCACCTCTATAACAATCCTGACATCCCCAACGGCCCCCTCTCCCCTGACCTCTCACTACGCATGACGCAGTACCTAGACCAGAGTGGAGTGTCCAAACTCCAGGATTCTGACCTAACGGCCTTAAATATGCCGATCACCGAAGAAGAGATAGAACAGGCAGTTAAATCCCTACCTTCCCACAAATCCCCAGGTCCAGACGGTCTACCCTATGAATACTACAAGTCTTTCCTCCCCATGTTGCTTCCCCACATGTGTAAACTTTTTAATGCCTTCCTGCGAGACACTAATGTCCCGGCGGATATGCAGCGCTCCTTCATCACCCTGATCCCCAAGCCCGATAGGGACCCTGTTCTGTGTGCCAACTATAGACCTATCGCCCTCCTGAACTCAGACCTAAAAATCTTTACAAAACTACTCTCAATCCGTTTAAATATGGTCCTCCCCTCCCTCATCCACAAGGACCAGGTGGGCTTTGTGCCGCTCCGGCAGGCAGGCGACAATACTAGGATTGATCTGGTGGACGTGGCGAACAGGGAGAAATCGGCATCCCTGCTCCTTAGCCTGGACGCCGAGAAGGCCTTTGACCGGCTTGGGTGGCCCTTCCTGTTTGCGACGCTCCGCCATGTTGGGTTCCGGGGTCCTTTTTTGCAAGCAATCCAGCACCTCTACTCCAACCCGTCCTCGCAGGTAAAAACCCCTTTTGTCCTCTCGCCCTCGTTCTCTATAACCAATGGCACACGGCAGGGGTGTCCGCTCTCACCCCTGCTGTTCGCGCTTTGCGTTGAACCCTTGGCAGCCTCCATCCGGGGTAATTCGGCTATCCGGGGAATCTCGGTACGAGGTTGGGAATTTAAGGTCTCCATGTTTGCAGACGATGTTATCCTTTCACTGACGCAGCCTAGGATCTCTCTTACAAATCTCCACGCGGAACTGGCCCGCTATGGAGCCCTTTCGGGATTCAAAATTAACAAATCCAAGTCAGAGGCCCTACCTATTAATATTCCTGAAACGGAACTCGCTCAGCTGAAGGCCAACTTTCCCTATCACTGGAAGAATACCACCTTGAAATACCTAGGCATACATATCACCTCAAAATTCTCTACTCTGTATCAGGAGAACTTCCCCCCTCTCTTCCGTTCGATTAGAACTTTAATCACGCAATGGAAGCAGCATCGCATTTCTCTATTCGGCCGGATCGCCTCAGTTAAGATGGCGATTCTCCCGAAGCTCCTTTACCTCTTCCAAACACTGCCCATCCCAGTCCCCTACAAACACCTGAGAAGTCTCCAATCTGACCTTATTAAATTTATTTGGAACTACAAGAGACATAGGGTCCCTCGGTCGGTACTATTGGCAGCGCGCTCGGATGGGGGCTTGGCGGTCCCTGACCTAGTCGGGTATTACCAGGCGACCCAGCTCCGTGCTATAGCCTTGTGGTTCACTCAGTGGTCCTATAACAGGTGGACGGAGATCGAGAAAATATGGCTAGCCCCGACCCATCCAAATAGTCTGCTTTGGAGTGCGGGTGCGGAGGTCCCCCCCGACCGATTGTTGGGCTCCATGTCTCAGCTAAGGCGGCTCTGGCGCAGGGTGGCGGGTCCTTTTGGGTTGAACTCTGAACGTTCGCTCTTGACTTCGTTCGTCTGTAATCCCAAAGTGCCGGATAGCCTCTCCCACCAAATGTCGCACCCCTGGACGTCTCGGAATCTATTTCATTTCGGGAACCTAGTGGATCCCGTAAAGCGCACATTATTACCCTTCCCTAGACTTCAGACCAAATATGGCCTACCGCACCAAGCATTTTATAGCTACCTACAAATCCGCCACTATGCTATGACCATAGCTCCCGACTTACACTTCTCCCCCCCAACCCCCTTTGAGTCCTTGGTCCTGGCAGGCTCCACCCAGAAGGGCTTAATCTCATCCATTTATAAAATACTTAACGCCTATTCCATGGATTCGAGGGGTAAACATTCCTACATGACTAGGTGGGAGAAGGCCCTCAATGAGGAAATTCCCCTAGAACAGTGGCGGATCATATGGTCTCGGGCAGCGAAGGGCTCCCTCTGCACTCTATACAAGGAAAACACCTATAAAATCCTTCTTTTTTGGTACATGACCCCTGATGTGCTCCACGCCATATACCCCTCCAGCTCAGACCGCTGTTGGCGCTGCCAGAAAGACAGGGGGTCCCTCCTTCACATTTATTGGAGTTGCATTCTACTCACTCCCTACTGGACCGAAGTACAGCAGCTGTTGTCACGGTTGCTGGAAATGCCGATCCCCATGACCCCCAAGTTCTTCTTACTAGGCCTCTCGCCGCTGCGGCTTATCCCACCCTACAAAAAACTGACAAGCCATATTCTCACAGCTGCACGCAGTCTCATAGCTCTAAACTGGAAAAAACAATCCCCCCCTGCTCCCGAGGCCTTGTACGCTAGAATCAAAGACGTGGAGCTGATGGAGAAAATGACGGCCAGGCTGCAGGATAAGCTGGACGCCCACGACAAAGTCTGGGAGCTGTGGCACCTTCGGGAGGACCCACCGTGACCAGGTGACTGAGCTACCATGATGATCTCTCTTCTTTTCTTTCCTCTTTTCCTCTTTCTTGCTCTCCCTTGAGAGTATTCTAAGGGCTCCCTTTGTCCCGAATAGTTTGCTGGATGTTTGATTTTGTTTTTCTATGACGCATCTCTGCACCACTCCCATCTTTGGTTGGGTGCCTGCTATTGCTTACAAGTATATGGATACAACTTTACTATCTCTGTTCGACAACCTAGAAACGTAATGTACTCCATTTTTTTCTTTTTTTTTTTGAAGTCTTACATCCCTTTGTATTCTCTTTGAAGAAAAACACAATAAAATTGTTATTTGAAAAAAAAAAAATATTTTTTGGTTTAGCGCAGGTTTTTTCCAATCTATTTAAAATTGCGCACACTAGTGGAATGGCGCCAAACTTCGGTACTTAAAAATCTCCATAGGAGACGCTTGAATTTTTTTATAGGTTACATGTTTAGAGTTACAGGGGAGGTCTAGTGCTAGTGCTAGTGTTCTCACGCTAACGTTTGCGGTGTATGTAACCTGTGTATATCTGGCTCTGATACTAGCCAGTGCCTCACCACCAGCCACTGACCTCACCGCACATCCCTGTTATATAGTGCTGTAAATTTACGCAGAACTTTACATATGTATTATACATTCACATCAGTCCCTGTCTGCAAGGAGCTTACAATCAAAGGTCCCTAGCTCACATTCATACATACACATGTAGTGGGGTCCTCAATTTAGGGTAAGTGTTTGAGTGGTAGTTAGGCTCAAACACCCTAATTGTCAGGATTCTATCAACCATTTTTTATCCACAGGGAGAGTGTCCGTGTACAGTTCCTGTGGCCTGCAGGTGGCGCTGCCATGGTAGGCCAGGGTTGAACCGCTGATACAGTGTTGTGCCTTGTGTGTCCCCTCTCGGAAGCCATACGGTGGGTTGACAGGCCTGCTATGCATGCTGGGAGAGGATATAAAAGGGGCAGACGCTGCCTGTTCGGGGTTCTGTTCGTCTGTCGTTGTCGGGGGTCCTACCCCAGGAGTGTGTTCCTGTCCGCCCTGGGCACCTTTGGCCCAGTGGCGGAGGTCGGTGGATCAGTCCCAGGCACCTTTAGCACTGGGACTGCAGCAAAGGCCTTGGGCCCAGCACCTTCGGCTGGGGCCCATCAAGGATCGAGGAGTCTCAGGGTGCCGCCTTGCGAGGGGACCCGCATCTTAGATGAGGAGGCCGGGGGAGGAACCGTTCCGAGGGATTGGTGCAGAAGTCACGGTGAAGGAAGGGTCCCGGTAACTCTCTGGAGGGATGTCTTCTCCTTAACAGAGGCCAAGTTCACCAGGTCTGTGGCAGAGACCAAGTTCACCAGGTCTGTGGCAGAGACCTTGCGGTTAAGTTCGAGCACCATTCTGGCTGCTAGTCCCAAGCAAGGGAGACTATCCAGAGAGACTGAGTCTGCTTGAGAATCGGAGCAGTGAAGTGATTACGTTTGTGCCTGGACCTCTCTCACACCTTATTCTGTCATGTCTTTTTGCTCCAACCTTTATTATCAGAGACTGTTATTCAAGAAAAATAAACTCTACGTTGGAGTTGCAGCTGGTGTGGACATTCAAGTCACTGGGGGGGGGGGGGGCAAGGACTTATCGCTGTCATTCATAGAGGTGAGAAACATTCTTTGACTTTCTGGCTGTGGAGACCCACCAACAACACCGCTCAACCTCTTCACACAGGAGGGTACGGGCTTGTGGCATGGTGTGCCCCTTCTTCCTGCAAGGAGCCGAACAAGGCAGGTAAAAGGGGGTCTGTGTGCTACACACATGTAGCGCCCCCCAATGTTTTGGGGCGCTATGTGGAAATTTAAGGGCGGTCTGAGCATGTAGTTGGGCTCAGACCAATTATCATTCAATTGTTGTTCTGTTCTGGGTGTGATGCTGCCTGGCAGTAGTGTTCTCCTTTGCCTGCAGGTGGCACTGTCATCGCCGGCGTAGGTTAAACTACAGGGGTATCATAGCACCTTGGGTGTCCTCTCTCGGCAGCCGTGCAGCGGGCGTGGTCTACCCGCTGTGCATGCTGGGAGAGGGTCCAAAAGGGGCAGACGCCATTTGTAGGGCGGATTTTCCAGAGGGAACCCAAGGCGTTAAGGGGGGACCTCTGGTCTAAGGAGTGTGGCCCACATGGTATGAGGTGCGCTAGTGTGCTTAGGCCTTGGGCACCTTTAGCCCGAGGCCCTGTTGCTGTCTTGTTTGCTGCCCTGTTTCAGCTCCACTGGTAAGGACCTACGCTTCAGAGAAGGATCCCAGGCTGCCCATTTGTAGGGGGCCCATCTTTAGAAAAGGAGTTCCAGGGGAAGAACAGTCCAGAACAGTCCCGGCGGAGACTAGCGATGGTATTGCTGTCTTGGGGAGAGACCTGCCTAGAGGGGGATCCATCATCTCTGACATCCGTGCTCCATCCTGGCTGCTAGGACTGCTCTCATAGCGACTATCCGGGTGAGCAATACCCACTCAGGCTTGAGTGGCGACGAGTGTAGATACTGGATTTAAGTGTTGCATGCCTGAACCTTCCCCTACGTCTTTCAACTTCTCTGCTCTTGCTTTCCTCAAAGTTAACTCAAAGTGGTTAAGAATAAAGCCTTGCTGATTAGGTTTTACTCATGTGTGGACATTGGCCTTATTCCTGGAAGATATTGGTGTACATAGACAACGGAGCTGAAGGATCCACTCGTGGGAGGTAATTACTGCAGACCCAAAGTAATGAAATCAGTGGTTCCCATTTAATACCTAAATGTGAATCCGGAGAAGCCCGGAGGGGTACCGGAGCTACACACATATTAGGGACAATTTAGGCAGGATCCAAGTAACCTACCAGCATGTCTTTGGAGTGTGGGAGGAAACCAGTGGAAAGCCATACAGGCACAGGGAGAACATGCAAACTCCAGGCAGGTAAGGCCATGGTTGGGATTCAAACGGCTGACCCTAGCACTGCTAGGTGAAAGTGCTCACCACTGATGTCTATTGCATGGGGTGTTTGTTCAGAGAGTTGCGGTTGCGGTGTATGGTGTCCTTATAAATGTTCTGGCACAGTGATTGGGCAATAGAGTGAAAGTAGTGGGGAGCAAGAAAGAGGAAGAAGAGCATTCACTGTCAAAACAGAAGTGAAAGAACATTTCCACAGGTGGAAAAATTAAGCTCTCTAAAAAAATTAGGCATTATATTATTAAAGGAAGTGATACTAAGTCAAAATCACCAGCAAAGATGTTTTTGAAGATGGCATTCTTTTATTTTATTTCAACAGAGGTCATAATGAGGTGTATATTGAAGCTGAACTTTAACCACCTCAATACAGGACACTTTCACCCCCTTCCTGCCTAAACCATTTTTCAGCTTTCAGCGCTGGCACACTTTGAATGACAATTGCGCGGTCATGCAACACTGTACCCAAATGAAATTTTTATAATTTTTTCCCCACAAATAGAGCTTTCGTTTGGGGGTATTTGATATTTGATCACCTCTGCATTTTTTATTTATTGCGCTATAAACCAAAGAAGAGGGACAAGTTTGAAAAAAAACACAATATTTTTTACTTTTTGCTATAATAAATATCCAATTTTTTATTTATTTTTCCTCAGTTTAGGCCAAAATAAATTCTTCTACATATTTTTGGTAAAAAAAAAAAATCGCAATAAGCGTATATTGATTGGTTTGCGCAAAAGTTATAGCGTCTCACAAAAATAGGGGATAGATTTATAGCATTTTTTTTTACTAGTAATGACTGCGATATTGCGGTGGACATATCGGACACTTTTGACACATTTTTGGGACCATTCACATTTATCCAGCGATCCGTGCTATAAAAATGCATTGATTACTGTGTAAATGTGACTGGCAGGGAAGGGGTTAACACTAGGGGGCGATCAAGGGGTTAAATTAGTGTCCTAGGGAGTGATTCTAACTGTGAGGGCAGGGGACTGATTGGGGGAGGTGACCGATCAGTGTCCCTATGTACAAGGGACACGCCATCGGTCTCCTCTCCTCTGACAGGACGTGGATCTGTGTGTTTACACACACAGATCCAAGGTCCTGCTCAGTTACTGGGCAATCGCAGGTGCCCAGCGGACATCGCGGCGCCCCCTAGTGGCCCGGGAAGGCGAAGACGTCATATGACGTCCTCCCAGAACGAGAGCTGTATTGTCCCGCCGTCATATGATGGTGGGCGGGCGGCTAGTGGTTAATCTGCTTATATTTTGCCTTCTCTGGTATCTTCCTTCCCTGCCTCATCAACATGCTAATGATATTTTTTAAATAAATAGGCTTTGTTTGCATGCAGACTGGCTTAGCCAATGACCACAATGAGGTCCATCATTGAAAGAGCTGAAATCAAATGAATGGATGAGGTGAGCCAGAGGCAGTAAGGCTGGGGAGAAAAGGCAATATGAGGTTGGATATCCTCCAGGCAAGAAATCAGGCAGGCGCTATTTGACTTGCTGCAACTTCTAATGCATATAGTGAGAAGCTCACAGTGTGCAGAAAAATCTGAATAAGCAATTTCAATACTGGGGAGGCAGTGCCCGAATACCAAATAAAAAAAGAGCATCCAAGAGGCACTGGAACTTTGATATGAGTTTAAACAAGGTAGTGAGGGAGGGGCGGAGACATTTGAAGAGCCCACTGCCTCAGGTTATCCTGCTGACAACAGGCACGGTTACCCTACTAAGGGTACTGTAACGGCACCCCGAGTATGAAAGGGGTTAACGCCGTTAGGATATTCCCTTTCCAAACACACGACAGCCACCAGACACTCCAACCAGCCAAATAAGACCCCATACAAATACTTCTCCCTCCACAGACGAGACAACCACTCTGTGTTGAGGTTCCAAAACAGGGAATGAATCTTTATTGCAAGCACATGGTGACACACTTCTCTTCAAAACAATTCCCTCCCATCCTTGGGGAACAGGGCGGGTTAAACTGTCCAATGACAATGGTGATACAGGTCAGGTGTGTTCAAACTTCTCCTTCAGTAAACAGTCTTAGCAGGAGGGGTTGCTGGAGTGATTTCCCCCCCCCCTTTCCTCACAGCAAGACACTTAAACATCCCATAATAGGCAGCCAGACTGTCTACCAGCTCCAATCCACATCATCACAAACAACAATGAAAAGGTCTTTGGAAGCTAGTCTGGATTCATTAACATTACAACAGGTGGATTAATATTACAGACCCATTTTAAAGCAATCCAAGACATATTCTCAATGTCCATTATTTTCTGGCTCATACTTTCTAAGAACTTCTGAGTTCCACGGGCCCACCCGTTACATCTCCTCCAGCAGGTTACCAGGAAAAGACGTGCATATAAAGAAGGAGCACCAGACCAAAAGATCAAGATCTCCTAAACACCGCAAGTTATTATAGGCTTACCTGTAGGTACAAGTTAAAAAAATTACTTTGTCTATGACTTTAATGTAATGTACATAAACTATAGACATCAGGTTCACATTACAGTTTGTCTTTTTAACCACTTCCCATCCCGCCCATGTACATATGATGTCCGCAGGAGGGATCTCCCATCCTGGGTGGGCGTCATATGATGTCCTGGGCTTCCCAGCCATCTACGTGGCACCGATATGTCCGCCGCAATGTCAGTCACAAAAAAAAAAAAAAAAAAAAAATCGCAGATTGCCACCTAGTAAAAAAAAAAAATGCCATAAATCTATCCCCTATTTTATAGACAGTGACGCTATAACTTTTACGCAAAAAATCAATATACAATTGTTGCGATTTTTTTTACGAAAAATATGTAGAAGAATACATATTGGCCTAAACTAAAGGAAAAAAAAATTGTGATATTTATTATAGCAAAAAGTTAATAGTGTTTTTTTTTCAAAATTGTCGCTCTTTTTTTGTTTATAGCGCAAAAAATAAAAACCGCATGGTGGGTTATTTAGAGTCCACGATATGAAATATTCAAAATATCCACCACAGTACCCCCTCAAGTTCATTATTGAACTTATGACCTCCTTCAATGATCTTGTTCCCACCCACAACGGCCCAGAAGCCCTCCGACCCTTCCCCCACCACCACTGCGGCCTCTTCCTTTCTTGAACCCGCCGTAACCCATCAAGGTAGACTTGAGACAGTCCTGGTGCCTTTGAGACTTCACATCCGACCCATGAGAGTCTGTACTGCAATGCTTCATCGCCCCTCTGCATTGGAAGAGCGGAACTCAAACATTACTGGCGGGATCCTTGCATATTTAGTCCTGTAGCTTGGAAATATGGTGTTATGATTGTCACGATTGGATCGGACTGCGAGACAGCACTTTTCAGCATGGTGAAGGAAAGTTTCAGAAGAGTCTTATTCGTGGCACGTTTTTCTTAAGAGATGCGTTGCTTCTTCAGGTGGTGGTTGGGCGGGCCTCCGGACAGTCGTGCATGAATACAAAAAACAAAAACGAGAACGTCAGACAGGAGTTATTGGCGGAATGTCAGACAAGAGTAGTGGCGTGGCCATTAAGACTAAATGCCTATGAGGGGTGCAATGTGGACGAGTAAGGTGGTATCCCCACAGGGTACCGAGACCGAGCCACGGCCAGTATCATCCATTGCCCTTGATGGTAGGGATAGTCAACACTGTCTTCTATTGTCAGGTCCCTGGGTTCACCACACCTGTTCACGGGGCTCAGGTTAAAGCAGTGGGCAGACTAGGGGGAGGTACAATTACATTAAGACATGCTAACTGGATACTCTGGCTTCACTGGGTGTAAAATATGGTGCTGGTGGGCAGGAATGCTCATGCATTTTAAACAAAGAATGATATGACTGATGTCCTAGTTACATTATCCTGAGAAGGTGGATGATAGAAACCAAAATACAAAGCTTTGAGAGATATGGTACTTGTATGTTTCAGGAACCCATTCTATAGGACCCACTGGACTCTTAAACATGGAGTCAGGCAGAGACGGCCAACCCTTACAATTCACAACTAATCTCTGATATTCGAATAAAAGTTCCAGAAGATGAATACATGTATTTTTAAAGATAAAGCAGAACATTATCAGCTAATGGACTGGTACCATCACTTAAAGTGATTAAGAATATGAAACAAAGAAAGAGAAAGGAGAAAAAAGTAAAATAACAAAAACATACAGGTTCAATGCTGCTTCGACCCAGACCATTTGTCACAGATTCCACTTTATGTCAAAAAGCACTGAATCTGTATTCATAAAAAAAAACAATATATAACTGTCCTGAGACAGTGCCTCGAAAAATAATATATTGTGGCTGTTGCAGCAGCAACTTGGCATAAAAAATAAAAATAAAAAATAGAGGAACAAAAAAAATTAAAATAGATAACTCTTCTCCCCTATTAGTGATCAACAGGTGAACAGGATCACTGTCACTAACAATTTACAAGTCGGGTACAAAAACAAAAAAAATAAAAAATATATTAAAAAGGAGAGGCTAAACCAATGGTTGCCCAAAAACTTTTTTAGAATTTAGTCACCCCGGCTGTCTTTTAATATTACAGACTGAACAGGCTTATCCCTAGAACAAAAAACCAAGAAAAATATAGTTCTAGGGTCCTCTCTTAAATGTGCAAGCTACTCTAAATCGGTCTCTTAATAGTGACCCGCATTGGGACCGCCACAGGATGGAGTTTACTAATGTTTTGGCCCCAAAACATCCTGATTTCCATCTCCCTTGTTATCTCCTCCCATGCTCAACCTCAGGACTGCTCCAGAACCTCTGGAACTCCCCACCTTTAAAACCATACGCCCAGCCAGGCGCTCCCCTTTCCACACCTAGGTGTCCCTAAATACTCTTTTATTCCAGGAAGCCTACCCCGCCTCCACCTAAAATGTTACCTCAGCCCGCTCCATATCAGATAATTCCCAGCGGCTATTATTTTTGTTCCACCCCCTCCCCTTAGATTATCAACCCCTAGAGAAGGGCCTTTTTATTCACGTCTTGCCCAAACTGTTGGCTTCAATTAAATCCTATTGCCCAAAGTTTAACTACCCATCTTTTAACTCCTCCCCGAATCCCAACGGAAGTTTCAGTAAGTGTAAGGGGATGTCAGGTTTGATAAAACAAAAAAAAACTTTCTTTCGGGGCTATCTGGGTGCAACCCGGGGTTCCTTCTATATCCCTCCCAAGGACAAGAGTGTAGGTACAATAGACTCCCCGAGGTAGTGTACCCTGCCGAGTACAATTCCACCTGATGCTGAAAACAGTGTATAATTAGCCATGTGATATCAGCATCAGTACCCCAGCATCCGGTATTGAGTCTAACAACACCTACACCATTGACGCAATGACAAAAACCCACAAAATTCTATCCCAGTGACCATGCCCAGGGTATATCATGCACCCCTACCTACTGTTAGTCATGGAACAAGGTTGTTTCTTGAACCTAACGCCACATCAGTATCCTCTAGGTCAAAGAACTAAACTCGCCTATATCCCAAATAATACCCAGGTGCTTCCTTCCCAGCAATGATCTCCCCATCCAGAACACAGAGTAAAATACCTTCCCAACATTTCTCATTCACCACGTGTATTGGCCATGCAAGGGACATCATGGTCACACTTCTGACAGAGGGAAATATCAACCTGCCCCCAGCTTCCGTACCCTCCGATCACATGTGGGTCACTCAGCCACAAATGCAACAAGATAGAATCCCCAGTCAGTAAGCCACTGGTGCCCTCAAATCTACAGACCGAGTCTTCATTTCTGTAACACCTTTTACAATCCAAACCAGTACAGCCCATCCAGGCATTTGACCACCACTTTGGATTAGTGTAGGTGACGTGTTTTGGCACAGTCTTTCTGAGTGGTGATGCTAACTCATCCGGCCACTGCCCCTCAGAGAGATTTGTACAATCAGCTTGATGTTGGTTGACAACTCCACCTGCCCCTGTGTGCACGCCAGAGCCAATGACATATATCTGCCCTGTACCATCTCACACTCTCTACCAACCTCTCACCATGGTTGACAAAATCTTGAGCCACTTTACACTGGATCCTCTTTCCCCCCCCCCATATAGTGCTGAACACATCCCTCCTCTTCCGGTTACTCCTCAGAGATAAGCGTCCTGTATGAACCTCACTCTGTGTCTGCACATCTCTGGGAGCAAGCCAATGGTACCATGACCGCACTTGATTCAGTGTGTATTCAGCACATATAGGATAATAGGTTTTTATCAACCACTATGAGATGCTGGAGTGCCATGTGGTGATGGAATACTGTAGATACCTGCACCATATTCAGTGTTCCACATGTCCCCCATTAAAAAACATTTCTTCCTTTCCATTCCTGTCCGGACTCAACCCCTCAGAACAAGATGGACTCCAGGGTGTAACCCAGTAGAGTCTGATAGGATAGTACCCCAACTGACCGTGATATATGCACAATGTTCCGTCCCTGCCATTAGGGATGAGAATAGTACTAGTTATATTTTGACAACCCTGGAACTGAGTCATCCACCACTCCATGGGACTCATAGTCAATGCAGATACTACCCCACCTGCCTGCCTTTGCAGAGTGGAACTTGTCCCACTGAGTCAGTCACCTCTCCGAGGTTTTGAATTCTGGCCAGAGCAAGTTGAATTTCCTACCCTTTCCTTGATATGTAGCCCAAGACCTCCCAATGTGTTCCTGATTATCTCCAGCTCCATAGTGTTTACGGTACCTAGTGACCCGCCTCCCGCTCCAAAGACAGTCGCCATCAAGCCTCTCTTTTTCCTAAGTTATGGTCTGGATACCCAGATTGAAAACCACCTGCCACCAGGTACACCCAATCCCTCATAGAGACTGCACACCTTTTCCATCCTCTATCAATTCGGTAATCAGACCATTTTATCCTTCACCCCTACAAAACAAGCTGCTTACACTATTCAGACAGGACTCACATGAATGACAGGGGCATAGTGCAACACTGGGGCACAGGTCTTCTTGGCATGCAAGACACAGACAACTAGTTAAGGTACACAAGGACTCTAGGACAGGAAGGACACCTATGGGTGTAAACTGAGGAGAATACGGCATGCCCACACATACCTCGGACGTGAGGGCTCTTGGAACAGCCAAGCGCTGGTAACACCCCATACAACCTTCCTGAACAATTTTTCCCCAGACTCAACCAAAACTATACAATATGAGGCCAGACCTATACCCTCTCAACTTGTATGCAATCAGGCAAGCCCTCATAACACACATCTGCACGTAAATCTAAAAGAAATTGGAGAACAAAATTGCATAATGTGTATCCAGCTTGAGGAACTGCTGCTACCAGACACACCTGACCAACAGACTAAGACAAATCCCTTGCAGCACTGAGGCGCTGGGACCACTGAACAGTAGGGGGTACCTGAGCCGACCGGTGTGCCTTGAAACACACCGATATTTATTAGGCAATTGGTAACAAATAGCCACATAAACAGTCCCAGCAGGAAACTCTATGAGAAGGGTTCGTTTGCCCTATTTCAGAGAGAGATGGGATTGCTTGGTGACACGGTAGGAAACAGGTTTGAACTACATTTGGGGACACACAGATAGCTAGGGACATTAGCATACCTTTGCTTCAGGCAATGAGCCAACCTTGTACAGCCAGGTATGGTTGGGCGTGTACCTAATTACAATAACAGCGAGGGGGGGTGTAAGCAGTCCTACTCCTAAACACAAGTCCGCCCAAAGTAACATCAGCTAATTACCCTTTTACCACTAAGTGCAGTACCCCTGGCAGAGATTTATAATGCTCCTTAGCCTCACATATGTGTTAGAGTGCCAATTATCCCCGGCAGTCTTAATTTTAATTTATAACAACTAATATGCGGACTTCAGTTAATTGGTGCTGCTACTCAGTGGATCAGAACATACAACACACACTGGGTGGTCCAAAACACAACCGAATGGACTGACAACTAGACATTCCAACTAGATAATGGTGGCGACAACCTAAAACATTTACATGTGAAACCCGACCAACCAGGAAAAATAATTTTTTATAACGTTGTCTTATGGAGGCTATGATTTCCTCTTGTTCTGAAAGCCAGAAAACCTAATTATCGAATCTGAGGGATAAAATTCCAATAAAAGTTAGTGATAAACATTCCATTTTTTACAAAAAAAAACAATTCCAGTAACAAGACATTAGCATATGAAACACAAATATACATTACATTACATAAACCGTGCACTTTTTTAAAATACCAAAAATTGTTGAGCTCAACTTTTAATTAATATGTATTACTTAATACACATCAATATCACGTGGTTTTTGTTTTATGGTATACCAATAATTCCCCAAAAAAAATAAAAATGTATTCACCATGGTGAGAAAAAAATAGCAACTTGTCCTAAACTTTTTAACTGTACCATTTATCAACCAATCATAATACTTCACCACAAAATCCTTCGCTGAATTGTCTTCTGTAACACAAACACATTTTAGTAAATGCACCTTAAAAAAAACACCTATTACAGATAATTATCCTGGCTCAGGTCATTTGCATGTCAATACAATTCGTTTTACATTCTCACAGATCTGGTTGGAAAGAAAGGGGGGTCATTTTGGGCTGTCAGCAGCTGAGAACATAACATAACATCACAGATCAGCATGACACATCTTGCATATTCCCCCCAAACACACATATTCACACACTTGGTCAAAGATGACCTCTAGACATCACACAAATCAGCATCTTTTCTATCATAACCTGTACTTCTTAAACCCATAACATCTGTTTGGTCAGGTTCCTCCTTGTCCCTTTGTTCATCATTTTTCTACCATCCATGCACAATAAGCATCTCTTTCCCAAGCATTCGGCTTGACAGTACCATTTTTTTTTTAAAATACAGTTTCCCAGTCCAGCAATCCCCAACATTTCATATTTCCCAACCCAAGGCCCATATTTCTACCCATCCTTTATGGACGAAAGACCTTGAAATGATCCCGCAAACCTCTTATAGGTTGCTTTATATGTCAAAGTTAGCTACTCTTTGACCAATGATTGGGTTCGACAGGTACCGCCCCTGTCGCCGTTGCAAACCTTTTTTCACTACTCTGCCAGAACGATCACTGCTCTGACTATAGTCCTTCAAAAAATAAGCCTGGAAATCTTCCCAACTAAATAAATAGTTTAATCTCCCCGTGGACTTTTCCAAAGTATTCTAAAAAAAAAAATGACTGTATCACAGGGCTTCCCAAGCGTTCAAAGCTTGATTAGACCCTATGATTGCTTGTAGTGCATGAGGCAGTTTAACTGATGCCCACCTAATTGCAACATGATTTTTTAGCAGTTACAATATATGACCACCGCACATCTCATGGACAACGACAAAATGGTGGATGATGCCCAATTTTTCCCGCCAAAACCAGCATGGGACATACCAGCTGGGTTCCTACACACAAAGGAAAACAAAAATAGTCTCCTCCAGATTGCAACACAGAAAAAAACGCACTACTCCATTCGCACCAAACATCAAAATCTGCCCCAAAAGCTTACAATCCCCCCGTTCCTAGTTTACACAGAAAGATAGATTCCCATACATCCAGATAATTCAGTTTGATTTAGTCTCCGTTTCCACTGATGCAATTCGCCATGCGACTTTGGGCACAAAGTCGCATTATAAATTGCTTCCCATTGATTTCAATAGCACCCATTCCAATCTATGACTCAAAGCTGCAGTGACTATCGAAATCGCATTCAAAGCCACCCCACAGTTGCACTAAAACTGCATTTCAACGTCACACTCTGAATCATGCGACATTGGAGTTGTGCCAGTGGAAACGCAGCCCTATACGCACAGGTTTGTTTCAATCCCAAAGATTGGCCTAATCTTATTCAAAGGGTCAACTGAAATTGCTTGTTGGCAATTTCCACTGCCTCCAAGATTCCAAACAGAGCCCTTATCATTCATACTGACACCTTGCTACAATTTCATTTTATATACATACATTATTCAAAAATCAGTCTCACCAAAATATTCGCCTAGACAAAAAGGTAAAAAGTTAAGTTCTGAGAAGTTTTTGTTAGGTATTCAGACAGGTTAAAAGACATAAGTAAACGCTTAGCCTTTCTGGCGTTAGGACCAGCTCTGTCTACCATACAAGAAATAATATTCACCCAACTTTAAACTTCCTCCCCACGCCGGGCAACATCTGTTACGGAACTCTATGTCTCGCTTAAATGATTACAATAAGTGATTAAAACCTTTTGTCTATTGTGGGAGATTAGCTCGTGGGGATCACCTTTTCTCAAAATGAAGGTACAGGCAGTTTCTTTAAAACCTGGCTTATTGCCAGCTTTATTTACGAGTGGTTTGCAATAGTCATACAAAATAAACAAAACAGTAAAACAAATCCTTGCCGTCCGGCGCTAAACTATACAGTAACCGCTCTCTATACGGTGAGGGGCTGGTCCCCGTCACCCACAAAACACAAGGTGAAGTAAAGCAAACCTTTTTCTTTCAGCCCAAATAAACAGTGCTCCTCTTACTTAGATTCCCTTCTGAGTCTCAGGGCAGAGCCATGCTGTGCTCTCTTCCTGGATCTTTAAAACCCAGCTGCCTATGGATTCCAGTGAACCTGAATATCCGGACCGGAACCCAGCCAACTACAGAGGCTGGAAAAACCTGGGTCGGATTCTGGTTCAGTCCCTTACAATGGACCGAATGCAAGGTGAAACATAGCGACTGTCATATATCTCACCTTGCATACCGTCACACTATATAAAATGAAATCAAACGAGAAAACAATTACATTTATTCATACAGAAATGATACCACCTCATAGCAAGATGATACCAATGTTACACAATACAAAATAGGAACATTGCTATAACCTAAAATGATATCACCTATGACAAAGATGATGCCCTTGAGAATGAAGACCTGACCTGAACAAGACATGGTGACGTATCTCTCTCCCCCTCTCCCCCCTCTCTCTCTCTCTCTCTCTCGCTCTGCCTCTCTCTCTCTCTCTCTCTCTCTCCCTCTCCCATTTTTAAGAAGATTAATCTTACTTCTCTTTGGCTCTCTTGTTCCTATTGGTATTATCATGTAACATTGGTATCATCTTTGTCATAGGTGATATCATTTTAATTGTTTTCTCTTTTTGCACCGCTATCGTTTGATTTCATTTTATATAGACAAAAGGTTTTAATCACTTATTGTAATCATTTAAGCGAGACATAGAGTTCCGTAACAATGTGAGGTATGAAAAGTGTGTGTGAGAGCGTGAGAAAGGGATGTGGGAAAAAGCAAGAAGGACAGAAAAACCAAATATCAATGGTGCAAGAAATGCAGTGTGAAACAAGTGTGTATTAAAGAAAAATGATTGTAGAGGGAAATGACTGTGAGAAAAAGAGTTCTTGGGAAGAAGGAAAAAGAAGACGGAAAAAGGGGAAAATGACCAACAGGAAAGGAAAAGAGAAAACAGGGGGAAGGAAAAAGAAAACGGGGGGGGGGGGAAGGGGGAACCAGCGTGCCAACCTGGAGAAAAGTGAAAATGAAGAAGTGGAATGAGGGAAAAAGAATAAACACAGTGGATGGAAGGGAAAAGAGGGAGAACAAGAAAAAAGAAAAGAAAGACCAAAAAGAAAAGAAGAGAGAAAAGAAGAAAAATAAAGCAAAGTGAAGGGAAAGGGGGATATAAGTGGGGGGGGGGGGTTGTTTAAAAAGAAAAAGGAGAACTAAAGAAAATTGAAATAGTGAAAAAAAATAA
Organism: Rana muscosa; assembly: GCA_029206835.1. NCBI lineage: Eukaryota > Metazoa > Chordata > Amphibia > Anura > Ranidae > Rana > Rana muscosa. Next base: position 103,845,246 of record CM055125.1, read on the forward strand.
TAATACAAATATAGAAAAGGTAAGAGCAAGAGAAAGAAAGGGATGTGGGAGAGTAGGGGAAGCAAGGGGGGGGGGGGGGGGAAAAGAAAAGGGAGGGGAGTAAAGGAAAGAAAAAGGAAGTGTGGGGATAAAGTGTGGAAAGCAGAGGGGGAGAGGGGGGGGGGAAGAAAAGGGGATGGAACAAGAAGAGAAAAGAAAGAAAAAAGCACAAAAAGAAATATGTACAGCTCTGAGGAGGATAGTGACAGTAAAAGTGAAACTGAAGGAGTATAATACTCAATCATGGAAACATAAAGGATGATAGAAAGACAGTATAAGAGGAGAGAGCCCAGGGAAATGTGATAATGCGATAGATGTGTGCTTGTAAATTCCAAAAGACATAGAGCATATGGGCCATCCCAATGTACTTACATTGCAAGAGTGTGTGGATATACACAAGCACTAAAGGAAACACTGAAAGTGAAATCCTTTAAGGGAAAGAAAAAATAGATTGGTAAGTAATGGTTTCTCATGTTGAGAAAATGCCCAAGTAATTTTAATTAGAGATACCATTTCTCATGATAAACACCCGCAAAAGCCTCCTTACCTCACTGGAAGTGTGTAGTCATGTGCTGTGCTTCCTATGGGATCAGACAGATTCCCATGTATGGGGGGCGTTAAATACTCTACCTGCCCATCTGCTAATTGAAGTATCCTCCCCTCATACCTCTCAGGTGCTGGGTTCCTCCCTCCGCCGTCCGCATGACGCCCCCAGGTGTGGCCCCCTCGCCATCTCAGCAGAAGACTACCGGATCAACCGCCATTGCCGTGTAAAGTACACGGCGTTCGCGACGTCCCCGTGCACGTGCACCACACCTGAAACGGGCACCCGGAAATGGACATAGGATGACGCGGCACTGTGGGAGCGCCATATAGTGGTGCGAACACCAAATGACGCCGCTAAGGTGTGGGACGCTGGTGCGTCCCTCACCCTGTGCCGGAAGGCAGCATGTCCATATGGGAAAGACAAACGCCTGCGTTGGGAAGAAGGAGGCCAAACACTGAAAAGGAAATTGCCCTAGGGGGAAAGAGAAGAAAGAGAGGAAGGCAGGATAAATGCAAACCATAATTGACAGATTACAATTGTATTATTGCTATAAGATATTATTTTAAACAGTACATCGCTATAGTGCAAAACTTGCATATTGTAATGACATCTTTAATAATCAAATATATCTTGGAGAGCGGTATCCAGAGGGAAAAGCATAGTGATATAAGAACAGGAAAATACGATACCATTAATTGAAAAGAATTTCTAAACATTATATTAATGTGATTGGAAAAATGTTACAATCATATTATACACAATTCTCGAGGGAAGAAACAGTCAGAAGACTAGAAAGGGGGGGACATTTCTCTATTTTATTATATCATATGTAGTAAGGCTATGTCTATTAATGAGTTAAACCACATTGGTCACCCCTGAATGTCGTGGTCTCTGTATCAGAGGTGTTCTAACCAATGGGCAACATTTAAATAGTAGCAAACGGTCCCTATCTTCTCTAACTGGTCTTTCCTGATGAGAAACCCTTAAGAAAGGGAACAAACGATATTGCCTCATTGAGGCCTGTGTACATGGTAGCTTGTAGTCTGTATATCCACTTCTGCTCGACCTGGAGCAATCTTTTGTTCCAGTCGCCGCCGTGACTCGGCATGTGCATCCGGTCTAGTGCGGCGAAACTCACTTGTGGCATTCTGTAGTCGTACTGTACGACTACATGTCGTCCTAAAGGTAAGTATATGTTACCAATACTCATATTGTAGACATGTTTGGAGGTTCTGCACCAGAACCGTTGTCGGGTTTTGCCTACGTAAAATGCCCCACATTCACAGGTCATCAGGTAGACCACCCCCTATATCTGGCAATTCACGAAATGTTTCGGTTTGAAGACCTTGCCATCTGGCAGGGTAAAAGTTTTGTCTTTACGGATAAAGGGGCAGTGGGAGCAGTGTCCACATGAAAAGATTCCAAATGTGCAACAAGGAAAGATCTGGATGCGCAACCCATATGGGTTAATGTTGTCCTGTATATATCGATCAAAAGTTTTCATGTGCCAAAATATGGCCGATTTTTTCAAGTATTCTACCAAATTTCTGGATAGGAGCGTGGATTTGGTTTTCCACCTGATCCCCCCTTTTTTTTTTTTCAAAGGCATTCTCGTACCCCGACATCAAGTTTTTCCACTCTTCCCACTGGAAATCACTCGTCATGGTGAAGAGCGGAAGTAAGATTTGGGAAAAATAATAATAATAGTAATAATAATAGGGTAAGGGTTTAGTAATGGGGAAGAAAAAACAAAAGATTGCTAATCAAGTGAGCGAGAGAGATGTACACAGAGCAACAAATCATGAGATTACATAATTTTTTAAATACATAAGTATTTTTGCCCTATATCCTACGTTTTATCCTCTAACGGCATACCAAGGCTCATAAAAAACCTCTCAAGTGTCAAGGGGATGGGAAGTGGGTGTTTAACCACCCGGAAAAAATATTTAGCTTGAAATAGACAAAAAAGCATATGCGAGAGGGCTGCACGTCCCGAAATAGATGAAGAAAAAGAACAATTGTGTTTCCCATGGGACTTTTTAGCAGCAAGATAGCGTAAGACAAGGTGTTTTGAGTAAAAAATATTTGGTTTTATTCAATGGTTTGAACTTGTTAAAAGGTCAAGTGACCAATGGTTTTTGTGAACTCCGGTATATATACAGACCATGTACATGAGGATTACGTTTACCATACTTCACTAATAATTTAGTGAAGTATGGTAACGGCGAAAGCAGTCAATTACACAGAGGCCTGGTTGGGAAGGACACTCGGCACAATAATAAACTGTGTCTCGTCTGACTCCTCCACTGGCACACACCTTACATTGTTTTTTACCTCGTCGGCCTGTTGCTGTGGGAGGGACTTTATCGGGAAAGTAACGTTCGGAGAGTCGACTTAGAACATCTGATCGGATTTTTTTGGGTGGGCCATTCTGGAATGTCAGGGCAGTGGTGATTTCTTCCTGGTAGCCAAGGAAGGGTAGGGGGTTTTGGGTGGACTTGCGGTAAATAATATAGGAGTTATATATGGCAAAATGAAAAAAATAAATTGCTACTTTTTTGTACCAATGGTATGTCTGTCTTGTGGCAAGATAGGGTTCCAGCATTTGGTCGTTAAAGTCGACTCCCCCCATGAACGAATTGTAGTCCTGGATGCATGTGCACATGTGCCCTGGAGCATGTGACTGTGACGTCATGTGCACATGTGCCCCGGACCATGTGACTGTGACGTCATGTGAAGCCTATATTAATCTCTGCGGACCGAAGATTTACCATTACTGCGAGAGGAAGCGACGAGTCAACATCGAAGAGGAGAAGAGGGAAGAAGACGACGACGGCGACGACGGAGAAGACCGGCTCCTCCACTAGCAGAAGAGCTACCAAGAAGTTAGTGGAGGGGCCGGCAGAAGGACAACGGAGAGCCGGACGAGGCAACGGAGAAGACCGGGCCTCTGCTAGCAAAAGAGCTAAAAAGAAGTTAGCGGAGGCCCGGCGGAAGAAAGAACCGGAGAGCGGGAGAAGAACCGGAGAGCGGGAGAAGAACCGGAGAGCGGGAGAAGAAGAAGAAGACGACGGAGAAGACGAGGCCTCCGTTAGCAAAAGAGCTAAAAAGAAGTTAGCGGAGGCCCGGCAGAAGAAAGAACCGGAGAACGCGGCGACGACACCGGAGACCCCCGAAGTCGGAAGAAGACCTCCGGAGCGGTGCAATAAAATACTTTTAAAAACTGTGTTGTGTTTTTATTTCCATTTATTTTCCACCAGGTGAATGGGTAGGGGTACGATGTACCCCATACTCATTCACATAGGGTGGGGGGGCCGGGATCTGGGGGCCCCCTTATTAAAGGGGGCTCCCGGATTCCGATAAGCCCCCCGCCCGCAGACCCCGACAACCAACGGCCAGGGTTGTCGGGAAGAGGCCCTGTCCTCATCAACATGGGGGCAGGGTGCTCTGGGGTGGGGGGGCCGCAGGTCGCCCCCCGGCCCCAGAGCACCAAACCCCCCATGTTGAGGGCATGTGGCCTGGTACGGTTCAGGAGGGAGGGGGGGCCGCTCTCATCCCCCCTCTTCCCCTGCGGCCTGCCAGGTTGCGTGCTCGTATAAGGGTCTGGTTTGGATCTTGAGGAGGACCCCCACGCCGTTTTTTCGGCGTAGGGTTCCCCTTCAAATCCAGACCAGACCCAAGGGCCTGGTATGCTCCTGGAGGGGGAACCCACGCCGTTTTTTTCTTTAAAAATTGGCGTGGAGTTCCCGCTCAGGATTCATACCAAACGCAGTGCCTGGTATTGGCGGGAATCCGTGTCGGATGCCCGCTAAATACAGTGTCGCGTCTCCTCGCCATTGCAGCGAGCACGACACGTGTCGCCACCCTGCTGCCGACATCTCGGCACTCCTGTCGCCGAGAATCTCGGCGATGGGAGTGCGATAGAAACACAATATCGGCGGCACCTACTGTACGTATAAATGGTAGCCTTTGTCCAGTAGGGTGTTGATGAGTTGCCAAACAACTTTCCCACTTGATCCCAAGTAGTCTGGGCAATTGGGGGGATGCAGCTGGGTGTCCTTCCCTTCGTACACTAAGAAGGCATACAGGTAACCTGTGACTCGGTCACATAGCTTGTACACCTTCACCGCATAGCGGGCCCTTTTGCTAGGGATAAATTGCTTTATTTTAAGCCTGCCACTAAATTTAACAAGGGACTCATCCACACAATATGTGTTGGTCCGGGGTATATAACTGGGGGAATACTTCTGAAAAAGAATTTAGTAAGGGCCAAATTTTGAAAAGCCTGTCATAATTTGGGTGATTTCGGGGAGGGCACTGGGTATTATCGTTGAAGTGGAGAAACCTCATGATCATAAGGTACCTGGTTCTGGGCATTGCCGTGGAGAAGATTGGCATATGGTAGATGGGGCGTTTGGACCAAAAGGAACGAAAAGTGTTTTTTGGGTTGAGTCCCATGCAAAATGTGAGGCCTAAAAAAACCTTCAACTCCTCCACCGTTAGGTCTCTCCACTCGAAGGGACGGGCATAATATGATGTAGGATTACTTGCAATAAATTGCTGGGCATATACAGTAGATTGCATTGGGTCACAATGTTGGATAGCATGTCCTCGGTAAAAATTAGATTGAAAAAATTGATTGGGGAAAAATTGTCAGTGTTCACCTGGACTCCTGGTTGGGCAGTGAAAGGGGGAATGTTGGCTTCTCCTGAATTAGGAGGAAGCCGCAAGGGGTTCTGGAGGGCATAGGGAAGGCCGGCATTGGTCCCTGGCCTTTCTTGCCGAGACACTGCGGTGCTGGTGGATGGCACTGCGGTGCTGGTGGATGCTACTACTTTTACCAGAGCGCCTTCTTTTGGCGGGCCGACTATCTTCCTCCTCTGAGCCTGTGTCTGTTCCACTACTGAAGACTGGCTCATAGTTTAATCTGAACCTGAATTGGAATCCGAAAAAGAGAGCTCCCCGTTGCTCTCGTCAGGCGTGGAAAGAATTTGGTATGCCTCCTCGGCGGTAAAACACCTTTTTGACATCTTTTGGTTGCTGGCGGTGGTGATGCGACTTCACAGGTGTGTGACACAGATGGGCCCTGATTGACTGCACATATGTGCACTAATGAGGCGGCACAGATGGGCACTAATGAGGCGGCACAGATGGGTACTGAGGTGGCATAGATGGTGTAACGGCACCCCAAATATGAAAGGGGTTAACACCGTTAGGATATTCCCTTTCCAACCACACGACAGCCACCAGACACTCCAACCAGCTGAATAAGACCCCATACGAATGGTTCTCCCCCCAGATACGAGACAACGCTCTGTATTCAAGTTCCAAAACAGGGAATGCCTTTATTTTCAAAACACATGGTAACACATTTCTCTTCAAAACCCTCCCCCCCATCCTTTGGGGAACAGGGCGGGTTAAACTGTCCAATGACAATGGTAATACAGGTCAGGTGTGTTCAAACTTCTCCTTTGATAAACAGTCTTAGGCAGGAGGGTTGATCCCCCCCCCCCCCTCCTCACAGAAGACACTTCCACATCCCATAATATGGAGCCAGACGCTTTACCAAGCTCCAATCCACATCAACACAATGAAAGGGCCTGTAACATAGGTGGGGCTCATTAGCATTACACAAGGAGACAGGAGACACATCAGCCTCTCTTAATTTAACCTGTTGAGTTCATAAAACAGTAGATAGTTCTTTGCAGGTAAATGGGGAATATGGTGGATAAATATTACAGACCCATTTTAAGCAATCCAAGCCATATATATTCTCAATGTCCATTGTTTCCTGGCTAACCCTGTGTCCAAAGTGACCCCCTGTCACACATCTCCCCTTTCGGCAGGAGACTAACAGAGGAGTGGACCCCAGACGGGTTGATTCCGAAGTTAGTCCATAGTTCCATTCTTCTAATGTCTGGACAGCCCATCACCACTAGGGGCCCGAGATGACGTCTGTTTGCCGGGACAACCCATCAGCATTGCCATTTTGCTTACCGGGTCGGTAGCTGATGGTGAAATTGTAAGGTTGTAGGGCTAGGCTCCACCGCAACAACCTGCCATTGTCTCCTGAGACCCGGTTAAGCCAGACCAATGGGTTGTGGTCGGTGACCAGTGAAAATTCCTGTCCGTATAAGTAAGGGTTCAACTTTTTAAGGGCCCAGACCAGGGCCAAACATTCCTTCTCCACTGCCGCATAGCTCACTTCCCGGGGTAATAGCTTTCTACTCAGGTATGCGACAGGGTGTTCTCCTCCATCCTCCCCAACTTGGCTCAGCACCGCCCCCAGTCCAAACATGGAAGCATCTGTGTGGACAAGAAAGCGTTTGTTAGGTACTGGGGCAGCCAAGACAGGAGCATTTACAAGTGCTTGTTTGAGGGCTAGAAACGCGGTTTCACAAGCTGGAGACCACAGGACCTGCCTAGGTAAATTCTTTTTCGTCAGGTCCGTCAGGGGTTTGGCGATAGCACTATAATTAGCGACAAAACGTCGGTAATACCCTGCAGTTCCCAAGAAGGCTAATACCTGGGTCTTAGTACGGGGCGTGGGCCAGTTAGCTACTGCCTCTACCTTGGCTGGCTCTGGTCTCTGGTTCCCACACCCCACTCGGTGTCCCAGGTACTGCACCTCCGCCATACCTAGATGGCACTTGTCTGGTTTCAAGGTCAGGCCTGCGGCCCGAATTTTGTCCAGAACCACCCCTACATACACCAGGTGCTCCTCCCAAGACCCACTGTAGATCGCAATGTCATCCAGGTATGCACATGCAAAATCCTGGAAGCCATCGAGGAGCCTATCCACCATACGTTGGAAGGTGGCCGGGGCATTTTTCATCCCAAATGGCATGACCCTAGACTGGTACAGGCCAAATGGGGTAACAAATGCCGACTTGGGGATAGCATCCTCGGCCAGGGGGATCTGCCAATAACCTTTACACAGGTCTATTGTAGTTAAATAACGTCCCCTGGCTATCCGATCTAGCAGTTCGTCTACCCTGGGCATCGGGTAGGCATCGGTGGTGGTCTTCTCATTGAGTCGCCTGTAGTCCACACAGAACCGGGTAGTTCCGTCTTTCTTAGGCACCAGGACTACAGGTGAGGCCCAAGGGCTGTCAGAAGGCTCAATGACTCCTAACTGAATCATCTCCTGTATCTCCTTCCGCATTTCTTCTCGGACTGCTTCAGGGATACGGTAGGGGGGCTGGCGAAGGGGTGCTTGTCCAGGGGTCTCTACCTTATGCACAGCCAGGGTCGTATAGCACGGTTTTTGGGAGAACGTCGCCTGTTTCTCCCACAGAAGCCTCTTAGCCTGTTCCTTCTTTGGGGGGCTTAATCGGTCTCCTAGCTGCACAAGGCTAATGAGATCAGTCTGGGGCTCTCTCTCTAGTAAGTCAGGGAGGGGTAGACCTTCTGAGTCGTCCGCAGCAGGGGCACATACTGCAGCAACATCCTCCTCCCGTTCCTGATACTCCTTCAGCATGTTCACATGAAAGGTTCACTGGATTCTTTCATCTGCACAGCTGGCAATAACATAGGTAGTATCACATACCTGGGCTACTACTTTATATGGGCCCTGCCAAGATGCCTGCATCTTGTCGGTCTTCACAGGCTTGAGCACTAAGACCTTCTGCCCAACCTGGAAGATACGCTGTCGGGCCCCCCGATCGTACCATCTCTTCTGTCTTCCCTGGGCCGCCTGGAGATTCTCCCTTACCATCAGAGACAGTTGCTCCATGCGGTCCCGGAGTTCCAGAATGTAGGGCACTATGGGGGTCCCTTCTTGCTCTGTCTCTCCCTCCCAGTGTCCTCTGATGAGGTCGAGGGGTCCGCGGACCCTTCTCCCATAGAGCAACTCGAAGGGCGAGAACCCCGTAGATTCCTGGGGTACCTCTCTGTACGCAAATAACAGGTGAGGCAGGAATCTCTCCCAGTCTCTGCAAGCGTCCGAAAAGGTCCTCAGCATTTGCTTGAGGGTCCCGTTAAAGCGTTCGCAGAGACCATTAGTCTGGGGGTGGTAAGGTGAGCTCAGCAAGGGCTTAATATTGCACACCTTCCACAACTGCTGGGTGAGCACCGCGGTAAACTGGGTTCCCTGGTCAGAGAGAATCTCCTTAGGGAACCCCACTCTGGTAAAAATCTTAACCAGGGCATCAGCTACTGTCTCTGCTTCAATGTTAGACATAGCCACTGCCTCTGGGTAACGGGTGGCGTAGTCCACCACGGTGAGAATATATTTCTTCCCGGATGGACTAGGCCTGGCCAGGGGACCCACAATGTCAACGGCTATGCGGTAAAAGGGCTCCCCAATAATAGGCATGGATATGAGTTTAGCCTTAGGGTGGTCCCCCCTCTTACCTATCCGTTGACATGTGTCACACGTTTTGCAATATTGTCGCACATCCTGGCTAAAATTGGGCCAGAAGAAATTCTGTGTGATCCTATGGGCTGTGCGACGGAACCCTAGATGTCCTGCTAGCGGTACATCATGCCCGATTCGCAGAATCTCCAGCTGGTATTTCTTAGGTACCACCAGCTGTCGTTTCTGCGAAGGGGCCTTACTTCTCCGAGCTGGCTTAGGGATCCTGTACAGTCTATCCCCCACCCATTCAAAAAGCTCCCCCTCTATTCCCCTTTCCTGAGTGTCTGCCTTAGCCCTATACTTGTGTAAGGTCGGGTCCTCCCGAGTTTCCCTCCCGAATGCTTCTGGGGTATCCCAGCCTAAGAGCGCCTGATCTAAGGTACGTGTCGGGGAAGGTAGTCTCACCTGTGTCTCAGCATCAAGCGGGCCGGTTCCAGCAGTACGTGTCTGGGCACGGGTAGTCACGGGGTTGACTTCATCGGGGCCCATCGGGGCGTAAGCAGAAAGGAGGGGGCCCAAATCATTCCCCAGTAGTACATCCGCTGGCAAATCCTTCATCACCCCCACATTCACGTGTCCCGAACCAACCCCCCAATCCAGGTGAACACGGGCAACAGGTAGCCGGAAGACGGTACCTCCCGCTACTCTTACGGCTACAGTGTCTCCGGTGTGTTGGCTCTCTGGGATGAGGTTCTTCTGTAGTAGGGTCATGGTAGCGCCACTATCACGTAAGCCATTGGCTACCATTCCATTAACCCGGACCGTCTGCCTGTGTTGCTGCCTGTTGTCCCGGTTAGCTGCTTGTATTGGATCAGCCTCGTGCAGGACGCTCCAATGTTCTTCCTCCTCAACGCAGTGGGCCGCAGGCATGGATGTGTGGGGGTTCCCCCTTGCTGGCTGTCTCCATGACTGGGACTGCCTGGCTGGATTCAACGGACAGTCTGGCTTTTTGTGCCCTAGCTGTTTACACCCGAAACACCTGATGGGTTGTGAGTAGTCCTGGGAGTTGAACCTGGGCTGCTGAGAATAAGTGGCCGCTGGAGGTGGTGCTGTAGGGCGGTACAACTGTGGTTGATAGGCGATAGCCGGAGGGGGTGCCGTTGATCGATAATCCACCCGAGCTGTTGCCTTGACCACAGGGGTATCCAGTTTGCGGGCGTCTGTGTATTCATCCGCCAAGCGAGCTGCTTCAGGCAAGGTGAAAGGTTTTCGGTCCCGGACCCACTCTCTGACTTCCAGGGACAGTTTGTCAAAGAAGTGCTCCAGCAGGAACACCTGCAGCACCTCTTCCCCGGATTCTGCTTGGCACCCAGCGACCCAGTGAGAGGCCGTGCGGTGTAGGCGGCATGCCCACTCGGTATACGAGTCTCCAGTCTGCTTGCTCGTCTCTCGGAACCGCCTCCGATATGCCTCCGGTGTGACGGCATACCTGGCCAACAGTGTTTCTTTTACCAGTCCATAGTTCATAATATCCTCGTCTGGGATGGCCCTGAACGCTTCACTGGCCCGGCCAGACAGTTTCCCAGACAAAATGGTAACCCATTCCTCTGTGGGCACCCGGTGTAGGGCACATTGCCGTTCAAAATCAGCAAGGTACCCATCAATCTCTCCTTCAGTTTCAATGAAATTTTTAAAAGCAGTAAAATGTATCTTTCTCCTTTCAGTTGGTGCTGCTCTGACTTCTGCTGCTGCAGAACCTCTTTGCTGTAGCAAATTTACATCCACAGCCGCTATAACTCGGTCTATGATCTCCGCTGTAGGGTTAGGACCATAATGTGCCAGTCTTATGTTAACAGCCCGATCAAAACTTGCCTCTTCGGGTGTCCTGTCTGTTATGCTGGGCCTTTCGGTTATGTTGGGTCTTTCAGCTCCATCCATTTCGACTAGTTCTCTGATAATGTCCCTCTTCTTACGGTTGTTGGCCGGTCTTCCCCGGTTCTCCAGTAAGTCTTTGAGGGTAGAATGCTTTAGCCGTTCATACTGTGCTTCCATTGGCCTGTGTCCTCTTGTAGCTGTCCTTCCGGCTGTGGGGATCAATCCCACTGCTTGCCAACAATTGTAACGGCACCCCAAATATGAAAGGGGTTAACACCGTTAGGATATTCCCTTTCCAACCACACGACAGCCACCAGACACTCCAACCAGCTGAATAAGACCCCATACGAATGGTTCTCCCCCCAGATACGAGACAACGCTCTGTATTCAAGTTCCAAAACAGGGAATGCCTTTATTTTCAAAACACATGGTAACACATTTCTCTTCAAAACCCTCCCCCCCATCCTTTGGGGAACAGGGCGGGTTAAACTGTCCAATGACAATGGTAATACAGGTCAGGTGTGTTCAAACTTCTCCTTTGATAAACAGTCTTAGGCAGGAGGGTTGATCCCCCCCCCCCTCCTCACAGAAGACACTTCCACATCCCATAATATGGAGCCAGACGCTTTACCAAGCTCCAATCCACATCAACACAATGAAAGGGCCTGTAACATAGGTGGGGCTCATTAGCATTACACAAGGAGACAGGAGACACATCAGCCTCTCTTAATTTAACCTGTTGAGTTCATAAAACAGTAGATAGTTCTTTGCAGGTAAATGGGGAATATGGTGGATAAATATTACAGACCCATTTTAAGCAATCCAAGCCATATATATTCTCAATGTCCATTGTTTCCTGGCTAACCCTGTGTCCAAAGTGACCCCCTGTCACAGATGGGTACTGAGGTGGCGCAGATGGGTACTGAGATGGTGGCACAGATGGGTACTGAGGTGGTGGAACAGATGTACACTGGTGAGGCAGCACAGATGTGCACTTATTGATTGCAAAGATGGCACTGAGGCGGCACAGATGGCACTGAGGCGGCACAGATGGCACTAATGAGGCGACACAGATGGCACTAATGAGGCGACACAGATGGCACTAATGAGGCGGCACAGATGGCACTAATGAGGCGGCACAGATGAGGTGGCACAGATGGGTATTGATGAGGTGGAACAGATGTGCACTGATTGCACAGGTGGGCACAGATGAGGTGGCACAGGTGGGCACTGATGAGGTGGCACAGGTGGGCACTGATGAGGTGGCACAGGTGGGCACCAAAGTTCCCCGATGCGCGCGGGGAACGAGAAAAGGGGAGGCCGTATAATGACGGCCTCCCGGGATTGTAGCGCCACATTGTGGCCGCTTAAAGTCGGATGCTGGGCGCGAAGTGGTTAATAGTGAAATCTTACATACTGTATTTTTATAATTGCACATGAACTTTTATTTCATGTGCACAGCAGAATACAAGAGTTATCATTGTAGGGTCCCTTCCTTAAGCAGCCCCTGGCCAACCACTAGGAGGTTTATTGCAGCGGAAGTGGGGAGGATATAATTATTTGGGGTGACCTTCCTAAAGCTCTCTGCCCTGTCAGGAGAAGAGGCTGTGTGTTGAAGGCTCATCTCTTCCATGGGCCAGTTGGCTACCTCTCATGGCTTCCAATGACAAAACCCAAATCTATCACTGTACTCTTTAGCACGCCCCTTCAATCCCCTCAAAAATCACTAGTTTACTGAATGTAGCACCCTCTGTGTACAGTTAGGTAAATTAGCTGGGCCCTTGGTGTAACTGAATGAGCCAGGGTTAATTTGTTTAGAGTTAGTTTGGCAGAGCTTCAAGAGCTCAGTCTCTGTCACCTCTCACTGTGTCAGGGTTGAGTTCACCTGCTGGGGCACTGAGGTTCACTTTGCCAATGGCTGCAGTTCCAGTGTCCACCAGCAGGTGTCTCCCAAAAGCCAGCAGGTTCTAATCAGCCACACCTGGCTCCAGCTGCCAGGTGGATACTTAAGGCTGCTCCTCCCTTCCCCCAGTGCGTCACTATCCTGTCTGATTGCCTACTTGCTACCAGATTGCGCCTGATAACTTTCTGAACCTTCCTGTATCCTGATCCGTCCTGCACCCCTATGCCTTGTTCTATGCCCTTGTACCCAGTCGTGTCCTCTTCCTTGCATCCCTGTTGCTTTTGTCCCTTAGTTGTAGATATTGTATATAGATAGCAGTTAGGTTTATTAGTTATTCTTGTTCTTGTTTGCTGGAGTGGTTTATGCTTTCACTGGTTGCTGTGTACGTTTATTTGTGTGTGTTCACTGTAAATAAATATCACTTTAACCACTTAAGCCCCGGACCATTTGGTAGCTAAAGGACCAGAGGTGAATTCAGAATTTTGCACTGCGCTGCTTTAACTGTAAATTGTGCGTACATGCAATTTTGTACCCAAACGAAATTTGCGTCCTTTTCTTCCCACAAAATAGAGCTTTCTTTTAATGGTATTTGATTGCCTCTGCGATTTTTATTTTTTGCGATATAAACGGAAAAAGACCGAAAATTTTGAAAAAAAATGATATTTTCTACTTTTTGTTATAAGAAAAATCGAATAAACTCAATTTTAGTCATACATTTAGGCCAAAATGTATTCAGCCACATGTCTTTAGTAAAAAAAATGTCAATAAGCATATATTTATCGGTTTGCGCAAAAGTATAGCGTTTACAAACTAGGGTACATTTTCTGGAATTTACACAGCTTTTAATTTATGACTGCCTATCTCATTTCTTGAGGTGCTAAAATGACAGGGCAGTACAAAACCCCCCCAAATGACCCCATTTTAGAAAGTAGACACCCTAAGGAAATTGCTGAGAGGCATGTGGAGCCCATTGAATATTTTTTTTTTTTGTCCCAAGTGATTAAATAATGACAAAAAAAAAAAAAAGAAATTACAAAAAGTTGTCACTAAATGATATATTGCTCACACATGCCATGGTTATATGTGGAATTGCACCCCAAAATACATTCTGCTGCTTCTCCTGAGTACGGGGATACCACATGTGTGGGACTTTTTAGGAGCCTAGCCACGTACGGGACCCCGGAAACCAAGCACCGCCTTCAGGATTTCTAAGGGCGCAAATTTTGGATTTCACTCCTCACTACCCATCACAGTTTTGAAGGCCATAAAATGCCAAAATAGCACAAAACCCCCAAATGACCCCATTTTAGAAAGTAGACACCCCAAGGAAATTGCTGAGAGGCCTGTTGAGCCCATTGAATATTTTTTTTTTTTGTCCCAAGTGATTGAATAATGACAAAAAAAAATTACAAAAAGTTGTCACTAAATGATATATTGCTCACACATGCCATGGTTATATGTGGAATTTCACCCCAAAATACATTCTGCTGCTTCTCCTGAGTACGGGGATACCACATGTGTGGGACTTTTTAGGAGCCTAGCCACGTACGGGACCCCAGAAACCAAGCACCGCCTCCAGAATTTCTAAGGGCGCAAATTTTTGATTTCACTCCTCACTACCTATCACAGTTTTGAAGGCCATAAAATGCCAAAATAGCACAAAACCCCCCCAAATGACCCCATTTTGGAAAGTAGACACCCCAAGCTGTTTGCTGAGAGGCATGGTGAGTATTTTACAGCTCTCATTTGTTTTTGAAAATGAAGAAAGAACTTTTTTTTTTTTTTCTTTTTTTTTTCAATTTTCAAAACTTTGTGACAAAAAGCGAGATCTGCAAAATACTCACAATACCTCTCAGCAAATAGCTTGGGGTGTCTACTTTCCAAAATGGGGTCATTTGGGGGGGTTTTGTGCCATCTGGGCATTCCATGGCCTCCGAAACTGTGATACAATAGCAAATGCAAGCGCTTGGGAAGCCTGCACAGACAAACACGATTAATCCTAAATGTGTAAAGGATATTATACAAAGGTTGAAAATCAAAAAAACAAAAAAAGTATTCCAATCAGATGGACATAAAGTTATTACTGTTACCAAGGGATGGCAGGTAGCATAAGGTTTTGAAAAACTCTATAGTAACAATTGTGGATAGGAAGTCTTTAATAAAAACTCAGTTGCCCAGGGCAGCTCTTCTCCAAGTTGAAGCCGACTCAAGGAAAATGACATGAAAGGAAAAATAGAAAAGCGCCTCTTAGCAAAACAGATTTATTATGTAGCAGACAATTTGTATCAAACACTTACATCATGGTAAGTTTCAGGTGTCATCCAGTAGGATTAATGTTTATATTGCGTCCAGGATCTCTGACGCTACTCCACGGATTTCCCAGGTCCCGGTTATGGCGGCCGCAAGTAGCCGGGATACAGGCTGGCTTGTCCGTGATAGGAGACAGCAGCGAAAGATGGCAACGGTCGGTCCGGAGAGGAGCGTCTGACGTCAACTGGATGGTGCAGGGAACCACAACGCGTTTCAGAGCATGCGCAGCTCTCGTACAGGGCATGCGCGCTCCTTTCTCAAGTGTACAAGGAGACAGGAAGGACGGATGTTTTAAAAGTAATTCTGCCCGTCAGCGCAGCAGAATTCAATAATTGCTATGACAAGTGTGTTGCATAAAACAAAACGGGAGTTTTAACCCCACTAACTTGGGATAGCTTAAATAGCAGAAAACTAATAATAGAATGTATAATAATATATTAATATATTAATATATTAAAAAATTAATAAAAAAATATATATATTAATAAAAAATATATATATATTGTGACAGCAGGAAGGTAAAGTCACCTGGTTGCATCCAGGGGGGTAGATATATTTCGCCCAGATTCAGGCTTTACGCCGACTTATACAACTAGGTGGAGAGTTGTATAAGCCCAGCTAAGGCTAGTGGGCTCATGGATGACTCATATGTCTAGGGAGAGTGTGGGGCGTCGTGCAGACAGGGAGTTGATGAGACCAGCTGAAGCTTGTCAGCTCATTTAGGCCTCTATAAGAACTCCCAGCTTCATTAGATGTTAGCTCATGCCTGGAACCAGACCTGTGTGGACTGTCTAGGGAGAGTGAACCCCTGTGCGGTGAGACAAAGCCTGTGTGGCTATTTGCTTGGACATTTAAAACCAGGGACTTAGGGACTAGGACAGCACTAGGCTGATCCCAGTTGTTAGTTAGGAAACCTGTATGTTTAGTCAGAGGTCAACTTGACCAGGATTTATTTTGTTTATGTTTCTTTTGCTTTGCTGTGTTTTGTCACTGTAAATAGAAAATAAACCGCGCCTTTTTGATTTTGAAAACCACAACCTCCATTTGCTGGGCCTGTTTTGTGTGGGGAGCCCATCCCGGGGGTCACACACACCCGCTGCCGAGCTAACCCCCTCACAGTTGGTGGAGAACCAGTGGCAGTTTTTTTTTAAGCCAGCATGGAGGAGATACTGAAGCAGCTGGCTCTAGCAAATGCCAATCAACAGCAGACAAATGCAGGTTTGCAAAAGAGCCTTGCAGCTCATCAACAGAGCCTTGCAGCTCAACAACAGAACTTCGCAGCCCAGCAGCAAGCTCATCAACAGAGCCTTGCAGCCCAGCAGCAGACAAACGCAACTTTGCAACAGAGTCTGGAGGCTCAGCAACGAGCCCAGCAGCAATCTGAGGCCCGCTTCATAGACCTGTTGCAGAAGCAAGAGCAGAGACTACAACAACAGATGGAAGCAGTAATGCAGCAACGTCCGCAGACCAGTGAGGAAAGCCGTCCCACTAATACCGCGTCCTTTGGGGTGAGTCGTTTATTGACAAAAATGACTGGAGAGGATGATCCAGAGGTATTTTTGACCACATTTGAAAGGACCGCTGAAAGAGAAAAGTGGCCTGAGGAGCAGTGGGCTGGACTGGTGGCTCCTCTGTTAACTGGTGAATCGCAGAAAGCTTACTATGACCTAGAGCCTAACCAAGCAAAAGACTATGTGATGCTAAAAGCTGAAATATTGGCAAGGCTGGGTGTCACCCAGGCTGTCCGGGCTCAGCGTGTGCATAACTGGACTTTCCAGCTTGGAAAACCTCCCAGGTCTCAAATGTATGATCTCATTCACCTGAGCAGAAAGTGGCTACAGCCAGAGACTTTGTCCGCACCAAAGATTGTGGAACGTGTTGTAATGGATCGGTTTTTGAGAGCTCTTCCTACTGCCATCCAAAAGTGGGTAAGCCATGGAGACCCAGAGACGGCCGATGGTCTTGTGGATCGTGTGGAGAAATACTTGGCTACAGAGAACCTGACGGCCTCTTCCAGAGACACTCGGACTTTCCACCCTAAGACCAGACCATCCCCAGGGGCGGATAAGAGGATTCCAAGGGGTGAGGGTGGAGAGAGTGAGAGGGTGGGAGCTCTACCCCAAGTTTGGCGAGAACAGCCTGGGAAATCAGCGGCTCAAGAGGCGGCAAGAAGGATCGTTTGCTACCGCTGCCGGCAAGCGGGACATATTGCAGCCAATTGCCCGGTTGTGGAGGAACCCATGCAGTGTGACTTTCTGACGGGCAGACGTCAGTCGCTGTGTGCGACAGTCGCATGCACTGCCATTCGAGGAACTGAGAAACATTTATGCAAAATGTGTGTTAATGGTAGAAATGTTGTGGTATTGCTGGATTCAGGTAGCCTTGTGACCCTGATAAAGGCTGAGTTAGTTAAAACAGAGGTCTCTGGGAATAGCAAGGTAGCTGTTATTTGTGTGCATGGGGACACCCGAGAGTATCCAGTGACTACAGTGTGTTTCGAGACCCCCAAAGGTACCCTCTCTCATCCAGTGGGCTTAGTATCTCAGTTACCGCATGACGCCATTGTGGGAAGGGATTTTCCGAAGTTCTGGGAACTGTGGGATGATCCTGAGCCCCTCACTGGTGCCCCTATGTACCAGGAATGTGATAGCCAGAACTCCCCTGAGAGTGGTGAGGACTCTCCGGAATTTCCCTTATCAGTATTGGCAGGGGGGACTCAAGAAACTGGAGAGGAGCCCACCTCCTCAGACGAAAACCTACCGTCTGTGGAGTTTTCTGATCTTGAGGTTCACAGGGAAAACTTTGCCACAGAACAGTTGAAAGACCCCGCCCTAATAAAGGCACGGGAAAACGTAGTGAAAATAGATGGCGAGTTAGTGAACCCAGATAATACCTGCACTTACCCATACTTCAGCGTAGAGAAGGACCTACTGTATCGGGTGGCAAAAAGGGCAGAAGAAACCGTTGAGCAGCTTGTGGTGCCCAAACCTTACAGGAAGTTGGCGTTGGAGTTGGCCCATGGGCACATTCTTGGAGGTCATCTGGGGACAGAGAAAACCCGAGAGAGGGTATTACAGAGATTCTATTGGCCGGGGGTGATGAAGGACGTAGAAAATTATTGTTCCTCCTGCCCTGTGTGTCAGAGGTCGGCCCCGATGCCACATTTCCGTAGCCCGCTGGTCCCTCTACCCATCATTGAGGTCCCGTTTGAGAGGATCGCCATGGATTTGGTAGGTCCTATAATCAAGTCCGCTAGGGGGCACCAGTACATATTAGTTATAATGGACTATGCCACCCGTTATCCAGAAGCGATCCCTCTCCGAAATACCTCGGCCAAAACCATAGCCAAAGAGCTATCTCTTGTGTTTAGCCGGGTGGGTATTTGTAAAGAACTGCTTACGGACCAAGGTACACCCTTTATGTCCCGGGTTATGAAGGAGCTGTGTAAATTATTCAAAGTGACGCAATTACGTACATCTGTGTATCACCCCCAAACCGATGGGCTGGTTGAAAGATTCAACAAAACCCTAAAACAAATGTTGAAGAAAGTGGTGGATAGAGATGGAAAGGATTGGGACTGTCTACTTCCTTATCTGATGTTTGCTATTAGGGAGGTGCCCCAATCCTCTACGGGATTCTCCCCCTTTGAGTTACTGTATGGGAGACACCCAAGAGGGCTGTTGGATATTGCCAAGGAAACTTGGGAAAGTGAGAGTTCTCCCCACAGGAGTGTGATTGAGCATGTCGCCCTGATGCAAGACCGAATTGCACAGGTAATGCCCATCGTGAAGGAACATTTGGCCCAAGCGCAGTTAGCACAGCAGAGAGTGTACAACCGTGGAGCCAAGACCCGTACCTTTTCCCCGGGGGATAGGATACTGGTACTTGTCCCTACGGTTGAAAGTAAATTCCTTGCCAAATGGCAAGGCCCCTACGAGATAATGGAAAAAGTGAGCGAAGTGAATTACAAGGTCAGACAACCAGGAAGGCGAAAGCCCGAACAGATCTATCACGTTAATCTGTTGAAAGCCTGGAGGGATAGAGAGTCCCTAGTCGCAGACACTTGGTCACCAGCTCAAACTGGTTGCGTGATTCCTGAGGTTGGAATAGCAGCCACCTTGTCACAACCCCAACAACAGGAGGTTAAGGAGTTTGTGCTTCGCAACAAGGAGGTATTCTCTGAGCTGCCGGGACAAACATCTGGGGTAGAGCATGACATCATTACCCCGCCCGGTGAAAGGGTGAAGTTAAAACCCTATCGGATCCCAGAGGCCCGACGGGAGGCAATACGGGAGGAAGTACAGAAAATGCTGAACTTAGGGGTGATAGAGGAGTCCCAAAGTGATTGGTCTAGTCCCATCGTGTTGGTGCCTAAACCGGATGGGAGCTGGCGATTTTGTAACGATTTTCGTCAGTTGAACAAAGTTACAAAATTTGACACCTACCCCATGCCACGTATAGATGAGTTGATCGACCGGCTGGGAACAGCCCGATACATGACGACTCTTGACCTCACAAAAGGGTATTGGCAAAATCCCCCTGGCCAAGTCGGCCAAAGAGAAAACCGCATTTGTAACCCCAGACGGGGCGTTCCAATATAAAAGAATGCCGTTCGGGTTACAGAATGCGCCGGCCACATTCCAGCGGAAAATGGACCAGATGCTGAGGCCCCATCGGAAGTATGCTGCGGCTTACCTGGATGACGTAATTGTCCATAGCACAGATTGGGCCTCACATCTGCCAAAAGTGCAAGCAGTCCTGGACTCTGTTCGGGAAGCGGGGTTTACGGCTAACCCCAAGAAGTGTACCATTGGGCAGGAGGAGGCCAAATATCTTGGGTACACCATTGGGAGGGGAGTAATAAAACCCCAACTCAACAAAGTCGAGGCCATCCAGAGTTGGCCACGTCCCAACAGCAAGAAGCAGGTACGAGCCTTTCTGGGAATCGCTGGGTATTATCGGCGATTCATTCCCCACTTTGCTTCTAAGGCTGTGCCCCTAACCAACCTGACGAAGGGGAAAGGGTCGGTCATGATTAAATGGACCCCCGAGGCTGAGGCAGCATTCCAATTCTTGAAACAAGCCTTATGTAGCCAGCCAGTGTTGTACTCACCCGACTTCTCTAAAGACTTTGTCGTACAAAGTGATGCGTCAGATGTGGGGTTAGGAGCAGTATTGTCCCAGGTCTGGAACGGGGAAGAGCACCCAGTCATTTACCTCAGCAGGAAGTTGAAGTCCCATGAGGTAAATTACGCCACCGTTGAAAAGGAGTGTTTAGCGGTGAAGTGGGCTCTAGATTCCCTTCGGTACTACCTGCTAGGTAGGCACTTTGACATGGTTACGGATCACGCTCCGTTAAAGTGGATGGCTCAAAACAAGGAAACAAATAGAAGAGTGAATAGGTGGTTCCTGGCCCTCCAGGAATTCAACTTCACAGTAAAGCATCGCCCTGGCGTTCAAATGGGGAATGTGGATGCTTTGTCTCGAGTACATGAATGCCTGATTGCTGGTGTTCCAACCCCGAGGTTAAAACAAGAGGGGGGGTATGTGACAGCAGGAAGGTAAAGTCACCTGGTTGCATCCAGGGGGGTAGATATATTTCGCCCAGATTCAGGCTTTACGCCGACTTATACAACTAGGTGGAGAGTTGTATAAGCCCAGCTAAGGCTAGTGGGCTCATGGATGACTCATATGTCTAGGGAGAGTGTGGGGCGTCGTGCAGACAGGGAGTTGATGAGACCAGCTGAAGCTTGTCAGCTCATTTAGGCCTCTATAAGAACTCCCAGCTTCATTAGATGTTAGCTCATGCCTGGAACCAGACCTGTGTGGACTGTCTAGGGAGAGTGAACCCCTGTGCGGTGAGACAAAGCCTGTGTGGCTATTTGCTTGGACATTTAAAACCAGGGACTTAGGGACTAGGACAGCACTAGGCTGATCCCAGTTGTTAGTTAGGAAACCTGTATGTTTAGTCAGAGGTCAACTTGACCAGGATTTATTTTGTTTATGTTTCTTTTGCTTTGCTGTGTTTTGTCACTGTAAATAGAAAATAAACCGCACCTTTTTGATTTTGAAAACCACAACCTCCGTTTGCTGGGCCTGTTTTGTGTGGGGAGCCCATCCCGGGGGTCACACACACCCGCTGCCGAGCTAACCCCCTCACAATATATAATAAAAGTAATAATAATAATGATAATAAAGGTAATGAATAGTGATGAAATAATATTGCTCATAATAAAATAATTAAAGAAGTAATGAAATAATATTGCTCATAATAAAATAATTATGAAGTAATTAAGGCATAACGTTTATAATAGCAAAAAATTATTATTGTATGATAAAAGCTTTTTAAGGGAATGTCTATATAGACATTTTAGTGTTAAATTTTTTTAAAAAAAAATTAATATATGACAGGGATATGATGCCTGCCAACAAAATATTTGGGTGCAAGCTCTTAAATGTTACGATAAATACAATCAAAATGATAAAATATAACGAGTATGATATAGGCGCAGTGAATAATCATCAATCACTAGTCATTATAGAGGATTGTCAGCGTAGCTGTATACAAAACAAAAGGAAATAATAAGAATAAAATATATATATATACACATATATATATATATATATATATATGCTCGTGTGCCTATGTGTGCCCACGTGCACACACACGTATAAAGGGACACACATACACATATATGCTAGTGCACGCTAGCGCTCGCCCACACATGCGTGGAGGCTTGCGCTGTGTAACAGAAGAGCTAAAATTAAAAAATGATAATGGTAATAATGGTATTGTATAATTATAATAAATGATAATAAATGAAGGGATTATATATATGTAAATGTGTAAAAAGAAGAAGCCATAAGATTCCTTAATGGAAAAGCACACACATATAGGTGCTGACACTACAATATGTACATGCACACTTGCAACCGTGCATCATAAGGAGAGGGCAAATAAGAAAAGGGGAACATTTTTTAGAGGATCGTGTTAACCTCTAGTTCCTCGTTTAACCCATTCGGCACAAGGGTATCCAGAGTAAAAATCCAATAAGTTTCGCGCTCACACAGTCTGGAAAAACGCTCGGCCTCAGATAGGCCTTTAGGTATGGCTTCTATCACCCAAACCTGTAGGCCCTCCGTGGACTGGCCATGAAATTCCAAGAAGTGCCGTGGTACACTGTGTTCATCACAACCAGTTTCCACAAAGCGACGATGTTTGCCAAAACGCTGTCTTAGTGGGTTAATAGTGCGACCCACATATAGCATTTTGCATGGGCATGTTAGGCAATAAACGACATAATCACTTGAACAGTTGAAAAAATTGTCAAGTTGATAAGTCTTATCCCTATGAGAGAAATTTTTTTGTCCATGTTGGACAAAATTGCAAGTTTTGCACAGGGCTTTATTGCGTTTATACATCCCTTTAAGGGGGGCCGGACAAATAGCACTAATTGGTTTAGTGTGTTTTAACTTGCTAGACGCTATTTTGTTTTTTAGAGTCGGTGCCCTTCTGTAGGTAACTTTAGGTTTATCACAAGCAATTGTAGCTAGGTGGGGGTCTTGCTTCAAGATGTTCCAGTGTTTATGAATGATATGTTCCATTTTTCTATACTGTCCATGGAACCCAGTGACAAATCGAACAACCGGTTTTTCTGGCGATTTTATTCTCTTGGGTTTCTTGCCAGAAAGATAGATGGTATGGGCATGGTCTATAATTTTTTCTGGGTATCCTTTATCCAAAAATTTTTGTTTCAAGTGTGCACTTTGTAGTATGTAGTCACTATCCCTGGTGCAGTTCTGTCTTAATCTACAGTATTGACCCTTAGGTATATTTTTTACCCAGAGGGGATGGTGACAGCTATCGTAATGGAGGTAAGAGTTACCTGCAGTGGGTTTAGTATAATTACGAGTAAAGATCTTATCTAGCTCATGATTGAGTTCTAAATCAAGGAAGGCCAAACTGTCCTTATTCCAGACAGCGGAAAAGGAGAGTCCCATGTCATTGGTATTGCAGTATGTGACAAAGTCATCAACCTGGGAGGAGGAGCCATCCCAGATGATGACAATATCGTCGATATACCTGCCATAGAATACTATGTATCTAGCAAAAGGGTTATTTTTCCATATGAGTAGATTCTCCCACAGTCCCATGGTCAGGTTGGCATAGGAGGGGGCAAAATTAGCCCCCATCGCTGTACCATGGGTCTGTAGGTAGAAATCTCCCTCGAAATGGAAATAATTATGCGTAAGGCAAAACAGAGTAGCGTCCAGAATAAATTCAGCTTGTTTATTGTTGAGCATAGGGTTGGAGGATAGATAATGTTGTACGGCCAAAAGGCCTATATTATGGGGAATGGAGGTATATAGGGAGTTAACATCTAATGACAGCCAAGAATAGCTGTCAAGCCAAGTATATGGAGACAGAAGTTCCATGAGATGTATAGAGTCCCGTATATATGATGGGAGATCCTGAGCGAGCGGTTGTAGAAAAGAATCAATGTATTGTGAGAAGCCATCAGTTACGCTATTCATAGAGGCAACGATCGGCCTACCGGGAGGGTTCTTTAGATCTTTGTGTACTTTAGGTAAATGATAAAAGTACGGCGTACTGTAGTAGTTTTTTCGTAAAAAGGCTGCTTCTTTTTTGTCGATGACTTGATCTACTAGAGCTTTCTTAACCAATGTCTCTGCTTCTATACGAAACAGAGGTAAAGGATCAGATGGAAGTTTTCTATAAGTGTTTTGATCGGACAGCAGCCTCATGGCTTCAGCCACATAATCTGTTCGATCTTGAATAATGATCCCACCCCCCTTATCTGCAGGCTTAATGATAAGATTGGGGTTGTCAAGGAAACATTTAAGTGAAGCTCTCTCACCGGGTTTAAGATTATAATGGCGATGTTTGCCGGCATTTTCTGTAGCTTGGCATAATTTTTGGAGGTCAGCAAACACAACTCTATAGTAAGATTCTAGATAGGGTCCCTTGGATTTGGTAGGGTAAAAAATGGACTTAGGCTGTAAAGGTGTATGTGTAACCGGGGGTGATGTTTGAAAATGTTGAGTGAATAATTCAAGATCAACGTCTAGATCCAGCTCGCCAGGTTCTAGATCATACATGTTAAATTGGCTATCAGGACTATAGGAAGAAACTTCTGTAATTGCCTCAGCAACAGTGACAGGAGAAAATGTGCTGTCAGGATCAGCTAATTTGCCTTTGGTAGATTGTATATTATAAAATCTTTTAAGAGTAAGGTTTCTTATGAATTTGTTAAGATCCTTAAATAATTGGAAGGAATTGGGTTGTATGGTGGGAGAAAAAGTGAGGCCTCTACCCAAAAGGGAGACATCATCAGATGACAATACATGGGAGGAAAGATTGAACAGCTTTATAGTTTCTGTTGTTTTGCATTGATTTTTGGATTTTCTGCGTCCTCCCCTACATCCTCGTCTGTGTGCTTTCTTTTTAATCTGTGTTTTGGGTGTGAGCCCTTTTCTAAAAAAGGCGAGAAGGACAGGGAGGCAGAATAAGTTGGTATGTCATGGATGTTAAAATCACTGAGGAGAAGATCAAAGGTGGTAGATGCTTGGGGAGTGGTAGGGATTAAAGAGTCATCTTGGCTCACAATTTGAGCTGCAATACCAAGACTGGTAATAGAAGATTGTGTTGGTATATCAATGGAATTGGAATCAGAGGTAGTGCCAGAGGGGATATCATCTGTAGATACAAGCGGCATATTACCATCAGGAACTATGCCAGTAGACAATGTGTTTTCATCTAGGACGGAAGCCACATTATCTCTAGGCGAGGGAATTTCCCTAAGTGGTTGGCATTTATTTCCAAATCTTCGTCTAGAATGAATTCGTTGGGGTAGTGGGCTAGCTGTACGTGAATTGTTGGTGTTGACAAAACTAAATTTATCCTTGGGTCTGGATATGACATTAGGAATCACTCTAGCATAGGGTACTATAGACATGAGTGCTGGTATTTTTGTATTACTTTTCCAAGAAAAAATCTTTTTTTGGCGGTAATCATCTAGATCCCTGTGAAATTTGCCTAATTTAGTCTGTATTAGTGAATTCTCTTTAGTTTTGGTGTTCCTTTTAAGTGTGTCCAGCCAAGTCAATGGAATTTTTTGCTGTGAGCCTATAATCTCCAATGAAAGCATTTGTACATGATGCACCAATTCATTATATTTGATGTGCCGCTGACTAATAATGATCTCTATCAATTTATTGGTGCAAAATTCGGCTATCCCTTCCCATTCCTTATTATGGGCAGTATCTAGGAAAGAACAGGTTTTAAGGATTCTTAGGCCTCTAGGAGAAATTTTATGTTCAGCATATTTTTTTAGAAAAAACTCATCCCACCACTGTGTGTTGGTGGAGTGAATTAATCTTTCTAGTTTTTTGAACTTTCCACAAAGAATGTATCGGTCTGAGCGTTTAAGTTTCGCTGAGTTACTAAATAAATCAGGGGGTAAGCTTGAATACAATATATCGAGTACATCATATTTGTGATATTCAATTTCGTTAATCAATTCCATTTTAAAGGAATGATAGGCTGGACTAAGTCGAGCTTAATCAGGAAGGCAAAGAGCTAGAGTGCTATCTCATAAAACAAAAATTATTAGAACCATTAAAATCTACGAGAATTATAAATAAATGATCTATATATGTGCATACGTGCGTGCATATAGAAATGCAAGATCAGAGATGGAAAAAAAGAAAAAGAAAAAAAAAAAAAAAAAAAAAAATTATATAAATTGTTATTAAATGACTGAAGTAGTTGTGTTAACCGTGCCTGCAGTCCCAGCTGCTATACAAGACTTCAGAAAGACAAGAAAAACAATAGCAAATGCAAGCGCTTGGGAAGCCTGCACAGACAAACACGATTAATCCTAAATGTGTAAAGGATATTATACAAAGGTTGAAAATCAAAAAAACAAAAAAAGTATTCCAATCAGATGGACATAAAGTTATTACTGTTACCAAGGGATGGCAGGTAGCATAAGGTTTTGAAAAACTCTATAGTAACAATTGTGGATAGGAAGTCTTTAATAAAAACTCAGTTGCCCAGGGCAGCTCTTCTCCAAGTTGAAGCCGACTCAAGGAAAATGACATGAAAGGAAAAATAGAAAAGCGCCTCTTAGCAAAACAGATTTATTATGTAGCAGACAATTTGTATCAAACACTTACATCATGGTAAATTTCAGGTGTCATCCAGTAGGATTAATGTTTATATTGCGTCCAGGATCTCTGACGCTACTCCACGGATTTCCCAGGTCCCGGTTATGGCGGCCGCAAGTAGCCGGGATACAGGCTGGCTTGTCCGTGATAGGAGACAGCAGCGAAAGATGGCAACGGTCGGTCCGGAGAGGAGCGTCTGACGTCAACTGGATGGTGCAGGGAACCACAACGCGTTTCAGAGCATGCGCAGCTCTCGTACAGGGCATGCGCGCTCCTTTCTCAAGTGTACAAGGAGACAGGAAGGACGGATGTTTTAAAAGTAATTCTGCCCGTCAGCGCAGCAGAATTCAATAATTGCTATGACAAGTGTGTTGCATAAAACAAAACGGGAGTTTTAACCCCACTAACTTGGGATAGCTTAAATAGCAGAAAACTAATAATAGAATGTATAATAATATATTAATATATTAATATATTAAAAAATTAATAAAAAAATATATATATTAATAAAAAATATATATATATATAATAAAAGTAATAATAATAATGATAATAAAGGTAATGAATAGTGATGAAATAATATTGCTCATAATAAAATAATTAAAGAAGTAATGAAATAATATTGCTCATAATAAAATAATTATGAAGTAATTAAGGCATAACGTTTATAATAGCAAAAAATTATTATTGTATGATAAAAGCTTTTTAAGGGAATGTCTATATAGACATTTTAGTGTTAAATTGTCTATATAGACATTCCTGTGATAGGCAGTGAGAAGTGAAATCAAAAATTGACACCCTTAGAAAGCCTGAAGGCGGTGCTTGGTTTTTGGGGTCCCGTACGCGGCTAGGCTCCCAAAAAGTCTCACACATGTGGTATCCCCGTACTCAGGAGAAGCAACAGAATGTATTTTGGGGTGTAATTCCACATATGCCCATGGCATGTTTGAGCAATATATCATTTAGTGACAACTTTGTGCAAAAAAAATAAAAAATAAAAAAAAAAATTATTTTTTCCGCAACTTGTGTCAACATATAAAATATTCCATGGACTCGACATGCCTCTCAGTATATAGCTTGGGGTGTCTACTTTCCAAAATGGGGTCATTTGGGGGGGTTTTGAACTGTTCTGGCATTTTATACACAACATTAGGAAGCTTACATCCACTCTTCTAACCACTTGAAGACAAAGCCCTTTTTGACACTTTTTGTTTACATGAAAACATATTTTTTTTTGCAAGAAAATTATGTTGAACCCCCAAACATTATATATATTTTTAAAGCAAAGGCCCTACAGAATAAAATGGTGGGTGTTGCATTTTTTTTTCTACACAGTATTTGCGCAGCGATTTTTCAAACGCATTTTTTTGGGAAAAAATACACTTTTTTTAATTTTAATGCACTAAAACACACTATATTGCCCAAATATTTGATGAAATAAAAAAGATGATCTTAGGCCGAGTACATAGATACCAAACACGACATGCTTTAAAATTTCGCACAAACGCGCATTGGCGACAAACTACATACATTTTTAAAAGCCTTAAAAAGCATTTACAGGTTACCCCGTTAGATTTAAAGAGGAGGTCTACTGCTAAAATTACTGCCCTCGATCTGACCTTCGCGGTGATACCTCACATGCATGGTGCAATTGCTGTTTACATATGACGCCAGACCGACGCTTGCGTTCGCCATTGGGCAAGAGCAGGGCAGGACAGGGGTGCTTTTTTTTTTTTATTATTAATTTTGCTTTTTTATTTTATTTTTAAACTGTTGCTTCCATATTTATTTATTTTTATCACTTTTATTGTTATCTCAGGGAATGTAAATATCCCCCATGATAGCAATAGGTAATGACAGGTACTCTTTTTTGAAAAAACTGGGGTCTATTGGACCCTAGATCTTTCCTCTGCCCTCAAAGCATCTGACCACACCAAGATCGGTGTGATAAAATGCTTTCCCAATTTCCCAATGGCGCTTTTTATATCCGGGGGGGGGACATTCCCTCCCACTGCTTGTAAAAGCAGTCCAGAGGCTAATTAGCCACTAGGATTGCTTTTACATGAAAGCCGGCCGCTGGCTGAAAAGAATGATACCAAGATGATACCTAAACCCGCAGGCATCATTCTGGTATAAACATTCAAAGTCCAGCAACATACCAGTACGTTGCTGGTCCTTGTTGGACATGTATTGTAATCTTTTTTTTCATGCAGCCTGTTGGCTGAACGAAAAAAAAAGATTGATCGGTGGGTATGCCCACCATTAGAATACCGCCCTTCATCCACCCACTTCTAATGATGGGCATACATGCACCATTTATATATGCCAAAGCATGGGGGCATCTTCTCGCAAAAGTTATGCCGCGTACACATGGTCAGACTTTTCCACGGGCAAGCCTCCGTCGGAATTTCGACCGTATATACGCGGCATTAGGAGCAAAATCGCTCCTCCGCTCCTGCTGCCCCAATGCTTCGGCATATATGCTTTTTTTTTTTAACTGTGGTGGTGAAATCACCTCCTACAGCACTGGAGTCGCAGGGATCAGGCCTGTCTCTGCGAACGCTGCAGTTATGTGTGTTGTGTTTTGCAAGTGACAGTGATCGATCGATACTGCACTTCGGTGGCCTGGGCTGGACGGAGGGGCATAACGCAGGTGCTAGCAGGTATCTGGGCTGATCCCACTAACAGTGCGTTTTTGGGAACCCTAAACTGCTGGGGACGCTAGTATAGATCTGATCAGATCAGATATTGAGCTGATCAGATACTATACCACTAAGGGGGGTGTATGCTTCACGTGTGGGTGTTAGCGCTACTGGCACTAACCTGACGCTGCCTGGGGTGTGACGCAGACCCTCTCTGACGCTAAAACCTAACTGATATCACCCGCCGGGCGATCAGGGGGTTAAACCTTTATTGGGTTATATACGGCGGGTGCCCTGACACTATAAAAAGCAAACTAACTAACCAGCGTCACCCGTAACACTTATATGATGATCACTGGTGAAAGGGTTAACTAGGGGCAATTAGGGGGTTAAAACCTTTATTAGGTAATATATGGGGGTACCTGACGCTATATAAAAACCTGACGGTGAACCTAAAAAAAAATTACTGGCTACCTATCAGCATCACCGACACTAAGACAACGATCATAAAAACGATTGCTTAGCGACAGTGGTGATAGGGGGTGAAAGGGTTACCTGGGGGGCGATCAGGGGGTTAAACCTTTATTAGATAATATATGGGGGTACCTGACGCTATAAAAACCTGCGGCGAACCTAAAAAAAATTACTGGCTACCGATCAGCATCACCGACGCTAAGACATCGATCAGAAAAATGATCGCATAGTGACGGCGGTGCTAGGGGGTGAAAGGGTTACCTGGGGGGTGATCAAGGGGGTTACACCTTTATTAGGTAATATATGGGGGTACCCGACGCTATAAAAACCTGCGGCGAACCTAAAAAAAATTACTGGCTACCGATCAGCATCGCCGACGCTAAGACATCGATCAGAAAAATTATCGCTTAGTGACAGTGGTGATAGGGGGTGAAAGGGTTACCTGGGGGGTGATCAAGGGGGTTAAACCTTTATTAGGTAATATATGGGGGTACCCGACGCTATAAAAACCTGCGGCGAACCTAAAAAAAATTACTGGCTACCGATCAGCATCGCCGACGCTAAGACATCGATCAGAAAAATTATAAATTAGTGACAGTGGTGATAGGGGGTGAAAGGGTTACCTGGGGGGCGATCAAGGGGGTTAAACCTTCATTAGGTAATATATGGGGGTACCCGACGCTATAAAAACCTGCGGCGAACCTAAAAAAAATTACTGGCTACCGATCAGCATCACCGACGCTAAGACATCGATCAGAAAAATGATCGCTTAGTGACGGCGGTGCTAGGGGGTGAAAGGGTTATCTGGGGGGTGATCAGGGGGTTAAACCTTTATTAGGGGGGGGGGGGGGGGTTAGGGGGCTACACTGGACCTAAAACTAAATGTAGTGACACTTTTACAGTCACAAATGTCACTGATTGCAGTGATCACTAAATAAATGGTCACTGCAATCAGTGACACTGTGACTGGGGGCTGGGGGGGGGCTGGGGGTGATCTGGGGTGTCTGGGGGGCCTGGGGGGCGATTTATGTGCCTATGTGTCCTGGTGTCAGTGTAGTGTTGTGTGCACTAACCTGGCATCTTCTCCTGTACGGCGCTCGGTATATGTGAGCGCCCCAGGAGAGATGACATCACTTCCTCCTTCCTGGCAGGCAGGGGAAGCTCTCTCATTTGCCGGGAGCGATCGAGAGGGGGTGGCCGGAATCGAACGGCCGTCCCCTCATGCCGGATCGCTCCCGAAGGTAAAACGACCACCCACTGTAAAGAAGGGGGTTCCGATCGGACCCCCCAACTATACAAAGGCAATCACGTATATGTACGTGATTCTGCCTGTCAGTGCCATTCTGCTGACGTATATTTACAGTGGGCGGTCGTTAAGTGGTCAATTGTATATATCCTTTGTTTGGTCTCAGTTCCCTTGTGTAGCTATGTATCTGGTCACCTTAGACGCCGACCCTGACATAATAGTGACGCCCACTAATGACCAGATCTGCTACACTTGGGAACTGAGAGCCAGTTACTTGAGTTTTTTGCCTTTGTCAGAATGCTTAGAGTAAAGGTTATTTGCAGTGTGCAGCTTGCAGTAGGAGATAAAGATTTGTGTTCACTGTGGCAGGATCTCACTGAGGAGGAGCTGTTGGGAAACATTCTGACTGCACATGCCTTAACTGTCAAAGGGAGATTCACTCTTAAGCCCCGTACACACGGTCGGACTTTTGTCCAACAAACTTTGTTTTAAGCAAGTTGGACCAACAATCCGACCGTGTGTACGCTCCATCGGACAAACTTTTTTTTGTTTGGTTTTGTTTTCATCGGACAAAAGTTGGGTCTGCAAACGGACAAACTTTTGCCCAACAAAAGTCCGATGGAGCAAAGTCCTAGCGTGTGTACAGAAAACCATAGGACTTTTGTCCGATGGACAAAACAACTAATGTTAAAATCAACCAACAATAGCAGAAGTTGACCAAAGGGTGGCGGTAAAGAGCAGAAAAACCATGTGATGTTGCAAAAAGTTTTCGGAAAGTTTGCAGAAAAGTCCTGTGGTGTGTATGCTATGGGTGTGCCCGGCCAACTCCGTTCGGACAAAAATCCACGGAAAAGTCCGATGGATGTCCGACCGTGTGTACGAGGCTTTAGTAATGTGCAACCCTTGATTCAGGTCTGTTCAGAGCTGCTATTTCAGTTTACCTCTCGAGGTCATGATGTTTTCGCCCCCCCCATTTACTATGTACCAGGCTGGATTTTTGGGATGGTTGCTGAAACATTGTGCAGGTTCTTTTTTCCAACAGTATTCAGCCTATTCACAACAGGTGGTGTTGGATTGTATTGCTTCTGTGTACCGTTTAATTGAGCAATGTGAGCAAGGGAGAGACAAACTGACTTTAGTTCAACCTCTGCTACAAGCTTGGTCAGAGATCATATCCCCAGTGCAAGATGAGCCACATACAATCAGATCTGCTGCTAAAGATCAAGAATCTGTTCCTCTGTTACCCTTGGCAACCTCTGCTGCTACTGAGCATTCCTTACCTCCTGTAGATCAGTCAGTACCCTGCCACCAGTAACCACACTTTCTCTGTATGTAATCCATTGGAAACTCCCCCTGCAGTACCGTTGCCCATAGCAACGTCTCACTCCTCTTCCAGTACTTTTGCTACTTTTCCCTCTATTTCCCCCAGTACTGTTACTACCTTTCCATCAGCAGTACACTCTGGTCAGCACAAGGCAACTACCAACAGGACCCCAGTATCTAAGCCAAAAAGGAGGAAACACAAGTTTTCTCCTGCTCTTATAACTCTGCCATTATCTATGTTGCCTGCTGATCCTGTGCCTGATGCAATCCAGTCCTCCTCCATGCAGACTGCTGATGCAATCCAGTCCTCCTCCATGCAGACTGCTGATGCAATCCAGTCCTCCTCCATGTTGCCGACTGCTGCTGATGTGATCCAGTCCTTCTCCATGCAGACTGCTGCTGATGTGATCAAGTCCTTCTCCATGCAGACGACTGCTGCCGATGTGATCCAGTCCTCCTCCATGCAGACTGCTGATGCAATCCAGTCCTCCATGCAGACGACTGCTGCTGATGTGATCCAGTCCTCCTCCATGCAGACGACTGCTGCTGATGTGATCCAGTCCTCCTCCATGCAGACTGCTGCTGCCGATGTGATCCAGTCCGCCTCCATGCAGATGACTGCTGCTGATGTGATCCAGTCCTCTTCCATGCTGACTTCTGCCGGTGCAATCCAGTCCTCCTCCATGTTGCTGCTGCCTGCTGATGATGTCCATTACCTCCTCCATGTTGCCGCTGCCTGCTGATGATGTCCATGCCTCCTCCATGTTGATGCCGCCTGCTGATGGGGTCCATGCCTCCTCTATGCTGATGGGGTCCATGCCTCCTCCATGCTGATGCCGCCTGCTGATGGGGTCCCTGCCTCCTCCATGCTGATGCCGCCTGCTGATGGGGTCCCTGCCTCCTCCATGCTGATGCCGCCTGCTGATGGGGTCCCTGCCTCCTCCATGCTGATGCCGCCTGCTGATGGGGTTCATTCCTCTTCCATGCTGCCGCTTGCCGATGGTGTACATTCCTTCTACATGCTGCCATCTGTTGCCAAGCTTGCCGTGGCAGGTTTCCGGGCTGCCGCTGCCCCGCTGGTCTATGCTGGTTCCCGGGCTGCAGCCCAGCCTGTTGATCTGGTGCCCGCTGTCCAACATGCTGTTTCCGGGGCTGCCACCCCTCTGGACTGTGCTGATACCTGTGCCACTGCCCAGTCTTATGTGCCTCTGCCTGTTGCTCAGCCTGCTGATCCAGTGCCTGCTTCCCAGCCTGCCTCTGGATGTCCTGTGCCCAACAACCTGCCTGCCTCTGAGGGTCTGCTGTCCGATGACAAGTCTACCATTGATCTTAGATCTCTTCTCCTTACCACCCCGCCGGGTTCTATTGACTCTATGCCAGCTGCTCACTTGGATTGTTATGCAAAGGCTGAGTGTCCACCTGCTAATGGGTCATCTGCTGGGCCTGAGATTCATTTGACGGTTGCCTCGATTGAGTCCCTCTGGCAGCGTGTTGCTCCTATGGTGCCAAAGCCTGGTGGTTCGGACATGCCCTTGGTAACTGGTAGCTGCATCTGCCTTCATGGCCCTGGTGGTGGTAAGCTTCTGGGAATTGGCAGAGTACGATCTGTGCCTTGCCTTGATCTGGAAACAATTGCCACAGCTCTGGGTGTACTAGGGGACCCGGGTCGGGTAACCAGTGCCTCAGAGAGACCTAGGTGGTTTTTGAGGTGCAGAGCAAGTCCTGTAAACCAGGCAAGCTACAGAGTTACGATGAGACACTTCGGTGTCTGGGTTTCGGCACTGTCACATAACCCCAGGGCTAAGGCTGCAGATAACCTGTGGAATACCAGCATTGGAGTACCTGCTGTCTTGAGGGACTACCAAATGTACATCTCAGAGGGTCTGACCAGAAGAAAACGCAGCCGGTTTTGGGACCCCGGCGGTGGGGTTCTCAACAAGCCTTTGGACGTTGGCAGTGGGGTACTCGGTCGGCTTGCAGACCCCAGTGGTAGGGCCTTGTGGAGCGTCCGGAGAACGCTCCTTAAGGGGGAGAATCTGTCAGGGTTGAGTTCACCTGCTGGGGCACTGAGGTTCACTTTGCCAATGGCTGTAGTTCCAGTGTCCACCAGCAGGTGTCTCCCAAAAGCCAGCAGGTTCTGATCAGCCACACCTGGCTCCAGCTGCCAGGTGGATACTTAAGGCTGCTCCTCCCTTTCCCCAGTGCGTCACTATCCTGTCTGATTGCCTCCTTGCTACCAGATTGCGCCTGATACCTTTCTGAACCTTCCTGTATCCTGATCCGTCCTGCACCCCTCTGCCTTGTTCTATGCCCTTGTACCCAGTCGTGTCCCCTTCCTTGCATCCCTGTTGCTTTTGTCCCTTAGTTGTAGATATTGTATATAGATAGCAGTTGGGTTTATTAGTTATTCTTGTTTGCTGGAGTGGTTTATGCTTTCACTGGTTGCTGTGTACGTTTATTTTGTGTGTTCACTGTAAATAAATATCACTTTAATTGTATATATCCTTTGTTTGGTCTCAGTTCCCTTGTGTAGCTATGTATCTGGTCACCTTAGACGCTGACCCTGACACACTGGCTTCTAGAAGAGTTTTAATCCCTGGGTGAGGATGGCCCAGAAGGTGGAGAGATAGCCCATAAGTATTTTCGAGCCTGACCATGTGGGAGCATAGTCCAGTGGCCTGGAGGGGACCCCTGTGCTGGGGAGGGTGGCTGGGAAGGAGCCAGAAGGAAGGAGCCAGAAGGAAGGAGCCAGAGAGGAAGAGAGAGAGCAGTTGAGGAAGCCTCACACCCTTTCAGCCTCAGCTAGGCTTAGCTGAGTCCCCTTGGGAAAAAAATGGAAAGATTCCCCAGGGGGTTTTTTAAGCAGCAGATAATTTATAGAAAGTAATTATATAGAAAATCTTTTATTTAAATCAGAAAATAAATAATGAATTAAAATAGACAGTAAATGAATTTTACATGCTCTGGTTTTGCGACACATGCAGCAACATAAAACTTCACTCATGGCAAAAGACACCCTAAGTAAAAACATGGTTTGCCAATTAAATTTACAACATTACTATCCACATGAATACCTCAATGCATTTCAACCATTTTGTTTCCAGTCTTCTTCAGGGGGATTTATATTCTGGGGAAATATATCAAAATATCTAATTTAAGACATCTGACAGTATACGAAACATTGGTAAAACATTTTGATTTGTGCAATATTATATATCTCCATATACATAGAGGTATATTTACCATTGGGTAGATGAAAGAGTGGGGATGTATAGCACAAACCAGATTGCTAAAAAAAAAATTGTTTAGTGAAGCTGAGTCCCCCTGGAAGCCATTAGTACCTGTCCAGCAGGAGGCCTGTTAAGCAGCACCACATGAGCTACAAGATCTTTACAAGGGATTAGCTTCAATTCTACATGCCAGAGTCTATAAGAGGAGAAGCAGCCAGGTGCAATACCCAGCTAGCTATCTACAATGGACAGCTTAGAGCCATCAAAGCTCTTACAGCTACCATGCACGTACCTCTTGATTGGGTATCCTAAAGAGAATCCAAATGCCTTAGCATTATTCTACAGAGATAGAGTACCTGCAGACAGAAGTTGGAAATGTGCTTTACATGTTGATAAGTTGTCGTATGGGAAAACAGCCTTGTGATCTTTTTCAGCAGCCAGAGACAGTTATCCTAGCCCTCAAATTCCATTTAACTACAGTTATGCGCATCCCATATGTTCCCATCCAAGTTTATTCCCCAATAAACTCAAAATAAAACACCCTGGGCTGGTTTTTGACTATCAAGTTGATGTCAAAAAATTCCTGTTGCCTGAATATTGTCAGGCAGTGCTACATAATTGCCATATTAGAATGAATGTCACACAATTTCCTTAGCTGTCAGCACCCCCGCTACCACTCAATGTGGTCTAAGTATGTAAAGACATAGCCACTCTTCTCACTCTTTTCCATGCAATGCTTTCCCGGCAGACTAGATCGATTCTGATTGGTCAGCACCATTACAGCGAATTGATCTGGTCCATCCCAAAAGCGCTGCATGAAGAAGAGGGAGAAGAGAAGGGATTTCCAATCCTTAGACCGCTGGAACAGCTGCAGGAGAGCTGACAGCTAAGGAACACTGGAGGTAAGTACAGCGGGGACATGGGGGCTGGGGAAGGTGTACGTAGTTAGTCTATGCCATGTTTACATTTTTTTCTGTTGAGGTGAACCAACCCTTTAACCTCACTGGCGGTATGATTCTGTCAGATTTTAGGTGCTAAAGGGGTACTATTATTTTGCATGGAAATTTGGCGTTTTATATTGTAGGCCTGCAATTCTTAGGAATAACTCACTTAAATCTGTCCAAACAAGAGTCTAGTAGACATCCCGGGTATTATAAAGTTTGAAACACAAAATCATAATATATAATATAATAAATAACTAACTATAAATAATTATAACAAATAATAATATAACAATAATAAAAATTATTCAATAATGTAATTAAATTAAAAACACAGAAATTTGCTCAGTTGCAGAATTGCCGCTGTCATTAGATTTAGTGTTTTGATGATGAATTTCCCCACAAATCGCTATCGCTCAATTCTGCAAGTGATTCTAATTTATTATCGCTGTTTTCTAGATGGTCTAAAACCACTTTTGACATAAAGGGACACTTTTTGCTTGCTATGGACAATCTCCAAATTTCAGGCAGAAAAAAATGTATTTATAATATAAAAGTGCATGCAGAGCACTGGACAGACCACTAGGGACAAAGGGGATGTGTAATTTTTTTTATACAGTACTATAATCTGTAAGATTACAGTATACTGTATGTGTATTGTGTTTTTACTTTTTTGAATTTGGCGCCGATCTCCGCCCCCGTGCGCCGCAACGTCGCAGGGAACCGAGCTTGGCGGCACTCGGGCACTGTGTGAATCGAGCAAGGAGACAGCTCGCACACACAGCGGGGAGACATCGCAGGATCCAGGGGACAAGGTAAGTAACTTTGCCTGGATACTGCGATGCAGGCCGAGTCTGGCTCGGGGTTACCGCTAATGGTACTGAAATCTTACCCTGAGACAGACTCGGGAATACCGCCAGGGAGGTTAACCTCCATAACACCACGCATTTACTTCCTAGGTATCTCTTACCTTGACTATTGCAACTGTGTGCTCTTTGGCTTACCTCTACACAGGCTATCCCCCCCTTCAGTCTATCATGAATCAGTGGTCGTTGTCCCTCTCTGCCAATCCTTCAACTGGCTTCCACTAGCCCAAAATATAAATTTCTAAATACTAACAACATAGAAGTCCACCATTTACATCACCATGCTCATCTCAAAAATATCACCCAAACCATTGACTTTGTTCCCTCAAATACCTCCTGCTCTGTAGCTCCCTCATCCCCTCCTCCCATGATTGCCTCAAGGACTCTAGAGCCTCTCCCATCCTCCAGAACTACTTACCCCAACCTATCCAGCTCTCTCCTACTCTGTCTGCCTTTGGGCAATCCCTGAAAACTCATCTTTTCAGGGAAGCCTATCCTGCCTCACCCTAAAAATGTACTTTTCTCTATCAACTCATTCTTCACAGTTATTACTCTTGGTACCACTAGCCTCTCCCTCAAGATTTTAACCACTTGCCGCCCGCCCTATAGCGGATTGACGTCGGCAAAGTGGTTGCAAAATCCTGACAGGACGTCATATGACGTCCTCAGGATTTTGAGCCGCTGCGCGTCCCCGGGGGCGCGCATCGCGGCGATCGTTGCTGCGGGGTGTCAGTCTGACACCCCGCAACACCGATCTAGGTAAAGAGTCTCCGACGGAGACTCTTTACCACGTGATCAGCCGTGTCCAATCACGGCTGATCACAGTGTAAACAGGAAAAGCTGGTCATCGGCTTTTCCTCACTCGCGTCTGTCAGACGCGAATAGAGGAGAGCCGATCGGCTGCTCCTCTAACAGGGGGGGTTTGTGCTGATCGATTATCAGCACAGCCCCCCCGAGGATGCCCACTGGACCACCAGGGATGCCACTAGACCACCAGGGATGCCACTAGACCACCAGGGAACCACACCATAAATATATATAAGGTATGCCACCCTAGACCACCAGGGATAATGGATGCCAATCAGTGCCACAATGGATGCCAATCAGTGCCCACAATGGGCACCACTGATTGGCAGGCATTATTGTTTGGCACTGATTGGCATCCATTAGTACAGTACAGTGCCACCTATCAGTGCCCACCCATGCCACCTATCAGTGCCCACCTGTGCCGCCTATCAGTGCCCATCCATGCTGCCCAGCTGTGCCGCCTATCTGTGCCCACCCATGCCGCCGATCGTTGCCCACCCGTGCCGCCGATCGTTGCCCATCCGTGCCGCCGATCGTTGCCCATCCGTGCCGCCGATCGTTGCCCATCCGTGCCACCTCATCGGTGCCCATCCGTGCCGCCTTATCCGTGCCCATCAGTGCAGCCCCATCAGTGCCCATCAGTGAAGGAGAAAACTAACTTATTTACAAAGTTTTGTAACTGAAACCAAAAAAAAAACTTTTTTTTTCAAAATTTTCGGTCTTTTTTTTATTTTTTAGCAGAAAATAAAAATCGCAGAGGTGATCAAATACCACCAAAAGAAAGCTCTATTTGTGGGAACAAAATGATAAAAATTTAGTTTGTGTACAGTGTACCATGACCGCGCAATTGTCATTCAAAGTGCAACAGCGCAGAAAGCTGAAAATTGGTCTGGGCAGGAAGGTGTTTAAGTGCCCAGTATGGAAGTGGTTAAAGCTGTATTGAACCCAGAACCAAAACTGTAATATATTTCAGATTACCAATCATAGGATGTGTTGACTGCCTTTTGGGCCTTTTCCTTCTATTTTATGTTGGTGATCTGGCCATGAACACACCTCCTGTATTGGATATTTTTAGATTTTATGGTTTGCACCAACCACTTTCCTTTTGGCTGAACACAGCTTTTTTTAAATGTATGTAACATTTTCTATGCCATTCCCAACTGTTGTATCTGTAGCCTTGTTGTTTCTAATAAATAAAAAAATTGAAAATATACTGTAAATCAAATGTACGTGCTCATCAGTATAAATAAAATAGTACTAGGAAATAACTGAAAATAGTAAACTAATGTCAGCGCTCAACAGTGATGGAATCTACAAGTCTATGTCTGCCAAAATTCTAATTATTGGCACAGGATCTCCTTCTTCAACATAATGTGGCAGAAAAAACATTTACGGTACTTCCGTAGTGCCATCAGATCAGTGTAAGACATGAACAGTGCGCCTGATTGCCACCACACCAGACCCAGTGTGTCAGACCAGTGTGAGCCATCAACAGTGTTTCTGAAAGCTGCCACACCAACAACAATGTTACCAGACCAGTGCAACCAGTAACAATGTTCCTGACCTCTGGCTTCCCCAGTCCCAGTTTCACCAAAGCAAATGCAGCCAGCAACAATGTCCCTGATTACAACCACATCAGTACAGTGTCACCAGAGCCAATGCAGCCAGCAAAAATGTTTCTGATCACCGCCACTGTTTCGTCACATTCGGCTACCCATCACATTTGGCTACGGAAGTGACGTTCCGCTGAGAAATTTCACACTGCGAATGCGTAACTTGCCGATATGCGTTCCAAAAGTTTTGCGACAATACGGAGCAGTGAAACCGTCAGATAATGTCACAGAAGTGACGTTACAGACAATACAAACACTGCGCCATGCGTTCCAAGACTAATACTTCCCTAAGAAATCTTGCACGGTACAGACTGGGCATGTGTAATGTAATGTGTAATGTAATGATTAATGTGTTTAACGTCACTTCCGTCACACTATCTGATGGTTTTAGTGTGCTGTTTTGCCGTAAAAGTGTTGGAACGCATTTGGCGACGTCACGCATGCGCACTCCAGCGGGTAGACAAATGTGATGGGTCGCCATATGTGACGAAACACCACACCAGTGCAGTGTTGCTTCTGTCTGCCTCCTGTACCAACCCTAGCCTGTTTATTGACCACATTCCTTTGCCTGTTTGCTGACCATGTTACATAGTTACATAGTAGGTGAGGTTGAAAAAAGTCCATCTAGTCCAACCTATGTGTGTGATTATATGTCGGTAATAGTATTACATTGTATATCCCTATATGGTGTGGTCGTTCAGGTGCTTATCTAATAGTTTCTTGAAACTATCGACAGCCCCCACTGAGACCACCGCCTGTGGAAGGGAATTCCACATCCTTGCCGCTCTTACAGTAAAGAATCCTCTACGTAGTTTAAGGTTAAACCTCTTTTCTTCTAATTTTAATGAGTGGCCACGTGTCTTGTTTAACTCACTTAATGGTAATTAATGTCTCTGCCTGCCGCCTGAACGGACCCATCTGCACGTCCCACTGGCTCTGCAAGACACCAGCGGCAGCCATCTCCTGCCGACAGCTGCACTCCTACAACCACAGAAACACTTTTGTTCTTCATTTCTTCAGCCTCTGGTACTTCCTTGCCAGTGAACATGGAATTCCTGGAGGGCACAAACCAGTAAGCCAGGCTTGCTTGGCTTTTAGGAACGGGGACTGCTATAGGTAATGCTCCATTAAGTTATATTTCCTGACTTTCCTGACTGATTTTTGTGATACACAAAATGAAATGTCCGTACGTAATCAGTCCAAACATTGAAAAAGTCTCACATTTGTGGTATCCCCATACTTTAAAGGAGTAACAGAATGTGTTTTGTGATGAAATTCTAAGTATGCCAGTAGGCAGGCGCAGTATGTTTTTTCCACCGCAATTCAAAAGGAACACGGTTCCTATATGATTTCCCGAGTCACTGGGGCAGCGATCCGGTTGGATGCTGGCCATCCATGTGACTATGGAGGCCATCTTAGGTGTGTCAGGGTCTATTTAAGACCCTTGCTCTTGGGTTTAGCATGCATTCGTGTGTCGGTAGTGAACTGGAGGGACAGGTCACCCATCTGTCAGGGACAGTATTAGTGGTAGGGAAAAGTTCCAGTCGAGTAGAAAAGCTTAGGGCTCCGCACTGTCCATGGACACCTTCCCATTTGGGCTAGGACTGGCCAGGCCGCGTTTTGCCCCTCCAGACAGACGCTGTCAGTCAGGCTGAAACCTACTCCTCTACATGCTGTTGGCATCCATGAGTGTTCTAGGTTGGGCCTCCTTCCACCAGGATTGTTTTACCTTTGCTTCAATACAAGTTCCATTATTTGCACCCGGACTGTGTGTTTGTTATTTCCCCCGCACCATGCTACGCCCATGCTGTGTGTGAAAAATATCTCATTGAATTGACAATTTTGTGTAAAAAAAATCTTTAATTTTCTTTCTGCATTTTCCAAAAACTTGTGGCAAAAAAAGACTTCCT
Organism: Rana muscosa; assembly: GCA_029206835.1. Lineage (NCBI taxonomy): Eukaryota > Metazoa > Chordata > Amphibia > Anura > Ranidae > Rana > Rana muscosa. Next base: position 103,886,461 of record CM055125.1, read on the forward strand.
GTGCCTCCTAAAAAACTGTTTGGGGTGTTTACTGTCCAAAATGTGGTCATTTTGTTGGCGTGTCTATTGTCATGGTGCTCCAGGGTCTCCAAAAATGTGAAAGTTAGTAAGGAAATGAAATGCCTAATTTATTCTCCTAGAAAGCTTAACGGTACTCCTTGGATTTTGGGCCTCTCTATGTGGCTAGGCTGTGAAAAAGTCTCACTCATGTGGTATCCCCATACTCAGAAGGACAAGCAGAACGTGTTTTGAGTGTAATTTTAAGTATGGCTATGTTGTGTGTTGGGAATATTTTAATAATTGACAACTTTGTGTAAAAAAAAAAAAACAAGAATTTTCCAAAAACTTGTGGCAAATTTTTTTTTTTTTTTCAAAAGACTCACTTTGGCTTTCAGAGAATACCTTCGGGTGTTTACTTTTCAAAATTTGGTATTTTTGTGGGTGTTTCTCCTGCTCTGGCACTTCAGGGACTCAAGAAATATGATAGGTATTCAGGAAATAAGATGTGTAATATATGATCCTTGAAAGCCCAAAGGTCCTTCTTTTGGGCCTCTCTTTGTGGCTAGGATGTGAAAATCTTTTAAATTTGGTATTCCCCATACTTGGGAGGAGTGGCAGAATGTGTTTTGGGATGGAACTGTAAGTATGCCTATCCTATTTGTTAGAAATAACTTGTTAAAATTACAACTTTGTGAAAAAAAACTTCAAAAAAACCTCACCATGCCTCTTATTAAATTCCTTGGACTGTCTACTTTCCAAAAAGGGGCCATTTGGGGGATAATTGTACTGTTCTGGCATGATAGGGCCTCAAGAAATGAGAGAGGCAGTCAGTACATCAGGACTGATCGATTTTCACGTATACCATAGTTGATAGATAGACTATAAATTTCACACAGACTAAATAATGTACAGCTATTTTTTTTTAGCAGAATACATTTCTAGCAGAATAAATTTTGGCATAAATTTAAAAGATTGCTTATTTACAAAGTTTTATAACAGAAATTGAGGAAAAAATTTTTTTTTCAAAATGTGGACTTTTTTCCTTTTTAAATAGTAAGAAAAACAGCTGTGATTTAATACCACCAAAAGAAAGCTCTATCTCTCTCAAAAAAAATAAAATATAAAATTAATTTTAGTAATTGTCAATCAAAGTGCGACAGCACAGAAAAACTGAAAAATGGCTTGGGCAGGAAGGTAGAATTTTTTAGGCCAGAATGACGTGTAACTGGTGCTGTAACCTCCTAGTAGTGATGAGCCGAACACCCCCGGGTTCGGTTCGCACCAGAACCCGCGAACGGACCGAAAGTTCGAACGAACATTAGAACCCTATTAAATACAATGGATGCGAACGTTCGAATTCTAAAGTGCTAATTATAACAACTATTATGCATGTTATTGTCATAAATAGGGTTTGGGAACCCGGGTTCTGCACCAGGGGACATGTATCAATGCAAAAAGAAGTTTTAAAAACGGTCGTTTTTCGGGAGCAGTCATTTTAATGATGCATAAAGTGAAAAAAAAAAAGTCAAATATTCCTTTAAATATCGTACCTGGGGGGTGTCTAAAGTATGCCTGTGAAGTGCCACGTGTTTCCCGTGTTTAGAACTGTCCCTGCACAAAATGACACTTCTAAAGGAAAAAAAAGCCATTTAAAACTGCTTGCGGCTTTAATGTAATGTCTGGTCCCGGTAATATGGATGAAATTCTTTAAGAAAAATGGCATAGCTACCCCATGACCCCCCCCCCCCCCCTACCCCAGCCCATTACCAGCCCCTTTGGGTCTTGTATGGATATTAAGGGGAACCCCGCACATAAAATAAAAAAGGCCCTATATACTCTGAACAGCCGTATACAGGCGGTGCATACAAGACAGGGACTGTAGGTTTGTTCTTATGTAGAATCTGTTTGCAATTTTGAACAGGTACATTGTTGAAGTGTAGCTCCAGCCCAAAAATCTATTTTTAAACTTTTTGGGAAACATAGGTAAGGGTTATCACCCCTGTAACATTTGTTTTGCTGTCTGTGCCCCTGTTCAGAACATTTCACCTCACTTTCCGTCCCAATGACAACTGTTTTTGAAATGTGGTGTTTTTCTTGAAACAAGGATTGCTGATAAAGCATCAGTACAGATGAGACCCCTTTCTCCCATATTTATTCTTACAGGAGAGAATTTTCCTTTCTAGGGGTAGATTTCCTCTCACTTCCTGTTGTCTTCTTTCGTTTGCAAGTAGGAGTCGTTTGTAAGTTGGATGTTTGAAAGTAGGGACCTGCCGTATATACTCTGCAGAAATAGGCCCCTTAGTTGTTGGTGTTGGCACAACACTGTAAGCACTCAGTTACTCTTGGTTGGTGCTGGAACGCCCTGCTGTCAACTATTATATCAGGAATTTTAATTACATATAATTGTTGAACAGTGGTAGTAAAAATTGGGGCTTTGATGGTGGTGCTGGTGCCACAACACTGTAAGCCCTGACAGTTACTCTTGGTGGGTGCAGCAATGGGCCCTGCTGTGAATTATTAGATCAAGAATTGTAATTACATGCCCCTTTTGAACAGGGGCTGAAAAATTGGGCCTTTCGTGGTGGTGGTGGTGGTGGCGTTGCCACAAGACTGTAAGCCCTCAGAGTTACTCTTGGTGGGTGCAGCAATGGACCCTGCTGTGAATTATTAGATCAAGAATTGTAATTGCATGCCCCTGTTGAACAGGGGCTGAAAAATTGGGCCTTAGGCACTGGTGGCACAACACTACAACCCCTCACAGATACTGTACTTGGAGCACAGCAATGAGCCCTGTTGCAAAGTATTGCTTCAAAAATTGTAATGACACGCCCCTGTTAAACAGGGGCTGAAAAATTGGGCCTTAGGCACTGGTGCCACAACACTCCAACCCCTCACAGATACTGTACTTGGAGCACAGCAATGAGCCCTATGACAAATTATTGCTAAAAAAATTGTAATTACACGCCCCTGTAAAACAGGGGCTGAAAAATTGGGCCTTAGCCACTGGTGGCGGCACCCATAAACAAAAATGATCTTCCAAGCTATCATCATCAATCGTATCATTGAGGACTCGGAGGAGGAGGATAGCCAGTCAACATAACAGCACAGGCACTCAGCATCAGCATCAGTCTTGAAGGGATGTGACATGTTAAAATCAATTAGTCTGTTATATCAGCATCAGGTGTGTGGTAGCTAGTGGTGATCCAAGACTGGTTCATCTTGATGAAAGTCAGTCGATCAACCGAGTCGGTGGACAGGCGCACCCTGTGATCCGTGACAAATCCTCCAGCAGCACTGAATGTGCGTTCCGAAAGAACGCTGGATGCAGGACAGGCCAGTAGCTCAATTGCATACTGTGCAAGCTCTGGCCAGTGATCCATCCTCAAGACCCAGTAAGCCAGAGGATTTTCGGTGGGGAAGGTGTCCAAGTCTGACCTTGCCCCTAGATATTCCTGCACCATGTTTATCAGACGCTGGCGATGGTTGCTGGAACCGATCATACTTTGGGGCTGCGGACTAAAGAATTGTCTGAACGCATCGGTCAGACGGCCACCTTCCCCACCGCTCCTTCTTTGACTGGCCGAAGCCTCAGCAACTCGTTGTCCAGGACCAGGAGTTTGTAACCTCCCAGTCTCTGGGAACGCGTTGCACAGACCTTTCTGCAAGGCCTCCCGGAGTTGTCTCATCCTCTGCTCCCTCTGCGACGGTAACATAAGGTCCGCAACCTTACCCTTGTACCGTGGATCAAGGAGAGTGGCCAGCCAGTAATGGTCCCTCTCCTTGATCCGAAGAATACGAGGATCCTTCCGCAGACTTTGCAGGATCAGGGAGGCCATGCAGCGTAGGTTTGCTGAGGCATTTGGTCCGGAGTCCTCTGGGTCACTAAGGACGACATGATCCGCAGCCACCTCCTCCCAGCCACGTACAAGTCCACTGGTTTCTTGGGACTGTAAATCATCCCTAAAAGACTGCTGCTGATGATGCTGAGTGCCAGCCTCCACCTCCATGCTGACACAATCCTCCTCCTCCTCCTCCTCCTCCTCCTCCTCCTCTTCCTGTGCGATGGGTGGGACAGAAGGAACACTGTCTGGGTAAAGGGGGCCTTGAGAGGCAAGGAAGTCCTCCTCTTCCTGCCTCTGTTCTGCCTCAAGTGCCCTGTCCATTATTCCACGCAGCGTGTGCTCCAACAGGTGGACAAGAGGTACAGTGTCACTGATGCATGCACTGTCACTGCTCACCATCCTCGTGGCCTCCTCAAATGGTGCCAGGACAGTGCATGCATCCCTGATCATGCCCCACTGGCGTGGAGAAAAAAAACCAAGCTCCCCTGACCCTGTCCTGGTGCCGTAGTCGCACAGGTACTCATTGATGGCCCTCTGCTGCGTGTGCAGCCGCTGCAGCATGGCCAACGTTGAGTTCCACCTGGTGGGCATGTCACATATAAGGCGGTTCTTGGGCAGGTTCAACTCCTTTTGCAGCTCAGCCAGGCGAGCACTGGCATTATAAGATCTGCGGAAATGCACACAGACTTTCCTGGCCTGCCTCAGGACATCCTGTAAGCCCGGGTACCTGCCCAAGAACCGCTGCACCACCAGGTTAAGGACGTGAGCCACACAGGGCACATGGGTCAGTTGTCCCTGTCGGAGGGCGGAGAGGAGGTTGGTGCCATTGTCGCAAACCACCATTCCTGGCTTAAGCTGGCGTGGCGTCAACCACCTCTCGGCCTGGCCCTGCAGAGCAGACAGGACCTCTGCCCCAGTGTGGCTTCTGTCCCCCAAACACACCAGCGCAAGCACGGCATGGCATCTTTTTGCCTGCGTACTTGCGTAGCCCCGTGAACGGCTACGGAGCACCGCTGGTTCATAGGACAAACCACAGGAAGAGGCCATGGAGGAAGAAGAAGAGGAGGGGGTGGAGGAGAGAGGTGTGTCACAACCAGTAGTAGCATTTTGGAGGCGTGGCGGTGGGACAACCTCCAACACTACTGCACCTTGTCCTGCATCCTTCCCAGCTGCCAAAAGAGTGACCCAATGGGCCGTGAAAGAAAGGTAACGTCCCTGTCCATGCCTGCTGGACCATGAGTCAGCGGTAATATGCACCTTACCGCTGACCGCCCTGTCCAGCGAGGCCAAGACATTGCCTTCCACATGCCGGTAGAGAGCCGGAATAGCCTTCCGTGAGAAAAAGTGGCGTTTGGGAACCTGCCACTGAGGAACCGCACATTGCACAAACTCACGGAAGGGGGCCGAGTCTACCAACTGAAAAGGCAGCAGTTGAAGCGCTAGCAATTTAGCCAAGCTAGCATTCAACCGCTGGGCATGTGGATGGCTGGGAGTGAACTTCTTTCGACGGTCCAGCAGCTGGGGCAGGGAAATTTGCCTGCTAGAATCGGACGTCGGTGTACTGCTAGCAGAGTGGCCGCAAGTACTTGGCTGTGACACACCTAATTCTACACCTTCATTCCTCTCAGTGCATGTTTCAGAGAGGACTGAAGTTATAGTGGGGTTGGAGATCCCAGCTGATGCGGTGCAAGGAGAGGTCCGCTTTGTTCTTTGGTGTGGGTCTTTGAGGTAGGCTTGCCAACGAGCTGCATGGCAGGTCAACATATGTCTGGTCAGGCATGTGGTACCCAAGCGGCTGATGTTTTGGCCACGCGATATACGCTTGAGACATATGTTGCAAACAGCAGCTGTGCGATCTGATGCACTAGCCTCAAAAAAGGCCCACACCAAAGAACTTTTTGAATGACGGGCAGAGGCAGCGCCCTGCACAGGCGGAGCTCTGCGGTGTGATTCCGTCGGTGTACTGCCCTTACGCTGGCCACCAAAGGGCATCCTGCCTCGTTGGAGATGTGCCTCCTCCTCATCCTCCTCCTCCTCCTCTCTCCTATTAGGCACCCACGTGGAGTCAGTGACCTCATCATCACCTCCCTCCTCATCACTGGAGCCAATCTGGCAGTATGCTGCAGCTGCTGGAACATGACTGCCAGATTGGTGTCCTTCTTGAGCATCCCCTCTGTCTGCTCTCACGCTACTGCCTTCCTCTAGCTGGGTTTCATCATCAGACCCTTCGAAACGCTGGGCATCCTCCTGGAGCATGTACCCAACACTGTGCTGAAACAGTTCGGGGGACTCCTCAGGAGGAGGACATGGTGGGTCTAGGGAAGGAGTGACTGATGATGAGTCTGACATTGATACCAGGGAAGAGGACGCTTTGGCAGCTGCTTTTCCAGTACCCTGAGCCTGGGTGAGAGAGGATGAGGAGGAGGAGGAGGGCTTGGTCATCCACTCTACCAAGTCTTCGGCATGATGTGGCTCAACATGTCCAGCTGCCGAAAAGAAGGACAAGCGTGTCCCATGGCCATGTGCTGATGACAATGCACCGCGTCCACGACCAGCACTGTTGCCCCCAGACACAGAGCCTGCTTGCCCTCTTTTATTGCCTCCTGACTGTCTGCCTCTCCTTGTTTGCCTTCCAGACATTCTAATAGATGGCCTGCAGGGAGATGGGAAAAAAGCAATAAGGGCTACCTTCAGGTGTCCTTCTCTGTCCCTTGAAACAAGGACTTTGACAGTGAAAGAAACTGACACACTCTCCCTACCTACAGTTTTCTGTCCCTAGAAAAAATGTTTTTTTTAAGCACAATTTAGCACAAGGAGAATTACCTCACTGTCCTTCCAGGTCCCTGGAAACAAGGACTTTGACAGTGAAAGAAACTGACACACTCTCCCTACCTACAGTTTTCTGTCCCTAGAAAAAATGTTTTTTTTAAGCACAATATAGCACAAGGAGAATTCACTCACTGTCCTTCCAGGTCCCTGGAAACAAGGACTTTGACAGTGAAAGAAACTGACACACTCTCCCTACCTACAGTTTTCTGTCCCTAGAAAAAAAGTTTTTTTTAAGCACAATTTAGCACAAGGAGAATTACCTCACTGTCCTTCCAGGTCCCTGGAAACAAGGACTTTGACAGTGAAAGAAACTGACACACTCTCCCTACCTACAGTTTTCTGTCCCTAGAAAAAATGTTTTTTTTTAAGCACAATTTAGCACAAGGAGAATTCACTCACTGTCCTTCCAGGTCCCTGGAAACAAGGACTTTGACAGTGAAAGAAACTGACACACTCTCCCTACCTACAGTTTTCTGTCCCTAGAAAAAATGTTTTTTTTAAGCACAATTTAGCACAAGGAGAATTCACTCACTGTCCTTCCAGGTCCCTGGAAACAAGGACTTTGACAGTGAAAGAAACTGACACACTCTCCCTACCTACAGTTTTCTGTCCCTAGAAAAAATGTTTTTTTTAAGCACAATTTAGCACAAGGAGAATTACCTCACTGTCCTTCCAGGTCCCTGGAAACAAGGACTTTGACAGTGAAAGAAACTGACACACTCTCCCTACCTACAGTTTTCTGTCCCTAGAAAAAATGTTTTTTTTAAGCACAATTTAGCACAAGGAGAATTCACTCACTGTCCTTCCAGGTCCCTGGAAACAAGGACTTTGACAGTGAAAGAAACTGACACACTCTCCCTACCTACAGTTTTCTGTCCCTAGAAAAAATGTTTTTTTTAAGCACAATTTAGCACAAGGAGAATTACCTCACTGTCCTTCCAGGTCCCTGGAAACAAGGACTTTGACAGTGAAAGAAACTGACACACTCTCCCTACCTACAGTTTTCTGTCCCTAGAAAAAATGTTTTTTTTAAGCACAATTTAGCACAAGGAGAATTCACTCACTGTCCTTCCAGGTCCCTGGAAACAAGGACTTTGACAGTGAAAGAAACTGACACACTCTCCCTACCTACAGTTTTCTGTCCCTAGAAAAAATGTTTTTTTTAAGCACAATTTAGCACAAGGAGAATTCACTCACTGTCCTTCCAGGTCCCTGGAAACAAGGACTTTGACAGTGAAAGAAACTGACACACTCTCCCTACCTACAGTTTTCTGTCCCTAGAAAAAATGTTTTTTTTAAGCACAATTTAGCACAAGGAGAATTACCTCACTGTCCTTCCAGGTCCCTGGAAACAAGGACTTTGACAGTGAAAGAAACTGACACACTCTCCCTACCTACAGTTTTCTGTCCCTAGAAAAAATGTTTTTTTTAAGCACAATTTAGCACAAGGAGAATTACCTCACTGTCCTTCCAGGTCCCTGGAAACAAGGACTTTGACAGTGAAAGAAACTGACACACTCTCCCTACCTACAGTTTTCTGTCCCTAGAAAAAATGTTTTTTTTAAGCACAATTTAGCACAAGGAGAATTACCTCACTGTCCTTCCAGGTCCCTGGAAACAAGGACTTTGACAGTGAAAGAAACTGACACACTCTCCCTACCTACAGTTTTCTGTCCCTAGAAAAAATGTTTTTTTTAAGCACAATATAGCACAAGGAGAATTCACTCACTGTCCTTCCAGGTCCCTGGAAACAAGGACTTTGACAGTGAAAGAAACTGACACACTCTCCCTACCTACAGTTTTCTGTCCCTAGAAAAAATGTTTTTTTTAAGCACAATTTAGCACAAGGAGAATTACCTCACTGTCCTTCCAGGTCCCTGGAAACAAGGACTTTGACAGTGAAAGAAACTGACACACTCTCCCTACCTACAGTTTTCTGTCCCTAGAAAAAATGTATTTTTTAAGCACAATTTAGCACAAGGAGAATTACCTCACTGCCCTTCCAGGTCCCTGGAAACAAGGACTTTGACAGTGAAAGAAACTGACACACTCTCCCTACCTACAGTTTTCTGTCCCTAGAAAAAATGTTTTTTTTAAGCACAATTTAGCACAAGGAGAATTCACTCACTGTCCTTCCAGGTCCCTGGAAACAAGGACTTTGACAGTGAAAGAAACTGACACACTCTCCCTACCTACAGTTTTCTGTCCCTAGAAAAAATGTTTTTTTTAAGCACAATTTAGCACAAGGAGAATTACCTCACTGTCCTTCCAGGTCCCTGGAAACAAGGACTTTGACAGTGAAAGAAACTGACACACTCTCCCTACCTACAGTTTTCTGTCCCTAGAAAAAATGTTTTTTTTAAGCACAATTTAGCACAAGGAGAATTCACTCACTGTCCTTCCAGGTCCCTGGAAACAAGGACTTTGACAGTGAAAGAAACTGACACACTCTCCCTACCTACAGTTTTCTGTCCCTAGAAAAAATGTTTTTTTTAAGCACAATTTAGCACAAGGAGAATTACCTCACTGTCCTTCCAGGTCCCTGGAAACAAGGACTTTGACAGTGAAAGAAACTGACACACTCTCCCTACCTACAGTTTTCTGTCCCTAGAAAAAATGTTTTTTTTAAGCACAATTTAGCACAAGGAGAATTCACTCACTGTCCTTCCAGGTCCCTGGAAACAAGGACTTTGACAGTGAAAGAAACTGACACACTCTCCCTACCTACAGTTTTCTGTCCCTAGAAAAAATGTTTTTTTTAAGCACAATATAGCACAAGCACAAAACACACTGACACTCTCCCTACCTATCCTTCTCTTTCCCTAAACTAAAGGAATCCAGGTTAAGCAAGAAAGAAATAAAAGTCACTGTCCCTGCCTATGCTGCTCTATCCCTGCTCCGGAACACACTACACTAGGCCGCCGTGCTGGCGGCCTTTTATAGTGTGGGGCGTGTACTAAACACCCTCAGCAATAATTGGCCACAGGCATCCTGCCTGTGGCCAATCATTGCTCTCCTCGCTGCCGGCGCTGTGATTGGCCAAGCATGCGGGGTCACAGTGCATGCTTGGCCAATCACAGCGCCTGGATGACACTGCGATGGCGTAGTGCATTGTGGGCCGTTCGCGTCACTCGAATTTGGCGCGAACGGCCCAAATCGTTCGATCTTCGTCGAACGATCGAACAGCCGATGTTCGAGTCGAACGTATGTTCGACTCGAACACGAAGCTCATCCCTACCTCCTAGTATACTTACAGTAGGTGACCGCGAGAATGTATTTCCTTCACGATCCCATCGCGCAGATTCTCGGCGTCAGGGTGCCGACATCTCGCTGCAATAGCGAGAAGGCTCAGGCCGTGTGCGACGCGACACTGTATTGAACGGGGATCCAACGTGGATTCCCGCCACTACCAGGCACTGTGTTTGGTATGAATCCTGAGGGGGAACTCCACGCCAAATTTTAAATAAAAAAACGGCATGGGTTTTTTATGCACGGGTGGCCGGAGCATGATGGGACTGTGACGTCATAAGAGGCCTATATAAATCATTGCGCACCGCACACCGGTCATTACAGCGGGAGGAAGCGACGTGTCAACATCGAAGAGGAGAAGAGGGAAGAAGACGACGATGGGAAGACCGGGCCCCTCCGCTAGCAAAAGAGCTGGAAGAAGATAGTGGAGGAGCCCGTCAGAAGGACAACGGAGAGCGGGAGGGGAAGACTGGGCCCCTCCGCTAGCAAAAGAGCTGTAAGAAGATAGCGGAGAAGCCCGCCAGAAGGAAAAAGTCGCCGGAGAGCAGAAGAGACCCCCGAAGTCGGAAGAAGAGACCCCCGAAGTCGGAAGAAGACCCCCAGAGCTGCCTAATAAATTACTTTAAAAACCTGTGTAGTGTTTTTTTATTGAAATTTTGTTTTCACCAGGTGAATGGGTAGGGGTACGATGTACCTCATACTCATTCATATAGGGTGGGGGACCAGGATATGGGGGCCCCCTTATTAAAGGGGGCTCCCAGATTTCGATAAGCCCCCCGCCCGCAGACCAGACAACCAAGGGCCAGGGTTTTCGGGAAGAGGCCCTTGTCCACATCAACATGTGGGCAAGGTGCTTTGGTGTGGGGGGTGCAGGGCGCCCCCCTGCCCCAAAGCACCAAATCCCCATGTTGAGGGCATGCGGCCTGGTACGGTTCAGGAGGGGTTGGCGCTCGCTCGTCCCCACCCCCTTTCCTGACTGACCGGGCTGCGTGCTCGGATAAGGGTCTGGTTTGGATTTTTAAGGGGGACCCCCACACCGTTTTTTCGGCTTAGGGGGTTCCCCTTAAAATCCATACCAGACCTGGTATGCTCCTGGAGCGGAACCCATGACGTTTTTTTATTTAAAATTTGGCGTGGAGTTCCCCCTCAGGATTCATACCAAACACAGTGCCTGGTATTGGCGGGAATCCACGTTGGATCACCGTCCACCGGCCTCAATGTCAGCAATGCTTGTCGCTCAAAAATTTTTCCTTTCTCTATGAGGAGACAGCTCGGCGCTGGCTCTCACGACGGGGCTCGTAGGGTGTCAATCTCGCCACTATATTGGCGAGATTGACACAATATCGAGGACACCTACTGTACATCACATCTCTCTAGGAGGCTGTAGGGATGAGAACACAGAGTGGCTGAGGGGAAGGCTGTAGGGCAGACTGCTATAGGGGGACCAGTCACTCTGCGACAGCTCACATGCCCATTGACTGCTGTCTTATTGGGCACAGCCTCTCTAAACAACAGAGGGAAAAAGAGAGAGCAATTTCATCCTGGGTATGTCCAGGGGTCCAGGAGCTTGTGGAAGCCCAATGAATTTTGGGAGACAGAATTGAAGGAGCTTCCCCCTGCATCTGCACATGGTAAAAAAAAAAAATTAATACTCTGATACAGCCCTTTTGCTTGCTGTTGTTGGGCACAGAATCCAGAGTTGAATTCCTCATAAACATGCAATAAGTCTCAGTCTAGTATTGCACAGCAGCAATTATGACATGCTCTGGCATTGTTCACTAGCATTCTAAATGACTGCCTGAAGGTACATGTAATCGTGAACTGGCAGTAAGGTCAGCTATCCTGCTAATTTGAAACTAACAGAAACCACAAATCCAGTAAAATGTGTTGCAAAATAGAGGATCAGAAATAGTTTTACATTTTTTTGCTAAAGTGTTGCAATTTATTAGTCACGGAGCTATTAGTAATTAGTCTCCTTAAAGTGAACTTGTTTCATAAAGTTGCATTTATTTTTATCACCTATACAAGTGGCGCACTCAGTATACTAAACTCATATTAAACTCAATTAGTGGTGAAAAGTCTTCAGTATTGCAAGTCCAGTTGAATGTGACTAACAATCACTACTAATTATACCATGGGGGTTATTTACGAAAGGCAAATCCATTTTGCACTAGTGATGAGCCGAACACCCCCGGGTTCGGTTCGCACCAGAACCCGCGAACGGACCGAAAGTTTGCACGAACATTAGAACCCTATTAAATACAATGGATGCGAACGTTCGGATTCTAAAGTGCTAATTATAACGACTATTATCCATGTTATTGTCCGAAACAGAGTTTGGGAACCCGGGTTCTGCACCAGGAGACATGTATCAATGCAAAAAGAAGTTTTAAAAACTGACGTTTTCCGGGAGCAGTCATTTTAATGATGCATAAAGTGAAAAAAAAAAAGTCAAATATTCCTTTAAATATTGTACCTGGGGGGTGTCTAAAGTATGCCTGTGAAGTGCCACGTGTTTCCCGTGTTTAGAACTGTCCCTGCACAAAATAACATTTCTAAAGGAAAAAAAGCCATTTAAAACTGCTTGCGGCTTTAATGCAATGTCTGGTCCCGGTAATATGGATGAAAATCTTTATGAAAAATGGCATAGCTACCCCATCAACCCCACCCCCCCCACCCCCCCCACCCCAGCCCATTACCAGCCCCTTTGGGTCTTGTATGGATATTAAGGGGAACCCCGCACACAAACTAAAAAAGGCCCTATATACTCTGAACAGCCGTATACAGGCGGTGCATACAAGACAGGGACTGTAGGTTTGTTCTTATGTAGAATCTGTTTGTAATTTTGAACAGCTGCATTGTTTAAGTGTAGCTCCATGCCAAATTCCTTTTTTTTAGCTTTTTGGAAAACATAGGGAACGGTTATCACCCCTGTCACATTTTTTTTGCTGTCTGTGCCCCTGTTCAGAACATTTCACCTCACTTTGCGTCCCAATGACAACTGTTTTTGAAATGTGGTGTTTTTATTGAAACAAGGGTTGGTGATAAAGCATCAGTAGAGAGGAGACACCTTTCTCCCATATTAATTCTTACAGGAGAGAATTTTCCTTCCAAGGGGTAGATTTCCTCTCACTTCCTGTTGTCTTCTTCCGTTTGCAAGTAGGAGTCGTTTGTAAGTTTGATGTTTGAAAGTAGGGACCTGCCGTATATACTCTGCAGAAATTGGCCCCTTAGGTGTTGGTGTTGGCACAACACTGTAAGCACTCACAGTTACTCTTGGTGGGTGCTGGAACGCCCTGCTGTCAACTATTATATCAGGAATTGTAATAACATATCATTGTTGATCAGTGGTAGTAAAAATTGGGCCTTTGATGGTGGTGCTGGTGCCACAACACTGTAAGGCCTGACAGTTACTCTTGGTGGGCGCAGCAATGGGCCCTGCTGTGAATTATTCGATCAATAATTATAATTGCATGCCCCTGTTGAATAGGGGCTGAAAAATTGGGCCTTTGGTGGTGGTGGTGATGGTGGTGCTGGTGCCACAACACTGTAAGGCCTGACAGTTACTCTTGGTGGGCGCAGCAATGGGCCCTGCTGTGAATTATTCGATCAATAATTATAATTGCATGCCCCTGTTGAACAGGGGCTGAAAAATTGGGCCTTTGGTGGTGGTGGTGGTGGTGATGGTGGTGCTGGTGCCACAACACTGTAAGGCCTGACAGTTACTCTTGGTGGTGGCACAACACTGCAACCCCTCACAGATACTGTACTTGGAGCACAGCAATGAGGCCTGTTGCAAAGTATTGCATCAAAAATTTTAATTACACGCCCCTGTTAAACAGGGGCTGAAAAATTGGGCCTTAGCCACTGGTGGCGTCACCCATAAACCAAAATGATCTTCCAAGCTATCATCATTAATCGTATCATTGAGGAGGAGGAGGAGGATAGCCAGTCAACATAACAGCACAGGCACTCAGCATCAGCATCAGTCTTGAAGGGATGTGACATTTTAAAATCAATTAGTCTGTTATATCAGCATCAGGTGTGTGGTAGCTGGTGGTGATCCAAGACTGGTTCATCTTGATGAAAGTCAGTCGATCAACCGAGTCGGTGGACAGGCGCACCCTGTGATCCGTGACAAATCCTCCAGCAGCACTGAATGTGCGTTCTGAAAGAACGCTGGATGCAGGACAGGCCAGTAGCTCAATTGCATACTGTGCAAGCTCTGGCCAGTGATCCATCCTCAAGACCCAGTAAGCCAGAGGATTTTCGGTGGGGAAGGTGTCCAAGTCTGACCTTGCCCCTAGGTATTCCTGGACCATGTATATCAGACGCTGGCGATGGTTGCTGGAACCGATCATACTTTGGGGCTGCGGACTAAAGAATTGTCTGAACGCATCGGTCAGACGGCCACCTTCCCCACCGCTCCTTCTTTGACTGCCCGAAGCCTCAGCAACTCGTTGTCCAGGACCAGGAGTTTGTAACCTCCCAGTCTCTGGGAACGCGTTGCACAGACCTTTCTGCAAGGCCTCCCGGAGTTGTCTCATCCTCTGCTCCCTCTGCGACGGTAAGATAAGGTCCGCAACCTTACCCTTGTACCGTGGATCAAGGAGAGTGGCCAGCCAGTAATGGTCCCTCTCCTTGATCCGAAGAATACGAGGATCCTTCCGCAGACTTTGCAGGATCAGGGAGGCCATGCAGCGTAGGTTAGCTGAGGCATTCAGTCCGGAGTCCTCTGGGTCACTAAGGACGACATGATCCGCAGCCACCTCCTCCCAGCCACGTACAAGTCCACTGGTTTCTTGGGACTGTAAATCATCCCTAAAAGACTGCTGCTGATGATGCTGAGTGCCAGCCTCCACCTCCATGCTGACACAATCCTCCTCCTCCTCCTCCTCCTCCTCTTCATGTGCGATGGGTGGGACAGAAGGAACACTGTCTGGGTAAAGGGGGCCTTGAGAGGCAAGGAAGTCCTCCTCTTCCTGCCTCTGTTCTGCCTCAAGTGCCCTGTCCATTATTCCACGCAGCGTGTGCTCCAACAGGTGGACAAGAGGTACAGTGTCACTGATGCATGCACTGTCACTGCTCACCATCCTCGTGGCCTCCTCAAATGGTGCCAGGACAGTGCATGCATCCCTGATCATGCCCCACTGGCGTGGTGAAAAAAACCCGAGCTCCCCTGACCCTGTCCTGGTGCCGTAGTCGCACAGGTACTCATTGATGGCCCTCTGCTGCGTGTGCAGCCGCTGCAGCATGGCCAACGTTGAGTTCCACCTGGTGGGCATGTCACATATAAGGCGGTTCTTGGGCAGGTTCAACTCCTTTTGCAGCTCAGCCAGGCGAGCACTGGCATTATAAGATCTGCGGAAATGCACACAGACTTTCCTGGCCTGCCTCAGGACATCCTGTAAGCCCGGGTACCTGCCCAAGAACCGCTGCACCACCAGGTTAAGGACGTGAGCCATACAGGGCACATGGGTCAGTTGTCCCTGTCGGAGGGCGGAGAGGAGGTTGGTGCCATTGTCGCAAACCACCATTCCTGGCTTAAGCTGGCGTGGCGTCAACCACCTCTCGGCCTGCCCCTGCAGAGCAGACAGGACCTCTGCCCCAGTGTGGCTTCTGTCCCCCAAACACACCAGCGCAAGCACGGCATGGCATCTTTTTGCCTGCGTACTTGCGTAGCCCCTTGAACGCCTACGGAGCACCGCTGGTTCCGAGGACAAACCACAGGAAGAGGCCATGGAGGAAGAAGAAGAGGAGGGGGTGGAGGAGAGAGGTGTGTCACAACCAGTAGTAGCATTTTGGAGGCGTGGCGGTGGAACAACCTCCAACACTACTGCACCTTATCCTGCATCCTTCCCAGCTGCCAAAAGAGTGACCCAATGGGCCGTGAAAGAAAGGTAACGTCCCTGTCCATGCCTGCTGGACCATGAGTCAGCGGTAATATGCACCTTACCGCTGACCGCCCTCTCCAGCGAGGCCAAGACATTGCCTTCCACATGCCTGTAGAGAGCCGGAATCGCCTTCCGTGCGAAAAAGTGGCGTTTGGGAACCTGCCACTGAGGAACCGCACATTGCACAAACTCACGGAAGGGGGCCGAGTCTACCAACTGAAAAGGCAGCAGTTGAAGCGCTAGCAATTTAGCCAAGCTAGCATTCAACCGCTGGGCATGTGGATGGCTGGGAGTGAACTTCTTTCGACGGTCCAGCAGCTGGGGCAGGGAAATTTGCCTGCTAGAATCGGACGTTGGTGTACTGCTAGCAGAGTGCCCGCAAGTACTTGCCTGTGACACACCTAATTCTACACCTTCATTCCTCTCAGAGCAGGTTTCAGAGAGGAGTGAAGGTATAGTGGGGTTGGAGATCCCAGCTGATGCGGTGCAAGAAGAGGTCAGCTTTGTTCTTTGGTGTGGGTCTTTAATAGGGATGAGCTTCGTGTTCGAGTCGAACATACGTTCGACTCGAACATCGGCTGTTCGATCGTTCGACGAAGATCGAACGATTTGGGCCGTTCGCGCCAAATTCGAGTGACGCGAACGGCCCACAATGCACTACGCCATCGCAGTGTCATCCAGGCGCTGTGATTGGCCAAGCATGCACTGTGACCCCGCATGCTTGGCCAATCACAGCGCCGGCAGCGAGGAGAGCAATGATTGGCCACAGGCAGGATGCCTGTGGCCAATTATTGCTGAGGGTGTTTAGTACACGCCCCACACTATAAAAGGCCGCCAGCACGGCGGCCTAGTGTAGTGTGTTCCGGAGCAGGGATAGAGCAGCATAGGCAGGGACAGTGACTGTTATTTCTTTCTTGCTTAACCTGGATTCCTTTAGTTTAGGGAAAGAGAAGGATAGGTAGGGAGAGTGTCAGTGTGTTTTGTGCTTGTGCTATAGTGTGCTTAAAAAAAACATTTATTCTAGGGACAGAAAACTGTAGGTAGGGACAGTGTCAGTTTCTTTCACTCTGCAAGTCCTTGTTTCCAGGGACCTGGAAGGACAGTGAGTGAATTGTCCTTGTGCTATATTGTGCTTAAAAAAACATTTATTCTAGGGACAGAAAACTGTAGGTAGGGAGAGTGTCAGTTTCTTTCACTCTGCAAGTCCTTGTTTCCAGGGACCTGTAAGGACAGTGAGTGAATTGTCCTTGTGCTATATTTTGCTTAAAAAAAACATTTATTCTAGGGACAGAAAACTGTAGGTAGGGAGAGTGTCAGTTTATTTCACTCTGCAAGTCCTTGTTTCCAGGGACCTGGAAGGACAGTGAGTGAATTCTCCTTGTGCTATATTGTGCTTAAAAAAAACATTTATTCTAGGGACAGAAAACTGTAGGTAGGGACAGTGTCAGTTTCTTTCACTCTGCAAGTCCTTGTTTCCAGGGACCTGTAAGGACAGTGAGTGAATTGTCCTTGTGCTATATTGTGATTAAAAAAAACATTTTTTCTAGGGACAGAAAACTGTAGGTAGGGAGAGTGTTTTTTTTTGTTTCACTCTGCAAGTCCTTGTTTCCAGGGACCTGTAAGGACAGTGAGTGAATTGTCCTTGTGCTATATTGTGCTTAAAAAAAACATTTATTCTAGGGACAGAAAACTGTAGGTAGGGAGAGTGTCAGTTTATTTCACTCTGCAAGTCCTTGTTTCCAGGGACCTGGAAGGACAGTGAGTGAATTGTCCTTGTGTTATATTGTGATTAAAAAAAACATTTTTTCTAGGGACAGAAAACTGTAGGTAGGGAGAGTGTTTTTTTTCTTTCACTCTGCAAGTCCTTGTTTCCAGGGACCTGGAAGGACAGTGAGTGAATTCTCCTTGTGCTATATTGTGCTTAAAAAAAACATTTATTCTAGGGACAGAAAACTGTAG
This sequence comes from Rana muscosa, assembly GCA_029206835.1. Lineage (NCBI taxonomy): Eukaryota > Metazoa > Chordata > Amphibia > Anura > Ranidae > Rana > Rana muscosa. The sequence goes on from CM055125.1 coordinate 103,904,234, forward strand.
GTAGGGAGAGTGTCAGTTTATTTCACTCTGCAAGTCCTTGTTTCCAGGGACCTGTAAGGACAGTGAGTGAATTGTCCTTGTGCTATATTGTGCTTAAAAAAAACATTTATTCTAGGGACAGAAAACTGTAGGTAGGGAGAGTGTCAGTTTATTTCACTCTGCAAGTCCTTGTTTCCAGGGACCTGGAAGGACAGTGAGTGAATTGTCCTTGTGTTATATTGTGATTAAAAAAAACATTTTTTCTAGGGACAGAAAACTGTAGGTAGGGAGAGTGTTTTTTTTCTTTCACTCTGCAAGTCCTTGTTTCCAGGGACCTGGAAGGACAGTGAGTGAATTCTCCTTGTGCTATATTGTGCTTAAAAAAAACATTTATTCTAGGGACAGAAAACTGTAGGTAGGGAGAGTGTCAGTTTATTTCACTCTGCAAGTCCTTGTTTCCAGGGACCTGTAAGGACAGTGAGTGAATTGTCCTTGTGCTATATTGTGATTAAAAAAAACATTTTTTCTAGGGACAGAAAACTGTAGGTAGGGAGAGTGTTTTTTTTCTTTCACTCTGCAAGTCCTTGTTTCCAGGGACCTGTAAGGACAGTGAGTGAATTGTCCTTGTGCTATATTGTGATTAAAAAAAAAATTTTTCTAGGGACAGAAAACTGTAGGTAGGGAGAGTGTTTTTTTTCTTTCACTCTGCAAGTCCTTGTTTCCAGGGACCTGTAAGGACAGTGAGTGAATTGTCCTTGTGCTATATTGTGCTTAAAAAAAACATTTATTCTAGGGACAGAAAACTGTAGGTAGGGAGAGTGTCAGTTTATTTCACTCTGCAAGTCCTTGTTTCCAGGGACCTGGAAGGACAGTGAGTGAATTGTCCTTGTGCTATATTGTGATTAAAAAAAACATTTTTTCTAGGGACAGAAAACTGTAGGTAGGGAGAGTGTTTTTTTTCTTTCACTCTGCAAGTCCTTGTTTCCAGGGACCTGTAAGGACAGTGAGTGAATTGTCCTTGTGCTATATTGTGCTTAAAAAAAACATTTATTCTAGGGACAGAAAACTGTAGTTAGGGAGAGTGTCAGTTTATTTCACTCTGCAAGTCCTTGTTTCCAGGGACCTGGAAGGACAGTGAGTGAATTGTCCTTGTGCTATATTGTGATTAAAAAAAACATTTTTTCTAGGGACAGAAAACTGTAGGTAGGGAGAGTGTTTTTTTTCTTTCACTCTGCAAGTCCTTGTTTCCAGGGACCTGTAAGGACAGTGAGTGAATTGTCCTTGTGCTATATTGTGCTTAAAAAAAACATTTATTCTAGGGACAGAAAACTGTAGGTAGGGAGAGTGTCAGTTTATTTCACTCTGCAAGTCCTTGTTTCCAGGGACCTGGAAGGACAGTGAGTGAATTGTCCTTGTGTTATATTGTGATTAAAAAAAAACATTTTTTCTAGGGACAGAAAACTGTAGGTAGGGAGAGTGTTTTTTTTCTTTCACTCTGCAAGTCCTTGTTTCCAGGGACCTGTAAGGACAGTGAGTGAATTGTCCTTGTGCTATATTGTGCTTAAAAAAAACATTTATTCTAGGGACAGAAAACTGTAGGTAGGGAGAGTGTCAGTTTATTTCACTCTGCAAGTCCTTGTTTCCAGGGACCTGGAAGGACAGTGAGTGAATTGTCCTTGTGCTATATTGTGATTAAAAAAAACATTTTTTCTAGGGACAGAAAACTGTAGGTAGGGAGAGTGTTTTTTTTCTTTCACTCTGCAAGTCCTTGTTTCCAGGGACCTGTAAGGACAGTGAGTGAATTGTCCTTGTGCTATATTGTGCTTAAAAAAAACATTTATTCTAGGGACAGAAAACTGTAGGTAGGGAGAGTGTCAGTTTATTTCACTCTGCAAGTCCTTGTTTCCAGGGACCTGGAAGGACAGTGAGTGAATTGTCCTTGTGTTATATTGTGATTAAAAAAAAACATTTTTTCTAGGGACAGAAAACTGTAGGTAGGGAGAGTGTTTTTTTTCTTTCACTCTGCAAGTCCTTGTTTCCAGGGACCTGTAAGGACAGTGAGTGAATTGTCCTTGTGCTATATTGTGCTTAAAAAAAACATTTATTCTAGGGACAGAAAACTGTAGGTAGGGAGAGTGTTTTTTTTCTTTCACTCTGCAAGTCCTTGTTTCCAGGGACCTGTAAGGACAGTGAGTGAATTGTCCTTGTGCTATATTGTGCTTAAAAAAAACATTTATTCTAGGGACAGAAAACTGTAGGTAGGGAGAGTGTCAGTTTATTTCACTCTGCAAGTCCTCGTTTCCAGGGACCTGGAAGGACAGTGAGTGAATTGTCCTTGTGCTATATTGTGATTAAAAAAAACATTTTTTCTAGGGACAGAAAACTGTAGGTAGGGAGAGTGTTTTTTTTCTTTCACTCTGCAAGTCCTTGTTTCCAGGGACCTGTAAGGACAGTGAGTGAATTGTCCTTGTGCTATATTGTGATTAAAAAAAACATTTTTTCTAGGGACAGAAAACTGTAGGTAGGGAGAGTGTCAGTTTCTTTCACTGTGAAAGTCCTTGTTTCAAGGGACAGAGAAGGACACCTGAAGGTAGCCCTTATTGCTTTTTTCCCATCTCCCTGCAGGCCATCTATTAGAATGTCTGGAAGGCAAACAAGGAGAGGCAGACAGTCAGGAGGCAATAAAAGAGGGCAAGCAGGCTCTGTGTCTGGGGGCAACAGTGCTGGTCGTGGACGCGGTGCATTGTCATCAGCACATGGCCATGGGACACGCTTGTCCTTCTTTTCGGCAGCTGGACATGTTGAGCCACATCATGCCGAAGACTTGGTAGAGTGGATGACCAAGCCCTCCTCCTCCTCCTCATCCTCTCTCACCCAGGCTCAGGGTACTGGAAAAGCAGCTGCCAAAGCGTCGTCTTCCCTGGTATCAATGTCAGACAAATCATCAGTCACTCCTTCCCTAGACCCACCATGTCCTCCTCCTGAGGAGTCCCCCGAACTGTTTCAGCACAGTGTTGGGTACATGCTCCAGGAGGATGCCCAGCGTTTCGAAGGGTCTGATGATGAAACCCAGCTAGAGGAAGGCAGTAGCGTGAGAGCAGACAGAGGGGATGCTCAAGAAGGACACCAATCTGGCAGTCATGTTCCAGCAGCTGCAGCATACTGCCAGATTGGCTCCAGTGAAGAGGAGGGAGGGGATGATGAGGTCACTGACTCCACGTGGGTGCCTAATAGGAGAGAGGAGGAGGAGGAGGATGAGGAGGAGGCACATCTCCAACGAGGCAGGATGCCCTTTGGTGGCCAGCGTAAGGGCAGTACACCGACGGAATCACACCGCAGAGCTCCGCCTGTGCAGGGCGCTGCCTCTGCCCGTCATTCAAAAAGTTCTTTGGTGTGGGCCTTTTTTGAGGCTAGTGCATCAGATCGCACAGCTGCTGTTTGCAACATATGTCTCAAGCGTATATCGCGTGGCCAAAACATCAGCCGCTTGGGTACCACATGCCTGACCAGACATATGTTGACCTGCCATGCAGCTCGTTGGCAAGCCTACCTCAAAGACCCACACCAAAGAACAAAGCGGACCTCTCCTTGCACCGCATCAGCTGGGATCTCCAACCCCACTATAACTTCAGTCCTCTCTGAAACATGCACTGAGAGGAATGAAGGTGTAGAATTAGGTGTGTCACAGCCAAGTACTTGCGCCCACTCTGCTAGCAGTACACCGACGTCCGATTCTAGCAGGCAAATTTCCCTGCCCCAGCTGCTGGACCGTCGAAAGAAGTTCACTCCCAGCCATCCACATGCCCAGCGGTTGAATGCTAGCTTGGCTAAATTGCTAGCGCTTCAACTGCTGCCTTTTCAGTTGGTAGACTCGGCCCCCTTCCGTGAGTTTGTGCAATGTGCAGTTCCTCAGTGGCAGGTTCCCAAACGCCACTTTTTCTCACGGAAGGCTATTCCGGCTCTCTACCGGCATGTGGAAGGCAATGTCTTGGCCTCGCTGGACAGGGCGGTCAGCGGTAAGGTGCATATTACCGCTGACTCATGGTCCAGCAGGCATGGACAGGGACGTTACCTTTCTTTCACGGCCCATTGGGTCACTCTTTTGGCAGCTGGGAAGGATTCAGGACAAGGTGCAGTAGTGTTGGAGGTTGTCCCACCGCCACGCCTCCAAAATGCTACTACTGGTTGTGACACACCTCTCTCCTCCACCCCCTCCTCTTCTTCTTCCTCCATGGCCTCTTCCTGTGGTTTGTCCTATGAACCAGCGGTGCTCCGTAGCCGTTCACGGGGCTACGCAAGTACGCAGGCAAAAAGATGCCATGCCGTGCTTGCGCTGGTGTGTTTGGGGGACAGAAGCCACACTGGGGCAGAGGTCCTGTCTGCTCTGCAGGGCCAGGCCGAGAGGTGGTTGACGCCACGCCAGCTTAAGCCAGGAATGGTGGTTTGCGACAATGGCACCAACCTCCTCTCCGCCCTCCGACAGGGACAACTGACCCATGTGCCCTGTGTGGCTCACGTCCTTAACCTGGTGGTGCAGCGCTTCTTGGGCAGGTACCCGGGCTTACAGGATGTCCTGAGGCAGGCCAGGAAAGTCTGTGTGCATTTCCGCAGATCTTATAATGCCAGTGCTCGCCTGGCTGAGCTGCAAAAGGAGTTGAACCTGCCCAAGAACTGCCTTATATGTGACATGCCCACCAGGTGGAACTCAACGTTGGCCATGCTGCAGCGGCTGCACACGCAGCAGAGGGCCATCAATGAGTACCTGTGCGACTACGGCACCAGGACAGGGTCAGGGGAGCTTGGTTTTTTTTCTCCACGCCAGTGGGGCATGATCAGGGATGCATGCACTGTCCTGGCACCATTTGAGGAGGCCACGAGGATGGTGAGCAGTGACAGTGCATGCATCAGTGACACTGTACCTCTTGTCCACCTGTTGGAGCACACGCTGCGTGGAATAATGGACAGGGCACTTGAGGCAGAACAGAGGCAGGAAGAGGAGGACTTCCTTGCCTCTCAAGGCCCCCTTTACCCAGACAGTGTTCCTTCTGTCCCACCCATCGCACAGGAAGAGGAGGAGGAGGAGGAGGAGGAGGAGGAGGATTGTGTCAGCATGGAGGTGGAGGCTGGCACTCAGCATCATCAGCAGCAGTCTTTTAGGGATGATTTACAGTCCCAAGAAACCAGTGGACTTGTACGTGGCTGGGAGGAGGTGGCTGCGGATCATGTCGTCCTTAGTGACCCAGAGGACTCCGGAGCGAATGCCTCAGCAAACCTACGCTGCATGGCCTCCCTGATCCTGCAAAGTCTGCGGAAGGATCCTCGTATTCTTCGGATCAAGGAGAGGGACCATTACTGGCTGGCCACTCTCCTTGATCCACGGTACAAGGGTAAGGTTGCGGACCTTATGTTACCGTCGCAGAGGGAGCAGAGGATGAGACAACTCCGGGAGGCCTTGCAGAAAGGTCTGTGCAACGCGTTCCCAGAGACTGGGAGGTTGCAAACTCCTGGTCCTGGACAACGAGTTGCTGAGGCTTCGGCCAGTCAAAGAAGGAGCGGTGGGGAAGGTGGCCGTCTGACCGATGCGTTCAGACAATTCTTTAGTCCGCAGCCCCAAAGTATGATCGGTTCCAGCAACCATCGCCAGCGTCTGATAAACATGGTGCAGGAATATCTAGGGGCAAGGTCAGACTTGGACACCTTCCCCACCGAAAATCCTCTGGCTTACTGGGTCTTGAGGATGGATCACTGGCCAGAGCTTGCACAGTATGCAATTGAGCTACTGGCCTGTCCTGCATCCAGCGTTCTTTCGGAACGCACATTCAGTGCTGCTGGAGGATTTGTCACGGATCACAGGGTGCGCCTGTCCACCGACTCGGTTGATCGACTGACTTTCATCAAGATGAACCAGTCTTGGATCACCACCAGCTACCACACACCTGATGCTGATATAACAGACTAATTGATTTTAACATGTCACATCCCTTCAAGACTGATGCTGATGCTGAGTGCCTGTGCTGTTATGTTGACTGGCTATCCTCCTCCTCCGAGTCCTCAATGATACGATTGATGATGATAGCTTGTAAGATCATTTTTGTTTATGGGTGCCGCCACCAGTGCCTAACGCCCAATTTTTCAGCCCCTGTTTAACAGGGGCGTGTAATTACAATTTTTGAAGCAATACTTTGCAACAGGGCTCATTGCTGTGCTCCAAGTACAGTATCTGTGAGGAGTTGCAGTGTTGTGCCACCAGTGCCTAAGGCCCAATTTTTCAGCCCCTGTTTAACAGGGGCGTGTCATTACAATTTTTGAAGCAATACTTTGCAACAGGGCTCATTGCTGTGCTCCAAGTACAGTATCTGTGAGGGGTTGCAGTGTTGTGCCACCAGTGCCTAAGGCCCAATTTTTCAGCCCCTGTTCAACAGGGGCATGTAATTACAATTCTTGATCTAATAATTCACAGCAGGGCCCATTGCTGCACCCACCAAGAGTAACTGTCAGGGCTTACAGTGTTGTGGCACCAGCACCACCATCAAAGGCCCAATTTTTACTACCACTGTTCAACAATTATATGTAATTAAAATTCCTGATATAATAGTTGACAGCAGGGCGTTCCAGCACCAACCAAGAGTAACTGTGAGTGCTTACAGTGTTGTGCCAACACCAACAACTAAGGGGCCTATTTCTGCAGAGTATATACGGCAGGTCCCTACTTTCAAACATCCAACTTACAAACGACTCCTACTTGCAAACGCAAGAAGACAACAGGAAGTGAGAGGAAATCTACCACTAGGAAGGAAAATTCTCTCCTGTAAGAATAAATATGGGAGAAAGGTGTCTCCTCTGTACTGATGCTTTATCAGCAATCCTTGTTTCAAGAAAAACACCACATTTCAAAAACAGTTGTCATTGGGACGGAAAGTGAGGTGAAATGTTCTGAACAGGGGCACAGACAGCAAAACAAATGTTACAGGGGTGATAACCCTTACCTATGTTTTCCAAAAAGTTTAAAAATAGATTTTTGGTCTGGAGCTACACTTCAACAATGTACCTGTTCAAAATTACAAACAGACTCTACATAAGAACAAACCTACAGTCCCTGTCTTGTATGCACCGCCTGTATAGGGCTGTTCAGAGTATATAGGGCCTTTTTTATTTTATGTGCGGGGTTCCCCTTAATATCCATACAAGACCCAAAGGGGCTGGTAATGGGCTGGGGTAGGGGGGGGGTCATGGGGTAGCTATGCCATTTTTCTTAAAGAATTTCATCCATATTACCGGGACCAGACATTACATTAAAGCCGCAAGCAGTTTTAAATGGCTTTTTTTTCCTTTAGAAGTGTCATTTTGTGCAGGGACAGTTCTAAACACGGGAAACACGTGGCACTTCACAGGCATACTTTAGACACCCCCCAGGTACGATATTTAAAGGAATATTTGACTTTTTTTTTTCACTTTATGCATCATTAAAATGACTGCTCCCGAAAAACGACCGTTTTTAAAACTTCTTTTTGCATTGATACATGTCCCCTGGTGCAGAACCCGGGTTCCCAAACCCTTTTTAGGACAATAACATGCATAATAGTTGTTATAATTAGCACTTTAGAATTCGAACGTTCGCATCCATTGTATTTAATAGGGTTCTAATGTTCGTTCGAACTTTCGGTCCGTTCGCGGGTTCTGGTGCGAACCGAACCCGGGGGTGTTCGGCTCATCACTAGTCTTTAAGGTAGGCTTGCCAATGAGCTGCATGGCAGGTCAACATATGTCTGATCAAGCATGTGGTGCCCAAGCGGCTGATGTTTTGGCCACGCGATATACGCTTAAGACATATGTTGCAAACAGCAGCTGTGCGATCTGATGCACTCGCCTCAAAAAAGGCCCACACCAAAGAACTTTTTGAATGACGGGCAGAGGCAGCGCCCTGCACAGGCGGAGCTCTGCGGTGTGATTCCGTCGGTGTGCTGCCCATACGCTGGCCACTCAAGGGCATCCTGCCTCATTGGAGATGTGCCTCCTCCTCATCCTCCTCCTCCTCCTCTCTCCTATTAGGCACCCACGTGGAGTCAGTGACCTCATCATCCACTCCCTCCTCATCACTGGAGCCAATCTGGCAGTATGCTGCAGCTGCTGGAGCATGACTGCCAGATTGGTGTCCTTCTTGAGCATCCCCTCTCTCTGCTCTCACGCTGCTGCCTTCCTCTAGCTGGGTATCATCATCAGATCCTTCCAAACGCTGGGCATCCTCCTGGAGCATGTACCCAACACTGTGCTCAAACAGTTCGGGGGACTCCTCAGGAGGAGGACATGGTGGGTCTAGGGAAGGATTGACTAATGAAGATAATGATACCAGAGAAGAGGACGCTTTGGCAGCTGCTTTGCCAGTACCCTGAGCCTGGGTGAGAGAGGATGAGGAGGATGAGGTGGGCTTGGTCATCCACTCTACCAAGTCTTCGGCATGATGTGGCTCAACATGTCCAGCTGCCGAAAAGAAGGACAAGCGTGTCCCATGGCCACGTGCTGATGACAATGCACCGCGTCCACGACCAGCACTGTTGCCCCCAGACACAGAGCCTGCTTGCCCTCTTTTTTTGCCTCCTGACTGTCTGCCTCTCCTTGTTTGCCTTCCAGACATTTTAATGGATGGCCTGCAGGGAGATGGGAAAAAGAGCAATAAGGGCTACCTTCAGGTGTATACTGTGCAGGAGGCTTAGCAACAATGACACTGACACTGTCCCCTGCCTATCCTTCTCTGTCCCTAAACACAAGGATTGAAAATATGGTTCAGCAAAATTGGTTTAGAACAGAATAGCACACTGACACTTTCCCTCACTGTCCTACTCTGTCCCTCCCTACAACCAAGTTTTAGCACAGAATAGCACACTGATAATTTGCACGAGTGCCCTTCTCTGTCCCTAAACTCAAGGATTTGAAATATGGAACAGCAAAATTGGTTTAGAACAGAATAGCACACTGTCAGTTTCACTCACTGTACCTCTCTGTCCCTAAACTCAAGGATTGAAAATATGGTTCAGCAAAATTGGTTTAGAACAGAATAGCACACTGACACTTTCCCTCACTGTCCTACTCTGTCCCTCCCTACAAACAAGATTTAGCACAGAATAGCACACTGAAAATTGCCACGAGTGTCCTTCTCTGTCCCTAAACTCAAGGATTGAAAATATGGAACAGCAAAATTGGTTTAGAACAGAATAGCACACTGACACTTTCCCTCACTGTCCTACTCTGTCCCTCCCTACAAACAAGATTTAGCACAGAATAGCACACTGAAAATTGCCACGAGTGTCCTTCTCTGTCCCTAAACTCAAGGATTGAAAATATGGAACAGCAAAATTGGTTTAGAACAGAATAGCACACTGACACTTTCCCTCACTGTACCTCTCTGTCCCTAAACTCAAGGATTGAAAATATGGTTCAGCAAGATTGGTTTAGAACAGAATAGCACACTGACACTTTCCCTCACTGTACCTCTCTGTCCCTACAAACAAGGATTAGCACAGAATAGCACACTGTCACTGACACTCTCCCTACCTATCCTTATCTGTCCCTAAACACAAGGAATCCAGGATTAGTAAAGGAAAAATAATGACACTGTCCCTGCCTATGCTTCTCTTTCCCTGCTCCGGAACACACTACACAAGGCCGCCGCGCTGGCGGCCTTTTATAGTGTGGGGCGTGTACTAAACCCCCTCAGCAATAATTGGCCACAGGCATCCTGCCTGTGGCCAATCATTGCTCTCCTCGCTGCCGGCGCTGTGATTGGCCAAGCATGCGGGGTCACAGTGCATGCTTGGCCAATCACAGCGCCTGGATGACACTGCAATGGCGTAGTGCATTGTGGGCCGTTCGCGTCACTCGAATTTGGCGCGAACGGCCCAAATCGTTCGATCTTCGTCGAACGATCGAACAGCCGATGTTCGAGTCGAACGTATGTTCGACTCGAACACGAAGCTCATCCCTACTTTGCACTACAAGTGCAAAGTACACTTGAAATTGCACTGAACGTGCACTTGGAAGTGCAGTCGCTGTAAATCTGAGGGGTAGATCTGAAATGAGAGGAAGCTCTGCTGATATTATCATCCAATCATGTGCAAGCTAAAATGCTGTTTTTTATTTTCCTTCCATGTCCCCCTCGGATCTACAGCGACTGCACTTCCAAGTGCACTTTCAGTGCAATTTCAAGTGGACTTTGCACTTGTAGTTTGCACTTGTAGTGCAAAGTGGATTTGCCTTTCGTAAATAACCCCCAATGACCTGAATAAATGACAAACCTCTTAGAAACAGAATACGCACTGGTGTTTTATAATGGATTTCTTCTTGAGATCTTAATAACCCAGCCTATAGTGTTAATAGTAGTATTCAGGGCATTGCTAGAATTGTAAAAGGCTTGGAGCACCTTTAGGCACCCCAAGTAGAGTAGTAATTGGGGGGGCGTAGCATGGTGCAATGATCAGTGGGTGTGGACAAATTGCATTAACAGTGGGAGGGGCTTAAAGGGGCATGGTTATATAAAATAAAAGCCTTCTTGTACCTAATAAATATGCTTTGATTGCTGTGCTACAAGCAAGAGTCTCATAGACCTGTATAAACATCAACAAAATCCTTTTTGATTACATTTCTTCCATTAGGCCTTCCATTGGATTGAAACTCTTCTATTAGGCCTGGTTCACACTAGTGCAATTTCAGATGTGATTTACATGACCATGGAAATCACATTGTTTTCAATGGTGTGTAGCACCCTCTAGTGTGCTAGAAGTAGAATAGGATTTTTTAAGTGTAGGTAAATTGTCAGGCTTGGCTGTGTTGTTTTGATTTATCGGTGAGTGACTCAGGGAGGGCTGGATGAATCTCTGAGACCTCCCCCTACTTCTAGAAACTGGCAGAAGATTCTAGAAGAATGGAGGTGAGGAGGAGCTGCCTGGAGTATTATGAGGGCCATGACCAATCCCCAAAAGATGGGTTGGTATGGGGCAGCCCCCCCTCAAATACTCAGGATCAGCCCACCTGGGGAAGGGGAGTTCAGGTTGAAGCTGGAAATGGAGTGTTATGCCGCGTACACACGATCGGAAATTCGTGGGTTTTTTTCCGACGGATGTTGGCTCAAACTTGTCTTGCATACACACGGTCGCACAAATGTTGCTTGGAAATTCCGATCGTCAAGAACGCGGTGACGTACAACACTACGACGAGCCGAGTAAAATGTACAATCATTCCGAACATGCGCTGAATTGATTCCGAGCATGCGCAGCACTTTTGTGCGTCGGAAATGGCTACACATGATCGGAATTTCCGACAACAACTTTTGTTGTCGGAAAAATAGAGAACCAGCTCTCAATCATTTGTTGTCAGAAATTCCGACAGCAATAATCCGATGGAGCCTACACCAAAAGCTCACATCGAACATTTGTTGTCGGAAATTCCGATCGTGTGTATGCGGCATTTGGCTGTTGATAGCCCTTGAGGGTGCCCCTCGTCTGGGGGGGTGACCTCGGGTCTGGGCTCGGCTGCGCAAAGGGACCTTCTTCACGACACACAGAAGTGTTCTAACTGGAGGCACGGGAGCAAGTGGGGGACAGCAGGAGAACACTGCCGGGCAAATTTCCAGGGAGGGAGACAGCCAGGAGTGCTGGTGAGTGTTACAGTCAGAGGACTGAGAGGCATGCCTGAGAGAACTGGGTGCAAGCAGCCTATGATGGATGCAGAGTCCATCTGGGAGGACTGTGAAGTCTTAGCCAGAAGGGCCAGTCAAAGGGGCAGCTGCAACCAAGCAGGCTGGCAGTGCCTGAAAAGGTGGTGCTGGCATCAGAAGCCACAGGAGGACAGCTGGGCACTAGGACTCTTTTTTGCTACACTACTGCCTGCAAAGGGCATTTGCTATTGATCCAACTAAGTCTTTGTTGGATCATCCAAACAGTGCCAGTTGGTCCTGGGAGATGTAGCTCTACATGCAAGGTTGTGCTGGAGGTAGAAGTGTATATATGGATTGTACATAGTTGTGTGCCTAAAGAGTTCAACTACTTTGATCAAGTGAAAAATGGAAGGAAACTATTGGACAGCCGCACTCCAAAAACAATTCCTTTATTGGAAAATCACGGAAATCCAAACCACAGCAAAGAATAAGAGCAGACAAGCTGACGCGTTTCGCACCGTAATTTCAGTGCTTACTCATACTTTGATCAAGTGGGTATCCCATAATAACCCTATCCCTATCCAAGTTTATTCCCCTCAATAAAACATAAAAACAAATGCACTCTTCTGACTCAAGTGTGCTGTGAAGATGTGGTGTGCCTGGCTGTGCAGGATGGGGGATTATTTTCTACTTGCGGCTCCTTAGGGGGTGCGCTACAGGTGCATGTTTTTTACATCAATGCAACTCAGCACTGCACAATTTTGGAAAGAGGTCCTGTGCCATTTTGGTGCCATGGAGAACAATTTTGTGCCCTGTAGACTTTAATGGAGACGCACCAAAAGCACATGTACATGTAGTTTTATTGGTGTGCTTTTGCTCATGATTTGTGTTGGTTGTTAGGAGCCGGTACCTGACAGCTGTCAGCAACGAGGAAGAGTTATTGGTTGTCATAGACTGACCCAGGGGAGGGTAACTAAGATTGGTGCTGGGGTGCGACGACTAATGTTAGCAGGAGGGATTTGGGGAAAAGGGGAATTAGCACTAAGAATAGGGTGACCAGACATCCCCGGTTTCCGGGGACAGTCCCCGGATTGAGGACACTTCAAAGACAGTCAGTCAGTGCAGAATTAAAAAGAAAAAATCTGAATTTCATTATCTGTGCCCCTTTCTGTTGATCATCATGTGCTGGTCGGAGCAGAGGGAATATTTATTCAGTTTTGGGTGCATGCCCATCCCGCTCCATGTTCTTTTGCCTTGGCTTCAATCCCGGCCAGCCATCTGCCTATCTCCTTGCCTTCCCTGGCGGAGTGATCTTTCTCCGCTCCCTACCCAGTAGTAGCTGGGGCCTGGAGAGTAAGACTTGACAAGCTGTGAGGCGGTCGGCGGCGGCGACGGGCAGAGAGTCGCTGATTCCCGCCATTACTAGTAAGAAAAAAAATATGTCCCTGGATTTCATTTAAAAAATCTGGTCACCTTAACTAAGAAAGACTCACCCAATACAAACTTCCCCCCAAATTTACAGACCTTAGATACAGCGTGGCACGGGAGATTTCCTTCATCTGACACGTCAGAGCCAAGGATCCTAGGGGAAGCTTCCCTCAGCTCTGTGACAGGCTGCTGCAGCTGGAGGGGAGACTAACCGGCTGCAACAGTGGCAATGGACTCTGGCAACGGGGACAGAGGGGACCCCACAAAAGAGGAGGGGCACGTGCCCTGGGTGCATAATGCTAGCAACATCCCTGGCAGCAATCATGGTGTTCTTCACGCTATGAACTCTGGGCTGAGTAGGTGAGCAGCGTTTGGTACATGATCATATGCCTCCAGCACAAAGTAAACAGCAGACATTAGACGGAACACACCGGGACAGGTGCCAAACCTTATCTAAACAGGATGGTATTTCCATTCTGATTCTGTGCCTGGGCACCGCAGGCTGTGTGCGTTTACAGATTGATGATTTCCTCGGCTGTCTGGTGAATTGAGCCTATCCAGTCCAGTTCTCTGCCCATCCCTGCTCACTGGAGTCTTATACAGATTTGGAGATCAATCTGTGGTAAGCAGGAAATTTATATGGTGGCGGGACACGTGTGTCTGTGGTGATAAAATTGAGGTTCATCCTTCTATGATTTCATTGCATCTACAAGTGGGCGATCTATCAAATCTCTGTACCTCATCACATGTACTTTTATATCACTGTTTAGAGGCACTCTATGTACAGTTTTTCTTATCACCGGTATCTATTTGTATGGACTTGTGGATCAATTCCCATAGATCCTCTAATAACCTATATTCTATGTGGTGTTTTTCACTAATTTGCTATATGTCATTTTGTTTTATTTATTATTTTGAGCGCAGCTTTCTTTATTATATCTGCAATACTAATACATACCTCCCAACATTTTGAGATGGGAACGAGGGACACCTACTAACAAACATGTAGGCATAGGACAAGCCCCCTACCACACCCCCTTAATGGAGAATTAGCCAAAAAAAAAAGGTTAATTAAATCCACAGGGGCTTTTTTTTACCACTACTATTTCTTTATATTGGCTTTTAAAATGTACAAATGCAGCAATTTAGAAATTGGATGAAAGGTTTAGCACTGGGAAACACTTTTTGAAAGATAAAAAGTGTATTTTATATACAACTATATGGATCAGTCCAAAATGAGGGACGAATGAGGGGGAAAGAGGGACAGAGGGACATTGCTCCAAATAAGGGACAGTCCCTCGAAATCAGGGACAGTTGGGAGCTATGCTGATAGCCTAGCTTACCTGACCTGCAAATGGTGCAAATTTGCAAGCAAGCAGAGACATGGCACAAGAGACACAGAGCCAACATCGATTCCCACAACCAACAAGTGACCTCTCTGCTATAAACTCAGGAATGGACCTCCATTGTCTACTGCAGTGTTTCACAACTTTTTTCCATCAAGGCACCATTTAGAATTGCGCACAATCTCAGGCACACCATCTGAGGGCTAGTTCACACCAGGAAGTGCGCCTTCCCGTACGTTGCATTTTTGAATGGGCTGCTCCCAGATCCGATTGGGTTTGATTACTGTTCCCACCTGCAATTTCTGCTGCCGGGACAGGAGCAGTGTGGGGAGGAGCTGGGGCAGTATTTAACCCCTGTACATTCAGATCTAAAAGCAATCCTGTGTTAACACCTGAATACAAAGAGGAATGAGAGAGCAAGGCCCACACCTTCTCCCGGCTCTCTTCTCCTCCCTGCTGCTTTCTGTACTCTTGCCAGCAATACAGAAAGCTATACAGGTAGGGTTTGCCACCTGTCTGGGATTCACCCAGACAGTTTGGGTTTTGAATCATGTGTCCGGGCACATTATTCAGACTGGGCTGTGGCTCCCCAAGTAACCAAGATAGTCACACACAAATCTGTTGCTGCGGGTGGCTGTCTGGGGGGCAGGTTCGGCATCACTGGGATGCAGGGTGATGTTGTCAGCAATAGCAATTAGGCCACAGCCACTGTTCGCTACGGCATGCTATGCGCACCACATTACTATTCTTCTTGGTGCACTCAAAGGTGCCCCAGGCAGCTAAAGTGTTCGGGTTTGGCTTGAAGAAAAGGTGGCTACCCTATATACAGGCTACCTGACATGTCCTTAGCAACCAATGATGTAATTGATTGGTAGGACAAGGGCGGGCGGCCCGCATAAAATTTGGGTTGCTGACTTTAATTCAGATAGCAGCAGAGAGCTAGGAGAAGATGTGGGCTGTGCTCTCTCCCTCCTCTCTATATAAAGGAGTTACCACAAGATCGCTTAGATTGGACTGTATTGGGTTGAGACAGTTATTTGGTTTGGGACAGTTTAGGTTGAGAAACACTGGCCTATAGTACACAACTTTTCTAGCAGGATCTCAAACTCGGCCACGCCCAGACCTGTTAATAGCTAAATCTCTAAATAACTAATTGAATTGCTTACCAGGATATCTGGAAAAGGACACACACTGCATTCTTTTAGGCTGGCTTCACACTTGTGCGGTGCGATTTCCAGCTCTCTTATCTCTGCAAAGAGATAGGAGAGCTGTTCAGCAGATCATCTCCATTTTAGCTGCGAATTTGGAGACCTGGGAGAGGGGAGGGGGAGGGGGAAAGTGTAGTGAGGAGAAGGAGAGAAATCCTGATGAGAACTGAACACATCTGTGAATCAGATGCGTGCCCATAGAAGATAATGGGCCTGAATTCGCACCTGAGCCGCACCGCAATGCCTAGAAAACGCACACGTTTTTTGGGCAATGCGCAGTGCGAATGCATCGCACATATGTGAACCAGCCTCATTAAAATCAATGTATTTTATAATGTTGTGTGAATTGGATGCGGTTTAAGCCGCAACCAATTCGCATAGGTGTGAACGGGGCCTTAGTAGTTGATTTTGAGTTGCATTCTAATTTTGTTGTAAACCTAAAGGTAAAAAACATCGAAGAAATGCCTAACTATATCTATTCTTAAAAATGTTCCATCCCCCTACCTATTCTGTCTAACTTGAATAAAAATATCTGTCTACATACTGTACCAATTTTTATCTTGCTTCAGTCCAGGTATACGATCCCACAACTCTGGCTCCCCTGTGTCAGTAAGTGACTGCTGCAGGGGAGAGGATGGTGTGCCGACAACGGCTGGGCTATGAGAGGCTATGGGTGATGTTACGGCTCCTTTAATTTAGAGCTATAGTTGAGTGCTCCCTTACACAGAGCTGCAGGATCATATAAGTACACAGATCTTCTTTATACAGGTTAGTCAGTATAGATAGCAAGAGAGGGGACGGAACATTTTGAAAGGTTAAGTTTACCTTTGTGAAAAAAATAATAAATGCACATAGTCTGCAGAGTATTGCACCCATGTTCAGTCAGGCCGCCCGGATTTTCTCCCTTTGCCACCCCAAGGCCGGGTCCTACAATGTGCCCCCCCCCACACACACACACACACACACACACACACCATCACATAGTACTTGTGATTGGCATATTGTGATATTGAAGACATACCTAGTGTTTTTGTGCACTGTTTTTATACAATAATAACTGTAAATATATGCATTATGCAGCATACCCAGCAAGGAATTAAATACCTTTGAGTCAAATATTCTGCTTGGCACTGTAATCTTGTCCTGGAGGGGGCCCAGAGGCAGAGCAGTGGTGATGGGAGAATCCTAGCTGCCTGGAAAATGTGGAGACAGATAAACACTGGACTGGATGTGAAGGTCCTCAGTCAGGAGGAGAGGGCTGGGACGTTTCCGGCGCCAGTTTTCTTATAGGTTTACTCCAGGATTTCCTTCTTGCCCACGAGCCGGAAAAGTAAAAGACCCCTCCCATTTGTCTGACGCCGTGACGGAACATCAGGACTTGCTGCCGGTGTTCTGCCGATGAGTGTCCACCCGGCGGATAATGTCCCCCCTGTACTGCGCAGGCACAGCACTTGCGCAGTACAAACCAAAAGCGGGCCGACGGAAATAGCCGAAGATAAATTGCTCAGAGTCAACTGAATACGGCGTCTGTGCAATGATGATGATATTGTGACAGACGCTGCCGCATGCTTCTGCTGCTCATGCTACTCTGCAAGGGGGCGGGTGCATTACTGTTATATTGTCTAAGGGGCAGATAGCTACTGAAGAGGCCGAGTTTTCAATTGATGGGCAGAGCTGATAACTTGGGGGTGGTATTAGCAATATACTCGTGCAAAGCCGCCCAACAACATTGCAAAAGCCGCCCTTCATTTGTTTAAACATGCCCCGCTAAAACGTATAGTATATTGCTAAAGGCACGGCCAAGTTATCAGCTCTGCACATCAATAGAAAACTCAGGCTCTACTGTAGCTCTCCGCCCAGAGGCGTAACTAGAAACTTCAGGGCCCCAGTGCAAGAAACCACAAAGGGCCCCCCTGACCTCTGGCCAGCGCCCTTCCCACTGATCCCGGGGGCAGCAGGACCTGGATAGGAGGGGCGTCAGGGGCAGCATATGGAGGAACAAATCCCCTCCATTTTCCTCCTGCAGCCACTGAATGCCTATGGGAGGGAGGGGAGGAAAAGCAGGCTTTTAGCGGCTGCAGGAGAAAAATGGAGGGGGTTTGTTCCTCTATATGCCCCCCCATCCAGGTGTACAGGGGCAACATGTGCGCCATTGCAATTGTGACCCTGTAGTTACGCCCCTGGGATGAGTGGCAGCGGTGGTGGCGAAGGATGGGATCAGTGACAGCAGTGGTGGTTCGGTGGGGATAGGATCAGTGGCAGTGGTGAGGGAGAGATGGGATGAGTGGCAGCGGTGGGGGGTGGGATCAGTGGCAGCAATGGTGGGGAGATGGGATGAGTGGCAAGGGTGGTGGTTGGGGGGTGGGATCAGTGGGATGAGTGGCAGAGGTGGTGGGGGAATGGGATCAGTGGCAAGGGTGGTGGTTGGGGGGCATTGGATGAAATGAGTGGCAGCGGGGGTGGGAGGATGGGATCAGTGGTGAGGGTGGTGGTTGGGGAAGATGGGATGGGATGAGATGAGTGGTAGTGGAAGGGGGGATTGGATAGGATGAGTGGCAGTGGTGGGGGGTGGGATCAGTGGCAGGGATGGTGGTTGCTGGATGGGATCAGTGGCAGCAGTGGTCGTAGTGGTGTGGGGGGTTGATCAGTGGCAGCAGGGGTGGTGGTGGCGTGGGGGGTATCAGTGGTGGTGGTGTGGGGGGGTATCAGTGGTGGGGGTGTTATCAGTGGTACTAGTGGTGGTGTGGGGGTGTATCAGTCGCACTAGTGGTGATGGTGGTGGTGTGGCGGGGAATCAGTGGCAGTGGTGGGGTTTAAGTGGCAGTGGTGGGGTATCAGTGGTGGTGGGGGGGTATCAGTGGCAGTAGTGGTGGTGGGGGGTATCCGTGGCAGTAATGGTGGTGGGGGTATCCGTGGCAGTAATGGTGGTGGGGGGTATCAGTGGCAGCAGTGGTGGTGTGGGGGGGAATCAGTAGCAGTGCCACTAACTTGGGGATCGCTCGCAGATCTGTTGGTTCCCCCTCCATGCTAGGTTTTGCTTGGCTGGGCAGAGAGGATGGGTGGGGCCTGTGAGTACCCATGAGTGCGGGCGGAGAGGATGGGCGGAGCGGGCAGGGACTGTGCAGTGTGCCCGTGAGTGAGGGCGGGGAGGATGGACGGAGTGGGCGGGGACTGTGTAAAGTGCCCGTAAGTGAGGGTGGCGAGGATGGGCGAAGCGGGCGGAGAAGATGGGCGGAGACTTTGCAGCATGCCTGTGAGTGAGGGTGGGGAGAATGGGCGGAGACTTTGCCGTGTTCCCGTGAGTGAGGGCGGGGAGGATGAACGTAGCAGGCGGAGATGATAGGCGGAGCCAAGATTGTACAGTGTGCCCGTGATTGTGGGCGGGGAGGATGGGCGGTGCGGGAGGGGACTGTGCCCGTGAGTGAGGGCGGCGAGGATAGGCAGAGCCGCTGCCGCCCCTGTACCCACTGCTGCCCCAGGCCTGGCCTCGGTGGCCTTGTCTGGAATCCGGCCCTGTGTTCAGTGGATCACCGGTGCAATGCCAAGCTCCTGCACACACTGCCTGTAGCTCTGTTGCCTGTATCTCAGAACTGGCTTTTACTTAGAGAGCTATAGGCAGTGTGAATGAACTATGAGTTTGCTGATAAACATGCTCCCAGTCCACTAAACATGCAAGTCCGTCTGCTGTCGTGGCAGACAGGACTCATGCCTCGTACACACGATCGGGATTTCCAATGGGAAAACTGCAATGAGAGCTTTTGGCTGGGAATCCCGGCCGTGTGTATGCTCCATCGCAGTTTTTATGATGGGAAAACTGCTGGAAAAGGCCGGCATATAAAAGATAACCAGTTCTCTTTTATTCCGTCTGGGTTCCCGTCGGAATCAATACAAAGCATGCTCGGAATCATCGAACTTAATTTTTCTCAGCTCGTCGTAGTGTTGTATGTCACTGCGTTCTTGACTTTTGGAATTTCCGAGCAACATTTGTGTTACCATGTGTATGCAAGACAAGTTTCAGCCAACATCCGTCGGAAAAAAATCCACGGTTTTGTTGTCGGAATGTCCCATCGTGTGTACGCGGCATTACTGTAAAGCTCTATTCACACTAATGCGTTTTTTGATGCATTTAGCATTTTGCAGAAATGCAGGGAAATTTTTTAACATGGGTTCCTATAGAACATGTTCACATCAATGCATCTTTGTGCCTCTGCGTTTTTGGAAAGGGTCGGGGACTTTTTATCCGGAAAAATGCAGCGTTTTGCATTTAATAGACTTCAATGGACCCTCATCCAAAATGCAAGTACCGCGTTTTTACCGTGATTTTGATGCAATTTTGCGTTTTGCGCATTTGTGTTTTTTTTAGCTGTACATTCACTGTATATAACTGGTTGCTAAGGAGGGGGCTGGGAAGCCGGCCGTCACGTCTTTAACAACCGATGAGTCATCAGCTGTCAGCGGGCTTCCACGCTGACAGATGAATTAAAAAATAAAAGAATTGCCGGCAGAAAAAAATTATGTCTAGTATGGATTCAGAGGGGACCCCCACGCTAAAATGTAAACAAAAAAAAAAGGCGCGGGGTCCCCCCAAAATCCATATCAGACCCTTATCCGAGCAAGCAGCCCGGCAGGTCAGGAAAGGGAGGGGACGAACGAGCACCCCCTCCCCTCCTGAACCGTACCAGGCCACATGCCCTCAACATGGGGCGGTGGGTGCTTTGTGGCAGGGGGGGCTCTGCGCCCCCAATCCCAAAGCACTTTGCCCCTATGTTGATGGGGACAAGGGCCTATTTCCGGTGGTTATCAGGGTCTGTGGGCGGGGGGCTTAATAAGCCTCCCTGATCCCGGCCTCCCCCTATGTGAATGAGTATGGGGGCACATTGTGCCCCTACCCATTCACCAAAAAAAAGTAGTGTAGACAGTAGACAGCTTTTGACAAGCCTTTTATTAAAAATATCTTCGGAGGAGGAGGAGGGGCGGAGCTGACGGTGTCAGACATGTCCTGCTGAGGCTCCGTTCTTCTCAGGTCCTCACGGCTTCCACAGACACCTGAATGACAGGGTAAATAATCAAAAACTACTCCATAATCTTCCCTAACGCCCTGGGAACATAATAGTATGGTCTTTGGAGTGACCCGCAGGAAAGCCAAGACAAAAACACACAAGGAAAAAACGCTTAGAGGATCTGTTGTAATGGCGCTGTCTAATTCACCTCACACAGCTAAAGCCCGCGCTGACAGAAAACAGCTGAGTCCTTCACAGGACTCAAATTACACAATTACACAGAATATGAACAAAGTGCCGGTTCTTTAACACAACAAACTGAGACATTACACTCAAATATTTTCAAACAAATAGAGAAGATGCTTCATAAAGCTCTACAACAGACCTCTGACCAAATAACAGAGAAATTGACTAAAGAGATTCGTGACTTATGCCAACGTACTGCAGACTTAGAATGCAGAATGGATGACATTGAAACCAATGTAGTTTCCCATGACAACGAACTTGAGCTACTCAGAGATGAAAATTTGACTTTGCAAGCGCATTTGGAAGACTTCGAAAACAGAGGACGACGGTCAAACCTCTGCCTAAGAGGTATACCTGAATCAATCACTGATCTTTAATCGTCCATGGCAGCGCTCTTTCAGGAATTGTCCCCTTCGATCCCTATTGAGAGACTGGAATTCGATAGAATTCACAGGGCATTAGCACCACGCAAAACAGAAGGACCTCCGCGTGACATAATTATTAAATTAAATTATTAAAAGATCTTGGATCGTGTGGTACCGAACAGAGGAAGCATTGACGGCGGACCTGGATCTGTTTGAGAACAGAGGGTTCGTCACAACTGGTTGGCAGCAGCGGGATCGTGCTTCCTGGCTGTGAAGACGTCCACCTGGATCCAAGATCAGATAGCAGCCTTCAGGTATGGATCTGGCATCAGAGTATCACCATTGGACAGCAAGCAGTCTCCAAGAAAGAGCCAGAATGTTGGGTCTCAACCACAGGGGACTGAGTAAGGACCAGCTGGTCCAGTCGCTGGAGGAAAACAGTCAGTGGGAGGAGTCGACCACAGATGGGGGTCAGGCACTTCCCAGCGAAGACAGAGCAGAGCCTCCCAGCCCAGGCAGCAGGAGCCCTTGGGTGGTCTGGTATGAGGAAGAGATGGCCATTCTGGGGAAGGATGCCACTACCGAAAGAAAGCTTGCAGTCATTAAAAAGGCACAAAAAAGACAAAAGGAATGGGAGACTGCAAAAAACCGAGCCACCACCCCTGTGTCTCTCCCTGCTGTATGGGAGACCCGAAGAATTTCCAGGAAGGACTTTAAGCCTTACTAATAAGACAATACAGGGGATGTGGATGGGTTCTTTCAGGTCTTTGAACATCAATGCGAACTACTGTGGATCCCGCCCGCAGACTGAACCCTGCCATGTAGCAGGACTGCTGGAAGGGGGGGCGGCTGAGGCTTATCGAATGATGGACCCTCTCAAGAAATGTAGCTATGAGGACCTAAAATGGGCAGTACTGGACTATTACGCTATATCGCTAGAGGCTTACCGTGCCCAGTTCCGGACTACCCCTCGGGTCCCTGAGACCTCCTTCAAAATGTTTGCGCACAAGCTGTCCGTAGCATGCCGCTGATTGCTGGAAGGGGAGAAGGCCACCTCCCCTGAGGGGATCATACAGGCTGTCCTGAAGGAACAATTATTTTTCAAGTGCCCCCCTGAGCTCCGACAGTGGGTACGGGAGCGAAAACCTGCCACCCTAGAGGAAGCTGCAGCCTTTGCAGATGAGGCCCTCTTGATCAACACACAATGGCAGAAGCCTCCCGCCGAGGCACCCCGAATTCCCAAGATGTCCAGCCCCACCTCTGGGCCCTACAGGCCTCCCCATCGTCGAATGAACCCCCAGGCAGCACCAACCCCTCGGGTCCCGCTACCACACCACCCGATTTCCCCACAGTGGACCGCAAGACCCACCTTGGAAAGACGCTGTTTTGGCTGTGGGAAGCCTGGTCACTATCAGGCCAGCTGCCCTGCCAGAACTGAGACTCTCGGACCTAGCCCTGGCAGGCCAGTACAGTATGTGGATCGGTACCAAGCTCCTGAGGACCTGCCGCCACCCCCTCCAGACTGGTGTTCCTCTTCTGCCAACTGGGACACCATTCCAGGAGTCTTTGGCCTACAATCTGCTGAGGCCCCTACATCGCTTCTACAAGGAAAGCACCTACAAGAGGTCACCGTGGACGGTCAAAAGGCGGTGGGATTCCGAGATTCGGGTGCGTTCCTCACTATTGTGGACCCACGAATTGTGAGCCCTGGTGCTCTCCAGCCTGGCCCAGGAATAGTGATCCGATTGGCAGGCGGCACCAAACGCGTCATTCCCCTCTCTACTGTCACCCTGGACTATGGACTGGGGCCCAAGCGCTGTGATGTCGGAGTAATGGGCGGACTACCTGCAGATGTGCTTCTTGGGAATGTTGTCGGTGACCTCCAATGTCACTTTGTCGGGGCGTCACGCGAAATCAAGCCCGCCGGGAAGCTACCCAGAGGCACAAGGAGCTTCAGCACCTGGATGGAAATCTGCCACCTGCGGTGAGTGACCCTTCCCCAACACCTGCCACTAGTGGAGTAACCTGGGATCGGGACCAGTTTAAACAGGACTTAGCCGCTGACCCTACGCTGACCGGCTTCTGGACCCGGGTAGGGCTGTCAGGTTCGGGAGCGGGTGACAAATTAGTGCAGGAAAACTGATTATTATACCGAATTGTAGAAATCGCTCCCGTGGGCGGACCCCAGACCATTACCAAGCAGCTGATATTGCCCCAGCAGTTCCGGGCCCAACTGCTACCCCTAGCCCACGACATTCCCATGGCGGGGCATCAAGGAAGTTACGTACAGAAAAACGGTTAGCCCAGGCCTTCTATTTGCCCGGGATGTCCCAAGCGTTAGCACACTATTGTCGCACCTGCTATACATGTCAGAGACACGGGAGGACGGGTGGCCAACGAGCCCCCCTGCAACCCTTGCCCATCATTGAGGAGCCATTCCAGTGGATAGCTATCAACATCCTGGGACCCTTGGCTCGCCCCAGCAAAACTGGAAAGCGGTACATCCTGACCATAGTGGATTATGCTACCTGTTATCCTGAAGCAGTGGCCCTTTCCAACATCACAGCTCCCAAAGTCGCAGAAGCCCTAGTTACGGTGTTCACGCGAATGGGCTTTCCATACGAAATTCTGTCAGACCAGGGTACACAGTTTATGTCTGATCTGATTCAGTCCTTCTGGCAGACCTGTGGAGTGAGGGCCATCCGGACCACCCCCTATCACCCTCAAACCAACGGACTGTGTGAGCATTTCAACGGGACCCTGAAGGCCATGCTACATGCCTTAATTGACCAGGAACCAGACTGGGAGCGATACCTTCCCCACCTGCTCTTCGCCTACCGGGAGGTCCCGCAGGAATCTACTGGGTTCTCCCCGTTTGAGCTGCTTTATGGGAGGAAGGTCCGAGGCCCCCTGACCCTGCTGAAAGAATACAGGGAGGGCCAACTACACGATACAGGGGTTCCTGTGGTCCCCTACATCTTAGAACTGCATGAACAAATGGGACAACTTGCTGGGCTCGCGGCGGACCATCTCAAGGCTGCCCAATCCCGCCAAAAGACATGGTATGACCGCAAAGCTCAAACCCACGAGTTTGCAGAGAGCCAACAGGTCCTCATGATAGTCCCAAATCCCCAAAATAAATTACAATCTACATGGGAGGGACCCTTTCGAATCATCAAGAAGTTAAATGAGACCAACTATGTTCTCGCTTTGGATGATCGGGGGAAGCGGCAAAAGACCGTGCACGTCAATATGATCAAGGAATACCATGACAGAACCCTTCCCATCCTGGCGGTCTGCCCCCTACCCTCTGAAGACGACGACAAATTTGTACTTGATCTCCTGGAGGTAGCGCGCCACTCAGCTGACGTACACCAGGTACCCCTGAGCCCCCAGCTCAGCCAGGAGCAGCAGGTGTCCATGTAGACCGTTGTGCAGCACCGCCATCCCATCTTTTCCTCTCAGCCCGGAAGGACGACCCTCACCACTCATCATGTGAAAACCTTGCAAACCCGGCCCATCCAACAAGCCCCTTACTGAGTTCCAGAAGCCGTCCGGAACACCATAAAACAAGGACTGAACGAAATGTTGGACCTGCGAATTATCCAACCCTCCCAGAGCCCCTGGGCCTCACCTGTTGTTCTTGTACCCAAGAAAGATGGCACCATTCGATTTGGTGTAGACTATCGACGTCTTAATGACCTCACCGTTAGCGACGCCTACCCGATGCCCCGTATAGATGACCTGCTGGACCGTCTGGCTGGGGCCCGCTATGTCACTACACTGGACTTGAGCAAGGGTTACTGGCAAATTCCCTTAACCGAGGAAGGGAGGGAACGTTCCGCCTTCATCACCCCCTTCGGGCTGTTTGAATTTTTCAGCATGCCCTTTGGGATGAAGAATGCCCCTGCCACCTTCCAGCGCATGGTGGATCAGTTGCTGCAGGGCTGTCAAGACTTTGCCTGCGCCTACCTCGATGACATTGCCATCTTCAGTGAAACATGGGAAGATCACCTCCGGCATGTGGGTACTGTCCTAGACCTAATTACAGGGGCCAAACTCACTATCCGGCCCGATAAGTGCCAGATGGGAATGGCTGAGGTCCAATACTTGGGACACCGGGTGGGGGGAGGCAGACTGCGCCCCGAACCAGCTAAAATTGAAGCCATTAGGGACTGGCCCACTCCTCAGAATAAAAAACAGGTTATGGCCTTTTTGGGCACTGCAAACTATTATCTCAAATTCGTTCCCCATTTCAGCACAATTGCCAAGCCACTTACAGACCTGACCAAGAAGACCATGTCAAGGATGGTGACATAGACCCCGGCCTGCCAGACCGCCTTTGACCAGCTAAAAGAGGCCCTCTCCTGCAACCCCGTCCTGGCAGCTCCAAACTACAAGCGATGGTTCATTGTACAAACAGATGCCTCCACATATGGGCTGGGGGCTCTCCTCAGCCAAGTTAATGAGGAGGGGGAGGAACACCCGGTGGTCTTCCTTAGCAGAAAGTTGCTGGACAGGGAGGTGGCCTATGCCACCATCGAAAAGGAGTGCCTGGCTATAGTATGGGCCTTGAAAAAACTGCAACCCTATTTGTACGCCAGAGAGTTCACCATTCTCATGGACCACAACCCCCTCGTCTGGCTAAATTGGGTCTCCGTGGATAACGGCCGTCTGCTATGGTGGAGTTTGGCCTTACAACCGTATAACTTTACTATTCAGTACCGAAGGGGGAGCCAACACCAAAATGCAGATGGACTCTCCCATCAACAAGATTCCCAGTAAAGCCCAGTCACTCTGTCTTCTCTCCAGCGGCTGAAAGGCCAGTCCAGGGCTATGTTTGGGACAATTTATTTGGGGGTACTGTGGAGATACTGCATTGGGAACTGGAACCACTGACTAACTTTGGAGTCAACCCGTCTGGGGTCTCCTCCGGTGTTAGTCTCCTGCCGAAAGGGGAGATGTGTGACAAGAGTGACTTTGGGTAGGATGCCCGAGAACTCCATTCCGATCTGTACTAGACGGACTCTATTTACAGCCATGCTGGAACCTTGTAAAATGTATATATTGTGTATCGCATGCTGTTGGACTCTTTTGCTGAGATCATTTGTGGTGTTGTTTTTACTCCATTGATTTATTGTCTCTGTCTGCTCTGGCTGGGGAGGATTGCTCTAACCGCTCTCCTTGCTGATTGGACAATTTATCCCACCCTGAATTTCAAAGGGAGGGGTGATGGTCCCGAGAGGGATAGCTATTGTGTTCATGTGTGAAAAATAAAGCAGTTTGTGTTTGCCACTCTACAGTGAGGTGTTGTCTGTTGATTGGGGGCTAAAAGATCTTGGATTGTGTGGTACTGAACAGAGGAAGCATTGACGGCGGACCTGGATCTGTTTGAGAAGAGAGGGTTTGTCACAATCGCCAATAACAATAGCGAAACGGCATGAGATTAAACCTCTACTTCAAAATCTCCAACACCACCACATCCCTTATCAATGGGGATTCCCATTCGCTGTTCGATTCACCCACCAAGGAACCAAATACCCAAGTAGATCCACGGAAGAACTACAGACCACACTGCAAAAACTCCAGCTATACAACAAATCATCTACAAGTCCTCGCCGGCGCACGCTATCCAGCTCTTCACAAAATTCATCAAAACCTAAAAACTGACGGAAGAAGACAAGCTACATGCAAAAGAGGTCACTTCAACTCCCCAGAATTGGATCTTCCAGATTCTATGGACTGAATAATCTCTACATTATACAAAGTATTCCCTCAACTTCATGATTGAATTATCCAAACTCTAGTTTGGCCTATGTATTGAACTAAAAAAAAAAACCTCTAAGTGCAGAAATAAAAACGTTTAATATCCCCTAAGAAGGATTAAAAACACTTACAGGATAGTAGATGATGATGGTGATACTTCCAGTGTAATCCAAAAGAAGACAGCCGATAAACGCTGTATGCTTGGGAGACACAATAGCGCTGGAGCCTGGGGATGACGTCAGTGGAAGCGGGATGGGAACCAGCGTGGAACGCAAACAGGAAATTTCTTTTTTTGGATTACACTGGAAGTATCACCGCTAAACACTGGGACTGCCCTGCTACTGGAACCCCTCCTGAATGCACTTACTACATGCTCCAGTTCATCTACTATCCTGTAAGTGTTTTTAATCCTTCTTAGGGGATATTTTATTTCTGCACTTAGAGGCGCCTTGTTTGTTTTTTCTGTTTCTATTAGAGATTGCTTGTCTCCCTGAGTGCTGCGTGAAGTGTATGAAGACGCTCTACTCCTTCCAAAACAGACTTCATTTGTCAGGTCTTAATATTCAGAGCGCCCTGGATATACATTTTTCTGGATGTATTGAACTCAAAACACATCAGTTAAGATTTCCTAATCACAAAGGTTAAGTATAAGAGTATATGTTCACATATCCCTTATTTACTTCTAATTCCTCCCTCTTTAATCCCTCTCCCCTTTCCCTACCCCTTATTCCCCCTCCTCACCTCTGCACTTAGCTCCCTAAACCCCCTCCCCTCTTACTCTCCCCCTCCCCTACCCCATCCCCTCTTTTTATTTTTATTTTTCCCCTTCTCCCTCCCCATTTGTAAACTACAAAACTAAACTATACTCAAAATGCTCCATCTACTTAATTGAATCATTTCAACAAATACTCTATCTCTCACTAATCTGACTCCAAAAGTATACCCTACCTTTCCCACCTCTGATAACTCTAGGGCAATTAACCTAATACTTCTGAATAGAAGTATATGATAAAACACACATTACTGGACTAAAATAGTAGTACCTACGTTTTATTTAATTATTTTAGTCATTAAATAGAGAATTATCTATTTTTTGCTCTCATATAAGTTTATATCTAACTATATTACCAAAAAGGTTGTCTAAGTTTAACTGTTATATTTTTAGATTTTTGCCGTGAAGAACCTGGGAAGCGGTCACTGCATCCCCTATTTTTCTGACTTGGGACTCTCCTCCACTTCAGTTGTGGTGAGGGGGGGCTCCCCAGACAGACTTTGTGCCTCCAGGTCTGCTAGACATGCACACCTGGTACGCCAACATTATATTTTTTAGCACATATTTAAACTAGTACAAGTTGACTACCGTATATACTCGAGATTTTCAGCCCTTTTTTTGGGCTAAAAGTGCCCCCCTCGGCTTATACTCGAGTCAGTGTACCTGAAAAATATTGAGAGGCTGCGGGCGTCCATCGTTTAAATCTTGTGGTCTCCTCCTGGTCCCTTCCGTGATAGGCGGAACTGTGTCTGCTGAGAATCGCCTATCACGAACGTTCTCTCATCCTCACCCATCCCAGCACACACTGTGTTCAGTGTTCCGCCAATCACGGACGCCTTTTCATCCTCGGACAAGAGGATGCACGTGATTGGCAGAACACTGAACACAACAGTGTCTGCTGGGAAACTGAGGATGAGAGAACGTTCGTGATAGGCGGAACTGTGTCTGCTTAGAAACGCCTATCACGGAAGGGAACAGGAAGAGACCGCGAGTTTTAAACAATGAATGGACGCCCGCAGCCTCTCAATTTCATGTACAATTTCAATTTTAGGGGCACAGTGAGGATGGGCACAGTAAGGATGGGCACAGTAAGGATGGGCACAGTAAGGATGAGCACAGTGACAATTGGCTTAGTGAGGTTGCAATGGGCACAGTGAGGCGTGCAAATAGCATTGTTGACCATCTTCCACTTACAGTAGCTGGTGCATTCTCACCCTCGGCTTATACTCGAGTCAGTAAGTTTTCCCATTTTTTGTGGTAATATTAGGTACCTCGGCTTATACTCGAGTATATATATATATATATATATATATATATATATATATATATATATACACACATATACACTTCCTATTTTCTTCTTCTTCTTTCATATTCTGTTTCTATTTCTTTCTTTCTCTCTGTCCTTCTCTGGAGTAAGTCTGATGGTACAAGCTATACCTGATATATTTAATTATAACCTACTTAAGATTTATATATGGCTCCTTTAAATTTACTTACATTGAATGTACAAGGTCTAAACATTCCCCAAAAGCGAACAAAAGTGTTCAGGTCGTTGTCTTCATCTAAAGCTCACATAGTGTGTCTCCAAGAGACACACTTTACTGATTCTTCAACACCTAAATACTTTGGTTCAAGTTACCCCCAGGTATTTAGTGACTCAGCCAAATCCAAACACTGAGGTGTATTAATAGCTTTCCATCGATCCACACCTTTTTCCCCCTTAGCAGAAATCAAGGATCCAGAAGGCTGTTACCTTATACTCACGGGTCATCTATGTGACATCCCAATTAAAGTAGTCTCTTACTACGCTCCAAATAAGAGACCGACATAATTTCTCTCCCATTTACTTCAAGTAATAGACACTCACAAACAAGGTACACTCTTGATATGTGGAGATTCAAGCCAAACACTATACCCTTACCTAAATCCCCAACTCCAGCTACATCTAATTCTCAATCCAAATCTTTCCAAAGAATCCTCCTACAATATATTCATTAATAGACTCATGGCGTGAAATTAACCCAACCAGACTTCAATTCTCATTTTACTCCCACCTGCATAGATCATTCTCACGCATAGACCATATATTAATTTCTATGAGTATGTCCCCAGAATTAATAGCCTCATCTATTAAACCATATACTTGGACTGA
Organism: Rana muscosa; assembly: GCA_029206835.1. Lineage (NCBI taxonomy): Eukaryota > Metazoa > Chordata > Amphibia > Anura > Ranidae > Rana > Rana muscosa. The sequence continues at coordinate 103,934,146 of CM055125.1, forward strand.
CCATTGTGCTATTATATCTACTTTTACCTCACTAATCCCAAAAAAACATGACCCCACCTGGCATATTAATCACTGATTGTTGTCTCACCCGTCAAATTCCGCTGAATTAGAAATCGCTATAAAAGAATACATTGGCAACAATAAATCTCCAGACACATCTCCAATAACATTATGGGAAACACACAAGCCTGTTCTTAGAGGTTATTGTATACGCCAAGCATCATATATTAAAAAAGAGAAGCAAAAATTACAGCAAAAACTAGAAAATGAGTTTAATAAATGCCATAGTATTTTTCAATCTAACCCTACTCCAACCACAAAGTCACAACTAGATAAAGCTAGCTTAAAACTTGACCTCTTCTTATCAGAATCAGTAGACAAAACACTACGTAAATCGAAACAAATTTTTTATTTTAAAGCAAATAAACCAGGTACCCTCCTTGCCCGAGCACTCAAAAGACTAAATAACCCTTTTAAACCAATTAGACTAAAAATCTCTCAAGATAGATACACAAGTAATCCTGTAAAAATCTTACACACCTTCCATAAACATCTCACCTCTCTCTATATAAAAGAAGGATCTTTTGACCAATCCAACGCAGAATCATTTTTCTCACAATTAAGTCTCCCAACTCTATCTGAGACACAATACGACAGTCTTGAAAATCCCATTACCCCTAGTGAAATTTAACTGGCAATCAAATCCCTCAAACCAAACAAACGCCCAGGACCTGACGGGTTCTCAGCCCTCTACTACAGAAAATTCTCCCATGTATTAACTCCCATGCTGACAGAAGCATTCAACTCCCTTCTCAACAATCAATCTTTTAGATCAGAAACCCTTACAGCAATAATCACAATGATCCCTAAACCTCAGTCAGATGACTCAGCCTGTGCAAATTATAGGCCAATATCTTTATTAAATTTAGACATAAAACTACTAGCGAAAGTTATGGCATTTCGGCTAAATAATATAATTGGTTCCCTAATCAACAAAGATCAAGTAGGTTTCATCCCCTTGCGCCAAGCTTCAGATAATGTCCGTAGAACAGCCCTATTGATCCAAGCAGCTAAAACTAGACGAATACCTACATGCCTTGTATCACTAGACATCAAAAAAGCTTTTGACACAGTATCATGGTCGTATTTAAATTTCGCTCTACAAAAATTGGGTTTTGGCCCCCACTTTCTAAGCTGGGTTTCATCATTATATAATAAACCCAAAGCTTATGCTAAATACGCAGGATACAAATCAGACATGTTTGATATCAATAGAGGTACACGCCAGGGATTTCCTCTCTCCCCACTCCCATTTGCCCTATTAATTGAACCCCTTGCCCAATCCATTTGTGCAGATCCCTCAATCAAAGGTATAGAATTAGTAGGTCATCAACATAAGCTTTGCAGCTTTACATCTTAATTTTTATGACTTCCCCACATATTACTGCCCCTAATCTTATCAACAAATTAGACCAATTTGCCTGAATATCAGGTTTAAAAATAAATTCACAAAAATCTACAGCTCTAAATATTTCTTTATCTCCAGATACATTACAGCAAGCGAAAACGTCCCTCCCTGTTACTTGGTCATCTACACACCTCACTTATCTAGGTATTACTCTCACTCCTGATCTCACGACATATTCTCTGCTAACTATCCCCCACTATTACGGAAAATTACTAATTATCTTAAACAATGGTCTACTCTCCCAATATCATGGATAGGCAAAATAAATGTCATAAAAATTACTATACTTCCAAAAATATTATACCTTTTTCGTGTTTTACCCATTCCAATATCCTCATACTTCTTGAAAAATCTTCAACGCAAAACACAAGCATTTATATGGAACTCTCTAAAATCCTGCTTACCCTCACACACTCTATATCTCCCAAAATTGAAAGGTGGACTAGGCTTTCCCAATTTTACCACCTATTTCCATGCCGCACAAATGGCGAATATCCCCAAATATCATACAAAACATGAAATCCCTCTTTGGGTAGCAATTGAAACAATTGATAATAACCCAACATCCTTACCTAATCTAATATGGTCTACCTCTTCTGACCATAAAATAATTGAAAATAAAATAAGCAAACATACAATTACCATTTGGGATAAATTTAAAATAACCAAAGGTTTGCAGTCTCCACATACACCTTTAATATAATTTATCAGAAACCCCAAATTTTACCCAACCCACACATACCCTAATGCCACGTACACATGATAATTTTTCCCGTCGGGAAAAATTACATTTTTTCTTTTGCATGAGAAAAACGACCGCGTGTGGGCTTTTTGTGATTTTTCCCGATGGGAAAAACGGCATTAATCACGACGAGAAAAATTAGAACATGCTCTAATTTTTCTCGTCGTGATTCCCGTCATTTTTTTCCGCGGCAGTTTTCCTATAGGGAAACACTGCTGTGGAGCCTTCACACAGTAGTTTTTTTCGACCAAGAAAAAAAATGTAACTTAAAACGGCTGTGTGTAGGGGAACAAGCTGTTCCTCGTTTTTCACGTCGATTTTCTCGACGGTGTTTTCACCGTCGAAAAAAACGATCGTGTGTACACGGCATAATACTTTAAAAAAATGGACTTCTGCTGGCCTAACACAATTAGCTGATTTTTTAATATTAACCTCATTCAAAACATTCCCTGAAATATGTGAACATCACAAACTCCCAGGTTCTGAACTCTTTCGCTACTTACAAATCAAAAACATTTTTGAACCTTATTTACATGATACTAATCAATTAAGTAATATGTCGCAATTCGAACGTATATGTAAACAGGACCCTCATACCAAAGGTCTTATTTCAATGTTTTTTTCCATATGTGGAAAATTGGGAGAAAGAGCTTGGAACTAAAATTGACATTTCCGACTGGAATAAAGTCTGGACCAATTCAAAAATGTCTTCTCAAAATATAATTGCTTTGGAAACAAACTATAAAATAATCATGCACTGGTACTTGGTTCCTGTTAAAATGGCAAAATATGCTCCTCAATGCTCCCCATTCTGTTTTCGTGGCTGTGGTGGTCTGGGAATGCACTTACATACTCTCAGGGCTGGGTTCAGCCCTTCCTTCACTGTGCTGGCAGCTCAGCTGTCAGCTAATTGCCAGCTTCCATCTCTCCACAGTGATCCACCTGTTGATGATCCGTCCGTCAGCCCTGCCTACTTAAGGACTTCCAGTTCATTTGCTCTTCGCCTTCGCCTGTGTTTACATCACAAGAGACTTTCTCCTGCGTTCCAGATAAAGACCTGCTTGACTGTTGTCCCCTCTGGCTACGGATCCTGCTTGCTGTTCGATTACCTTTATCGCTGGCTCTTGGATTTTGGCTTGGCCGACTACCCGATCTGGTTACTGAACTCTGGCTATGTTTTGACTACGCTTACTCTGTTTACCTTTTTATTATTTATTATTAAACTAGTGTGATTTAACTGTACTTCTGTCTCGGTCTGATTCATGGTTTCTGATACATATATTCTGGGATTGTTCGATTGCAAAAAAGTTCTGGAATGAAATTTTCCTCATGGTATCTAAAATATTTAAGATAGCTATCATTCCAGACACGACTATTGTGCTTTTAAATATAAAACCAGTTCATATTTCTTACACTCAATTTCGGCTCTTTCTCCAGATCACCACAGCCGCAAAGCAAACCATTGCCAAAGCTTGGAAAACCAATACTTTAACCCCTTAACGACTGCCCACTGTACATATACGTCGGCAGAATGGCACAGACAGGCAAACTCACGTACCCGTACGTGCCTGCCTTCGTATGGGTGGAGGGTCCGATCGGACCCCCCTCCGGTACAGTGAGCGGCCAGGATCGCTTCGGGAGCGATCCGTGATGAGGGGGCTGCCATTCGTTTCTGGCCACCCCCTCGCGATCGCTCCCGGCGAATGAAAAGCTTCCTCTGCCTGTGTAATGTTTACACAGGCAGGAGGAAGTGATGTCATCTCTCCTGCGGTGCTCACATATACCGAGCGCAGTGGAGAGAAGACACACAGGTTACTGCACTAAACAGCACACTGACACCAGCACACATAGGCACACGATCGCCACCCCCAGATCACCCCCCAGCCCCCAGTCACAGTGTCACTGATTGCAGTGACCATTTATTTACTGATCACTGCAATCAGTGACATTTGTGACTGTAAAAGTGTCAGGGCAGTTAGTGTTAGGTCCAGTGTAGCCCCCTAACCCCCCCTAATAAAGGTTTAACCCCTTGATCGCCCCCAGGTAACCCTTTCACCCCCTAGCACCGCTGTCACTAAGCGATCGTTTTTATGATCGCTGTCTTACTGTCGTGGTGCCGATAGGTAGCCAGTTATTTTTTTTTGGTTCGCCGCAGGTTTTTATAGCGTCAGGTACCCCCATATATTACCTAATAAAGGTTTAACCCCTTGATCGCCCCCCCAGGTAACCCTTTCACCCCCTTTTGCCAGTGTCACTAAGCAATCGTTTTTTATGATCGCTGTCTTAGTGTCGGTGGTGCCGATAGGTAGCCAGTTATTTTTTTTAGGTTCGCTGCAGGTTTTTATAGCGTCAGGTACCCCCATATATTACCTAATAAAGGTTAAACCCCTTGATTGCCCCCCAGGTAACCCTTTCACCCCCTTTTGCCAGTGTCACTAAGCAATCGTTTTTCTGATCGCTGTCTTAGTGTCGGTGGTGCCGATAGGTAGCCAGTTATTTTTTTTAGGTTCGTTGCAGGTTTTTATAGCGTCAGGTACCCCCATATATTACCTAATAAAGGTTTAACCCCTTGATCGCCCCCCAGGTAACCCTTTCACCCCCTTTTGCCAGTGTCACTAAGCGATCGTTTTTCTGATCGCTGTATTAGTTATGCTGGTGCCGCTAGGTAGTCAGTTATTTTTTTAGGTTCGCCACAGGTTTTTATAGCATCAGGTACCCCCATATATTATCTAATAAAGGTTTTAACCCCCTAATTGCCACTAGTTAACCCTTTCACCAGTGATCACCACATAAGTGTTACTGGTGCCACTGGTTAGCTAGTTAGTTATTTTGTTATTTAGGTTTCCCGTCAGGTTTTTATATAGCGTCAGGTACCCCCATATATTACCTAATAAAGGTTTAACCCCCTGATTGCCCCTAGTTAACCCTTTCACCAGTGATCACCATATAAGTGTTACGGGTGACGCTGGTTAGTTAGTTTGCTTTTTATAGTGTCAGGGCACCCGCCGTATATAACCCAATAAAGGTTTAACCCCCTGATCGCCCGGCAGGTGATATCAATTAGGTTTTAGCGTCAGAGAGGGTCTGCGTCACACCCCAGGCAGCGTCAGGTTAGTGCCAGTAACGCTAACACCCACGCGTGAAGCATACACCTCCCTTAGTGGTATAGTATCTGAACAGATCAATATCTGATCTGATCAGATCTATACTAGCGTCCCCAGCAGTTTAGGGTTCCCAAAAACGCAGTGTTAATGGGATCAGCCCAGATACCTGCTAGCACCTGCGTTTTGCCCCTCCGTCCAGCCCAGGCCACCCAAGTGCAGTATCAATCGATCACTGTCACTTACAAAACACAACACACATAACTGCAGCGTTCGCAGAGACAGGCCTGATCCCTGCGACTCCAGTGCTGTAGGAGGTGATTTCACCACCACAGTTAAAAAAAAAAAGCATATATGCCGAAGCATGGGGGCAGCAGGGGCGGAGGAGCGATTTTGCTCCTAATGCCGCGTACATACGGTCTAAATTCCAACAGAGGCTTGCCCGTGGAAAAGTCCGACCATGTGTACGCGGCATACCTTTTGCGGGAGGATGCCCCCATGCTTCGGCATATATAAATGGTGCATGTATGCCCATCATTAGAAGTGGGTGGATGAAGGGAGGTATTCTAATGGTGGGCATACCCACCGATCAATCTCTTTTTTTCGTTCAGCCAACAGGCTGCATGAAAAAAAAGATTACAATACATGTCCAACAAGGACCAGCAACGTACTGGTATGTTGCTGGACTTTGAATGTTTATACCAGAATGATGCCTGCGGGTTTAGGTATCATCTTGGTATCATTCTTTTCAGCCAGCGGCCGGCTTTCATGTAAAAGCAATCCTAGTGGCTAATTAGCCTCTGGACTGCTTTTACAAGCAGTGGGAGGGAATGTCCCCCGCCCCGGATATAAAAAGCGCCATTGGGAAATTGGGAAAGCATTTTATCACATTGATCTTGGTGTGGTCAGATGCTTTGAGGGCAGAGGAAAGATCTAGGGTCTAATAGACCCCAGTTTTTTCAAAAAAAGAGTACCTGTCACTACCTATTGCTATCATAGGGGATATTTACATTCCCTGAGATAACAATAAAAATTATAAAAAAATTAAATATGGAAGGAACAGTTTAAAAATAAAATAAAAAAGCAAAATTAATAATAAAAATAAAAAAGCACCCCTGTCCCGCCCTGCTCTTGCGCAATGGCGAATGCAAGCATCGGTCTGGCGTCATATGTAAACAGCAATTGCATCATGCATGTGAGATATCACCGCAAAGGTCAGATCGAGGGCAGTCATTTTAGCAGTAGACCTCCTCTGTAAATCTAACGTGGTAACCTGTAAAGGCTTTTAAAGGCTTTTAAAAATGTATGTAGTTTGTCGCCACTGCGCGTTTGTGCGAAATTTTTAAGCATGTCGTGTTTGGTATCTATGTACTCGGCCTAAGATCATCTTTTTTATTTCATCAAACATTTGGGCAATATAGTGTGTTTTAGTGCATTAAAATTAAAAAAAGTGTATTTTTTTCCCCAAAAAATGCGTTTGAAAAATCGCTGCGCAAATACTGTGTGAAAAAAAAAATGCAACACCCACCATTTTAATCTGTAGGGCCTTTGCTTTAAAAAAATATATAATGTTTGGGGGTTCAACATAATTTTCTTGCAAAAAAAAAAAATGTTTTCATGTAAACAAAAAGAAGAGTGGATGTAAGCTTCCTAATGTTGTGTATAAAATGCCAGGACAGTTCAAAACCCCCCGAAATGACCCCATTTGGAAAGTAGACACCCCAAGCTATATACTGAGAGGCATGTCGAGTCCATGGAATATTTTATATGTTGACACAAGTTGCGGAAAAAAGACAATTCATTTTTATTTTTTTTTGCACAAAGTTGTCACTAAATGATATATTGCTCAAACATGCCATGGGCATATGTGGAATTACACCCCAAAATACATTCTGTTGCTTCTCCTGAGTACGGGGATACCACATGTGTGAGACTTTTTGGGAGCCTAGCCACGTACGGGACCCCAAAAACCAAGCACCACCTTCAGGCTTTCTAAGGGTGTAAATTTTTGATTTCACTCCTCACTGCCTATCACAGTTTCGGAGGCCATGGAAAGCCCAGATGGCACAAACCCCCCCAAATGACCCCATTTTGGAAAGTAGACACCCCAAGCTATTTGCTGAGAGGTATGGTGAGAATTTTGCAGATCTCGCTTTTTGTCACAAAGTTTTGAAAATGGAAAAAAAATATATATATATTTTCTTTCTTCATTTTCAAAAACAAATGAGAGCTGTAAAATACTCACCATGCCTCTCAGCAAATAGCTTGGAGTGTCTACTTTCTAAAATGGGGCCATTTGGGGGGGGGGGTTTTGTGCTATTTTGGCATTTTATGGCCTTCGAAACTGTGATTGGTAGTGAGGAGTGAAATCAAAAATTTGCGCCCTTAGAAATTCTGAAGGCGGTGCTTGGTTTTCGGGGGCCCGTACGCGGCTAGGCTCCTAAAAAGTCCCACACATGTGGTATCCCCGTACTCAGGAGAAGCAGCAAAATGTATTTTGGGGTGCAATTCCACATATAACCATGGCATGTGTGAGCAATATATCATTTAGTGACAACTTTTTGTAATTTTTATTTTTTTGTCATTATTCAAAAAAAAAAATATTCAATGGGCTCAACATGCCTCTCAGCAAATTCCTTGGGGTGTCTACTTTCCAAAATGGGGTCATTTGGGGGGGGGGGGGTTTGTACTGCCCTGCTATTTTAGCACCTCAAGAAATGAGATAGGCAGTCATAAATTAAAAGCTGTGTAAATTCCAGAAAATGTACCCTAGTTTGTAGACGCTATAACTTTTGCGCAAACCAATAAATATACGCTTATTGACATTTTTTTTACTAAAGACATATGGCTGAATACATTTTGGCCTAAATGTATGACTGAAATTGAGTTTATTCTATTTTTCTTATAACAAAAAGTAGAAAATATAATTTTTTTTCCAAATTTTCGGTCTTTTTCCGTTTATATCGCTAAAAAAAAAAATTGCAGAGGCAATCAAATACCATTAAAAGAAAGCTCTATTTGTGGGAAGAAAAGGACGCAAATTTCGTTTGGGTACAACATTGCATGTCCGCACAATTTCCAGTTAAAGCAGCGCAGTGCCAAATTGTGAAAACACCTCTGGTCATTAAGCTGCGTATTGGTCCGGTCCTTAAGTGGTTAATGATCTCTGAAGCTAAAAACAGAATAAACCAAGCAATGATCCTTTCCAAATCAGAAGCCATAACCAACGATACTATACAAAATTTGGAGAAAATATGGAATCCTTGGATGACGTATTTTCTTCCTACGATCCCTGACAATTCCCTATTAAGACCTTGATATACTATAATACTATAAATTATACAACAATATGAGTGGAAACAAGTACTAAAGAACATTTATCTTCTGTACTAACTTAATAATATTCTTACAATATAGATGCTCCGGAGAACTTACTTACCCTAGACTCTTTTCTCTCTTTCTTATCTTCATTCTTTCCCTTTTACTATTACTCTGTACTTTTTTTCTTTTTCCCTATTTTTGGTATTACCATATTTAACCAATTCTCCACCGGGCCTATTCTGGCACTTCTCTCCTTCATGTAAAAATCATAATTTTTTGGGTAGAAAATTAATCAGAAACCCCAAACATTATAAAAAAAATTTTCAGCAGACACCCTAGGGAATAAAATGGCGGTCATTGCAACTTTTTATCTCACATGGTATTTGCAGAATCATTTTTCAAATGCCTTTTTTGGGGAAAAAAAACGGTTTCAGGAATTAAAAAATAACAAAACAGTAAAGTTAGCCCAATTTTTTTGTATAATGTGAAAGATGATGTTACGCCGAGTAAATATATACCTAACATGTCATGTTTTAAAATTGCGCACACTCATGGAATGGCGCCAAACTTTGGTACTTAAAAATCTCCATAGGCAACGCTTAAATTTTTTTTACAGGTTACTATTTTCGAGTTACAGAGAAGGTCTAGTGCTAAAATTGTTGCACATGCTCTAACGCACGCAGTGATACCTCACATGTGGGATTTGAACGGCGTTTACATATGTGGGCGGGACTTACATATGTGTTCACTTCTGACCGCGAGCTACCGGGGACAGGGGCATTTTACATTTTTTTTATTATTATTTATTTTTTATTTTAGTTAATTTTTTTTTTTACACTTTTTTTTACATTTTATTTTTTTGATCACTTTTATTCCTATTACAAGGAATGTAAACATCCCTCGTAATGGGAATTATTGTGACAGTTCCTCTTTATGGAGAGATGTGGAGGTCAATAAGACCCCACATCTCTCCTCCAGGTTTGAAAGCATGAGATTGTGAAAAAAATTCATCGATCTCATGCCGACAGCCGCGATTGCGGCTTTGTTTACTTCCGGGTACCCGGGCGTGACGTCACAACGTCGCGCCCAGGCCTCCGACGATCATAGAGATGACTGGTGACCATCAGGTCAGCAGAAATCTCTATCGTCGTGAGCCGGCACCGGCCGATTAGTTCTCCGGGCCCCCAATGGCACGGGAGAGCCCGGAGAAGCACCGGATGGTGGCGGGAGGGGGGGGGGGGACGTCCCCTCCTGCCGCCTATAAGAACAATCAAACGGTGGAACTGACGCTATGATCGTTCTTATTGTGCACAAATTCACTGGCAGAAAACAGTGATATCTGAATGATGCCTGTAGCTGCAGGCATCATTCAGATATCACTGCACAAAGTCAAGGACGTCATATGACGTCCTCAGTGGAGAAGTGGTTAAATGGTAATGTATTATACATAAATACTATATTTAGTTATTACTTACAATAATTATAAATTTTTTAAGTTTTTATTGAATTTTTTGATTTCCAATTAACTTTCTTTCCATAGTGACTATATATTAATTGAATATGCCTGGAACTAAGTGTATTAGCACATTTTTACATATTACATTTTTCAATTATTTATATTAACTTAACATTTCATTTTCGAGTTGATTACCTGTTTATGTAAAATATCTAATCTTCAGATATGTATAATTCCATCCAATTTATTATCATATACTTAACTAATATTACCATTTGTTTTTAACTATTTATTACTAATTTTAACTGTCTTTATTATTTAATATTCAATAAACAAAATTGACAAGAAAAATATCTTCTTCTTCCCCGCTTCTTCCTCTGGTCTTCATGGATCTTCTCCCGCATCTTCCTCCTTTCGCTCTTCTTCTTTCTCCTGTCTTCTTTGTCCGGTGTGCTCCTTCCTCTGCCGCCGCTCCCGCCGACGACCCTCGTCCGATGCTGCGTCCCGCTGATCTGTCCGTGCTGATGTCAAGCATTTCTTAGATAATGATGTGGGGCCATCGGATTACGTCATCCAGAGGCCCCGCCCCTGGTGATTTCACGGACCCACCATACACCAAGGGTGGACTACAGTGCAAGGGTGTGTGACAGCAGGAAGGTAAAGTCACCTGGTTGCATCCAGGGGGGTAGATATATTTCGCCCAGATTCAGGCTTTACGCCGACTTATACAACTAGGTGGAGAGTTGTATAAGCCCAGCTAAGGCTAGTGGGCTCATGGATGACTCATACCTCTAGGGAGAGGGCTGGGCGTCGTGCAGGCAGGGAGTTGATGAGGCCAGCTGAAGCTTGTCAGCTCATTTAGGCCTCTATAAGAACTCCCAGCTTCATTAGATGTTAGCTCATGCCTGGAACCAGACCTGTGTGGACTGTCTAGGGAGAGTGAACCCCTGTGCGGTGAGAAAAAGCCTGTGTGGCTATTTGCTTGGACATTTAAAACCAGGGACTTAGGGACTAGGACAGCACTAGGCTGATCCCAGTTGTTAGTTAGGAAACCTGTATGTTTAGTCAGAGGTCAAGTTGACCAGGATTTATTTTGTTTATATGTTTCTTTTGGCTTTGCTGTGTTTTGTCACTGTAAATAGAAAATAAACCGCACCTTTTTTTTGATTTTGAAAACCACAACCTCCGTTTGCTGGGCCTGTTTTTGTGTGGGGAGCCCATCCCGGGGGTCACACACACCCGCTGCCGAGCTAACCCCCTCACAGTTGGTGGAGAACCAGTGGCAGTTTTTTTTAAGCCAGCATGGAGGAGATACTGAAGCAGCTGGCTCTAGCAAATGCCAATCAACAGCAGACAAATGCAGGTTTGCAAAAGAGCCTTGCAGCTCAACAACAGAACTTCGCAGCCCAGCAGCAAGCTCATCAACAGAGCCTTGCAGCCCAGCAGCAAGCTCACCAACAGAGTCTGGAAGCTCAGCAACAAGCCCAGCAGCAATCTGAGGCCCGCTTCATAGACCTGTTACAGAAGCAAGAGCAGAGACTACAACAAATGGAAGCAGTAATGCAGCAACGTCCGCAGACCAGTGAGGAAAGCCGTCCCACTAATACCGCGTCCTTTGGGGTGAGTCGTTTATTGACAAAAATGACTGGAGAGGATGATCCAGAGGTATTTTTGACCACATTTGAAAGGACTGCTGAAAGAGAAAAGTGGCCTGAGGAGCAGTGGGCTGGACTGGTGGCTCCTCTGTTAACTGGTGAATCGCAGAAGGCTTACTATGACCTAGAGCCTGACCAAGCAAAAGACTATGTGATGCTAAAAGCTGAGATATTGGCAAGGCTGGGTGTCACCCAGGCTGTCCGGGCTCAGCGTGTGCATAACTGGACTTTCCAGCTTGGAAAACCCCCCAGGTCTCAAATGTATGATCTCATTCACCTGAGCAGAAAGTGGCTACAGCCAGAGACTTTGTCCGCACCAAAGATTGTGGAACGTGTTGTAATGGATCGGTTTTTGAGAGCTCTTCCTACTGCCATCCAAAACTGGGTAAGCCATGGAGACCCAGAGACGGCCGATGGTCTTGTGGATCGTGTGGAGAAATACTTGGCTACAGAGAACCTGACGGCCTCTTCCAGAGACACTCGGACTTTCCACCCTAAGACCAGACCATCCCCAGGGGCGGATAAGAGGATTCCAAGGGGTAAGGGTGGAGAGAGTGAGAGGGTGGGAGCTCTATCCCAAGTTTGGCGAGAACAGCCTGGGAAATCAGCGGCTCAAGAGGCGGCAAGAAGGATCGTTTGCTACCGCTGCCGGCAAGCGGGACATATTGCAGCCAATTGCCCGGTTGTGGAGGAACCCATGCAGTGTGACTTTCTGACGGGCAGACGTCAGTCGCTGTGTGCGACAGTCGCATGCACTGCCATTCGAGGAATTGAGAAACATTTATGCAAAATGTGTGTTAATGGTAGAAATGTTGTGGTATTGCTGGATTCAGGTAGCCTTGTGACCCTGATAAAGGCTGAGTTAGTTAAAACAGAGGTCTCTGGGAATAGCAAGGTAGCTGTTATTTGTGTGCATGGGGACACCCGAGAGTATCCAGTGACTACAGTGTGTTTCGAGACCCCCAAAGGTACCCTCTCTCATCCAGTGGGCTTAGTATCTCAGTTACCGTATGACGCCATTGTGGGAAGGGATTTTCCGAAGTTCTGGGAACTGTGGGATGATCCTGAGCCCCCCACTGGTGCCCCTATGTACCAGGAATGTGATAGCCAGAACTCCCCTGAGAGTGGTGAGGACTCTCCGGAATTTCCCTTATCAGTATTGGCAGGGGAGACTCAAGAAACTGGAGAGGAGCCCACCTCCTCAGACGAAAACCTACCGTCTGTGGAGTTTTCTGATCTTGAGGTTCACAGGGAAAACTTTGCCACAGAACAGTTGAAAGACCCCGCCCTAATAAAGGCACGCGAAAACGTAGTGAAAATAGATGGCGAGTTAGTGAACCCAGATAATACCTGCACTTACCCATACTTCAGCGTAGAGAAGGACCTACTGTATCGGGTGGCAAAAAGGGCAGAAGAAACCGTTGAGCAGCTTGTGGTGCCCAAACCTTACAGGAAGTTGGTGTTGGAGTTGGCCCATGGGCACATTCTTGGAGGTCATCTGGGGACAGAGAAAACCCGAGAGAGGGTATTACAGAGATTCTATTGGCCGGGGGTGATGAAGGACATAGAAAATTATTGTTCCTCCTGCCCTGTGTGTCAGAGGTCGGCCCCGATGCCACATTTCCGTAGCCCGCTGGTCCCTCTACCCATCATTGAGGTCCCGTTTGAGAGGATCGCCATGGATTTGGTAGGTCCTATAATCAAGTCCGCTAGGGGGCACCAGTACATATTAGTTATAATGGACTATGCCACCCGTTATCCAGAAGCGATCCCTCTCCGAAATACCTCGGCCAAAACCATAGCCAAAGAGCTATCTCTTGTGTTTAGCCGGGTGGGTATTTGTAAAGAACTGCTTACGGACCAAGGTACACCCTTTATGTCCCGGGTTATGAAGGAGCTGTGTAAATTGTTCAAAGTGACGCAATTACGTACATCTGTGTATCACCCCCAAACCGATGGGCTGGTTGAAAGATTCAACAAAACCCTAAAACAAATGTTGAAGAAAGTGGTGGATAGAGATGGAAAGGATTGGGACTGTCTACTTCCTTATCTGATGTTTGCTATTAGGGAGGTGCCCCAATCCTCTACGGGATTCTCCCCCTTTGAGTTACTGTATGGGAGACACCCAAGAGGGCTGTTGGATATTGCCAAGGAAACTTGGGAAAGTGAGAGTTCTCCCCACAGGAGTGTGATTGAGCATGTCGCCCTGATGCAAGACCGAATTGCACAGGTAATGCCCATCGTGAAGGAACATTTGGCCCAAGCGCAGTTAGCACAGCAGAGAGTGTACAACCGTGGAGCCAAGACCCGTACCTTTTCCCCGGGGGATAGGATACTGGTACTTGTCCCTACGGTTGAAAGTAAATTCCTTGCCAAATGGCAAGGCCCCTACGAGATAATGGAAAAAGTGAGTGAAGTGAATTACAAGGTCAGACAACCAGGAAGGCGAAAGCCCGAACAGATCTATCACGTTAATCTGTTGAAAGCCTGGAGGGATAGAGAGTCCCTAGTCGCAGACACTTGGTCACCAGCTCAAACTGGTTGCGTGATTCCTGAGGTTGGAATAGCAGCCACCTTGTCACAACCCCAACAACAGGAGGTTAAGGAGTTTGTGCTTCGCAACAAGGAGGTATTCTCTGAGCTGCCGGGACAAACATTTGGGGTAGAGCATGACATCATTACCCCGCCCGGTGAAAGGGTGAAGTTAAAACCCTATCGGATCCCAGAGGCCCGACGGGAGGCAATACGGGAGGAAGTACAGAAAATGCTGAACTTAGGGGTGATAGAGGAGTCCCAAAGTGATTGGTCTAGTCCCATTGTGTTGGTGCCTAAACCGGATGGGAGCTGGCGATTTTGTAACGATTTTCGTCAGTTGAACAAAGTTACAAAATTTGACACCTACCCCATGCCACGTATAGATGAGTTGATCGACCGGCTGGGAACAGCCCGATACATGACGACTCTTGACCTCACAAAAGGGTATTGGCAAATCCCCCTGGCCAAATTGGCCAAAGAGAAAACCGCATTTGTAACCCCAGACGGGGCGTTCCAATATAAAAGAATGCCGTTCGGGTTACAGAATGCGCCGGCCACATTCCAGCGGAAAATGGACCAGATGCTGAGGCCCCATCGGAAGTATGCTGCGGCTTACCTGGATGACGTAATTGTCCATAGCACAGATTGGGCCTCACATCTGCCAAAAGTGCAAGCAGTCCTGGACTCTGTTCGGGAAGCGGGGTTTACGGCTAACCCCAAGAAGTGTACCACTGGGCAGGAGGAGGCCAAATATCTTGGGTACACCATTGGGAGGGGAGTAATAAAACCCCAACTCAACAAAGTCGAGGCCATCCAGAGTTGGCCACGTCCCAACAGCAAGAAGCAGGTACGAGCCTTTCTGGGAATCGCTGGGTATTATCAGCGATTCATTCCCCACTTTGCTTCTAAGGCTGTGCCCCTAACCAACCTAACGAAGGGGAAAGGGTCGGTCATGATTAAATGGACCCCCGAGGCTGAGGCAGCATTCCAATTCTTGAAACAAGCCTTATGTAGCCAGCCAGTGTTGTACTCACCCGACTTCTCTAAAGACTTTGTCGTACAAAGTGATGCGTCAGATGTGGGGTTAGGAGCAGTATTGTCCCAGGTCTGGAACGGGGAAGAGCACCCAGTCATTTACCTCAGCAGGAAGTTGAAGTCCCATGAGGTAAATTACGCCACCATTGAAAAGGAGTGTTTAGCGGTGAAGTGGGCTCTAGATTCCCTTCGGTACTACCTGCTAGGTAGGCACTTTGACATGGTTACGGATCACGCTCCGTTAAAGTGGATGGCTCAAAACAAGGAAACAAATAGAAGAGTGAATAGGTGGTTCCTGGCCCTCCAGGAATTCAACTTCACAGTAAAGCATCGCCCTGGCGTTCAAATGGGGAATGTGGATGCTTTGTCTCGAGTACATGAATGCCTGATTGCTGGTGTTCCAACCCCGAGGTTAAAACAAGAGGGGGGGGTATGTGACAGCAGGAAGGTAAAGTCACCTGGTTGCATCCAGGGGGGTAGATATATTTCGCCCAGATTCAGGCTTTACGCCGACTTATACAACTAGGTGGAGAGTTGTATAAGCCCAGCTAAGGCTAGTGGGCTCATGGATGACTCATACCTCTAGGGAGAGGGCTGGGCGTCGTGCAGGCAGGGAGTTGATGAGGCCAGCTGAAGCTTGTCAGCTCATTTAGGCCTCTATAAGAACTCCCAGCTTCATTAGATGTTAGCTCATGCCTGGAACCAGACCTGTGTGGACTGTCTAGGGAGAGTGAACCCCTGTGCGGTGAGAAAAAGCCTGTGTGGCTATATGCTTGGACATTTAAAACCAGGGACTTAGGGACTAGGACAGCACTAGGCTGATCCCAGTTGTTAGTTAGGAAACCTGTATGTTTAGTCAGAGGTCAAGTTGACCAGGATTTATTTTGTTTATATGTTTCTTTTGGCTTTGCTGTGTTTTGTCACTGTAAATAGAAAATAAACCGCACCTTTTTTTTGATTTTGAAAACCACAACCTCCGTTTGCTGGGCCTGTTTTTGTGTGGGGAGCCCATCCCGGGGGTCACACACACCCGCTGCCGAGCTAACCCCCTCACAGGTGCATCAAAAGAATGCTGCACAATCACCAGTATACTCGGTAGGTGATTAAATCAGTTTGCTTAAAGTGATAAAAATCGGAGTTTCGCCCTCGTGAGAGCGCATTGGGGAAAATTTGGGATGGCCGTGTCCCTTGGACACAGCCAATCACAGATCTCGGTAACTGGACAATCACCGCGGCCATTTACCACACAATCGGTGTGTCCAATGAGAGATGATCTCAAATGTAATCATATGAGATCATTTCTCATTGACAGCTCTCCCTCCTCACACAGAGACCGCGTGTGAGGAGGGAGAGCGACCTATGCTAAATCGTGAGTGATTCTACTATACACCAGCGTATACAGTGCCAACACCAGTGTCCAATCAGTCCCAATCAGTGTCACAGTGCCCATCAGGGTCAGTGCCCGTCTGTGCCATCAGTGCCCATCTGTACTGCTTCATCAGTGCCCATCTGTGCCATCTCACCTGTGCCCATCTGTGCCGCCTCATCAGTGCACATCTGTGTCATCAGTGCCCATCGATACTGCCTCATCAGTTCACATCTGTGCCATCAGTCATTAGTGCCCATCTGTGCCGCCTCATCAGTGCACATCTGTGCCATCAGTGCACATCTGTGCCACCTCATCAGTGCACATTTGTGCTATCAGTGCCCATCTGTGCCACCTCATCAGTGCACATTTGTGCTATCAGTGCACATCTGTGCCATCGATCAGTGAAAATCTGTGCAATCAGTCATCAGTGCACATCTGTGCCGTCTCATCTGTGCACATCTGTGCCATCAGTCATCAGTGCCCATCTGTGCCATCAGTGCACATCTGTGCCATCAGTCATTAGTGCACATCTGTGCCGCCTCATCAGTGCAAGCTCATCAGTGCTACCTCATCAGTGCATTCTTATTAGCACACACCTTTTTTACAGGCTCATCAGTGCCACCTCATCAGTGCCCATCAGTGCAGGCTTATCGGCACACATCTGTGCAGATAATAAAAAACACACATAAAAATCACACATAAAAATGTAGGCAGCGCTATAAAGAACACCTGAAAAGGTGTAGACTGGATAACTCTATATTCAACATAAATAATCATGCAATATAAAGATGTGATCTCATTAAAGTGTATATGTGATAAAGTCCATAATAAAATGCATGATAAAATGGATAATAAAATGGTAAACAGTCCACAGGAATATCCAGAAAGAGGTTTCTTAACGTAGAAGATGCCTAGACTTTCACCGACACCGCCACACGTGCAAGGCAAGGGAAGTACTCACATCCCCCTCTGAATAAAACTATAAATAATAATAAAAAGGTAGTAAGCAGGTAAATAGCACTTGTTAACACTCCTGTGATATCCAATTTCCTTGGACCAGCTTTATCATAGGGGCTTGATCAAACAAAGTGTCCGTGTCCAATCATATGAGGAAAAACAGAAACATATCTGTTCTGTCTCTAGGGCAGATAGCTAAACCTTCTTATCCCATAAACTTCAGATACCATATTTATGTGATCTCAGTTTTATTAGAACAAGCCAGGTGAAACTACAAAATAACAGAAATAGATATCTATCAGTACAATATTGCATACATTACAGTATACATTACAGAAACAACGATCTACAATACAGGATGAGATAATAAAAACTTACTTTTTAAGTTCTCTAAGGGGTGATGGCGATAGATTGAGCAAGACATGTCTTGCTTCCTGCAGTGTCTTCTCAAAGAATGGTGGCTGCTTCACTTCCTGTGAAGATTCTACCCAGAATTCCCTGCTTACTAACAACTTCCTTAACTACACACACAGTGAATCAAATAAACAGACCTGAAGCAATACCAAAAAAGGACGCTAGATGGCGCCTGCACTCCGCATATTGTCTTATGTAAATTACAAACCTTGCATGTTATTCTAACAACACAGATACAGATAATCAGAATAGAAGTCTGGTGGACAGAACAATATCCGTAGTGTGATTCTGTATAAAATATTTTATTTTCCTCATAAAAGACCCCCCCTTTTAGGAATTGCACTTACAACAAAATAAATATACAATAGACATTGCATGAAGCAGTTAAAACGATTGTGACAGCCAGATACGAATCAAGGAATGTCAGGGTATCTCCTACCGCAAGCAGCTCAATCAGCAGTGGTAGTGAGATCCGTGTCTCCGAACAGCGTACTGGGACTGTAGTGTTTGATCGTCGCTGAGACAAACCCTAACGTTTCATCACTATCGACATCATCAAAGGGCATCAGTGCATTCTTATTAGCACACATCTTTTTTACAGGCTCATCAGTGCCACCTCATCAGTGCCCATCAGTGCAGGCTTATTGGCACACATCTGTGCAGGCTCATCAGTGCCGCCTCATCAGTGCAGGCTTAGCACACATCTGTGCAGGCTCATCAGTGCCGCCTCATCAGTGCCTATCAGTGCAGGCTTATCAGCAAACATATGTGCAGGCTCATCAGTGCACATCAGTGCAGGCTTATCAGCACACATCTGTGCAGGCTCATCAGTGCCCATCAGTGCAGGCTTATCACCACCAACAATATTGTCTAAAAAATCCTTTTCCGCCGAGGAGGCATACCAAATTCTTAGTGCGGCTGATCAGAGCAACGGGCAGCTCTCTTCATCAGATTCCTCTTCAAATTCTGAGTCTGATGTAAATTACGAGCCAGTCCTAAGCAGTGGAACACTGACAGACTCGGAGGAAGATAATCTGCCCGCCAAACTAAGGCGTTCTGGTGAGGAGGCAGTGGCATCCACCAGCACCGGAGTGCCATCCACCAGAATTGCAGTGCCATCCACCAGCACTGCAGTACCTCAGCAAGAAAGTCCAAGTACCAGTGGGGTGTCACCTCAGCCCCAAAGGGTTAGGACCCATGCCAGCCTTCCCTATGCCCTTCAGAACCCCTTGTGGTTTTTTCCTAATTCAGGAGAAGCAAACATTCCCCCTTTCACTGCCCAGCCAGGAGTCCAGGTGGACACGGAGAACTTTTTCCCAATCGATTTCTTTAACTTAATTTTTACAGAGGACATGCTAGCATCAATTGTGGCCCAGTGCAACCTGTATGCACAACAATATATTTTGAGTAACCCAAAATCAAAGTGTCCTCCCCGAAATTACCCAAATTATGACAAGCTTTGCAAAATTCGGCCACTTCTAAATAATTTTTCTGAAAAATTCACCCAGTTGTTTACCCCGGACCAAGACATATGTGTGGATGAGTCACTTGTAAAATTTATCGGCAGGCTGGGAATCAAGCAATTTATCCCCAGCAAAAGGACCAGCTATGGGGTGAAAGTGTATAAATAATGTGACAGAGCCAAAGGGTACACATATGCCTTCATAGTATATGAAGGGAAGGACACCCAGCTGCATCCCCCTAATTGCCCAGACTATTTAGGATAAAGCAAAAAAGTTGTTTGGGACCTCATATACCCACTACTGGAGAAAGGATATCAATTGTATGTAGATAACTTCTATACGAGTCTGCCCCTGTTCCACAACCTTCACAGGAGGAAGACGCCAGCATGTGGCACTGTGAGAAAGAAGGGCTTTCTTTAAAGGCTTGTCAATATGAAGTTAAGAAGAGGGGAGGTGGCGAGTCTGCGAAACAAGGAAATTCTGGCAGTAAAGTGGAGGGACAGAAGGGATGTCTACATGCTGTCTTCCTTTTATCCACAATAACACCTACGTGGAAATCCCCAGAAGGAATGGCTCCATCCAAAAGCCAACATGTGTCCACGAATACAACTTGTTCATGGGGAGAGTCGACTTCAACGACCAATTGCTCGAACCCTACCTTGCCACAAGACGAACATACCATTGGTATAAAAGAGTATAAATTTATTTTTTTCATTTGGCCATATACATCTTTACCACAACTTCACCAAAATCCCTCAACCCTTCCTTGGCTACCAGGAGGAAATTATCATTGCCCTTCTATTCCTGAACGGCCCACCAAAAAATATTTTATCCGATGTTCTTAGTAGAACGACATTTTAAATAAAATCCCTCCCAAACCAACAGGCAGGGCCGCTGATAGGGGAATCACCAGCCCTGTTGTACAGGGCCCAAGCACCCAGGGGGGCCCACACAGGGAGGGGGATTAGTGACAGACGACAATTGTATCTCTTTTCCTCCAGCAGATGATAGCTGCTCTCCTCCCCTCTCCCTGGTAACAGATTTTTTCTGCTAAGAAAGAGACAGTTGTCTTTCACTAATACTCCTCCCTGTGTGGGCCCTCCTCCTCTCAGCACTGGTTCTAAGGTTATTTCTGCTCCTGAGCTTAATTCTCTAACAACTTTGTTTATCTCCCTCTGTCTTTCTGATCCTGCCTTGAGGCGATTTAGTTTGCATTTGTAGCGCTATACAATTTATTCACTCACTCACTCGCCTGTATATTTTTTTCATCTTTTCTTCATTTTTATTTATTAACTCAGTTTTATCTTTTAGAGTTAGCAGGAATTCTGTGAGTTATGTTGTATTTGTGTCTACTAATAGTTTTATTGTATTTTTAGCAAAATATAGCTTTAAAATTTTCTTGTGGGGACCCTGTCAGGTAGTCTATACGGGGCCCCGCAAATTCTATCAGCAGCCCTGCCAACAGGCCAAAGACGTCAGAAAAAATGTTAGGTGTGTACAAGTGGAGGAGTTAGAAGAGACACCTCTTATTATTGTCCCCAGCGTCCTTCCCAACCGGGCCTTTGCATAGGTGACTGTTTCCGCCATTACCATACTTCAGTAAATTATTAGTGAAGTATGGTAAACATAATCCTCAGTCCCTGCCATATACCTTAACACCCCTTATGCCACTGCCTGCTCCGGAACTGACCCTGGCTTGTTATTTAACCCCGCTTCTGCCTATCACTTCTGTACATACCTCTGCCTGATCTGGAACTGATCCTGGCTTGTTATTTGACCCCACTTCTGCCTACCACTTCTGTACATACCTCTGCCTGATCTGGAACAGACCCTGGACTGTTATTCAACCCGGCTTCTGCCTACCACTTCTGTCAATACCTCTCCCTGATCTGGAACTGATTCTGGACTGTATGACCATGTTTTTTGCCTGCCTCTTGGACTGATCTTGTACCCTGCTACTGGAGTAGTGGGATTCATAACACAGGCGTCTCACATATGTGAGGGGCTCTGGAATTGTTTTTCTGGATGAAGAAAATGTTTATTTTGTTTTTGTTTTATCATTCCCAGATTAGGGTCTGGAGACCAGAAGCTTCAATGAGTTTTGGGTGGGAGAAGCCTCTACCCCTGTCCCCATTCTGTCCTGAACGAGGCCCTACTTCTGCCTGCTGCCTGTAGGACTTACTGCCATCATGCCTCTGCCTATTGCATTAACTGACCACTCCACATGGACCATGTTCCTGCCTACTACCAGGACCAATATTTTGGCACTGCTGATAATATCTCTGCCTGCACTGACCCTGGACTGTATATGGACAGTATACCTGCCTGCTGCTTGTACTGACTATGGACAGTATTCCTGCCTGTTGCCTGGACAATTGTGTTTGCTGTTGCTGACCAAGTCCTTGTCTGCTGCCTGGACCAGTGCTATCCTCCTGTGGACAACTGCGCTACTAAAACCACAAGTAATCTTTTGTTTACCCTTTGCTCAGCAGAATGTATTTTGGGGTGTAATTCTTGGTATGTGCATGCTATGTGTCACTAGAACACCTGACGGTGTTCCTTGCATGTTGGGCCTCTGTATGTGGCCAGGCTGTGTAAAAGTCTCACACATGTGGTATTGCCATACTCAGGAGGAGTAGCAGAATGTATTTTGGGGTGTCATTGTTGCTATGTACATGCTATGTGTTGGAAATATCTTATAAATGGGCAACTTTGTGCAAAACAAAAAAGTGTTTAATTTTTTTTTCTACATTTTCCAAAAAAATTAACCGTTCAGGAGACTCATTATGCCTCATAGATTATACGTTGGGGTGTTAGATTTCCAAAATGGGCTAGTTTTCTGGGCGTTTCCATTGTCCTGGTGCTCCAGGGTCTTTAAAAGTGTAATAGATGGTTGAGAAAAGAGATGTGTTACTTATGTCTCGTCACTAGGGAGGAGCCCAGTGATGAGACCCAGGAAGCTGAGGAGCTCTGTATCGTATCTGATCGTAATATGCGCTATTACTCATCTGATTGCATGTGAGTGGAATTTATACTGTAGAGTTTTTTTGCCAGTACTAGCATATTGCGCTATGTCCTATTCTTTCTGATTTCTCTGAGAGCCATGAGATTTGAAGCAACTCTGGAACTCTGTTACACAGTACCTGCACCTTTCATTAATGAGCTTGTGTTTGGCAGTGATTGCTGCACGTCAGAAACCACCTGCAGTGATTGCTTTATGATCAGACAAGCCCGTTTGTACCTGCTTTGTGGACGTTTTATTCTCTTTGATCTTATCTATGCACTTATGGATGTTTCATATATTTAACATTGCACTACCACTTTTTTCGTATTCACAGGTGTGATTGATATTAAATAGGTTGATTTTAGCGCAACTATACTATTCTTACTATATCTGTCACAGTGATTGGAACAGAATTATTTTTTGTTACACATGTATTTGGGTTTTTATTTTTGATTATTTGTATCAGCGCTTTAGTCACCTTATAATATATAGAATATATGTTGGAGAAGCTACAAAGAGATTATAGTTAGTCTTGAGACTTCCTACCACATCCCAATTTAGCAGGAAGAGAAAATTGAGGCCCCAAGGGGATTGTATGGGCAGGAAGCCAATTCAGGATAACACAATGGAAATAGTATAAAAATGGTTTAATATGAAAAATGTGAAATAATTATAATGGAAAATGCTAAAAACAATCATGGAATACAAAACACGATTAAACAGCTGCTCAAAAGGTGCAATGCATAATGTACTGATGCAAATCAGAGACAAAAAGTATATATACATGCGACCAACCCTACATGTTACGGAAAAACATAAAAGGCATATAGTTCAGATTATGGTAGGTACGCTTCCTTCTTCAGGGAAGAGTTTGCTGTTACATTTCTATAGGAAAAAAGTATATGTGTAAATAATAGAAAGATCAAGTAATATTTATTACCCCCAACCAAAAGGGGAAATAAGAAAAAAGATGGAAAAAAAGAAGAAAAAAGGAAAATAAAGGGAAGGAAAGAAAAGAAGAGAAAGGGAAAGAAAAAAAGAAAAAGAAAAAGGGAAAAAAAAAAGAAAAGAGAAAAATAGAGAGAAAGAGGGAAAAAGGAAAAATAGAAATAGAAAAAAAGAGAAACAAAAAAGAGAAGAAAAAGAGGAAGAAAAGAAAAGGAAGGCAGACGTGTGTCACAATAAAACATTTCAAGTACTTACAAATCATGTGTTCCTTAAAGATACATGGTGCATTGGGTTCCTTTGAAACACAGTGAGAAAAAAAAATCTCTGTGAGAAATAATCTCTCTGAAAACTGTGTCAGTGGCTGGACATAGCTTAGACCCACTGTCTGGAAGCAGTAAAGTCAGGGCTAACGAGAGCCAAAAAACAAACAAGGCAGAATGAGAGACCTGGTGAACAAAAATAAACAAAAAATAAATAATAAATGACAAAAAAATAATGAATGACAGAAAATTGATTAAGGTATAAGATGAAAGTTCTCCATAAAGTACATAGGTAAGGAAGGAAAAGTAGCGTCTGCCTTACCTCAGCAGAGTGCCTGTCTCAAATGGATCACTTGGGCTGTGCAGCAACAATGAGCTGCACCTGCCCCAATTAAATACCTATGGGAGTGGGAGTGGTTTAGATTTAATAGCCAATCCATAACTTTGGCATCTTAGTCCAACTTGGAATAGGAAAAAGATACGGTCCATCTGCAGGTAATCAGCCGCCCAAACAGATTGATTGGGTTAGGCTGATGGCTCCGATCCGCCTTGGTGTTTAAGCTCCCCGGCCTAAAGCAATGTCCGGTGTCACTGCGTCGCTATGCACAGTGACATCAGACATTAACGAAGGTCGCCGGCACAGGAAGGGACGCGGCGCTCTGGATGGTAGATGAAAAACAAAACCAACGCGAATGCGTCGGACAAAACCAACGCATGGGCATGAGACCGCAATCCACAAAAGGAAGCCTGCAGTCCAATTAGGCAAAGAGGCTTCCCCGTGCCGGGGAGATCCGACAAACCACCACATCTAGGGATTATAGAGGCTAAAGCCAGCTGAGATCAAAGGGAAAGACTTTATTAGGAACGTAAACAGGAAAAAAAGTAAAAGAGGATTCGACCTCTATATACAGCTAGTGTACCCGATCCGGGACCAACATCCAGGTGCATCACATATCGTATTCTATAAGACAAAGGAAATGTATATAAATATATTGGACATACAAAGTATACAGTCTAGAGTTCAAGAAATAATAATATTGAGCAAAAATCATCAGACCATGCAAGGAATGGTGATACACAAAGTTAATAGTCAGACCATACATAGAAAAAATAAATCAATAAGTTAGATACATTGATTATAGACTTAACAATAGTAGTCAATTCTACATATAAAGAAATATTCAACAGTTCCCAAAACACATATAAATGTCTACACCTGGGGGGAAACAATCCCGAAAGAAGGTACAGAAAAGAAGTTTGTATGTCTCTGTAGCCAAGAGACAAGGTATTAACAAGGGGAAAGAGAAGAATGGGGAAGCAAAGGCTGTTCTAAACAGCGTATTATTGATCTTTGTCAAAACCTCCTGTTGAAAAACCAGGCAAAAAAGGTCTGAGATTGAACGCCTCATTAAGGCCTGGCGGGAAGGTCGCATTTAGGTTAGATATCCACCGAAGCTCGCGCTGGAGGAGACTTTTGTTCAAGTCTGCCCCCCGGGTGCCTGAATGGATACGGTCCAAGACCAAAACAGATATCTTGGGTCAAATTCCAGCGTGAGTCTGTGCAACATGTCTGCCCAAGGGTAGATCTGGGTTTGCTGTTTGCATGGCTTTCACGTGGCGGTATAACCTTTGCCAGAGTTTCTGTATCGTTTTGCCCACGTAAAAGCAATTACAGCTACAGAGGAGCAAATATACTACGTTGGTTGTTTGACAGTTGGAATAATGTCTGGCAAAGAAGTGTACACCATTGGGTAGAAAAATGTATTTTCTCGTGTCCATGTATTTGCAGTAGGAGCATGATCCACAAGGGAAAGTTCCCACAGTTTTACATGGATCACCTCTCTTGGAACCCTTGTACTCACTTTGGACCAACAAGTCACCGACAGAAGTCGCACGTCTGTAGGTGACTGATGGATTAGGAGGCACAAATGGTCCTATGGCAGGGTCTGATGTCAGAAGATGCCAGTATTTTTTGCAAATTTCTAGAATTTGATTATGGTCATTAGAATAAGTAGTGATTATTCTGGAAACTTCATTAGATTTTTTAATCTTTTTTGGAACAAGTAATTCATATCTATTCCTGGCATCCGCTCGTTGAAATGCTTTTTTCAAACATCTATGACTATAGCCACGTTCAAGGAGGCGTTTTTTAGGGTTTTTTGCTTCATGTACAAAATCTCGGTGGTTAGAGCAGTTACGTTTAAAACGTAAATATTGCCCCTATGGAATTGAGTTGACAAGGGGTCTTGAATGAAAGCTGGATGAATGTAAAACCGTATTGCCTGCAGTAGGCTTTCTAAATAGTTTGCATGACAGGAGATTAACCATGTTCTTAAAAATTTCAACATCCAAAAACATAATTCTGGAGGGGTCACAAGTCATGGTGAATTTGAGATTAAATTCATTTATATTCAATGCGGTCAGGCATTCCTCTAAAAGTGATTGGGGACCATTCCAGACGACGAAGATGTCATCTTTGTACCTGTGCCACATTAGGACGTGGCACAGGTACATAGAGAGACCCTCATCGTTGAAGATCGCATCTTCCCACTCCCCCAGGTAGAGGTTGGCGTAGCCAGGGGCACAACAAGTGCCCCTGGCTACGCCCTGTACCTGGAGGAATAGTCGGTCATCAAAAGAAAAAATGTTATGGTTTAGTATAAAATCCAAACTCAAAAGTATAAATTCATTAAATGAATTTTCATGATGACTGATTCGTGACAGTACCCTACGAATGCAGGCCAAACCTTTTGTATGTGGTATAGAGCTGTATAGGGCTTCCACGTCAATGGTAGCCAAAATACAGTCTTTTGATACTTGCACATCCTTGATAATCTGTAAAAGATGTATCGTATTGCGGATGTATGAGGGTATAGAAAATACAAAGGGGCAAATTTGTTCATCTATCAATTTAGAGAGATTCTCTGTGATGGAGCCATTGCCTGAAAGGATAGGTCTGCCTGGTGGGTCTAGTGTGTTCTTGTGTATCTTAGGCAAAGAGTAGAAAGTTTCCAGTCGTGGGTAAGGAATGCGAATGAAGTCCCACGTCTGTTTGGAAATGGTTTTATTGGAAAAGGCATTGTCTACGAAAGAATAGAATTTGTTCTTGAATGCCTCCACAATGTCAACACCTATTGGGCGGTACCAATTGCGATTGCTTAGAATGTTGTTACACATTCTATGATACTGCTCATTGTCCATCAGGACAATATTACCTCCTTTGTCGCTTGCTTTGATTGTTATATTATGGTTGCTAGATAGTGTTTTTAAGGCCATTTTTTCATTTTTTGTTAAATTACTTGGGTGAAGAAAGGTAGGAGTTAATGACTTTATTTCTTGGGTTGACATTTTTAAGAAGGTTTTGACCCCATGGTTAGAACTGGGAGCTGGATAGAGAGAGGACGTTTTTTTCAAAGAGGACTTGACAGGTGGGACAGCTGGAGGTAGATCAATTTTTTTTTTCAGAAGTGATTCTATATCGACAGTGTCGATCAAGTCCCTAGGTTCACTCTCCTCCAATAGGGAGTTTAAGTTGTCTAGGGCTTGTCGTTCGCTAAACGTACGACAACCTTCACTGCCAGGTTTTTCCTTCTCGAACATACTTTTCAAGAGTAGTTTACGTATGAAAAGGTGTAAATCTTTTATACCTACTTGTCAAGTCTGTTATTAGGACAAAAGGTGAGCCCTTTAGATAGGACTGAAATTTCATCAGAGGTGAGAATATGTGTTGAAAGGTTAATGACATTTAATTGTGAGGACGGTAGTAGTGTATTTAGGGGGGTGTTGGAATGGGGGGTACAGGAGGGTGGGTCCCCTGTTTTTTTGGAAAGAAAATACCGGGGACTTTGGGTGTGGCAAAAACGGGGGAAGGTTGTGGAATAGTCTCCACCGCTGCTGGCCCTATGGCGCCAACACTAACCTGTGATGTCAGCGGCATCGCGCCCGGAGCGGTCGTGGACTTTGGAGGATGTTTTTTAGAGGTACTTGATGAAGGATGCTCGTCATCCTGGCAACTTTTGGCTTTTCTGGTGCGTCTCTGCTGCTTGAAAAAAGTATTAGAAGCGTTAGATGACACAGATGATGTATCAGATGCATCTGAGTATGTCTTATGTTGTTTTAGACTGCGCTTAAAATTTCTCCCACCTGTCGTTTGAGACCACTTATAGGCCTTACCTTCATATAAGGCTTGTCTATCTCTAAGAAATTTGAACTCTTTCTTAGAGAGAATTGTTTTATTGAAGAGTTCTATACGATTCTTCAGTTTTTCGTTAAGGTCTAGAAAGGATGAGTGGGTTTGCAAGGGTTTAATTTTAGCGTAAATAAGATCTATATTGATATTTATGTCAACCAATCGCTTCTCATATTCCTCAATCAACAGTTTCATCATACCATTTGAACATATTCTAAGATTGTCTTCCCATGCTATCTTGAAACCAGAGCTAATGTTTTCAAAGGAGGGAAAAATTTGGACACGAAGTCCCAAAGGGTTAAGATTATCTTTAACCCTTTCCCGCCGAGGGTATGCACATATGCATACTCGGCTTTCGGGGGTTATACCGGGATGATGCCTGCAGCTGCAGGCATCATCCTGGTACCGTTGTTTAGAGCCGGCGATTGGCTTTCCAGGTATAACAACTGATGCGGCTAAAAGCCACTCTGTTGTTATACCGGAGGAGCGGGAGGGGACACCCCCCTCCCGCCGCCTCCGCCGCTCTTACCGGGCCTCCCGTCCCACCGGGAGACCCTATCCACGATCCGCCACCTCGGCCGGCTAGAGACAGACTG
Source organism: Rana muscosa (assembly GCA_029206835.1). Classification (NCBI taxonomy): domain Eukaryota; kingdom Metazoa; phylum Chordata; class Amphibia; order Anura; family Ranidae; genus Rana; species Rana muscosa. The sequence continues at coordinate 103,962,659 of CM055125.1, forward strand.
AATCAAAGCCGGGAATGGCTTTGATTCAGTCTCTTCACTGTAACCACGGAAGCGACGTCATGACGTCACGTCCGGGTTACTCGGCCGCCAATGGCGCCGAATTTAAAAAAGTACACAGTATTCAGAATCGCCATTTTCAGCGATCTGAATACTTTGAAGTGCAAAGGAGGAATTGGGGGTCTTTTAGACCTCCGATCTCTCCATAAAGAGTACCTGTCACCACTTATTACTGTCACAAGGGATGTTTACATTCCTTGTGACAGCAATAAAAGTGATCAATATTTTTTTTTTTTAAAACACTATTTTTCATTATAAAAATAAATAAGATAAATAAGAAAAAAAATAAAAACATTTTAAAGCACCCCTGTCCTCACGAGCTCGCGCAGCAAAGAAAACGCATACTTAAGTCGCGCCTGCATATGAAAACGGCGTTCAAATCACACATGTGAGGTATCGCCGCGATTGTCAGAGCAAGAGAAATAATTATAGTCATAGACCTCTTCTGTAACTCTAACCTAGTAGCCGTAAAAAAAAATTAAATTGTTGCCTATGGAGATTTTAAGGTACCGTAGTTTGACTACATTCCACGAGTGCGGACAATTATAAAGCATGGTGTAAAAAATTAAAGCAATAAACCGCGCTAGCCAGTAACATAAATAAATATACAGCAGCACCTGTGATATGTGATAACATATAAAGTATACAAAAGAATAAAAAAGAACAAGTGCGCTAATGTGAATTGACTAATAATCAAAAATTATGAATCCACACATATATTGAATAAATAAAGTCCAACAGTGATAACAATGAATGTGTCCTGTAAAAATGAATATATCCTAAATAAGTCCCATCAAAAATCAGCAATGAAGGGAAGCCGTGAAGAGGTGAACCGCAAAGAGTTTGAAATTCGGTGCATGCACACCCGTGTCCACCACCAACAATCAAGCTGCTTACCAGAGGTAAGAAACAAATAAGCCCATCAGCAATCCCAGGGGGAGATCCAGAGAAATCCAGATAAACTTTGCAGAGTTCCAACGTCACTTGATAGGCAGTGGGTACAGCAAAGATTTCCCAAGGAGAGAGAGGAGGCTCAATAGTGCATTACCCAATGTAAAATTTATTTTTAAAACGGGTTTAAAAACACTTACACAATGTACAATTTAAAGAACATAACAACCGGCCGGTCCGCCGTACCTGTCCCGTAGTGATGACGTCAGCACGCACACCTCCCGACGTCGGGAGGTGTGCGTGCTGACGTCATCACTACGGGACAGGTACGGCGGACCGACCGGCCGGTTGTTATGTTCCTTAAATTGTACATTGTGTAAGTGTTTTTAAACCCGTTTTAAAAATAAATTTTACATTGGGTAATGCACTATTGAGCCTCCTCTCTCTCCTTGGGAAATCTTTGCTGTACCCACTGCCTATCAAGTGACGTTGGAACTCTGCAAAGTTTATCTGGATTTCTCTGGATCTCCCCCTGGGATTGCTGATGGGCTTATTTGTTTCTTACCTCTGGTAAGCAGCTTGATTGTTGGTGGTGGACACGGGTATGCATGCACCGAATTTCAAACTCTTTGCAGTTCACCTCTTCACGGCTTCCCTTCATTGCTGATTTTTGATGGGACTTATTTAGGATATATTCATTTTTACAGGACACATTCATTGTTATCACTGTTGGACTTTATTTATTCAATATATGTGTGGATTCATAATTATAAAGCATGACATGTTTGGTATCTATTTACTCGGCGTAACACCATCTTTCACATTATACAAAACAATTGGACTAACTTTGCTTTTTAATTTTTTTTAAATTCATGAAAGTTAATTTTTCCAAAAAAAGTTGCGTTTAAAACACAGCTGCGCAAATACTGTGTGACATAAAATATTGCAACGATCGCCATTTTATTCTCTAGATTCTCTGCTAAAAAAATATATATAATGTTTGGGGTTTCTAAGTAATTTTCTTGCAAAAAATATGCATTTTAACTTGTAAACACCAAATGTCAGAAATGGGCTTAGTTATGAAAGGTGTACTCTTCAAAGGTCTTAATATGCCAATACATAAGGGATTTCCTCTCAAGCCATTTAGTAAGGCTCGAGAACAGAAAGCCCAGTTCTGATTCAAGGGATTCATTCTGGCCATAGTCCTTCTGGAGTTTGGCCACAAATTCATCCCAGGATAGACTGTAAAGTTCTGCCATAGTAGAAAATAGAAATAAGAAATAGAAAGAAACAGTTTAGGTTGGGGAATAATCTCAAAAATAGTCGTTTCAAAAGATGGGGACTAGAATGGTATCTACTACCCAATTTGATAAATAGAATATATGTTGGAGAAACTACAAAGAGATTATAGTTAGTCCTGAGACTTCCTACCACATCCCAATTTTGCAGGAAGAGAAAATTGAGGCCCCACGGGGATTGTATGGGCAGGAAGCCAATTCAGGATAACACAATGGAAATAGTATAAAAATGGTTTAATATGAAAAATTTGAAAAAATTATAATGGAAAATGCTAAAAACAATCATGGAATACAAAACATGATTAAACAGCTGCTCAAAAGGCGCAATGCATAATGTACTGATGCAAATCAGAGACAAAAAGTATAAATACATGCGACCAACCCTACATGTTACGGAAAAACATAAAAGGCATATAGTTCCGATTATGGTAGGTACGCTTCCTTCTTCAGGGGTTGGAGGCGAGTTTGCTGTTGTATAGGAAAAAAGTCACCTTATAATATATACACTAGTTTTGTGGGCGTTCCCATTGTCCTGGTGCTCCAGGGTCTTTAAAAGTGTAATAGATGGTTGAGAAATAAGATGTGTAACTTATGTCTCGTCACTAGGGAGGAGCCTAGTGATGAGACCCAGGAAGCTGAGGAGCTCTGTATCGTATCTGATCGTAATATGCGCTATTACTCATCTGATTGCATGTGAGTGGAATTTATACTGTAGAGTTTTTTGCCAGTACTAGCATATTGCGCTATGTCCTATTCTTTCTGATTTCTCTGAGAGCCGTGAGATTTGAAGCAACTCTGGAACTCTGTTACACAGTACCTGCACCTTTCATTAACCACCTCGCGCCCGCCGTACGAGAATATACGGCCGCAAGGTGGTTGTCAAATGCCGGGAGGCCGTTAATATACGGCCTCCGCTATTTGGCCACTGGGGGGCGCGCGAGCGCCGCCGGCGGCACGCGCGCGCGCCCGGCGCATCACTGAGATGCCGATGCGCGTGCCTGGCGGCCGCGATGTCCGCCAGGCACCCCCGATCGGCGGTTACAGAGACAAGGACATGGATCTCTGTGTGTAAACACACAGATCCATGTCCTGTCAGGGAGAGGGGACCGATGCTGTGTCCCTTGTACATAGGGACACAGATCGGTCACCTCCCCCAGTCAGTCCCCTCCCCCCACAGTAACAATCACACATAGGGAACACATTTAACCCCTTCCTCGCCCCCTAGTGTTAACCCCTTCCCTGCCAGTCACATTTATACAGTAATCAGTGCATATTTATAGCACTGATCGCTGCATAAATGTGAATGGTCCCAAATTAGTGTCAAAAGTGTCCGATGTGTCCGCCATAATGTCGCAGTCACGAAAAAAATCACTGATCGCCGCCATTACTAATAAAAAAAATATATATATAAAAATGCCATAAAACTACCCCCTATTTTGTAAACGCTATAACTTTTGCGCAAACCAATCAATAAACGCTGATTGCGATTTTTTTTTACCAAAAATATGTAGAAGAATACGTATCGGCCTAAACTGAGGAAAAAAATATATATATATATATATATATATATATATATATATATATAAAAAATTGGGATATTTATTATAGCAAAAATCAAAAAATATTGCTTTTTTTTCAAAATTGTCGCTCTATTTTTGTTTATAGCGCAAAAAATAAAAACCGCCGAGGTGATCAAATACCACCAAAAGAAAGCTCTATTTGTGCGAAAAAAAGGACGTCAATTTTGTTTGGGAGCCACGTCGCACGACCGCGCAATTGTCATTCAAAGCGTGACAGTGCTGAAAGCTGAAATTTCGCCTGGGCAGGAAGGGGGTTATGTGCCCAGTAAGGAAGGGGTTAATGAGCTTGTGTTTGGCAGTGATTGCTGCACGTCAGAAACCACCTGCAGTGATTGCTTTATGATCAGACAAGCCCGTTTGTACCTGCTTTGTGGACGTTTTATTCTCTTTGATCTTATCTATGCACTTATGGATGTTTCATATATTTAACATTGCACTACCACTTTTTTCGTATTCACAGGTGTGATTGATATTAAATAGGTTGATTTTAGCGCAACTATACTATCCTTACTATATCTGTCACAGTGATTGGAACACAATTATTTAGTTCCAGCTTTTATCATTTGATTATCTATTTTTTGTTACACATGTATTTGGGTTTTTATTTTTGATTATTTGTATCAGCGCTTTAGTCACCTTATAATATATAGAATATATGTTGGAGAAACTACAAAGAGATTATAGTTAGTCCTGAGACTTCCTACCACATCCCAATTTAGCAGGAAGAGAAAATTGAGGCCCCAAGGGGATTGTATGGGCAGGAAGTCAATTCAGGATAACACAATGGAAATAGTATAAAAATGGTTTAATATGAAAAATGAGAAAAAATTATAATGGAAAATGCTAAAAACAATCATGGAATACAAAACACGATTAAACAGCTGCTCAAAAGGCGCAATGCATAATGTACTGATGCAAATCAGAGACAAAAAGTACATATATACATGCGACCAACCCTACATGTTACGGAAAAACATAAAAGGCATATAGTTCAGATTATGGTAGGTACGCTTCCTTCTTCAGGGAAGAGTTTGCTGTTACATTTCTATAGGAAAAAAGTATATGTGTAAATAATAGAAAGATCAAGTAATATTTATTACCCCCAACCAAAAGGGGAAATAAGAAAAAAAGATGGAAAAAAAGAAGAAGAAAAAAGGAAAATAAAGGGAAGGAAAGAAAAGAAGAGAAAGGGAAAGAAAAAAAGAAAAAGAAAAAAGGGGAAAAAAAAGAAAAGAGAAAAATAGAGAGAGAGAAAGAGGGAAAAAGGAAAAATATAAATAGAAAAAAAAGAGAAACAAAAAAGAGAAGAGAAGACAAAGAGGAAGAAAAGAAAAGAAAAGGAAGGAAGACATGTGTGTCACAATAAAACATTTCAAGTACTTACAAATCATGTGTTCCTTAAAGATACATGGTGCACAGAATTGGTACAGATGGATGCTGTCCCAGATCCAGGAAGACACATAAGAGACCAAAAAAGATGTTGACTTAAAAGGAGTGAAGCACAGGGGAATGCACGGTGTACAATCACTTATTTCCCGGCAACGCAATTGGACTATTTGGGATGCATTATTGTTGGGTTCCTTTGAAACACAGTGAGAAAAAAAATCTCTGTGAGAAATAATCTTTCTGAAAACTGTGTCAGTGGCTGGACATAGCTTAGACCCACTGTCTGGAAGCAGTAAAGTCAGGGCTAACGAGAGCCAAAAAACAAACAAGGCAGAATGAGGGACCTGGTGAACAAAAATAAACAAAAAATAAATAATAAATGACAAAAAAATAATGAATGACAGAAAATTGATTAAGGTATAAGATGAAAGTTCTCCATAAAGTACATAGGTAAGGAATCTCAAATGGATCACTTGGGCTGTGCAGCAACAATGAGCTGCACCTGCCCCAATGAAATACCTATGGGAGTGGGAGTGGTTTAGATTTAATAGCCAATCCATAACGTTGGCATCTTAGTCCAACTTGGAATAGGAAAAAGATACGGTCCATCTGCAGGTAATCAGCCGCCCAAACAGATTGATTGGGTTAGGCTGACGGCTCCGATCCGCCTTGGTGTTTAAGCTCCCCGGCCTTAGGCTGGGTTCACACTAGTGCGACACGACATCTGTCCTACTTTGGATCCGACTTTGCCCTGCGACATGAAGCCGACATATGTCCGACTTTCAATGAACGGGGATCCGACTTGGATCCCCGCCAATAGCAGGCACTGTGTTTGGTATGAATCTTGAGGGGGAACTCCAGGCCAAATTTTAAATAAAAAACCGGCATGGGTTCCCCCTCCAGGAGCATACCAGGCCCTTGGGTCTGGTCTGGATTTGAAGGGGCGCCCCTACGCCGAAAAACGGCGTGGGGGGTCCCCCCAAAATCCAAACCAGACCCTTATCCGAGCACGCAACCTGGCAGGCCGCAGGGGAAAAGGGGGGGACGAGAGAGCGCCCCCCTCCCTCCTGAACCGTACCAGGCCGTATGCCCTCAACATGGGGGGGGTTTGGTGCTCTGGGGCAGGGGGGCGACCTGCGGTCCCCCCACCCCAGAGCACCCTGCCCCCATGTTGATGAGGACAGGGCCTCTTCCCGACAACCCTGGCCGTTGGTTGTCGGGGTCTGCGGGCGGGGGGCTTATCAGAATCCGGGAGCCCCCTTTAATAAAGGGGCCCCTGGATCCCGGCCCCCCCACCCTATGTGAATGAGTATGGGGTACATCGTACCCCTACCCATTCACCTGGTGGAAAAAATTGCAATAAAAAAACCACACAGCTTTTTAAAGTATTTTATTACACAGCTCCGGGGGTCTTCTTCCGACTTCGGGGGTCTCCGGTGTCGTCGCCGCGCTCTCCGGTTCTTTCTTCTGCCGGGCCACCGCTAACTTCTTTTAGCTCTTTTGCTAGCGGGGCTTGGACTTCTCTGTCGTCTCGTCCGGCTCTCCGTCTTCTCGTCCGGCTCTCCGTTGTCCTTCTGCCGGCCCCTCCACTAACTTCTTGGTAGCTCTTTTGCTAGTGGAGGAGCCGGTCTTCCCGTCGTCGCCGTCGCCGTCTTCTTCCCTCTTCTCCTCCTCGATGTTGACGCGTCGCTTCCTCCCGCTGTAATACTGGCTCTCCGCTCCGCTCCGCATTAATATAGGCTTCTCATGACGTCACAGTCACATGTTCACATGTTTCGCGCCCCTCCACTAGCGAAAGAGCTACCAAGAAGTTAGTGGAGGGGCCGGCAGAAGAAAGAACCGGAGAGCGGGAGAAGAAGAAGGCGACGGAGAAGACCGGGCCTCCGTTAGCAAAAGAGCTAAAGAAGTTAGCGGAGGCCTGGCGGAAGAAAGAACCGGAGAGCGCGGCGACGACACCGGAGACCCCCGAAGTCGGAAGAAGACCCCCGGAGCTGTGCAATAAAATACTTTAAAAAGCTGTGTGGTTTTTTTATTGCAATTTTTTTCCACCAGGTGAATGGGTAGGGGTACGATGTACCCCATACTCATTCACATAGGGTGGGGGGGCCGGGATCCGGGGCCCCCTTATTGAAGGGGGCTCCCGGATTCCGATAAGCCCCCCGCCCGCAGACCCCGACAACCAACGGCCAGGGTTGTCGGGAAGAGGCCCTGTCCTCATCAACATGGGGGCAGGGTGCTCTGGGGTGGGGGGGCCGCAGGTCGCCCCCCTGCCCCAGAGCACCAAACCCCCCATGTTGAGGGCATGCGGCCTGGTATGGTTCAGGAGGGAGGGGGGCCGCTCTCTCGTTCCCCCCTCTTCCCCTGTGGCCTGCCAGGTTGTGTGCTCGGATAAGGGTCTGGTTTGGATTTTGGGGGGGACCCCCACGCCGTTTTTTCCGCGTAGGGGTGCCCATTCAAATCCAGACCAGACCCAAGGGCCTGGTATGCTCCTGGAGGGGGAACCCATGCCGGTTTTTTATTTAAAATTAGGCCTGGAGTTCCCCCTCAAGAGCAGTACAGCACAAGTCGCATGCCAAAGTCGGATCATGCAAGACTGTGGTACGAATTTGATCCGACTTCAATGATAGTCAATGGGCTGAAGTCGGATCAAAGTCGGACCGAAGTAGTACAGGGAGCATCTTCAAAGTCGGACCGACATGTGTCGGACCAGTTAAGACGGCTCCCATAGGGAAACATTGATTTTCACACGTCATGCGACATGAGCTCCCAATGTCGGAGCGTTTGTCGCCCCAGTGTGAACCAGGCCTAAGCAAAAATCATCAGACCATGCAAGGAATGGTGATACACAAAGTTAATAGTCAGACCATACTGTGAAGGACTAGCATCAAATGTAGAGCTTGAAGGACACCGCCACTCACTGGTTCTTCTTTTTAAGGGCTTTGTTTGCCCATTTTTATTAAAAGAAGTCAAAACAAAATGAAAGGTTTCCCTCGCAGGGGTTTCAGTACTCCTTTTCAACAACAAAATGACATTCAGCCTCCTGGCTTATACATACAGCAGTGCTGCTCAGGCCTTCCACTTCAGGCTCTTGTCTGTCTCCTATAGACTATTCCATCTGCAACACCATCCATTTGGATAGCAGCCCCTTGCTGCTCTGACCCTCAGACCTGGGTCTCTGGCTTCCACTGTGCACACAAGCACTCTCTGACTTCTCCAGTGCACACTTGCACTCTATGGCTTCCCCAGTGCACACCTGCACTCGTCGGGAGGGTGGGGCCCAGAATGCTGGTCCTGATTCTACTATCAGGCCCACACACACCTGAACAATCAGTGTGCAGTTGAGTCTCAAAACCCGGATCCAGGACTGGGGATTTCATCCCACCCGGATCTCTAAGAAATCCCCAAGCTCCGGGTCCCAAAGTGGATTTTAGTAAATCATGAGGAAACTGAAAAGCCAGTTTCCTCCCAAACAAGCAAATACCCTGGAGCCCCTCAACCTGCCAGGTTGAGAATCCTGTATTCATACACTGGTGGGGTACCACACTACCACATACCCTCCCCCCTTGTTTCGACCCGGAGGGAGGAACACCAGCACCCATCATTATGGTTGGGACACCTCTGTGCTGGCTGTCAGCCACGTAGGCCCAACCTTTTTTCCAGGTGCGCTTCCAGGTTAGGGATGAGCTTCGTGTTCGAGTTGAACATACGTTCGACTCGAACATCGGCTGTTCGATCGTTCGACGAAGATCGAACGATTTGGGCCGTTCGCGCCAAATTCGAGTGACGCGAACGGCCCACAATGCACTACGCCATCGCAGTGTCATCCAGGCGCTGTGATTGGCCAAGCATGCACTGTGACCCCGCATGCTTGGCCAATCACAGCGCCGGCAGCGAGGAGAGCAATGATTGGCCACAGGCAGGATACCTGTGGCCAATTATTGCTGAGGGGGTTTAGTACACGCCCCACACTATAAAAGGCCGCCAGTGCGGCGGCCTTGTGTAGTGTGTTCCGGAGCAGGGAAAGAGAAGCATAGGCAGGGACAGTGTCATTTTTTTTCCTTTACTAATCCTGGATTCCTTGTGTTTAGGGACAAATAAGGATAGGTAGGGAGAGTGTCAGTGTGTTATTCTGTGCTAAACCTTGTTTGTAGGGACAGAGAGGTACAGTGAGGGAAAGTGTCAGTGTGCTATTCTGTTCTAAACCAATCTTGCTGAACCATATTTTCAATCCTTGAGTTTAGGGACAGAGAGGTACAGTGAGGGAAAGTGTCAGTGTGCTATTCTGTGCTAAATCTTGTTTGTAGGGACAGAGTAGGACAGTGAGTGAAACTGACAGTGTGCTATTCTGTTCTAAACCAATCTTGCTGAACCATATTTGAAATCCTTGAGTTTAGGGACAGAGAAGGACACTCGGGGAAACTATCAGTGTGCTATTCTGTGCTAAATCTTGTTTGTAGGGAGGGACAGAGTAGGACAGTGAGGGAAAGTGTCAGTGTGCTATTCTGTTCTAAACCAATTTTGCTGAACCATATTTGAAATCCTTGAGTTTAGGGACAGAGAAGGACACTCGTGGAAACTATCAGTGTGCTATTCTGTGCTAAATCTTGTTTGTAGGGAGGGACAGAGTAGGACAGTGAGGGAAAGTGTCAGTGTGCTATTCTGTTCTAAACCAATTTTGCTGAACCATATTTGAAATCCTTGAGTTTAGGGACAGAGAAGGACACTCGTGGAAACTATCAGTGTGCTATTCTGTGCTAAATCTTGTTTGTAGGGAGGGACAGAGTAGGACAGTGAGGGAAAGTGTCAGTGTGATATTCTGTTCTAAACCAATTTTGCTGAACCATATTTGAAATCCTTGAGTTTAGGGACAGAGAAGGACACTCGTGGAAACTATCAGTGTGCTATTCTGTGCTAAATCTTGTTTGTAGGGAGGGACAGAGTAGGACAGTGAGGGAAAGTGTCAGTGTGCTATTCTGTTCTAAACCAATTTTGCTGAACCATATTTGAAATCCTTGAGTTTAGGGACAGAGAAGGACACTCGTGGAAACTATCAGTGTGCTATTCTGTGCTAAATCTTGTTTGTAGGGAGGGACAGAGTAGGACAGTGAGGGAATGTGTCAGTGTGCTATTCTGTTCTAAACCAATTTTGCTGAACCATATTTGAAATCCTTGAGTTTAGGGACAGAGAAGGACACTCGTGGAAACTATCAGTGTGCTATTCTGTGCTAAATCTTGTTTGTAGGGACAGAGTAGGACAGTGAGTGAAACTTACAGTGTGCTATTCTGTTCTAAACCAATCTTGCTGAACCATATTTGAAATCCTTGAGTTTAGGGACAGAGAAGGACACTCGTGGAAACTATCAGTGTGCTATTCTGTGCTAAATCTTGTTTGTAGGGAGGGACAGAGTAGGACAGTGAGGGAAAGTGTCAGTGTGCTATTCTGTTCTAAACCAATTTTGCTGAACCATATTTGAAATCCTTGAGTTTAGGGACAGAGAAGGACACTCGTGGAAACTATCAGTGTGCTATTCTGTGCTAAATCTTGTTTGTAGGGAGGGACAGAGTAGGACAGTGAGGGAAAGTGTCAGTGTGCTATTCTGTTCTAAACCAATTTTGCTGAACCATATTTGAAATCCTTGAGTTTAGGGACAGAGAAGGACACTCGTGGAAACTATCAGTGTGCTATTCTGTGCTAAATCTTGTTTGTAGGGAGGGACAGAGTAGGACAGTGAGGGAAAGTGTCAGTGTGCTATTCTGTTCTAAACCTATTTTGCTGAACCATATTTGAAATCCTTGAGTTTAGGGACAGAGAAGGACACTCGTGGAAACTATCAGTGTGCTATTCTGTGCTAAATCTTGTTTGTAGGGACAGAGTAGGACAGTGAGGGAAAGTGTCAGTGTGCTATTCTGTTCTAAACCAATTTTGCTGAACCATATTTGAAATCCTTGAGTTTAGGGACAGAGAAGGACACTCGTGGAAACTATCAGTGTGCTATTCTGTGCTAAATCTTGTTTGTAGGGAGGGACAGAGTAGGACAGTGAGGGAAAGTGTCAGTGTGCTATTCTGTTCTAAACCAATTTTGCTGAACCATATTTGAAATCCTTGAGTTTAGGGACAGAGAAGGACACTCGTGGAAACTATCAGTGTGCTATTCTGTGCTAAATCTTGTTTGTAGGGACAGAGTAGGACAGTGAGGGAAAGTGTCAGTGTGCTATTCTGTTCTAAACCAATTTTGCTGAACCATATTTGAAATCCTTGAGTTTAGGGACAGAGAAGGACACTCGTGGAAACTATCAGTGTGCTATTCTGTGCTAAATCTTGTTTGTAGGGAGGGACAGAGTAGGACAGTGAGGGAAAGTGTCAGTGTGCTATTCTGTTCTAAACCAATTTTGCTGAACCATATTTGAAATCCTTGAGTTTAGGGACAGAGAAGGACACTCGTGGAAACTATCAGTGTGCTATTCTGTGCTAAATCTTGTTTGTAGGGACAGAGAGGTACAGTGAGTGAAACTGACAGTGTGCTATTCTGTTCTAAAGCAATTTTGCTGAACCATATTTGAAATCCTTGAGTTTAGGGACAGAGAGGTACAGTGAGTGAAACTGACAGTGTGCTATTCTGTTCTAAAGCAATTTTGCTGAACCATATTTGAAATCCTTGAGTTTAGGGACAGAGAGGTACAGTGAGTGAAACTGACAGTGTGCTATTCTGTTCTAAACCAATTTTGCTGAACCATATTTGAAATCCTTGAGTTTAGGGACAGAGAGGTACAGTGAGTGAAACTAACAGTGTGCTATTCTGTTCTAAACCAATTTTGCTGAACCATATTTGAAATCCTTGAGTTTAGGGACAGAGAAGGACACTCGTGGAAACTATCAGTGTGCTATTCTGTGCTAAATCTTGTTTGTAGGGACAGAGAAGGACAGTGAGGGAAACTGTCAGTGTGCTGTTCTGTGCTAAACCAAGCTTGCTGAAGCATATTGCAAATCCTTGTGTTTGGGGACAGAGAAGGATAGGCAGGGGACAGTGTCAGTGTCATTGTTGCTAAGCCTCCTGCACAGTATACACTTGAATGTAGCCCTTATTGCTCTTTTTCCCATCTCCCTGCAGGCCATCCATTAAAATGTCTGGAAGGCAAACAAGGAGAGGCAGACAGTCAGGAGGCAAAAAAAGAGGGCAAGCAGGCTCTGTGTCTGGGGGCAACAGTGCTGGTCGTGGACGCGGTGCATTGTCATCAGCACATGGCCATGGGACACGCTTGTCCTTTTCGGCAGCTGGACATGTTGAGCCACATCATGCCGAAGACTTGGTATAGTGGATGACCAAGCCCACCTCATCCTCCTCATCCTCTCTCACCCAGGCTCAGGGTACTGGCAAAGCAGCTGCCAAAGCGTCCTCTTCTCTGGTATCATTATCTTCATTAGTCAATCCTTCCCTAGACCCACCATGTCCTCCTCCTGAGGAGTCCCCCGAACTGTTTGAGCACAGTGTTGGGTACATGCTCCAGGAGGATGCCCAGCGTTTCGAAGGATCTGATGATGATACCCAGCTAGAGGAAGGCAGTAGCGTGAGAGCAGAGAGAGGGGATGCTCAAGAAGGACACCAATCTGGCAGTCATGCTCCAGCAGCTGCAGCATACTGCCAGATTGGCTCCAGTGATGAGGAGGGAGGGGATGATGAGGTCACTGACTCCACGTGGGTGCCTAATAGGAGAGAGGAGGAGAAGGAGGATGAGGAGGAGGCACATCTCCAACGAGGCAGGATGCCCTTGAGTGGCCAGCGTATGGGCAGCACACAGACGGAATCACACCGCAGAGCTCCGCCTGTGCAGGGCGCTGCCTCTGCCCGTCATTCAAAAAGTTCTTTGGTGTGGGCCTTTTTTGAGGCGAGTGCATCAGATCGCACAGCTGCTGTTTGCAACATATGTCTCAAGCGTATATCGCGTGGCCAAAACATCAGCCGCTTGGGCACCACATGCTTGATCAGACATATGTTGACCTGCCATGCAGCTCGTTGGCAAGCCTACCTTAAAGACCCACACCAAAGAACAAAGCTGACCTCTTCTTGCACCGCATCAGCTGGGATCTCCAACCCCACTATACCTTCACTCCTCTCTGAAACCTGCTCTGAGAGGAATGAAGGTGTAGAATTAGGTGTGTCACAGCCAAGTACTTGCGGGGACTCTGCTAGCAGTACACCAACGTCCGATTCTAGCAGGCAAATTTCCCTGCCCCAGCTGCTGGACCGTCGAAAGAAGTTCACTCCCAGCCATCCACATGCCCAGCGGTTGAATGCTAGCTAGCTTGGCTAAATTGCTAGCGCTTCAACTGCTGCCTTTTCAGTTGGTAGACTCGGCCCCCTTCCGTGAGTTTGTGCAATGTGCGGTTCCTCAGTGGCAGGTTCCCAAACGCCACTTTTTCGCATGGAAGGCGATTCTGGCTCTCTACAGGCATGTGGAAGGCAATGTCTTGGCCTCGCTGGACAGGGCCGTCAGCGGTAAGGTGCATATTACCGCTGACTCATGGTCCAGCAGGCATGGACAGGGACGTTACCTTTCTTTCACGGCCCATTGGGTCACTCTTTTGTCAGCTGGGAAGGATGCAGGACAAGGTGCAGTAGTGTTGGAGGTTGTTCCACCGCCACGCCTCCAAAATGCTACTACTGGTTGTGACACACCTCTCTCCTCCACCCCCTCCTCTTCTTCTTCCTCCATGGCCTCTTCCTGTGGTTTGTCCTCGGAACCAGCGGTGCTCCGTAGGCGTTCAAGGGGCTACGCAAGTACGCAGGCAAAAAGATGCCATGCCGTGCTTGCGCTGGTGTGTTTGGGGGACAGGAGCCACACTGGGGCAGAGGTCCTGTCTGCTCTGCAGGGGCAGGCCGAGAGGTGGTTGACGCCACACCAGCTTAAGCCAGGAATGGTGGTTTGCGACAATGGCACCAACCTCCTCTCCGCCCTCCGACAGGGACAACTGACCCATGTGCCCTGTATGGCTCACGTCCTTAACCTGGTGGTGCAGCGGTTCTTGGGCAGGTACCCGGGCTTACAGGATGTCCTGAGGCAGGCCAGGAAAGTCTGTGTGCATTTCCGCAGATCTTATAATGCCAGTGCTCGCCTGGCTGAGCTGCAAAAGGAGTTGAACTTGCCCAAGAACCGCCTTATATGTGACATGCCCACCAGGTGGAACTCAACGTTGGCCATGCTGCAGCGGCTGCACACGCAGCAGAGGGCCATCAATGAGTACCTGTGCGACTACGGCACCAGGACAGGGTCAGGGGAGCTCGGGTTTTTTTCACCACGCCAGTGGGGCATGATCAGGGATGCATGCACTGTCCTGGCACCATTTGAGGAGGCCACGAGGATGGTAAGCAGTGACAGTGCATGCATCAGTGACACTGTACCTCTTGTCCACCTGTTGGAGCACACGCTGCGTGGAATAATGGACAGGGCACTTGAGGCAGAACAGAGGCAGGAAGAGGAGGACTTCCTTGCCTCTCAAGGCCCCCTTTACCCAGACAGTGTTCCTTCTGTCCCACCCATCGCACAGGAAGAGGAGGAGGAGGAGGAGGAGGAGGATTGTGTCAGCATGGAGGTGGAGGCTGGCACTCAGCATCATCAGCAGCAGTCTTTTAGAGATGATTTACAGTCCCAAGAAACCAGTGGACTTGTACGTGGCTGGGAGGAGGTGGCTGCGGATCATGTCGTCCTTAGTGACCCAGAGGACTCCGGACTGAATGCCTCAGCTAACCTACGCTGCATGGCCTCCCTGATCCTGCAAAGTCTGCGGAAGGATCCTCGTATTCTTCGGATCAAGGAGAGGGACCATTACTGGCTGGCCACTCTCCTTGATCCACGGTACAAGGGTAAGGTTGCGGACCTTATCTTACCGTCGCAGAGGGAGCAGAGGATGAGACAACTCCGGGAGGCCTTGCAGAAAGGTCTGTGCAACGCGTCCCCAGAGACTGGGAGGTTAAAAACTCCTGGTCCTGGACAACGAGTTGCTGAGGCTTCGGGCAGTCAAAGAAGGAGCGGTGGGGAAGGTGGCCGTCTGACCGATGCGTTCAGACAATTCTTTAGTCCGCAGCCCCAAAGTATGATCGGTTCCAGCAACCATCGCCAGCGTCTGATATACATGGTCCAGGAATACCTAGGGGCAAGGTCAGACTTGGTCACCTTCCCCACCGAAAATCCTCTGGCTTACTGGGTCTTGAGGATGGATCACTGGCCAGAGCTTGCACAGTATGCAATTGAGCTACTGGCCTGTCCTGCATCCAGCGTTCTTTCAGAACGCACATTCAGTGCTGCTGGAGGATTTGTCACGGATCACAGGGTGCGCCTGTCCACCGACTCGGTTGATCGACTGACTTTCATCAAGATGAACCAGTCTTGGATCACCACCAGCTACCACACACCAGATGCTGATATAACAGACTAATTGATTTTAAAATGTCACATCCTTTCAAGACTGATGCTGATGCTGAGTGCCTGTGCTGTTATGTTGACTGGCTATCCTCCTCCTCCTCCTCAATGATACGATTAATGATGATAGCTTGGAAGATCATTTTGGTTTATGGGTGACGCCACCAGTGGCTAAGGCCAAATTTTTCAGCCCCTGTTTAACAGGGGCTTGTAATTAAAATTTTTGATGCAATACTTTGCAACAGGCCTCATTGCTGTGCTCCAAGTACAGTATCTGTGAGGGGTTGCAGTGTTGTGCCACCAGTGCCTAAGGCCCAATTTTTCAGCCCCTGTTCAACAGGGGCATGCAATTATAATTATTGATCTAATAATTCACAGCAGGGCCCATTGCTGCGCCCACCAAGAGTAACTGTCATGCCTTACAGTGTTGTGGCACCAGCACCACCATCACCACCACCACCAAAGGCCTAATTTTTCAGCCCCTGTTCAACAGGGGCATGCAATTATAATTATTGATCGAATAATTCACAGCAGGGCCCATTGCTGCACCCACCAAGAGTAACTGTCAGGCCTTACAGTGTTGTGGCACCAGCACCACCATCACCACCACCACCAAAGGCCCAATTTTTCAGCCCCTGTTCAACAGGGGCATGCAATTATAATTATTGATCTAATAATTCACAGCAGGGCCCATTGCTGCACCCACCAAGAGTAACTGTCAGGCCTTACAGTGTTGTGGCACCAGCACCACCATCACCACCACCACCACCACCAAAGGCCCAATTTTTCAGCCCCTGTTCAACAGGGGCATGCAATTATAATTATTGATCGAATAATTCACAGCAGGGCCCATTGCTGCACCCACCAAGAGTAACTGTCAGGCCTTACAGTGTTGTGGCACCAGCACCACCATCACCACCACCACCACCACCACCAAAGGCCCAATTTTTCAGCCCCTATTCAACAGGGGCATGCAATTATAATTATTGATCTAATAATTCACAGCAGGGCCCATTGCTGCGCCCACCAAGAGTAACTGTCAGGCCTTACAGTGTTGTGGCACCAGCACCACCATCAAAGGCCCAATTTTTACTACCACTGATCAACAATTATATGTTATTACAATTCCTGATATAATAGTTGACAGCAGGGCGTTCCAGCACCCACCAAGAATAACTGTGAGTGCTTTCAGTGTTGTGCCAACACCAACACCTAAGGGGCCAATTTCTGCAGAGTATATACGGCAGGTCCCTACTTTCAAACATCCAACTTACAAACGACTACTACTTGCAAACGGAAGAAGACAACAGGAAGTGAGAGGAAATCTACCCCTTGGAAGGAAAATTCTCTCCTGTAAGAATTAATATGGGAGAAAGGTGTCTCCTCTCTACTGATGCTTTATCACCAATCCTTGTTTCAATAAAAACACCACATTTCAAAAACAGTTGTCAATGGGACGCAAAGTGAGGTGAAATGTTCTGAACAGGGGCACAGACAGCAAAAAAAATGTGACAGGGGTGATAACCGTTCCCTATGTTTTCCAAAAAGCTAAAAAAAAGGAATTTGGCATGGAGCTACACTTAAACAATGCAGCTGTTCAAAATTACAAACAGATTCTACATAAGAACAAACCTACAGTCCCTGTCTTGTATGCACCGCCTGTATACGGCTGTTCAGAGTATATAGGGCCTTTTTTTATTTTGTGTGCGGGGTTCCCCTTAATATCCATACAAGACCCAAAGGGGCTGGTAATGGGCTGGGGTAGGGGGGGGGGGGGTTGATGGGGTAGCTATGCCATTTTTCCTAAAGATTTTCATCCATATTACCGGGACCAGACATTGCATTAAAGCCGCAAGCAGTTTTAAATGGCTTTTTTTCCTTTAGAAATGTTATTTTGTGCAGGGACAGTTCTAAACACGGGAAACACGTGGCACTTCACAGGCATACTTTAGACACCCCCCAGGTACAATATTTAAAGGAATATTTGACTTTTTTTTTTTCACTTTATGCATCATTAAAATGACTGCTCCCGGAAAACGTCCGTTTTTAAAACTTCTTTTTGCATTGATACATGTCCCCTGGTGCAGAACCCGGGTTCCCAAACTCTGTTTCGGACAATAACATGGATAATAGTCGTTATAATTAGCACTTTAGAATCCGAACGTTCGCATCCATTGTATTTAATAGGGTTCTAATGTTCGTGCGAACTTTCGGTCCGTTCGCGGGTTCTGGTGCGAACCGCACCCGGGGGTGTTCGGCTCATCACTATTCCAGGTATGTCCCACCCTGGATCTTAACAAGGTCCTATATTTCCCTATACTCAGCCTTCTCCCTCTTCTTTTGGGGTTCCATAAGCACTGCCTCTCCTGAAATTTTAACAGGGCACCCCTGGTCTTTCTACCAACCCTTCTGCCTCCACGCTTCAGGTTCCCAGATTTCCCAATACCTTTGGACACCACACTGTCATGTACCTTTAACAAACTATTTGGTTCATCATTGACAGACATATTCAAACCAACATTACACCTCTCAACGTTGCACAGATCACCAATGCCTTTTTTTTCAGCATTTGCTAGGGCAGCGTCTGCAGAGGGCACACATAATGGAGGGCCGCCATTACCCACGGGAACCTCACAGGACGTCACCTCCCCTGGGTTCACCCACTCTGCAGGCAGCTGTCCTACCACTTGACCTGTTCTGATGCCATCTGTATTTTTATCCACCTGAACAGACAAGCTCTTGTCTGATCCACATACCATTTTTACCGCACTTTTTATCCGTTTCCCTGTCTCGGGGACCTTATTAGGTTTGTCACCTAAACCAAACATCGGACTGGGGACCCCAGTCTTTTTAACCACCTTCGGTTGAGCCCCGGTCAGGATTTCTGCTGCTTTCTGGTCCACACTTGGCCCTTCCATCTCATGTGATTCTTCCACTGGTACAGCATACACACCCTTCACCGACAACTGACCAGTACTACCTTGGACCATAGCAGCAGAAATGCCTTCCACCTGGCTGTTAGGTGGTGAAACCTCAGACACTTTTTTTTCACCAAAGCCTCTCCCATATACCTCTTGTACAGGAAGTAACCCATCAGCATACCTAGAGGCGATTTTTAACACTAGTAATACAGTCATAAATAAACCATTTCTGTCTTGTCTTCCTTTGTGCTGTACCACCTGCCACTCAGGGGTCCACCTAATGGTACTCCGCAGTACCAGACTGTCTGACTGTGGTGGAGACACCCCAGTATAGACTGGCTGTACATCCCAAAGTTTAAGCATCTCCTTGAATACTTTTGTTAGAAACCATACCCTTGGCTCCAGACCTGAGGAGGGACCACACATAGGCGAGAGATTAAATTCCGCAGGACTAAAGCCAAGTTCTACCTCACCTGTTGTCCAACACTCCATGGGTAACTGATCTAACAGATGACACTGATCTAGGCACAAACTACTTCTTTCTGATGTACACATTACATTGTTGCAGCATTCACCTATAGCACTTTTTCTCACAGTGTCTCCGGGTACTTTAAGTTGTACCTCTTTCTGAGTGATAGAAAGCATCTCTGCTAGTGCTGCATCTATTCTGGGCCCTTCCTTCTCATGAGATTTAACTGCCGAGACAGTATCTGCGCCCTCTACTGACCACTGCTCAGCTGCACCTTGGAGCACACCCGCAGAGATGTTTCCAGTCACTACACCAGCCGGAGAGACCTTTGATGACTCCAACAGTTCTGAGCGCCTTCCAGGCCACTCAGTAACTGGGAGCACCCTCTTAGAGAACCTCAGAACTATTTGCCACACTGTTAACAAGCTTCCCAGCACAGCCTGTACCACCTGGTTCCACCTATTGGTACCACGCAGCACCACCTGGTCCGACTGCGGTGGAGACACCCAAGTGTACAGTGAGGGCACTTTTACCAACTCCAGCATTTCTAATAAAGTTTTTGTCAACTCTATGCAACCAATGTCTAAATGCGTGACCTTTTTGGGAACCTTTCCCCTGTCCGAGACATGGAGGGGCTCATCCATTGCAGCTTGTGACAATATTTTTTTTTTCACATCACACTCGGAGATTGCATCCTCAACCAAGGCAAGGTGCAATACCTTATTTTGAACACCTTGCTTTGGTGGCGCTACAGACAAATACAGCTCTTCACTTTCAGTTTTTTCAGGCTGATCTAACCCCTTGACAACTGGGTTACACTTAGGGTTGTGGGGCTGCGCCCACACACACTCACTATGTAAGACAGTCTTCCCTTGTTTCACCAGAGTAGCACCACAGCAATCCTGGAAAAACTCTGGCTCCAACATATGGCGGCCCCATGCGAGTTCCATGGACAATCCTGCGCTTCTGGTTGTCATGGGAGATATCCTACTCCCATCATTGGTAGTAAACACATTTCCAACATTTTCAGACATGACACTAAAGGAAACACATTTTTCAATGTCATGATCACCAATACCATCACATTTGCCAACAGTAACACTTTTGTCAGCATAACCATCAGAATTTTCACTACGTGTAGACATAACTGCTACTTTTGTGAATTGTCTATTACCCACCAAAGCCTCTGAGTGACTCCTCACAGCGCCCTCCATTTTTAAAGGGGCACCCTTTCCTACATGGGCAGCTCCAAAGTTGACCTGGGAAACGCTCGGCTCCGTCACTGCGGGCTTCTTGGAAGTCTCCCTGGGCAACCCTGCAGTACTTGTCACTAGGGAACATGGCACAAGCACTGTTTTGGTCACCCCTAACTCTATTTTCCCAGCCACCTGCTGGACTATAGCAGGCACATGCAGAGTCCCCATGTCTTTTCCAGTCTTTAGCCCTGCGGCTAGTTGGGCTTTATTCTGTGCCTCCCCACTGCTCTGGGTAGCACACTGCCGCAAGTCTATGTCCATTGGCACTGCGGATCTCCCCACTGGATCTACTCCCACTTCACTGAGTTCAGTACCATAAACTGGAACAGTCTTACCATTTTCAGTGGCTGGCATCATAGCCTTCACTTGAGTGCGCTGTCTCTCAGCTGCATCCATACCAGTTACTGTCTCTTTGGGGCCATATGGCGACACTGCAGCCTTTCTAGACTCTTCAGCGGTGTTCCAGAACCTTGGGCAAGTAAAGATCCCATGCCCCACTTGACCACATTCCAAGCACGGTACTGGACGCTGAAATTTAATTTCTTGGCATGTCCTCAATGCCTGGCTCTCTCCAACATGCTGTATTGGCTCCTCCGGAAGCCACTTGTCACGACCCATGGGAGGCACACCCCTTGGTCCACAGACAGCCCGACTGGCCTCCTCTGTGTTGCTATGGGCAACCACTCTCTGTCCTGGCCTTTGATCAGCCTCTCTTCTGGTATATAACACAGGCTTCTCAGACCTTTGTTTTGCTAGGTAGCTTTGCACTGGAGCCAGGGACAAAAGGCACTTGGAGACTGCATGCCCCCACTCACTGCACCGCAAACAGCGCACTTGGTTCCATGTCTTGTCAGGGTTTCCCACCCTGCATCTGCTGGACCCTGTCTCAAGCTGTGTCACTTTCACACTTTTCGCAACAGCTGCTGGTTTAACTGCAGCAGCGTTGCCAGGGGCAACAACACCCCTCTCGCAGGCATGGACATTCGGCAGCTCTCTTTTTGTATGGAAGGTTGGCTTGCCTTCCACTTTAGCTTGGTCCAATCCTGCCAGGTGTCGCTTGCACCAATCCACTGCAGATTCAAACGCTGGTGGACTCTCCACACTAGCAGTCATCTGTGCATTCATTGCACCAGGGTTGCTAGGGACAACAGCAGCCCTATTTTCCCTTGGAAAACTCTGTTTAGGCATGTATGGGGTTCGATCAGGCGGTAACAACCCCTCCAGCCACAGAGCTCTATCTATCATCTCAGCCATCCTTGCTTCTTTTAGGCGTTTTGATCGCCCCATCCTTGCGGTCTTGCACACAGCAACTTGTAACAGTTCTTGGCGGAGAAAAGGAAAAAAAAAGAAAAAATCTGTTTGTTTCTCCTTTCACAGGTACACAACCTGCATGCAACAGTCCATTAAATAAACTTCTGTGCAATGCAGTTTGCCTGGCTGCCACACACAGCTAGCAGCAGTTCACTGCAGAGGAAAAAAAAATTGACTTTTTGTTCACAGGTACACCACCTGCAACAAATTGGAGCACTGTCTCTTCAAGGCTAGTTACCTTTCGCTTGCAGGGTCTCCTCACCTGCACACACACAGATTATGCAGTCTCATGCACCAAAAACACAGTTCATATAACAGATGAACTTACTTGATTGTAGGGATCTCAGATTGTGCCAAAATCCTCCACCACTTGTGAAGGACTAGCATCAAATGTAGAGCTTGAAGGACACCGCCACTCGCTGGTTCTTCTTTTTAAGGGCTTTGTTTGCCCATTTTTATTAAAAGAAGTCAAAACAAAATGAAAGGTTTCCCTCGCAGGGGTTTCAGTACTCCTTTTCAACAACAAAATGACATTCAGCCTCCTGGCTTATACATACAGCAGTGCTGCTCAGGCCTTCCACTTCAGGCTCTTGTTTGTCTCCTATAGACTATTCCATCTGCAACACCATCCATTTGGATAGCAGCCCCTTGCTGCTCTGACCCTCAGACCTGGGTCTCTGGCTTCCACTGTGCACACAAGCACTCTCTGACTTCTCCAGTGCACACTTGCACTCTATGGCTTCCCCAGTGCACACCTGCACTCGTCGGGAGGGTGGGGCCCAGAATGCTGGTCCTGATTCTACTATCAGGCCCACACACACCTGAACAATCAGTGTGCAGTTGAGTCTCAAAACCCGGATCCAGGACTGGGGATTTCATCCCACCCGGATCTCTAAGAAATCCCCAAGCTCCGGGTCCCAAAGTGGATTTTAGTAAATCATGACGAAACTGAAAAGCCAGTTTCCTCCCAAACAAGCAAATACCCTGGAGCCCCTCAACCTGCCTGGTTGAGAATCCTGTATTCATACACTGGTGGGGTACCACACTACCACAATACATAGAAAAAATAAATCAATAAGTTAGATACATTGATTATAGACTTAACAATAGTAGTCAATTCTACATATAAAGAAATATTCAACAGTTCCCAAAACACATATAAATGTCTACACCTGGGGAAAACAATCGCAAAAGAAGGTACAGAAAAGAAGTTTGTATGTCTCTGTAGCCAAGAGACAAGTGTGAGGGGGCTAGCTCGGCAGCGGGTATGTGTGACCCCCGGGATGGGCTCCCCACCCAAAACAGGCCCAGCAGACGGAGGTTGTGGTTTTCAAAATCAAAAAGGTGCGGTTTATTTTCTATTTACAGTGACAAAAACACAGCAAGGCAAAAAAAACATAAACAAAATAAATCCTGGTCAACTTGACCTCTGACTAAACTTACAGGTTTCCTAACTAACGACTGGGATCAGCCTAGTGCTGTCCTAGTCCCTGGTTTTAAATGTCCAAGCAAAATATAGCCACACAGGCTTTCTCTCACCGCACAGGGGTTCACTCTCCCTAGACAGTCCACACAGGTCTGCTTCCAGGCATGAGCTAACATCTAATGAATCTAGGAGTTTTTTTATAGAGGCCTAAATGAGCTGACAAGCTTCAGCTGGCCTCATCAACTCCCTGTCTGCACGACGCCCAGCCCTCTCCCTAGAGGTATGAGTCATCAATGAGCCCACTAGTCTCAGCTGGGCTTATACAACTCTCCACCTAGCTGTATAAGTCAGCGTAAAGCCTGAATCTGGGCGAAATATATCTACCCCCCTGGATGCAACCAGGTGACTTTACCTTCCTGCTGTCACATACCCCCCCCTCTTGTTTTAACCTCGGGGTTGGAACACCAGCAATCAGGCATTCATGTACTCGAGACAAAGCATCCACATTCCCCATTTGAACGCCAGGGCGATGCTTTACTGTGAAGTTGAATTCCTGGAGGGCCAGGAACCACCTATTCACTCTTCTATTTGTTTCCTTGTTTTGAGCCATCCACTTTAACGGAGCGTGATCCGTAACCATGTCAAAGTGCCTACCTAGCAGGTAGTACCGAAGGGAATCTAGAGCCCACTTCACCGCTAAACACTCCTTTTCAACGGTGGCGTAATTTACCTCATGGGACTTCAACTTCCTGCTGAGGTAAATGACTGGGTGCTCTTCCCCGTTCCAGACCTGGGACAATACTGCTCCTAACCCCACATCTGACGCATCACTTTGTACGACAAAGTCTCTAGAGAAGTCGGGTGAGTACAACACTGGCTGGCTACATAAGGCTTGTTTCAAGAATTGGAATGCTGCCTCAGCCTCGGGGGTCCATTTAATCATGACCGACCCTTTCCCCTTCGTCAGGTTGGTTAGGGGCACAGCCTTAGAAGCAAAGTGGGGAATGAATCGCCGATAATACCCAGCGATTCCCAGAAAGGCTCGTACCTGCTTCTTGCTGTTGGGACGTGGCCAACTCTGGATGGCCTCGACTTTGTTGAGTTGGGGTTTTATTACTCCCCTCCCAATGGTGTACCCAAGATATTTGGCCTCCTCCTGCCCAATGGTACACTTCTTGGGGTTAGCCGTAAACCCTGCTTCCCGAACAGAGTCCAGGACTGCTTGCACTTTTGGCAGATGTGAGGCCCAATCTGTGCTATGGACAATTATGTCATCCAGGTAAGCCGCAGCATACTTCCGATGGGGCCTCAGCATCTGGTCCATTTTCCGCTGGAATGTGGCCGGCGCATTCTGTAACCCGAACGGCATTCTTTTATATTGGAACGCCCCGTCTGGGGTTACAAATGCGGTTTTCTCTTTGGCCGACTTGGCCAGGGGGATTTGCCAATACCCTTTTGTGAGGTCAAGAGTCGTCATGTATCGGGCTGTTCCCAGCCGGTCGATCAACTCATCTATACGTGGCATGGGGTAGGTGTCAAATTTTGTAACTTTGTTCAACTGACGAAAATCGTTACAAAATCGCCAGCTCCCATCCGGTTTAGGCACCAACACAATGGGACTAGACCAATCACTTTGGGACTCCTCTATCACCCCTAAGTTCAGCATTCTCTGTACTTCCTCCCGTATTGCCTCCCGTCGGGCCTCTGGGATCCGATAGGGTTTTAACTTCACCCTTTCACCGGGCGGGGTAATAATGTCATGCTCTACCCCAGATGTTTGTCCCGGCAGCTCAGAGAATACCTCCTTGTTGCGAAGTACAAACTCCTTAACCTCCTGTTGTTGGGGTTGTGACAAGGTGGCTGCGATTCCAACCTCAGGAATCACGCAACCAGTTTGAGCTGGTGACCAAGTGTCTGCGACTAGGGACTCTCTATCCCTCCAGGCTTTCAACAGATTAACGTGATAGATCTGTTCGGGCTTTCGCCTTCCTGGTTGTCTGACCTTGTAATTCACTTCGCTCACTTTTTCCATTATCTCGTAGGGGCCTTGCCATTTGGCAAGGAATTTACTTTCAACCGTAGGGACAAGTACCAATATCCTATCCCCCGGGGAAAAGGTACGGGTCTTGGCTCCACGGTTGTACACTCTCTGCTGTGCCAACTGCGCTTGGGCCAAATGTTCCTTCACGATGGGCATTACCTGTGCAATTCGATCTTGCATCAGGGCGACATGCTCAATCACACTCCTGTGGGGAGAACTCTCACTTTCCCAAGTTTCCTTGGCAATATCCAACAGCCCTCTTGGGTGTCTCCCATACAGTAACTCAAAGGGGGAGAATCCCGTAGAGGATTGGGGCACCTCCCTAATAGCAAACATCAAATAAGGAAGTAGACAGTCCCAATCCCTTCCATCTCTATCCACCACTTTCTTCAACATTTGTTTTAGGGTTTTGTTGAATCTTTCAACCAGCCCATCGGTTTGGGGGTGATACACAGATGTACGCAATTGCGTCACTTTGAACAATTTACACAGCTCTTTCATAACCCGGGACATAAAGGGTGTACCTTGGTCCGTAAGCAGTTCTTTACAAATACCCACCCGGCTAAAAACAAGAGATAGCTCTTTGGCTATGGTTTTGGCCGAGGTATTTCTGAGAGGGATCGCTTCTGGATAACGGGTGGCATAGTCCATTATAACCAATATGTACTGGTGCCCCCTAGCGGACTTGATTATAGGACCTACCAAATCCATTGCGATTCTCTCAAACGGGACCTCAATGATGGGTAGAGGGACCAGCGGGCTACGGAAATGTGGCATCGGGGCCGACCTCTGACACACAGGGCAGGAGGAACAATAATTTTCTATGTCCTTCATCACCCCAGGCCAATAGAATCTCTGTAATACCCTCTCTCGGGTTTTCTCTGTCCCCAGATGACCTCCAAGAATGTGCCCATGGGCCAACTCCAACACCAACTTCCTGTAAGGTTTGGGCACCACAAGCTGCTCAACGGTTTCTTCTGCCCTTTTTGCCACCCGATACAGTAGGTCCTTCTCTACGCTGAAGTATGGGTAAGTGCCAGTATTATCTGGGTTCACTAACTCGCCATCTATTTTCACTACGTTTTCCCGTGCCTTTATTAGGGCGGGGTCTTTCAACTGTTCTGTGGCAAAGTTTTCCCTGTGAACCTCAAGATCAGAAAACTCCACAGACGGTAGGTTTTCGTCTGAGGAGGTGGGCTCCTCTCCAGTTTCTTGAGTCTCCCCTGCCAATACTGACAAGGGAAATTCCGGAGAGTCCTCACCACTCTCAGGGGAGTTCTGGCTATCACATTCCTGGTACATAGGGGCACCAGTGGGGGGCTCAGGATCATCCCACAGTTCCCAGAACTTCGGAAAATCCCTTCCCACAATGGCGTCATGCGGTAACTGAGATACTAAGCCCACTGGATGAGAGAGGGTACCTTTGGGGGTCTCGAAACACACCGTAGTCACTGGATACTCTCGGGTGTCCCCATGCACACAAATAACGGCTACCTTGCTATTCCCAGAGACCTCTGTTTTAACTAACTCAGCCTTTATCAGGGTCACAAGGCTACCTGAATCCAGCAATACCACAACATTTCTACCATTAATACACATTTTGCATAAATGTTTCTCAGTTCCCCGAATGGCAGTGCATGCGACTGTCGCACACAGCGACTGACGTCTGCCCGTCAGAAAGTCACACTGCATGGGTTCCTCCACAACCGGGCAATTTGCTGCAATATGTCCCGCTTGCCGGCAGCGGTAGCAAACGATCCTTCTTGCGGCCTCTTGAGCCGCTGATTTCCCAGGCTGTTCTCGCCAAACTTGGGGTAGAGCTCCCACCCTCTCACTCTCTCCACCCTCACCCCTTGGAATCCTCTTATCCGCCCCTGGGGATGGTCTGGTCTTAGGGTGGAAAGTCCGAGTGTCTCTGGAAGAGGCCGTCAGGTTCTCTGTAGCCAAGTATTTCTCCACACGATCCACAAGACCATCGGCCGTCTCTGGGTCTCCATGGCTTACCCACTTTTGGATGGCAGTAGGAAGAGCTCTCAAAAACCGATCCATTACAACACGTTCCACAATCTTTGGTGCGGACAAAGTCTCTGGCTGTAGCCACTTTCTGCTCAGGTGAATGAGATCATACATTTGAGACCTGGGGGGTTTTCCAAGCTGGAAAGTCCAGTTATGCACACGCTGAGCCCGGACAGCCAGGGTGACACCCAGCCTTGCCAATATTTCAGCTTTTAGCATCACATAGTCTTTTGCTTGGTTAGGCTCTAGGTCATAGTAAGCTTTCTGCGATTCACCAGTTAACAGAGGAGCCACTAGTCCAGCCCACTGCTCCTCAGGCCACTTTTCTCTTTCAGCGGTCCTGTCATGGATATGCAGTAGTGTTTGTCTGCCATCTTACCTTCCTCCTCATGTGTTCATCTAGAGACCAGACCTCCTTCACCTGGCTTCCTTTATAATCTCCTCCCAGCCTGACTCCACCCCAGGCCCTATCACTGAACACTATATTAACCTGTGCACTGCAAGCCTGCTTGGCTGATCAACGTGTTTGTTAGGCATTGTGTGTTTGGGTTCCTGCCTGCTGTGTGCTACGTCTGTCTCTCTGTTACGTTATTGGCTTGTCCCCGACCATCCCTGTCTGCTTGTGGCCCCTGACCTTCGGCTTGTTATTCGGTTCTCTCTATCGTGTGCCGCTGCTTCCCCTTATCCTACGGGGCGTGAGCTAGGAAACTCCAGGGGCCGCGACCTGGTCCCAGCCTGCAGCGTAACATCCTCACCACTAGAGGCCCTGGAGAAGACCAGCTGGGTCTTAGACTCCGCGCCCTGGGGAATCTTGGCTCTCGCTTCCGTTGGGATCCCGGTTGTGCTCTTCTGGTCCCGCTTTCCACAACCACCCAGTTTCCTACCCACAGAAGCCAGCCATAGGGTTCACTACCTCGCGGTGCACTCCTGTCCCCCTACGGTGTGCATCTGTCACCTGGCCACAGGTGACCCTGACAGTTTGATCAGCCATGGACCCGGCTGACATCCCGATCCCCGCGGATGATCCATTGCAGGGCATAGTCCACAGACTTGAAACCCAGGAATCGAATCAGACTCAGGTGATGCGATTCCTCCAGGATCTGGCTTCTCGATTCGAGCAGCTTCAGGCCTCCTTGGGAACCCCGAATCCGCAACCTCAAGTACAACCAGCGGTGGTACCTATCGCACCAGTCGCAGCCACACACTCACTAATACTGCCAGCTCCGTTCCGTTTCTCTGGGGACTCCAAGGCCTGCAGAGGGTTCCTTAGCCAATGCACGATTCATTTTGAGCTTCAGCCTCAAAACTTTCTGTCTGATAGGGCAAAGGTAGCCTATATCATTTCCCTCCTCTCCGGTGAAGCTTTAGCCTGGGCAGCCCCTCTGTGGGAACTGAATGATCCAGTGGTTTCTAGCCTGTCTGGCTTCTTGAAACTTTTTCGGAATATCTTTGAAGAACCGGCTCGTGTCTCTTCAGCGGCCAGCGCCCTTCTACGTCTCCGCCAAGAGTCTGCTTCAGTGGGACAGTACGCCCTTAATTTCCGCATACTGTCGGCTGAGTTGAGCTGGAACAATGAGGCCTTAGTCGCAACCTTTTTGCATGGCCTTTCTGATAGAGTGAAGGATGAATTAGCAGGAAGAACCATCCCCACTGATCTGGACGGAGTTATCTCCTTGTGTAACCAGATCGATATTCGCTTTCAGGAAAGGACCCTAGAAAAGCGGCGCCAGCACTCCTTGGTCCTTAGTCAGCCTGAGCTCCCCTCTCCTCGACCCGTGGAGCATCTCCTGCCAGCTGAGGAACCCATGCAGCTGGGCAGGACCAGGCTATCCCCAGAGGAACGTGCTAGGCGCAGAAATCTAGGCCTGTGTCTCTACTGTGGGGGCAAAGGTCATTTTCGTGACACTTGCTCTCTTTGTCCAGAAAAACGTTTGGGTCCACTTCATCTGGAAAGTGGAGTATTGGACCCAGAAATATCACCTTCCCCTTCTCGTCTTCTGCTTTCTGTGTTCCTTCATGTTGGTGCTTCTTCTCATTCGGTCTCAGCATATCTGGATTCCGGAGCCGCTGGTAATTTCATGGACTGGGAAATCGCATCGTCCATGAGACTTACTCTTTTGCCCCTCACCACGCCATTGGTGGTCTTGGCGATTGATGGTACTGTTCTCCCAGGGGGACCTATCCGCTTCCAGACCCTCCCTGTTAAGATGTCGGTGGGTACACTCCACCAGGAGTGGATATCCTTCCTTATCTTACCCAAGGCCTCAACGCCTATAATTTTGGGTCTCCCATGGTTACAGCTCCATTCTCCTCATGTGGACTGGACTACTGGACAGATCCTGGCTTGGGGTCCCTCCTGTTCCTCGTCCTGCCTACCCAAGGTTGCCCCCTGTGAATCTGAGCCGGTCATTCATTCCAGGTTGCATAACCATTTACATTTCTCTGTCCCTAACCACCCTTGGACGCACAGCCAGGCTAGCTTGTCTACAAGTCCTGCAGTCGCTACGTCTTGCGATGCGATTCAGGTAGTCGCTACACCTGACTCAGCTATTCACTCTGCCTCTGTACTAGTTATGCCAGTCCAGCCCATGCCCAGTGAGCCTCTCACTTTTTCTTGTTCGGGACATTCTGCTTGTCCTTCAGCTATTCAGCTTGACTCCGGCGACATGTCACCTTCTAACCAACCTGACTTCAGGGTTCCACTGACATCTGCCCAGTCTGATGGTCCTGTGCAAGATGACCAGTTCCCCTTTAAGGGTATAGGGGACCCTCCTCAGATTCCTGTTGATCCTCTCATGCCCTTGCTTATTCCTAGAGAGCCTTTGGTCCTCAATAGATCTTCTTGTCATCTCCCTACCTCGTTTTCGGTCTCTGAGGATAATTTTAAGTACGAGGTTAGACAAGTTCTGGATTCTCGGCTCTGCAGAGGCATTCTTCAGTACCTTGTGCATTGGAGAGGTTTTGGTCCTGAGGAGGCGTCTTGGATCGCTGCATCTGATGTCGCTGCACCTCATCTGTTGAGAAGGTTTCATCAGAGATTTCCCTTTAAGCCTGGGTCCAGGCGGGGGAGGGCCCATAAGAGGGAGGGTACTGTCATGGATATGCAGTAGTGTTTGTCTGCCATCTTACCTTCCTCCTCATGTGTTCATCTAGAGACCAGACCTCCTTCACCTGGCTTCCTTTATAATCTCCTCCCAGCCTGACTCCACCCCAGGCCCTATCACTGAACACTATATTAACCTGTGCACTGCAAGCCTGCTTGGCTGATCAACGTGTTTGTTAGGCATTGTGTGTTTGGGTTCCTGCCTGCTGTGTGCTACGTCTGTCTCTCTGTTACGTTATTGGCTTGTCCCCGACCATCCCTGTCTGCTTGTGGCCCCTGACCTTCGGCTTGTTATTCGGTTCTCTCTATCGTGTGCCGCTGCTTCCCCTTATCCTACGGGGCGTGAGCTAGGAAACTCCAGGGGCCGCGACCTGGTCCCAGCCTGCAGCGTAACATCCTCACCACTAGAGGCCCTGGAGAAGACCAGCTGGGTCTTAGACTCCGCGCCCTGGGGAATCTTGGCTCTCGCTTCCGTTGGGATCCCGGTTGTGCTCTTCTGGTCCCGCTTTCCACAACCACCCAGTTTCCTACCCACAGAAGCCAGCCATAGGGTTCACTACCTCGCGGTGCACTCCTGTCCCCCTACGGTGTGCATCTGTCACCTGGCCACAGGTGACCCTGACAGGTCCTTTCAAATGTGGTCAAAAATACCTCTGGATCATCCTCTCCAGTCATTTTTGTCAATAAACGACTCACCCCAAAGGACGCGGTATTAGTGGGACGGCTTTCCTCACTGGTCTGCGGACGTTGCTGCATTACTGCTTCCATCTGTTGTTGTAGTCTCTGCTCTTGCTTCTGCAACAGGTCTATGAAGCGGGCCTCAGATTGCTGTTGGGCTTGTTGCTGAGCCTCCAGACTCTGTTGTAAAGTTGCAAGGCTCTGTTGATGAGCTTGCTGCTGGGCTGCAAGGCTCCTTTGCAAACCTGCATTTGTCTGCTGTTGATTGGCATTTGCTAGAGCCAGCTGTTTCAGTATCTCCTCCATGCTGGCTTAAAAAAAAACTGCCCGCATTCTCCACCAACTGTGAGGGGGCTAGCTCGGCAGCGGGTATGTGTGACCCCCGGGATGGGCTCCCCACCCAAAACAGGCCCAGCAGACGGAGGTTGTGGTTTTCAAAATCAAAAAGGTGCGGTTTATTTTCTATTTACAGTGACAAAAACACAGCAAGGCAAAAAAAACATAAACAAAATAAATCCTGGTCAACTTGACCTCTGACTAAACTTACAGGTTTCCTAACTAACGACTGGGATCAGCCTAGTGCTGTCCTAGTCCCTGGTTTTAAATGTCCAAGCAAAATATAGCCACACAGGCTTTCTCTCACCGCACAGGGGTTCACTCTCCCTAGACAGTCCACACAGGTCTGCTTCCAGGCATGAGCTAACATCTAATGAATCTAGGAGTTTTTTTATAGAGGCCTAAATGAGCTGACAAGCTTCAGCTGGCCTCATCAACTCCCTGTCTGCACGACGCCCAGCCCTCTCCCTAGAGGTATGAGTCATCAATGAGCCCACTAGTCTCAGCTGGGCTTATACAACTCTCCACCTAGCTGTATAAGTCAGCGTAAAGCCTGAATCTGGGCGAAATATATCTACCCCCCTGGATGCAACCAGGTGACTTTACCTTCCTGCTGTCACACAAGGTATTAACAAGGGGAAAGAGAAGAATGGGGAAGCAAAGGCTGTTCTAAACAGCGTATTATTGATCTTTGTCAAAACCTCCTGTTGAAAAACCAGGCAAAAAAGGTCTGAGATTGAACGCCTCATTAAGGCCTGGCGGGAAGGTGGCATTGAGGTTAGATATCCACGAAGCTCGCGTTGGAGGAGACTTTTGTTCAAGTCTGCTCCCCGGGTGCCTGAATGGATACGGTCCAAGACCAAAACAGATATCTTGGGTCAAATTCCAGCGTGAGTCTGTGCAACATGTCTGCCCAAGGGTAGATCTGGGTTTGCTGTTTGCATAGCTTTCACGTGGCGGTATAACCTTTGCCAGAGTTTCTGTATCGTTTTGCCCACGTAAAAGCAATTACAGCTACTGGTTGTTTGACAGTTGGAATAATGTCTGGCAAAGAAGTGTACACCATTGGGTAGATAAATGTATTTTCTCGTGTCCATGTATTTGCAGTAGGAGCATGATCCACAAGGGAAAGTTCCCACAGTTTTACATGGATCACCTCTCTTGGAACCCTTGTACTCACTTTGGACCAACAAGTCACCGACAGAAGTCGCACGTCTGTAGGTGACTGATGGATTAGGAGGCACAAATGGTCCTATGGCAGGGTCTGATGTCAGAAGATGCCAGTACTTTTTGCAAATTTCTAGAATTTGATTATGGTCATTAGAATAAGTAGTGATTATTCTGGAAACTTCATTAGATTTTTTTATCTTTTTTGGAACAAGTAATTCATATCTATTCCTGGTATCCGCTCGTTGAAATGCTTTTTTCAAACATCTATGACTATAGCCACGTTCAAGGAGGCGTTTTTTAAGGTTTTTTGCTTCATGTACAAAATCTCGGTGGTTAGAGCAGTTACGTTTGAAGCGTAAATATTGCCCCTATGGAATTGAGTTGACAAGGGGTCTTGGATGAAAGCTGGATGAATGTAAAACCGTATTGCCTGCAGTAGGCTTTCTAAATAGTTTGCATGACAGGAGATTATCCATGTTCTTAAAAATTTCAACATCCAAAAACATAATTCTGGAGGGGTCACAAGTCATGGTGAATTTGAGATTAAATTCATTTATATTCAATGCGGTCAGGCATTCCTCTAAAAGTGATTGGGGACCATTCCAGACGACGAAGATGTCATCTATGTACCTGTGCCACATTAGGACGCGGCACAGGTACATAGAGAGACCCTCATCGTTGAAGATTGCATCTTCCCACTCCCCAGGTAGAGGTTGGCGTAGCCAGGGGCACAACAAGTGCCCCTGGCTACGCCCTGTACCTGGAGGAATAGTCGGTCATCAAAAGAAAATTTTTTATGGTTTAGTATAAAATCCAAACTCAAAAGTATAAATTCATTAAATGAATTTTCGTGATGACTGATTCGTGACAGTACCCTACGAATGCAGGCCAAACCTTTTGTATGTGGTATAGAGCTGTATAGGGCTTCCACGTCAATGGTAGCCAAAATACAGTCTTTTGATACTTGCACATCCTTGATAATCTGTAAAAGATGTATCGTATTGTGGATGTATGAGGGTATAGAAAATACAAAGGGGCGAATTTGTTCATCTATCAATTTAGAAAGATTCTCTGTGATGGAGCCATTGCCTGAAAGGATAGGTCTGCCTGGTGGGTCTAGTGTGTTCTTGTGTATCTTAGGCAAAGAGTAGAAAGTTGCCAGTCGTGGGTAAGGAATGCGAATGAAGTCCCACGTCTGTTTGGAAATGGTTTTATTGGAAAAGGCATTGTCTACAAAAGAATAGAATTTGTTCTTGAATGCCTCCACAATGTCAACACCTATTGGGCGGTACCAATTGCGATTGCTTAGAATGTTGTTACACATTCTATGATACTGCTCATTGTCCATCAGGACAATATTACCTCCTTTGTTGCTTGGTTTGATTGTTATGTTATGGTTGCTAGATAGTGTTTTTAAGGCCATTTTTTCGTTTTTTTGTTAAATTACTTGGGTGAAGAGAGGTAGGAGTTAATGACTTTATTAGTTGGGTTGACATTTTTAAGAAGGTTTTGACCCCATGGTTAGAACTGGGAGCTGGATAGAGAGAGGACGTTTTTTTCAAAGAGGACTTGACAGGTGGGACAGCTGGTAGTAGATCAAATTTTTTTTTCAGAAGTGATTCTATATCGTCAGTTTCGATCAAGTCCCTAGGTTCACTCTCCTCCAATAGGGAGTTTAAGTTATCTAGGGCTTGTCGTTCGCTAAACGTACAACAACCTTCATTGCCAGGTTTTTCCTTCTCGAACATACTTTTCAAGAGTAGTTTACGGATGAATAGGTGTAAATCTTTTATAACTACTTGTCAAGTCTGTTATTAGGACAAAAGGTGAGCCCTTTAGATAGGACTGAAATTTCATCAGAGGTGAGAATATGTGTTGAAAGGTTAATGACATTTAATTGTGAGGACGGGAGTAGTGTATTTAGGGGGGTGTTGGAATGGGGGGTACAAGAGGGTGGGTCCCCTGGTTTTTTGGAAAGAAAATATTGGGGACTTTGGGTGTGGCAAAAACTGGGGAAGGTTGTGGAATAGTCTCCACCGCTGCTGGCCCTATGGTGCCGACACTAACCTGTGATGTCAGCGGCATGGCGCCCGGAGCTGTCGTGGAGGATGTTTTTTAGAGGTACTTGATGAAGGATGCTCGTCATCCTGGCAACTTTTGGCTTTTCTGGTGTGTCTCTGCTGCTTGGAAAATGTATTAGAAGCGTTAGATGACACAGATGATGTATCAGATGCATCTGAGTATGTCTTATGTTGTTTTAGACTGCGCTGAAAATTTCTCCCACCTGTCATTTGAGACCACTTATAGGCCTTACCTTCATGGAATTCTTGTCTATCTCTAAGAAATTTGAACTCTTTCTTAGAGAGAATTGTTTTATTGAAGAGTTCTATATGATTCTTTAGTTTTTCGTTAAGGTCTAGAAAGGATGAGTGGGTTTGCAAGGGTTTAATTTTAGCGTAAATAAGATCTATATTGATATTTATGTCAACCAATCGCTTCTCATATTCCTCAATCAACAGTTTCATCATACCATTTGAACATATTCTAAGATTGTCTTCCCATGCTATCTTGAAACCAGAGCTAATGTTTTCAAAGGAGGGAAAAATTTGGACACGAAGTCCCAAAGGGTTAAGATTATCTTTAACCCTTTCCCGCCGAGGGTACGCACATATGCATACTCAGCTTTCGGGGGTTATACTGGGATGATGCCTGCAGCTGCAGGCATCATCCTGGTACTGTTGTTTAGACCCAGCGATTGGCTTTCCAGGTATAACAACCGATGCGGCTAAAAGCCGCTCGGTTGTTATATCGGAGGAGCGGGAGGGGACACCCCCCTCCCGCCGCCTCTGCCGCTCTTACCGGGCCTCCCGTCCCACCGGGAGACCCTATCCACGATCCGCCACCTCGGCCTGCTAGAGACAGACTGAATCGAAGCCGCAAACGACTTTGATTCAGTCTCTTCACTGTAACCACGGGAGCGACGTCATGACGTCACGTCCGGGTTACTCGGCCGCCAATGGCGCCGAATTTAAAAAAGTAAACAGTATTCAGAATCGCCATTTTCGGCGATCTGAATACTTTGAAGTGCAAAGGAGGGATTGGGGGTCTTTTAGACCTCCGATCTCTCCATAAAGAGTACCTGTCACCACTTATTACTGTCACAAGGGATGTTTACATTCCTTGTGACAGCAATAAAAGTGATCAATATGTTTTTTTTTTTTTAAAAAAACACTATTTTTCATTATAAAAATAAATAAGATAAATAAGAAAAAAAATAAAAACATTTTAAAGCGCCCCTGTCCCCACAAGCTCGCGCAGCAAAGAAAATGCATACGGAAGTCGCGCCTGCATATGAAAACGGCGTTCAAATCACACATGTGATGTATCACCGCGATCGTCAGTGCAAGAGCAATAATTATAGTCATAGACCTCCTCTGTAACTCTAACCTAGTAGCCGTAAAAAAAAAATTAAGCGTCGCCCATGGAGATTTTAAGGTACCGTAGTTTGTCGCCATTCCACGAGTGCGGACAATTATAAAGCATGACATGTTTGGTATCTATTTACTCGGCGTAAGATCATCTTTCACATTATACAACAAAATTGGACTAACTTTGCTTTTTAATTATTTTTAAATTCATGAAAGTTAATTTTTCCAAAAAAAGTAGCATTTAAAACACAGCTGCGCAAATACTGTGTGACATAAAATATTGCAACGATCGCCATTTTATTCTCTAGATTCTCTGCTAAAAAAATATGTATAATGTTTGGGGTTTCTAAGTAATTTTCTTGCAAAAAATATGCATTTTAACTTGTAAACACCAAATGTCAGAAATGGGCTTAGTTATGAAAGGGTGTACTCTTCAAAGGTCTTAATATGCCAATACATAAGGGATTTCCTCTCAAGCCATTTAGTAAGGCTCAAGAACAGAAAGCTCAGTTCTGATTCAAGGGATTCATTCTGGCCATAGTCCTTCTGGAGTTTGGCCACAAATTCATCCCAGGATAGACTGTAAAGTTCTGCCATAGTAGAAAATCGGAATAAGAAATAGAAAGAAACAGTTTAGGTTGGGGAATAATCTCAAAAATAGTCGTTTCAAAAGATGGGGACTAGAAGGGTATCTACTACCCAATTTGATAAATAAAATATATGTTGGAGAAACTACAAAGAGATTATAGTTAGTCCTGAGACTTCCTACCACATCCCAATTTTGAAGGAAGAGAAAATTGAGGCCCCAAGGGGATTGTATGGGCAGGAAGCCAATTCAGGATAACACAATAGAAATAGTATAAAAATGGTTTAATATGAAAAATTTGAAAAAATTATAATGGAAAATGCTAAAAACAATCATGGAATACAAAACACGATTAAACAGCTGCTCAAAAGGCGCAATGCATAATGTACTGATGCAAATCAGAGACAAAAAGTATATTTACATGCGACCAACCCTACATGTTACGGAAAAACATAAAAGGCATATAGTTCTGATTATGGTAGGTACGCTTCCTTCTTCAGGGGTTTGAGGCGAGTTTGCTGTAACATTTCTATAGGAAAAAAGTCACCTTGTAATATATACACTAGTTTTGTGGGCGTTCCCATTGTCCTGGTGCTCCAGGTTCTTTAAAAGTGTAATAGATGGTTGAGAAATGAGATGTGTAACTTATGCTCCTAGAATGCCTGAAGGTGCTTCTTCAATGTTGGGCCTCTGTATGTGGCCAGGCTGTGTAAAAGTCTCACACATGTGGTATCGCCATACTCAGGAGGTGTAGCAGAATGTATTTTGGGGTACAATTTTTGCTATGTACATGCTATGTATTGGAAATATCTTATAAATGGACAACTTTGTGTTAAAAACGTTTTAATTTTTTTCCCACATTTTCCAAAAACTTCTGGAAAAAAACTACCGTTCATGAGACTCATTATGGCTCATAGATTATACGTTGGGGTGTTTACTTTCCAAAATGGGGTCATTTTGTGGGCATTTCCATTGTCCTGGTGCTCCAGGGCATTCAAAAGTGTAATAGGTAATCAACAAGTTAGATGTGTAATTTATGCTCCTAGAACACCTGATGGTGCTTCCTGTAATTTTGGCCTCTCTATGTGGCTAGGCTGTGAAAAAGTCCCACACATGTGATATCACCATACTCGGGAGGAGTATGAGAATGTATTTTGGGGTGTCATTTGTGGTATGCACATGCCATGTGAGAGAAATAACCTATAACAATGACAATTTGGTGGGAAAAAAATCTTAATTTTGC
The DNA here is from genome assembly GCA_029206835.1 of Rana muscosa. NCBI lineage: Eukaryota > Metazoa > Chordata > Amphibia > Anura > Ranidae > Rana > Rana muscosa. The sequence continues at coordinate 104,000,271 of CM055125.1, forward strand.
AAAGAATTGTGGGAAAAAACTCACCTGGCTAATATGGGTTATTTTTTATCAAAGATATGTAGCAGTATAAATTGTGGCCACAATTTTTGAAGAAAAATTACTAATTTGCTAAAGTTGATCATAAAAAAAAAAAATGTCTGGAATGTCTACTTTCCAAAAAACAGTCATTTGAGGGTTAATTGTACTTACCTGGCTAATTTGGGTTATTTTTACCAAAGATATGTAGCAGTATAAATTGCGGTCACAATTTTTGAAGAAAAATTACTAATTTGCTAAAGTTGATCATAAAAAAAAAAAAAAAAAGGTTTTTTTTTTAATTTTCGTTTTTTTTTTTCATTTATAGTGCAAAAAATTCAAAACTCAGAGGTGATCAAATGCCACCAAAAGAAAGCTCTATTTGTATGAAAAAAGGACAAAAAAATCATTTGGGCACAGTGTTGCATGACTGAGTAATTGTCATTCAAAATGTGATAGCACTGAAAGCTGAAAATTGGTCTGGGCAGGAGGGGGGTTTAAGTGCCCAGTAGGCAAGTGGTTAAACTTAATTTTATTCTGCATGTATCCCCAGTGATGTTTATCATGGGAGGTTTATTCCACACTCATGGGAGGAGAAGGGGCTGGCTTTGGAAGTTACTTTGTAACCAACGTCAAACTTTTTGTGTTTCCTGGAATAAATAACCTCAAGATACAATTTATGTGCCAAGTGTGCAGCTAGCATCTGATGGCATTTCCAATACCCTCATTACATATGTTCAGGAGTATGAATGTCATTTCAGAAATGAGTTTAGTCCTGCTGCTGATACATTTTTTCATAGGACACACATCGACTGAAAAACGTAAGTGTAATTTTTTCCCTTTAAATCACTGAATGTTCATGTGTCAGCCACTCTCCCCTTTTCTCTCTGGGTGTATTGGACATCTTACACTTTTTTTTCTCTGGAGACACCCCTATATTTATGAACTATTTCATTGGAGCCCATTTCACCTGCAATCACCCTTTAAAGTATGTGATGAGGACTGATTGTTAATTGTATCATCCAGTTTATTGTTTATGCACTAGCACTTAAACAGGTATTTTATTGTATTTATGCACATGTGTTGATTAATTTGTATATGTCATATATTTGGTTTACTTTTATGCACAAGCACTTTAATTGGTTACACACTCATTTGTTTTTGAGAGAATGTCTACCTTGATTTGTCTGGATATATCATAACATAATTATTGCCACACATGTATTGTATTTTTGGTATATATCAGCATTGGTCTTTAGTATTAGCGCTGCACTCTCACTCCAGCGACTTTGCTGCTGATAAATTTTAGAGAAAAGGACATTAATCTTTTCCATACTTTCATTAATACCTTATTACTACATTTCTAACAAGCAAGCTTGTTTAAAACAAAATTGTAAGTTTTAGTAATTGATCTGCTGCTCACTATGAGCTGCTCATACTAAAGCCAGACACGCTTAAAGCAGTATTAAATCCAAAACCAAAAATGTAATATATTGCAGCTTACCAATCATTAGATGTGGTGGCTGCATTCATTTTTTTTTGGGGCTTTTCCCCCTCTGTTTTCACCTGGAGATCTGACCAGTAACACACCTCCTGTATTAGAGTGTCTCTGTAACCTGCAAAATAATAAATGTTGGCTTTTGCGTTTAATCACGGTAAAGAGCCATTTATAGCAGCCCTTTATCATGTGATCAACTGGTCACATGTAAACAGACTTGCCAGTTATCACCAGTCCTTTCTTGCCAAGACTGTCAGTACATTGTTTACACTGATAATCAGGGCACTGATTAACAGTATAGCCCCATCAGCGCCCATGCGTGCTGCCTATAAGTGCCACCTATTAGTGCTCATCAATGCCCATCAGTGCCGCCTATCAGTGCTCATCATTTCTGCCTATCAGTGCCCAACAGTGCAGCCTATCAGCGCTATCTATCAGTGCTCATCAATGCTGCCTACCAGTGCCACCTATCAGTGCAGCCTATCTGTGCCACCTATCAGTGCCTCCTCATCAGGACTAGGGATGAGCTTCGAGTTCGAGTCGAACTCATGTTCGACTCGAACATCGTCTGTTCGGCTGTTCTGATAGGCAGGCAGGTGATTGTGGTAGCTGCAGTATTTTCAGTTAGTGTACTGTGTCCTTTGCACAGTGTGCACCCAAAGCTACCTGAAGACAATTGCTGGTGTTCTCATAAAAATAATGCCACAGGCAGGGAGCTGCAGTATTTTCAGTTAGTGTACTGTGTCCTTTGCACAGTGTGCACCTAAAGCTACCTGAAGACAATTGCTGGTGTTCTCATAAGAATACCACAGGCAGGGAGCTGCAGTATTTTTAGTTAGTGTACTGTGTCCTTTAAAGCTACCTGAAGACAATTGCTGGTGTTCTCATAATAATATCACAGCCAGGGAGCTGCAGTATTTTCAGATAGTGTACTGAGTCCTTTGCACAGTGTGCACCTAAAGCTACCTGAAGACAATTGCTGGTGTTCTCATAAAAATAATACCACAGGCAGGGAGCTGCAGAATTTTCAGTTAGTGTACTGTGTCCTTTGCACAGTGTGCACCTAAAGCTACCTCAAGACAATTGCTGGTGTTCTCATAATAATACCACAGGCAGGTAGCTGCAGTATTTTCAGTTAGTGTACTGTGTCCTTTGCACAGTGTGCACCTAAAGCTACCTCAAGACAATTGCTGGTGTTCTCATAATAATACCACAGGCAGGTAGCTGCAGTATTTTCAGTTAGTGTACTGTGTCCTTTGCACAGTTTGCACCTAAAGAAGACAAATGGGCTGGGGGGGGGGGGTACCCATGACGATTTTCTCAATGATTTTTATCCATATTGCTGGGACCACACATTACATTAAAGCTGCAAGCAGTTTTAAATGACTTTTTTTCCTTTAGAAATGTCATTTTGTGCAGCGACAGTTCTAAACACGGGAAACACGTGCCACTTCCCAGGCATACTATAGACACCCCCCAGGTACGATATTTAAAGGAATATTTCACTTTGTTTTTTTCACTTTAAGCATCATTAAAATCACTGCTCCCGAAAAAACAGACTTTTTAAAACTTGTTTTTGCATTGATACATGTCCCCTGGGACAGGACCCGGGTCCCCAAACCCTTTTTTAGTACAATAACTTGCATATTAGCCTTTAAAATTAGCACTTTTGATTGTGAACGTTCGAGCCCCATAGACTTTAACAGGGTTAGATAGTTTGCGCGAACTTTCGGTCCGTTCGCAGGTTCTGGTGCAAACCGAACCGGGGGGGGGGTTCTTTTCATCCCTAATCAGGACTCTGAGCTGAGAAAGTCTCCCTCATACAGCCCAGAGCCTGCACTGACAGTTCCCCCTCTCTCCTCCCTCGCACAGATTGAGAGAGGAGAGAGCTGATCTTCTCCTTCTCCTCCTGCACGTGCACTGCGGGAAGTGTGAAGCCCAGCAGCTGAATAATAAAATTCAGCTGCTTAGCTTCACACCTCCAGCAGGTCCCCTGACAGTGGCAGAATGCCAGGACCCGGTCGCAAGTGTGACCTTTGTGACCCTGCTAGTTCTGCCACTGTGGAGTATATATTTGCAGTCTCCCTGTTAAAGGGGGTCCATTCATAATACAAAAAAAAATACCATAGACGTTCGTCTAGGAAATTTGAAAGTACATATGGTTTGGGCAGCACAGTGGGTACGTGGTTAGCATTTCTGCCTAGCAGCACTAGAGTTGTCAGTTCAAATCCAAACCACAGCACTACCTGCCTGGAGTTTGCATGTTCTCCCTGTACCTGCGTGTGTTTCTTTCAGGTACTCTGGTTCACTCCAACACTTCAAAGACACGCTGGTAGGTTAATTGGCTCCAGTCTAAACTGGCCCTAGTATGAATGTAAGTTGGGGACCTTTGACTGTAAGCTCCTTGAGGGCAGGGACGGATGTGAATCTACAATATATTTGTAAAGTGCTGTGCTAATTGACAGCACTATATAAGTACCTGTATTAATAATAATTCTGTGCAAATTGGGCACGAAAATGGAGAATGTTCTTTAGGCTCTTTGCTCTTTTGAACAAATGTCCTTTTATTACCACCAGTAGTAACATACTGAAATATGGCCACTAGATGGAAGCAAGGAGCACAGGAAATACATATGTTTTGTAACAAGAGATGCAGTGCAACAATTCTAAAGAACACGAAATGGAATTAACAAATAAAGGTAACCAATGGATCAGTGGCGGCTGGTGCTCAATATTTTTTTTGGGGGAGGGGGCGCAAACAAACTGAAAAATACTTAAAAAAAACCCATCAATTGCAGCCACTGTGCCATTAGGGATGGGCCCGGTGCTCGATTCGAACCCATGTTCGAATCGAGCACCGGGCGTTCGCTCGCTCGTCGAGCCCAGAACTATTTGGGCCGTTCGCATCACATTCGTGTGATGCGAGCGGCCCCGCAATGCATTGCGGCCGGCGCGGCCGGCGCAGTGCATTGCTGGCTGATGATTGGCCAAGCATGCACTGTGACCCCGCATGCTTGGCCAATCACAGCGCCCGAAACTCGGAGAGCAATAATTGGCTACAGGCAGGACGCCTGTAGCCAATTACAGCTCAGGGGCTTTAGTACATGCCCCACCATTTAAAAGGCCGCCACGCCATCGGCCCCGGTCACATGAGTTCCGGCTTTCGGAGAGATCAGTCTGCTGATTCTGTCTTTGCTTGATACTGAAAGATTTGCTCTTCTTTGCTAAACCATTGGCTATTTCTTTGCTAAACCATTGCTACCTAAGTCATTGATCGTTCATTGCTGCTGATTGCACAGTTAGCGTGTTATTAGCTGCTGCTGGGGATTAGTCTGGTGTGTGCTTACTGTTAGTACAGTATTGCAGTAGTACCAACCGCAGTGCTGTTAGCACAGCATTGCACCCCAACAGCACCCATAGGACTTCTAGTGTGTTAGTGGCAGCAAACAGAGCTCCTATATTTTCTTCTCAGCAGCACCCATAGGACTTCTAGTGTGTTAGTGGCAGCAAACAGAGCTCCTATATTTTCTTCTCAGCAGCACCCATAGGACTTCTAGTGTGTTAGTGGCATCACACAGAGCTCCTATATTTTCTTCTCAGAAGCACCCATAGGACTTCTAGTGTGTTAGTGGCAGCAAACAGAGCTCCTATATTTTCTTCTTAGCAGCACCCATAGGACTTCTAATGTGTTAGTGGCATCACACAGAGTTCCTATATTTTCATCTCAGAAGCACCCATAGGACTTCTAGTGTGTTAGTGGCATCACACAGAGCTCCTATATTTTCTTCTCAGAAGCACCCATAGGACTTCTAGTGTGTTAGTGGCAGCAAACAGAGCTCCTATATTTTCTTCTCAGCAGCACCCATAGGACTTCTAGTGTGTTAGTGGCATCACACAGAGTTCCTATATTTTCATCTCAGAAGCACCCATAGGACTTCTAGTGTGTTAGTGGCATCACACAGAGCTCCTATATTTTCTTCTCAGCAGCACCCATAGGACTTCTAGTGTGTTAGTGGCATCACACAGAGCTCCTATATTTTCATCTCAGAAGCACCCATAGGACTTCTAGTGTGTTAGTGGCATCACACAGAGCTCCTATATTTTCTTCTCAGCAGCACCCATAGGACTTCTAGTGTGTTAGTGGCAGCAAACAGAGCTCCTATATTTTCTTCTCAGCAGCACCCATAGGACTTCTAGTGTGTTAGTGGCATCACACAGAGCTCCTATATTTTCTTCTCAGCAGCACCCATAGGACTTCTAGTGTGTTAGTGGCAGCAAACAGAGCTCCTATATTTTCATCTCAGAAGCACCCATAGGACTTCTAGTGTGTTAGTGGCATCACACATAGCTCCTATATTTTCTTCTCAGCAGCACCCATAGGACTTCTAGTGTGTTAGTGGCAGCAAACAGAGCTCCTATATTTTCTTCTCAGCAGCACCCATAGGACTTCTAATGTGTTAGTGGCATCACACAGAGTTCCTATATTTTCATCTCAGAAGCACCCATAGGACTTCTAGTGTGTTAGTGGCATCACACAGAGCTCCTATATTTTCTTCTCAGAAGCACCCATAGGACTTCTAGTGTGTTAGTGGCAGCAAACAGAGCTCCTATATTTTCTTCTTAGCAGCACCCATAGGACTTCTAATGTGTTAGTGGCATCACACAGAGTTCCTATATTTTCATCTCAGAAGCACCCATAGGACTTCTAGTGTGTTAGTGGCATCACACAGAGCTCCTATATTTTCTTCTCAGAAGCACCCATAGGACTTCTAGTGTGTTAGTGGCAGCAAACAGAGCTCCTATATTTTCTTCTCAGCAGCACCCATAGGACTTCTAGTGTGTTAGTGGCATCACACAGAGTTCCTATATTTTCATCTCAGAAGCACCCATAGGACTTCTAGTGTGTTAGTGGCATCACACAGAGCTCCTATATTTTCTTCTCAGCAGCACCCATAGGACTTCTAGTGTGTTAGTGGCATCACACAGAGCTCCTATATTTTCATCTCAGAATCACCCATAGGACTTCTAGTGTGTTAGTGGCATCACACAGAGCTCCTATATTTTCTTCTCAGCAGCACCCATAGGACTTCTAGTGTGTTAGTGGCAGCAAACAGAGCTCCTATATTTTCTTCTCAGCAGCACCCATAGGACTTCTAGTGTGTTAGTGGCATCACACAGAGCTCCTATATTTTCTTCTCAGCAGCACCCATAGGACTTCTAGTGTGTTAGTGGCAGCAAACAGAGCTCCTATATTTTCTTCTCAGCAGCACCCATAGGACTTCTAGTGTGTTAGTGGCATCACACAGAGCTCCTATATTTTCATCTCAGAAGCACCCATAGGACTTCTAGTGTGTTAGTGGCATCACACAGAGCTCCTATATTTTCTTCTCAGCAGCACCCATAGGACTTCTAGTGTGTTAGTGGCAGCAAACAGAGCTCCTATATTTTCATCTCAGAAGCACCCATAGGACTTCTAGTGTGTTAGTGGCATCACACAGAGCTCCTATATTTTCATCTCAGCAGCACCCATAGGACTTCTAGTGTGTTAGTGGCATCACACAGAGCTCCTATATTTTCATCTCAGAAGCACCAATAGGACTTCTAGTGTGTTAGTGGCAGCAAACAGAGCTCCTATATTTTCTTGTCAGCAGCACACATAGTACCTATAGTGTGTTAGTGTCAGCACCCATAGGACCTACAGTGTGTTGTGAGCACACATAGGAGTTCTATTTTTTATACTATATACACTACCGACTACAATGGCTGGAAGACCGCCAAGGAGAGGCAGAGCGTGCCGAGGCAAGAACACAGGGCAGGCAGGCTCTGTTTCTAGAGACAACAGTGCTGGCCGTGGACGTGGTCGTGCATCGTCATCAGCACGTGGCCATGGGACACGCTTGTCTTTGTTTTCGGCAGCTGGACATGTGGAGCCGCATCATGCCGAAGGCTTGGTAGAATGGATGACCAAGCCCTCCTCATCCTCCTCATCCTCTCTCACCCAGGCTCAGGGTACTGGCAGAGCAGCTGCCAACGCGTACTCAATGGCATCATCAGCCACCCCTTCCCTAGACCCACCATGTCCTCCTGAGGAGTCCCCCGAACTGTTTGAGCACAGTGTTGGGTACATGCTCCAGGAGGATGCCCAACGATTCGAAGGCTTGGATGATGATACCCAGCTTGAGGAAGTCAGTAGTGTGCGCGCAGAGAGAGGGGATGCTGAAGGACAGCAATCTGGCAGTAGTGTTCCACCAGCTGCAGCTTACTGCCAGGTTTGCTCTAGTGGTGAAGAGGGAGGGGATGATGAGGTCACTGACTCCACGTGGGTGCCTGAAGGGAGAGAGGAGGAGGAGGATGCAGCGTCACATGTCCAACGAGGCAGGATGCCCCCTGGAGGCCAGCTAGAGGCCAGCACAGCAACTGTACCACACCGCAGAGCTCCGCCTGTGCAGGGCGCTGCCTCTGCACGTTATCACAAAAGTTCTTTGGTGTGGGCCTTTTTTGAGACGAGTGCATCAGATCGCACCACTGCTATTTGCAATATTTGTCTCAAGCGTATCTCGCGTGGCCAAAACATCAGCCGCTTGGGCACCACAAGCATGAGCAGACATATGTCGACCTGCCATGCAGCTCGTTGGCAAGCACACATAAAAGACCCACACCAAAGAACAAAGCGGACCTCTCCTTGCTCCTCATCAGCTGGGATCTCCATCCCCACTATATCTTCAGTCCTCTCTGAAAGCTGCTCTGAGAGGACTGAAGGTGTAGAATTAGGTGTGTCACAACCAAGTACTTGCAGTACACCGACGTCCGATTGTAGCAGGCAAATTTCCCTGCCCCAGCTGCTGGACCGTCGAAAGAAGTATACTCCCAGCCATCCACATGCCCAGCGGTTGAATGCTAGCTTGGCTAAATTGCTAGCACTTCAACTGCTGCCTTTTCAGTTGATAGACTCGGCCCCCTTCCGTGAGTTTGTTCAATGTGCGGTTCCTCAGTGGCAGGTTCCCAAACGCCACTTTTTCTCACGGAAGGCGATTCCGTCTCTCTACTGGCATGTGGAAGGCAATGTCCATGCCTCGCTGGACAGGGCGGTCAGCGGTAAGGTGCATATTACCGCTGACTCATGGTCCAGCAGGCATGGACAGGGACGTTATCTTTCTTTCACGGCCCATTGGGTCACTCTATTGGCAGCTGGGAGGGATGCAGGACAAGGTGCAGTAGTGTTGGAGGTTGTTCCGCCACCACGCCTCCAAAATGCTACTACTGGTTGTGACACACCTCTCTCCTCCACCCCCTCCTCTTCTTCTTCCTCCATGTCCTCTTCGAGTGCTCTGTCCTCGGAACCAGCGGTGCTCCGTAGGCGTACAAGGGGCTACGCGAGTACGCAGGCAAAAAGATGCCATGCCGTGCTTGCGCTGGTGTGTTTGGGGGACAGGAGCCACACTGGGCCAGAGGTTCTGGCAGCTCTGCAGGGGCAGGCCGAAAGGTGGTTGACGCCACGCCAGCTTAAGCCAGGAATGGTCGTTTCTGATAATGGCACCAACCTCCTCTCCGCCCTGCGACAGGGGCAGCTCACCCATGTGCCCTGTATGGCTCACGTCCTCAACCTGGTGGTGCAGCGGTTCTTGGGCAGGTTCCCAGGCTTACAGGATGTCCTGAGGCAGGCCAGGAAAGTCTGTGTGCATTTCCGCCGATCTTATAATGCCAGTGCTCGGCTGACTGAGCTGCAAAAGGAGCTGAACCTGCCCAAGAACCGCCTAATATGTGACATGCCCACCAGGTGGAACTCAACGTTGGCCATGCTGCAGCGACTGCACATGCAGCAGAGGGCCATCAATGAGTACCTTTGCGACTACGGCACCAGGACAGGGTCAGGGGAGCTTGGCTTTTTTTCCCCACGCCAGTGGAGCATGATCAGGGATGCATGCACTGTCCTCTCACCATTTGAGGAGGCCACGAGGATGGTGAGCAGTGACAGTGCATGCATCAGTGACACTGTACCTCTTGTCCACCTGTTGGAGCATACGCTGCGTGGGATAATGGACAGGGCACTTGAGGCAGAACAGAGGCAGGAAGAGGAGGACTTCCTTGTCTCTCAAGGCCCCCTTTATCCAGACAATGTTCCTTCTGTCCCACCCATCACACAGGAAGAGGAGGAGGAGGAGGAGGAGGATTGTGTGAGCATGGAGGTGGAGCCTGGCACTCAGCATCAGCAGCAGCAGTCTTTTAGGGATGATGTACAGTCCCAACAAACCAGTGGACTTGTACGTGGCTGGGAGGAGGTGGCTGGCGATCATGTCATCCTCAGTGACCCAGAAGACTCCGGACCGAATGCCTCAGCTAACCTACGCTGCATGGCCTCCCTGATCCTGCAAAGCCTGCGGAAGGATCCTCGTGTTCTTCGGATCAAGGAGAGTGACCATTACTGGCTGGCCACTCTCCTTGATCCACGGTACAAGGGTAAGGTTGCGGACCTTATCTTGCCGTCGCAGAGGGAGCAGAGGATGAGACATCTCAGGGAGGCCTTGCAGAAAGGTCTGTGCAACGCGTTCCCAGAAACTGGGAGGTTACAAACTCCTGGTCCTGGACGACGAGTTGCTGAGGCTTCGGTCAGTAGCAGAAGGAGCGGTGGGGAAGGTGGACGTCTGACCGATGCGTTCAGACAATTTTTTAGTCCGCAGCCCCAAGGTATGATCGGTTCCAGCAACCATCGCCAGCGTCTGATATACATGGTGCAGGAATACCTAGGGGCAAGGTCAGACTTGGACACCTTTCCCACCGAAAATCCTCTGGCTTACTGGGTCCTGAGAATGGATCACTGGCCAGAGCTTGCACAGTATGCAATTGAGCTACTGGCCTGTCCTGCATCCAGCGTTCTTTCCGAACGCACATTCAGTGCTGCTGGAGGATTTGTCACCGATCATAGGGTGCGCCTGTCCACCGACTCGGTTGATCGACTGACCTTCATAAAAATGAATCAGTCTTGGATCACCACCAGCTACCAGACACCTGAAGCGGATATAACGGAATAATTTATAATGTCACATCCCTTCAAGACTGCCTATGCTGATGCTGAGTGACTGTCCTGTTATGTTCACTGACTATCCTCTTCCTCCTCCTCAATGATCCATGCCACCACACCAGTGCCTAAGGCACAATTTTTCAGCCCCTGTATAACAGGGGCGTGTAATTACAATTTTTTAAAAAGATGCTTCGCAACAGGTGTGACTGCTGTGCTCAGAGTACAGTATCTGTGAGGGGTTGCAGTGTTGTGGCACCAGCACCAGTGCCTAAGGCACAATTTTTCAGCCCCTGTTGGGGCGTGTAATTACAATTTTTAGGCAATGCTTTGCAACAGGTCTCATTGCTGTGCTCAGAGTACAGTATCTGTGAGGGGTTGCAGTGTTGTGGCACCAGCACCAGTGCCTAAGGCACAATTTTTCAGCCCCTGTATAACAGGGGCGTGTAATTACAATTTTTTAAAAAGATGCTTCGCAACAGGTGTGACTGCTGTGCTCCAAGTACAGTATCTGTGAGGGGTTGCAGTGTTGTGGCACCAGCACCAATGCCTAAGGCACAATTTTTCAGCCCCTGTTTAACAGGGGCGTGTAATTACAAATCTTGATCTAATAGTTCACAGCAGGGCCCATTCCTGCGCCCACCAAGAGTAACTATGAGGGCCTACAGTCTTGTGGCAACACCGTCCACCACCACCACCACCACCAAAGGCCCAATTTTTCTGCCCTGTTCAACAGGTGCATGCAATTACAAATCTTGATCTAATAACTCACAGCAGGGCCCATTCCTGCACCCACCAAGAGTAACTGTGAGGGCTTACAGTCTTGTGGCAACACCGTCCACCACCACCACCACCACCACCAAAGGCCCAATTTTTCTGCCCGGTTCAACAGGTGCATGCAAGTACAAATCTTGATCTATTAACTCACAGCAGGGCCCATTCCTGTGCCCACCAGTCTTGTGGCTACACCAACATCTAATAGGGCAAATTTCTGCAGAGTATATACGGCAGGCCCCTACTTTCAAACATCCAACTTACAAACGACTCCTACTTGCAAACGGCAAGAGAAAACAGGAAGTGAGAGGAAATCTACCCCTAGGAAGGAAAATTCTATCCTGTTAGATTTAATTTGGGAAAAAGGTATCTCCTCTCTACTGATGCTTTATCACCAATCCTTGTTTCAATTAAAACCCCACTTTTCCAAAAACATTTGTCATTGGGACGGAAAGTGAGGTGACATGTTCTGAACAGATGTGCAAAGACAGCAAATGTTACAGGGGTGATAACCCCTCCCTATGTTCTCCAAAAAGCTTAAAAATTGATTTTTTTGGGATGTAGCTACACTTCATAATGTACCTGTTCAGATTCTACTTAAGAACAAACCTACAGTCCATGTCTTGTTTGCACCACCTATATACTGCTGTTCAGAGTATATAGGGTTGTAGGTATAGGGTTTTATTTTGGGTGCGGGGTCCCCCTTAGTATCCATACAAGACCCAAAGGGGCTGGGGTGGGGGGGGGGGGTGATGGGGTAGCCATGCCATTTTTCTCAAGGATTTTCAGCCATATGGCGGCCAGGACAAGACATGACATTAAAGCCGCAAGTGGTTTTAAATGGCTTCTTTTTTTCCTTTACAAATGTCATTTTGTGCAAGGACAGTTCTAAACACGGGAAACACATGCCACTTCACAGGCATACTTTAGACACCCCCCAGGTACCATATTTAAAGGAAAATTTCACTTTTTTTTTTTTCACTTTATGCATCATTAAAATGACTGCTCCCGAAAAAACTTTAGTTTTTAAAATTTCTTTTTGCATTGATATATGTCCCCTGGGGCAGGACCCGGGTCCCCAAACCTGTTTTATGACATTAACATGCATATTGGCCGTTGTAGTTAGCAATTTTGATTTCGAACGTTCGCGTCCATTATAACGAATAGGGTTCGAAAATTTGCGCGAACTTTCGGTCCGTTCGAAGGTTCTGGTGCGAACCGAACCCGGGGGTGTTCGGCTCATCCCTATGTGCCATCAAACACAGCCACTGTGCCATCAATCGCAGCCATTCTGCCCATTAATTGCAACCACTGTGCCCATCAATTGCAACCACTGTGCCCATCAATTGCAGCCACTGTGCCCATCAATTGCAGCCACTGTACCCATCAAATGTCGCCACTGTGCCCCTCAATGGCATACACTGTGACCATCAAATGTTGCCACTGTGCCCATCTAATGCTGCCACTGTGCCCATCAAATTCTGCTGCTGTGCCATCAAATGCTGCCACTGTGCCCATCGAGTGCTGCCACTGTGCCATCAAATGCTGCCACTGTGCCCATTAAATGCTGCCACTGTGCCCATCGAATGCTGCCACTGTGTCCATCGAATGCTGCCACTGTGCCCATCAAATTCTGCTACTGTACCATCAAATGCTGCCACTGTGCCCATCGAATGCTGCCACTGTGCCCATCGAATGCTGCCACTGTGTCCATCGAATGCTGCCACTGTGCCCATCAAATTCTGCTACTGTGCCATCGAATGCTGCCACTCTGCCCATCGAATGCTGCCACTCTGCCCATCAAATGCTGCCACTCTGCCCATCGGATGCTGCCACTGTGCCCATCGAATGCGTCCACTGTGCCCATCAAATTCTGCTACTGTACCATCAAATGCTGCCACTGTGCCCATCGAATGCTGCCACTGTGCCCATCAAATGCTGCCACTGTGCCATCGAATGCTGCCACTGTGCCCATTGAATGCTGCCACTTTGCCCATCGAATGCTGCCACTGTGCCCATTAAATTCTGCTTCTGTGCCATCAAATGATGCCACTGTGCCCATCGAATGCTGCGACTCTGCCCATCGAATGCTGCCACTGTGCCCATTGAATGCTGCCACTGTGCCCTTCAAATGCTGCCACTGTGCCATTGAATGCCCCCACTGTGCCCTGCTGCTTGGTACTTAGCCTGTCTCGGTGGGGCAGCGGGTGATGGCGGCGAGCGGTGTCCTCCATGCGACTTCTCCCATCCTCTCCTCCCGACAGGCTTCCAATCACAGCACCTGTCGTTTCAGACAATCAACAGACCCGAGCACCTGATTGGCTGAGAGGCAGTTCAGTGTTAGGAAAGCGAATATTCATTCACTTTTCTAACACACCTGGGTGAACTCGCAGGCGCTCGCAGGTCACATTTTTTTATGCCTTTTAGCGCCTATGGCTCTGATCAGGTGCTTCAAAAACAACCCCTGCCACTGTAATTCAGGTGCCGGGCGCCCGAAACGGGGCTAGGTGCCAGAATAGAGGGTGGCAGCGGCGCCCATGGATAGATTTATGCAATGCATGAATCTATCCATTGGTCATAGAGGGGGTGGTTGGAGAGAGGGGGTGGCGCCCGTGCGCCCTTATGGACACAACACCACTGCAAAGGATATATTTATTTGCTCATTTCCTTTAGCGTTCTTTAGAAATGTTACATTATATCTCTTGTTCCAAAGCTGTATGCATTTCCTATGCTCCTTCGTTTCATCTGATGGCCATAATGCAGTGATTATAGCACATTCATTCAGAACAGAAAATAGTTGATGCAAGGAGGTACTCTGATGCAGGCAGTGGATGTAGGGAGGTACTCTGATGCAGACAGTTGATGTAAGGAAGTATTCTGATTGGAACATCTGATGCAAGGTGGCACTCTGATAGGGACACTTGATATAAGTAAGCACAGATTCTATTTAAAGCGGAGCTCCACCCTATTTTTGAAGTTTTTTCCATCCTCTCTAGTTCTGTCCCCTGCATAACAATTGGCCTATTACAATTTTTATTTTTAAAAACTCACTGTTATGTTGTCCTCTGTTTGTATCTCCCGCTGTGGCCGCATCTGCCTTGTCGTGTCATCCAGTGATCGCTAGGCCTCCTGGGAGATGTTTGTCATCAATCCCAGGAGGCCTCGGGCCGTATGACGCGATTTTCGGCGGTGCCATTTTTAATAAGGGAAGCCTGCCTTTGTTTGCCAGCTGTGCCCCCCCGGTGACAGCGGGCGGCATGGTGCGGTGACAGGGAGGCAGCGGCAGGTACTGACACAGCAGGGAGCCTGGCTTTGCGGGCGGGGGTCGAGCCGCACACGGCGGGACCCGTCCGCAACGATCCCCTTCTCTTGGCTGTGACTGTCTCACACAGCCGAGCAGAGAGAGAGTGTGAAGCCGCCTCCCCCTCCTCCGTGTAGTCTACAATTGCTATGTGTGCAGCACATGATGATCATCTGAGCTGAGCCAGGTACATTACGGGTCGGAAGGGGGGGTCTGCACTGTTGTAGGGGGTGTCTGTATGGTGGGGGGGTCTTCACTGTTGTAGGGGGGTGAGTGTATGGTGGGGGGGTCTTCACTGTTGTAGGGGGGTGTCTGTATGGTGGGGGGGTCTTCCCTGTTGTAGGGGGGTGTCTGTATGGTGGGGGGGTCTTCACTGTTGTAGGGTGGTGTCTGTATGGTGGGGGGTCTTAACTGTTGTAGGGGGGTGTTTGTATGGTGGGGGGTCTTCACTGTTGTAGGGAGGTGTCTGTATGGTGGGGGGGTCTGCTCGGTATGGTAGGGGGGTGTCTGTAATGTAAAGGGGTCCAGAGGTGCGGGGTTCTGTGTAATGTAAAGTGGTCCTGAGATGCAGGGTGCCATGCGATTCAATGTGCTGGGGGTGATATGATTCAATGTGCTGGGGTTGATGCGATTTGATGTGCTGGGGTTGATGCAATTCGATGTGCTGGGGTTGATGCGATTCGATTTGCTAGGGGTGATGCGATTCGATGTGCTGGGGTTGATGCGACATGATGTGCTGGGGTTGATGCGATTCGATGTGCTGGGGGTGATGCGATGTGCTGGGGTTGATGTGATTCGATGTGCTGGGGTTGATGCGATTCGATGTGCTGGGGTTGATGCAGTGTGCTGTGGGCCATGCAATTCGATGTGCTGGGGTTGATGCGATTCGATGTGCTGGGGTTGATGCGATTCGATGTGCTAGGGGTGATGCGATTCGATGTGCTGGGGTTGATGCAATTCGATGTGCTGGGGTTGATGCGATTTGATGTGCTAGGAGTGATGTGATTTGATGTGCTGGGGTTGATGCGATTCGATGTGCTGGGGTTGATGCGATTCGATGTGCTAGGGGTGATGCGATTCGATGTGCTGGGGTTGATGCGATTCGATGTGCTGGGGTTGATGCGATTCGATGTGCTAGGGGTGATGCGATTTGATGTGCTGGGGTTGATGCGATTCGATGTACTGGGGTTGATGCGATTCGATGTGCTGGGGTTGATGCGATTCGATGTGCTAGGGGTGATGCGATTCGATGTGCTGGGGTTGATGCGATTCGATGTGCTGGGGTTGATGCGATTCGATGTGCTGGGGTTGATGCGATTCGATGTGCTGAGGTTGATGCGATTCGATGTGCTAGGGGTGATGCGATTCGATGTGCTGGGGTTGATGCGATTCGATGTGCTGAGGTTGATGCGATTCGATGTGCTAGGGGTGATGCGATTAGATGTGCTGGGGTTGATGCGATTCGATGTGCTGGGGTTGTTGCGATTCGATGTGCTGGCGTTGATGCGATTCGATGTGCTAGGGGTGATGCGATTCGATGTGCTGGGGTTGATGCGATTCGATGTGCTGGGGTTGATGCGATTCGATGTGCTAGGGGTGATGCGATTCAATGTGCTGGGGTTGATGCGATTCGATGTGCTGGGGTTGATGCGATTCAATGTGCTAGGGGTGATGCGATTCGATGTGCTGGGGGTGATGCGATGTGCTGGGGTTGATGCGATTTGATGCATAAATGAATTTGGTTGATGAGATTAGTATTTTTTTAAATGAAAAGCTGTACAGAAAAAAGTAGCCTGTGTGTGTGTGTGTGTGTGTGTGTATATATATTGTGACAGCAGGAAGGTAAAGTCACCTGGTTGCATCCAGGGGGGTAGATATATTTCGCCCAGATTCAGGCTTTACGCTGACTTGTACAGCTAGGTGGAGAGTTGTATAAGCCCAGCTGAGACTAGTGGGCTCATTGATGACTCATACCTCTAGGGAGAGGGCTGGGCGTCGTGCAGACAGGGAGTTGATGAGGCCAGCTGAAGCTTGTCAGCTCATTTAGGCCTCTATAAAAAACTCCCAGATTCATTAGATGTTAGCTCATGCCTGGAAGCAGACCTGTGTGGACTGTCTAGGGAGAGTGAACCCCTGTGCGGTGAGAGAAAGCCTGTGTGGCTATATTTTGCTTGGACATTTAAAACCAGGGACTAGGACAGCACTAGGCTGATCCCAGTCGTTAGTTAGGAAACCTGTAAGTTTAGTCAGAGGTCAAGTTGACCAGGATTTATTTTGTTTATGTTTTTTTTGCCTTGCTGTGTTTTTGTCACTGTAAATAGAAAATAAACCGCACCTTTTTGATTTTGAAAACCACAACCTCCGTCTGCTGGGCCTGTTTTGGGTGGGGAGCCCATCCCGGGGGTCACACATACCCGCTGCCGAGCTAGCCCCCTCACAGTTGGTGGAGAACCAGTGGCAGTTTTTTTTTAAGCCAGCATGGAGGAGATACTGAAACAGCTGGCTCTAGCAAATGCCAATCAACAGCAGACAAATGCAGGTTTGCAAAGGAGCCTTGCAGCCCAGCAGCAAGCTCATCAACAGAGCCTTGCAACTTTACAACAGAGTCTGGAGGCTCAGCAACAAGCCCAACAGCAATCTGAGGCCCGCTTCATAGACCTGTTGCAGAAGCAAGAGCAGAGACTACAACAACAGATGGAAGCAGTAATGCAGCAACGTCCGCAGACCAGTGAGGAAAGCCGTCCCACTAATACCGCGTCCTTTGGGGTGAGTCGTTTATTGACAAAAATGACTGGAGAGGATGATCCAGAGGTATTTTTGACCACATTTGAAAGGACCGCTGAAAGAGAAAAGTGGCCTGAGGAGCAGTAAGCTGGACTAGTGGCTCCTCTGTTAACTGGTGAATCGCAGAAAGCTTACTATGACCTAGAGCCTAACCAAGCAAAAGACTATGTGATGCTAAAAGCTGAAATATTGGCAAGGCTGGGTGTCACCCTGGCTGTCCGGGCTCAGCGTGTGCATAACTGGACTTTCCAGCTTGGAAAACCCCCCAGGTCTCAAATGTATGATCTCATTCACCTGAGCAGAAAGTGGCTACAGCCAGAGACTTTGTCCGCACCAAAGATTGTGGAACGTGTTGTAATGGATCGGTTTTTGAGAGCTCTTCCTACTGCCATCCAAAAGTGGGTAAGCCATGGAGACCCAGAGACGGCCGATGGTCTTGTGGATCGTGTGGAGAAATACTTGGCTACAGAGAACCTGACGGCCTCTTCCAGAGACACTCGGACTTTCCACCCTAAGACCAGACCATCCCCAGGGGCGGATAAGAGGATTCCAAGGGGTGAGGGTGGAGAGAGTGAGAGGGTGGGAGCTCTACCCCAAGTTTGGCGAGAACAGCCTGGGAAATCAGCGGCTCAAGAGGCCGCAAGAAGGATCGTTTGCTACCGCTGCCGGCAAGCGGGACATATTGCAGCAAATTGCCCGGTTGTGGAGGACCCCATGCAGTGTGACTTTCTGACGGGCAGACGTCAGTCGCTGTGTGCGACAGTCGCATGCACTGCCATTCGGGGAACTGAGAAACATTTATGCAAAATGTGTATTAATGGTAGAAATGTTGTGGTATTGCTGGATTCAGGTAGCCTTGTGACCCTGATAAAGGCTGAGTTAGTTAAAACAGAGGTCTCTGGGAATAGCAAGGTAGCCGTTATTTGTGTGCATGGGGACACCCGAGAGTATCCAGTGACTACGGTGTGTTTCGAGACCCCCAAAGGTACCCTCTCTCATCCAGTGGGCTTAGTATCTCAGTTACCGCATGACGCCATTGTGGGAAGGGATTTTCCGAAGTTCTGGGAACTGTGGGATGATCCTGAGCCCCCCACTGGTGCCCCTATGTACCAGGAATGTGATAGCCAGAACTCCCCTGAGAGTGGTGAGGACTCTCCGGAATTTCCCTTGTCAGTATTGGCAGGGGAGACTCAAGAAACTGGAGAGGAGCCCACCTCCTCAGACGAAAACCTACCGTCTGTGGAGTTTTCTGATCTTGAGGTTCACAGGGAAAACTTTGCCACAGAACAGTTGAAAGACCCCGCCCTAATAAAGGCACGGGAAAACGTAGTGAAAATAGATGGCGAGTTAGTGAACCCAGATAATACTGGCACTTACCCATACTTCAGCGTAGAGAAGGACCTACTGTATCGGGTGGCAAAAAGGGCAGAAGAAACCGTTGAGCAGCTTGTGGTGCCCAAACCTTACAGGAAGTTGGTGTTGGAGTTGGCCCATGGGCACATTCTTGGAGGTCATCTGGGGACAGAGAAAACCCGAGAGAGGGTATTACAGAGATTCTATTGGCCTGGGGTGATGAAGGACATAGAAAATTATTGTTCCTCCTGCCCTGTGTGTCAGAGGTCGGCCCCGATGCCACATTTCCGTAGCCCGCTGGTCCCTCTACCCATCATTGAGGTCCCGTTTGAGAGAATCGCAATGGATTTGGTAGGTCCTATAATCAAGTCCGCTAGGGGGCACCAGTACATATTGGTTATAATGGACTATGCCACCCGTTATCCAGAAGCGATCCCTCTCAGAAATACCTCGGCCAAAACCATAGCCAAAGAGCTATCTCTTGTTTTTAGCCGGGTGGGTATTTGTAAAGAACTGCTTACGGACCAAGGTACACCCTTTATGTCCCGGGTTATGAAAGAGCTGTGTAAATTGTTCAAAGTGACGCAATTGCGTACATCTGTGTATCACCCCCAAACCGATGGGCTGGTTGAAAGATTCAACAAAACCCTAAAACAAATGTTGAAGAAAGTGGTGGATAGAGATGGAAGGGATTGGGACTGTCTACTTCCTTATTTGATGTTTGCTATTAGGGAGGTGCCCCAATCCTCTACGGGATTCTCCCCCTTTGAGTTACTGTATGGGAGACACCCAAGAGGGCTGTTGGATATTGCCAAGGAAACTTGGGAAAGTGAGAGTTCTCCCCACAGGAGTGTGATTGAGCATGTCGCCCTGATGCAAGATCGAATTGCACAGGTAATGCCCATCGTGAAGGAACATTTGGCCCAAGCGCAGTTGGCACAGCAGAGAGTGTACAACCGTGGAGCCAAGACCCGTACCTTTTCCCCGGGGGATAGGATATTGGTACTTGTCCCTACGGTTGAAAGTAAATTCCTTGCCAAATGGCAAGGCCCCTACGAGATAATGGAAAAAGTGAGCGAAGTGAATTACAAGGTCAGACAACCAGGAAGGCGAAAGCCCGAACAGATCTATCACGTTAATCTGTTGAAAGCCTGGAGGGATAGAGAGTCCCTAGTCGCAGACACTTGGTCACCAGCTCAAACTGGTTGCGTGATTCCTGAGGTTGGAATCGCAGCCACCTTGTCACAACCCCAACAACAGGAGGTTAAGGAGTTTGTACTTCGCAACAAGGAGGTATTCTCTGAGCTGCCGGGACAAACATCTGGGGTAGAGCATGACATTATTACCCCGCCCGGTGAAAGGGTGAAGTTAAAACCCTATCGGATCCCAGAGGCCCGACGGGAGGCAATACGGGAGGAAGTACAGAGAATGCTGAACTTAGGGGTGATAGAGGAGTCCCAAAGTGATTGGTCTAGTCCCATTGTGTTGGTGCCTAAACCGGATGGGAGCTGGCGATTTTGTAACGATTTTCGTCAGTTGAACAAAGTTACAAAATTTGACACCTACCCCATGCCACGTATAGATGAGTTGATCGACCGGCTGGGAACAGCCCGATACATGACGACTCTTGACCTCACAAAAGGGTATTGGCAAATCCCCCTGGCCAAGTCGGCCAAAGAGAAAACCGCATTTGTAACCCCAGACGGGGCGTTCCAATATAAAAGAATGCCGTTCGGGTTACAGAATGCGCCGGCCACATTCCAGCGGAAAATGGACCAGATGCTGAGGCCCCATCGGAAGTATGCTGCGGCTTACCTGGATGACATAATTGTCCATAGCACAGATTGGGCCTCACATCTGCCAAAAGTGCAAGCAGTCCTGGACTCTGTTCGGGAAGCAGGGTTTACGGCTAACCCCAAGAAGTGTACCATTGGGCAGGAGGAGGCCAAATATCTTGGGTACACCATTGGGAGGGGAGTAATAAAACCCCAACTCAACAAAGTCGAGGCCATCCAGAGTTGGCCACGTCCCAACAGCAAGAAGCAGGTACGAGCCTTTCTGGGAATCGCTGGGTATTATCGGCGATTCATTCCCCACTTTGCTTCTAAGGCTGTGCCCCTAACCAACCTGACGAAGGGGAAAGGGTCGGTCATGATTAAATGGACCCCCGAGGCTGAGGCAGCATTCCAATTCTTGAAACAAGCCTTATGTAGCCAGCCAGTGTTGTACTCACCCGACTTCTCTAGAGACTTTGTCGTACAAAGTGATGCGTCAGATGTGGGGTTAGGAGCAGTATTGTCCCAGGTCTGGAACGGGGAAGAGCACCCAGTCATTTACCTCAGCAGGAAGTTGAAGTCCCATGAGGTAAATTACGCCACCGTTGAAAAGGAGTGTTTAGCGGTGAAGTGGGCTCTAGATTCCCTTCGGTACTACCTGCTAGGTAGGCACTTTGACATGGTTACGGATCACGCTCCGTTAAAGTGGATGGCTCAAAACAAGGAAACAAATAGAAGAGTGAATAGGTGGTTCCTGGCCCTCCAGGAATTCAACTTCACAGTAAAGCATCGCCCTGGCGTTCAAATGGGGAATGTGGATGCTTTGTCTCGAGTACATGAATGCCTGATTGCTGGTGTTCCAACCCCGAGGTTAAAACAAGAGGGGGGGGTATGTGACAGCAGGAAGGTAAAGTCACCTGGTTGCATCCAGGGGGGTAGATATATTTCGCCCAGATTCAGGCTTTACGCTGACTTGTACAGCTAGGTGGAGAGTTGTATAAGCCCAGCTGAGACTAGTGGGCTCATTGATGACTCATACCTCTAGGGAGAGGGCTGGGCGTCGTGCAGACAGGGAGTTGATGAGGCCAGCTGAAGCTTGTCAGCTCATTTAGGCCTCTATAAAAAACTCCCAGATTCATTAGATGTTAGCTCATGCCTGGAAGCAGACCTGTGTGGACTGTCTAGGGAGAGTGAACCCCTGTGCGGTGAGAGAAAGCCTGTGTGGCTATATTTTGCTTGGACATTTAAAACCAGGGACTAGGACAGCACTAGGCTGATCCCAGTCGTTAGTTAGGAAACCTGTAAGTTTAGTCAGAGGTCAAGTTGACCAGGATTTATTTTGTTTATGTTTTTTTTGCCTTGCTGTGTTTTTGTCACTGTAAATAGAAAATAAACCGCACCTTTTTGATTTTGAAAACCACAACCTCCGTCTGCTGGGCCTGTTTTGGGTGGGGAGCCCATCCCGGGGGTCACACATACCCGCTGCCGAGCTAGCCCCCTCACAATATGCACACACACACACACACCAAGATTATATATATACTTACTATTACTATTACTTACTTATATATTTACTGTTTCCTGCAGGGGGGAGGAGAGGTTTGCATAGAAAAGTGTCAACTTCCTTTGACACTGCCGTTGCTATGGAAACCTGACCTGAAACCTATTACACTGCTTGTGCAGCACTGAGCATGTGCGAGATCTGCAGTAATGAAATCCAGGAAGTAATACGGTCTGGCTTCAGATGCCCACACATAAGATGGCCACGTTCTATTTCTAGTTTATAAACTTTCAATATGCTGTAATAACCTAACAAAACGGACCTCAGTTTACAGACTAACTATACTAGAATACATTAAGCGTGTGTATTATAGAGGTATTTTTATTTAAAAAGTGTAATTTCGGCCAGAACACCACTTTAACCACTTCTCGCCCCGTCAATAGGAGATTGACGTCCGGGAAGTGGTTGCGTTATCCACACTGGACGTCTATTGACGTCCTGCAGGATAATGCCTTGCGCGCGCCCGCGGGGACGCGCAGCGCGGTGATCGGGGACGGCGTGTGTCCCTCGGACACAGCGCTTCCCCGATCACGGTAAACAGCCAATTTCATTGGCTGTTTACCATGTGATCGGCTGTGTCAAAGTCACAGCCGATCACATGTCACAACAAATTAGGCGGCGCGCTCCGTGCGCGCCGCCAGAGGCTTGCAGAGCGGGGATCGGGGAAGGTGAGTGTCCCTTGGACACAGCACATCGCCGATCAGGGTAAACAGCCAATGAAATTGGCTGTTTATCACGTGACCGGCTGTGTTCAATCACAGCCGGTCACAAATGTAAACAAACTGCTGGAGTTACTACCTGATCCCTGCTCTCTCCTCACACACCGATCTGTGAGGAGAGAGCAGAGATCAGTAAGTGAGATCAGTGTAGTTTGTCTACAGTAGTTTACTGTGCACAACACGCCCCCCCCCCCCAATAAAGAGGACCTGTCACACAGCCCAGCACATCAATCAGCCCATCTCTCAATCAGCCCAGCCAATCAGCCCATCTGTCAATCAGCCCATCTGTCAATCAATCAGCCCATCTGTCAAGAAATCAATCAGCCCATCTGTCACAGGCCCACCTCCATCGGTACCGTCATTGGTACTGCCACACAGGCTACCAGTACCACCATCGGTACCACTACCAGTACCGCCACTAGTACCGCCATCAGGTACTTCCAGGCCCGTTACCAGTATCGCCACTAGTGCAACCATCGGTACCACCACCCGTACCACCATCGGTAGTGCCACCACCACCTGTACCACCACCTGTACCGCCATCGGTACCACCACCACCTGTACCGCTATCGGTACCACCACCAGCTGTACCACCATCGGTACCACCGCCACCTGTACCGCCATTGGTACCGCCACCACCACCACCCGTACCGCCATCGCTACCACCACCACATGTACCGCCATCGGTACCACCACCACCCGTACCGCCACCGGTACCGCCACCACCCGTACCGCCATCGGTAACACCACCACCTGTACCGCCATCGGTACCACCACCACCCGTACCGTCACCTGTACCGCCATTGGTACCGCTACCACCACCACCCATACCGCCATCAGTACCACTACCACCACCACCACCACCCGTACCGCCATTGGTACCACCACCACCCATACCTCCATTGGTATCACCACCACCCATACCGCCATCGGTACCACCACACAGGCCCACCACTAATACCTCCATCGGTACCACCACACAGACCGCCACCACTACCACCAGCAGTACCATTACACAGGCCAACCAAAAGGCACTGCCATAATGTCCCAAAGGGTTTACACACCTGAGGAGGCATATGCCATTCTTGCCATGTCAGATGAGGAGAGCAGCGGGGAGCTCCCATTATCCGATTCTGGTTCGAAATACGAGCCAGTGGAGGATAGTGGCTCAGAGTCCGAGTCCCCGGAGGAAACCGTCCCTCCCAAAAGAATGCGATCAGGACCAAGATCAGGACCAAGATCAGGAGAACTGCGCACTACCAGCAGCGCTATACCCCAGGAATAGGAGCCCAGTACAAGTAATGGAAATACATGCCCAACCAGAAGAATCCAGCCCCAGTCCTACCTTCCCAATGCCCTGGCAAACCCCTTATGGTTGCCTGCCAACTCAGGATCCGCTATCATCCCCCCTTTCACCGCACAGCCAGGTGTGCAGCCCGACACTACAAATTTTTCTAAATTTGATTATTTTTGTTTATTTTTCCCACAAGATTTGCTGCAGAATATAGTGGATCAAACTAATCTGTATACATCCCAATTTATTGCTGCCAACCCCAATTCTTCCTACGCCTGCATGTTCCAGTGGCTGCGTCTAACATTGGACGAATTTAAATTGTTTTTGGGCCTTATGTTCAATATGGGGCTTACAAAAAAGAACGAAGTCCATGCATATTGGTCCAAACGCCCCATCCAACAAATGCCCATATATTCCGCTGTCATGTCCAGGAAAAGATATGACATGATCATGCGTTTTCTCCACTTCAATGACAATTCACAGTGCCCTCCCCAAGATAATCCCAACTACGACAAATTGTACAAGATACGCCCCCTAATCAATGCCTTTTCCCAGTGATTTCAAGAAGTTTTCATCCCAGACCAAAAAATTTGTGTGGACGAGTCCCTCATACATTTCACTGGCCGACTGCAGTTCAAGCAGTATATACCAAGCAAGAGAGCCAGGTATGGGTCAAAATAAATCAATTATGTGATCGAGCCACTGGATACGTCTTCACGTTCAGGATCTACGAAGGCAAAGACTCTCAGCTCCAGCCCCGTGATTGCCCCACATATATTGGAACCAGTGGGAAAATTGTCTGGGAGTTGGCATACCCCCTGTTCGGAAAAGGTTACAATTTATATAGAAAAGGCAGGTGACCCATTGAGACCCATAGATGTCATAACCATGCCTCCATCCCTGGTACATTAAAAATGAAAAAAGAAAGTGGGCTGTGGGACTTTAAATGAGGCATGGATGGGCGTAGGAAAAAAGTCTAGGATATCAAAAATGAGTAAACATCATTGTCCCGTTAGGGAATAGTCTGTAGCCATATATACATGCTGCATAGTCAGTCTGAAGAATGGAAATCAAGGCATGGATATAAATATAAAAATGTATTGTATCATGGTAAAAGTACACATGGATCATGCAAACAAAGGCATAATGTAAATAGAGGTTATCACATAGACATAATCAAAATTCATTGTTGAGACATGGCTGAAGCAAGTAGTGACAGTTAAATGGACATACAGAAACAGTGAAATTGATTATCCAATTGAAAAGTCAAGAATACACTTTGTAGATTCATAGTTGGGCAAGCTTTACTTGACATCCCTGAGCATGGACTCGACGCGTTTCTTGGCGTTTAAAGCCAGTCATCAGGAGTGGGGTGCATGTCATTTGACTAAAAGGGGAGATGGATAGACAG
Source organism: Rana muscosa (assembly GCA_029206835.1). Taxonomy (NCBI): domain Eukaryota; kingdom Metazoa; phylum Chordata; class Amphibia; order Anura; family Ranidae; genus Rana; species Rana muscosa. Next base: position 104,025,772 of record CM055125.1, read on the forward strand.
GTCAAATAAAGTCTTGAAAAAAATAATGTCATGTTTGAAACAAAATAACAGAATCAGGTGGTCTGATACGTTACCAATGGCAAAGCCCGGAATGGGGTTGTCCCAAGCATTTAAAATATGGCGTAGAGTGGTGGTCCTGGATGCACTGTCTCTCCCGGGGCTCAGACCACCTGATTCTGTTATTTTGTTTCAAACATGACATTATTTTTTTCAAGACTTTATTTGACCTGTCTATCCATCTCCCCTTTTAGTCAAATGACATGCACCCCACTCCTGATGACTGGCTTTAAACGCCAAGAAACGCGTCGAGTCCATGCTCAGGGATGCCAAGTAAAGCCTGCCCAACTATGAATCTACAAAGTGTATTCTTGACTTTTCAATTGGATAATCAATTTCACTTTTCTGTATGTCCATGTAACTGTCACTACTTGCTTCAGCCATGTCTCAACAATGAATTTTGATTATGTCTATGTGATAACCTCTATTTACATTATGCCTTTGTTTGCATGATCTATGTGTACTTTTACCATGATACAATACATTTTTATATTTATATCCATGCCTTGATTTCCATTCTTTAGACTGACCATGCAGCATGTATACTTGGCTACAGACCATTCCCCAACGGGACAGTGATGTTTACTAATTTTTGATATCTTAGACTTTTTTCCCACGCCCATCCATGAGTCCATGCTCTGGGATGCCAAGTAAAGCTTGCCCAACTATGAATCTATAAAGTGTATTCTTGACTTTTCAATTGGATAATCAATTTCACTGTTTCTGTATGTCCATTTAACTGTCATTACTTGCTTCAGCCATGTCTCAACAATGAATTTTGATCATATCTATGTGATAACCTCTATTTACATTATGCCTTTGTTTGCATGATCCATGTGTACTTTTACCATGATACAATACATTTTTATATTTATATCCATGCCTTGATTTCCATTCTTCAGACTGACTATGCAGCATGTATATATGGCTACAGACTATTCCCTAACGGGACAGTGATGTTTACTCATTTTTGATATCCTAGACTTTTTTCCTACGCCCATCCATGCCTCATTTAAAGTCCCACAGCCCACTTTCTTTTTTCAGTTACAATTTATATGTTGACAATTACTATACCAGCCTGCCCCTTTTTTGCCACCTTTACAGTAAGCAAACCCCGGCCTGCGGTACCTTAAAAAAAAAACGGAAGGGATTCCCACAAAATTTATTGACCAAAAAATTGCGACCTGGAGAATCGGCATTCATGAGGAACGAGGAGGTGTTGGCCATGAAGTGGAGGGACAATAAAGATGCCCACATCCTCTCTACGATCCACAATGACACCGTGGTGGAGATCCAAAGAAGACGCGGCCCCATTGTAAAGCCCGAATGTGTCCATGATTACAATTTGTACATGGGGGGGTGGATTTAAACGACCAGATGCTACAGCCCTACTTATCAACCAGAAAGTCCCGTAATTGGCCCAAGAAAGTTGTGTTTCACCTGTTTCACATGGCCCTTTTTAATTCGTTTGTCTGCTACCAAAAAGCAACTCAAAATCAACAACTCCCCTACCTCCATTATATCGAAGATATCATCGATGCCCTCATTTACCAACAAGATCCCGCCCCAGGAAGCATTCGCTCTGATAGTGTGAGTCGGCTTCACGAGCGACACTATCCCTTTAGCATCTCCCCCACAGAATCTGGAAGAAGACGCCAAAAGAAATGCCGTGTATGCAGCAGAGGAGGAGTAAGAAGAGACACCACCTATTATTGTCCCGATTGTCCCTCCCAACCTGGCCTGTGCATCGGAAATTGCTTCAAAAATTATCATACATCCATTAGTTCCCCTTATTATTAACAGACTGACATTTCCCCATTTGCCTGCTACCATGTTACGAATGACCTTCCATGTTAATTAACTGACCCTGGCCTGTTTACTGACGATGTCTTTGCTTGCCGATTTAAACCACGTTTCTGACCTCCACGTGCACCAACCTCAGCCTGTTTACCGACGATGCCTCTGCCTGCCGATTTAAACCACGTTTCTGACTTCCACGTGTACCGACCTTGGCCTGTTAATCGACCATGTTTTTGCCTGGCACTTGGACTGATCTTTTGGCCATCTACTTTTAGTACACAGGGTCTCACATATGTGAGGGGCTTCAGAATAGCGTTCTGAGTAGAGAAAAACAGTTTTTCGTTTTCTGTGCTCCAAGAACAGGGTCTGGTTGCCCGGAGGCTTCAAAGCGATTTGGATGGGAGAAGCCTCTACCCCTGTCTCCCTGGCCCAAAGCTTGATGGTCCTTCCTGCTGCCTGGACCAATACTTTGGCTGTGCTGACCATATTACTGCCTGTAATGACCCATGACATTATGGACCATGTTTCTTCCTGCTGCTTGGACCAATACTTTGGCTGTGTTGACCTGCCTGCTGTCTCTACTGACTTTGGACAGTATTTCTGCCGGGACACCTCTGCCTGCTACCTGGACCTGTGCATTGGCTGTGCTTTGGCTGGGCTTTGGCTGGGCTTTGGCTGTGCTGACAGTATCTCTGCCGGTACGAACTATGGACAGTATTCCTGCCTGCTGCCTGGATGATTGTTTTTGCTGTCGCTGACCTCATCCCTGCCTGCTGCCTGGACCGATGCTCTCCTCTGTGGACCACTGCACTTCTAAAACCACAGGTAATCTTTTGTTATTTGGTATGCACCTGCTATGTGTTAGATATATGAAGGGCCTTCAAAAATGTGATCGGTAGTCAGAAAATTATATGTGCAATTAATGCTGCTAGAATGCCTGGAGGTGCTACTTGGATGTTGGGCCCCTGTATGTGGCCAGGCTGTATAACACTCTCAAACATGTGGTATCACCATACTCAGGAGGAGTAGCAGAATGCATTTTGGGGTGTAATTTTTTGCTATGTACATGCTATGTGTTAGAAACATCGTATAAATGGACAACTTTGTGTAAAAAAAATGCATTTTAATTTTTTCCCACATTTTCCAAAACCTTCTGGAAAAAAATGAACCGTTCAAAATGCTCATTATGCCTCATAGATTATACGTTGGGGTGTGTGCTTTCCAAAATGGGGTCATTTTGTGAACAATTCCATTGTCCTGGTGCTCCAGGGCCTTCAAAAATGTGATCGGTAGTCAGAAAATGATATGTGCAATTAATGCTGCTAGAATGCCTGGAGGTGCTACTTGGATGTTGGGCCTCTGTATGTGGCCAGGCTGTGTAAAAGTCTCAATCGTGTGGTATCGCCATACTCAGGAGGAGTAGCAGAATGCATTTTGGGGTGTCATTTTTGCTATGTACATGCTATGTGTTAGAAATATCTTATAAATGGACAACTTTGTGTAAAAAAAAAATGCATTTTAATTTTTTCCCACATTTTCCAAAACCTTCTGGAAAAAAATGAACCGTTCAAAAGGCTCATTATGCCTCATAGATTATACGTTGGGGTGTGTACTTTCCAAAATGGGGTAATTTTGTGGACAATTCCATTGTCCTGGTGCTCCATGGCCTTCAAAAGTGTAATAGGTGGTCGAGAAAGGATATGTGCGATTTATGCTTGTAGAACGCCTGAAAGTGCTACTTCAATGTTGGGCCTCTGTATATGGCCAGGCTGTGTAAAAGTCTCACATGTGGTATCGCTACACTCAGGAGGAGTAGCAGAATGTATTTTGGGGTGTAATTTTTGCTATGTATATGCTATGCATTAGAAATATCTTATAAATGGACAACTTTGTGTAAAAAAAATGCATTTTCATTTTTTCTCCACATTTTCCAAAACCTTCTGTAAAAAAATGAACCGTTCAAAAGACTCATAATGCTTTATAGATTATACGTTGGGGTGTGTGCTTTCCAAAATTGGGTCATTTTGTGGACAATTCCATTGTACTGGTGCTCCAGGACCTTCAAAAGTGTAATAGGTGGTTGAGAAAGGATATGTGCAATTTACTGTATGCTTGTAGAACGCCTGAAAGTGCTACTTTAATGTTGGGCCTCTGTATATGGCCAGGCTGTGTAAAAGTCTCACATGTGGTATCGCTACACTCAGGAGGAGTAGCAGAATGTATTTTGGGGTATAGTTGCAATTATGCATATGCTGTGTGAGAGAAAAAAACAACCAGTTTGTGTAAAAAAAAAAAATTTCCCCAAGAATTGTGGGGAAAAAATACAACTTCAAAAAACTCACCATGCCTCTTAGTAAATACCTTGGACTGTCTACTTTCCAAAAAGGGGTAATTTTGGGGTATTTGTACTTTGCTGGCTTGTTAGTGTCTCAAGAAATGAGATATGCCTTCAGTACATCAGGCGTGATCAGATGTGAAGACCTCTGAAGGAGTCATGGCGTTGAGTTACCCAGACCTTGTGCGGATCATAAGGGATGAAGAAGCTCTGTTGAAGGACCAACAGGCGGTCGAGAAAACCACGACACCCCCCTCAGTGGGAGTCAAATCAGCCATAGCCACTGAACGGGACTCAGAAGTGGAGATCTTAAAGTCTCAGATGACTCAAGTGCTGGATCTTTTGACCTCTCTAATGACTAAGAGTCAAAGAACAAGAGGAAATCAGGAACGAACCACGTCAGAGTGTTTCAACACTAACCTCCCGGCGGAAAAGGGGAGCGGCGGTCTGTTACAACTGTGGAGGAGTTGGACATTTTGGAAGAGTGTGCCCCAGTCCGAGGAAGAACCAAGGCACTTATCACCAGCCGGCAGAAAACTTCAGAGGGCCACGGTGAAGGAGTCAGCCAGACGCCTACTATTTACAGAAAGCTCCACAAAAATCTTGAAGCCAGAGAAGACCAGAGAGAAGGGAAACAATGCCTCTCCCAAAATACTCAATACCACTTGTCAGGAGTTAAACCTCCAAAACCTGCAGGAAATCAATGCATACCAGGCCCAACAGGGATTAAGATCCAGAAAAAGATGGAAGAAGAACAAAACCCCAAAGGGAAAGTCCATGAGTCCAAAGAAAGAGGCCTCCCCGAGGAGGTTTCCAGCCACGTTGGTGGGACCCTCCCCTGTGGTCCCCATTCAAGTGGAGGGAGTTTACACAAGGGCCATCCTGGACACAGGGGCCCAAGTGACCCTTTTATACAGAGACTTTTATTCCAAACACCTGAGTCACGTACCCCTCCAGAAGCTGGAAGACCTAGAAATATGGGGAATTGGTACCCAAAGCTTTCCCTACGACGGTTACGTCTCAATCAGGCTAGCCTTCGACCCCTCTGTGGCCAGAAAGACGGAAGTCTTTGACACTCTGGTAGTAGTTTGCCCTCGCCCGCCAGGAGCCAACAAGAGTTCCTTGAATATAGGGACCAACACTGACCTGGTCAGGAGAATACTCCCCTAGCTCAGGAGCAGGGTACTTCAGCTGCCAAGATCCACCCAATGTTGCGGTTAGCGTACCAGAGACTGGTCCTGGAACAGAAGGCCCTGGAAGAGGGGGTGGGAAAAGTCTGGAGACTGTCAAGGAAGGAGAGAGTGTTGCAGCCTGGTGAAATGACCTGTTTGAAGGCTACTGTGAAGCTCTCGTAGGAGTAGCCTGGCCCCTTTGTTGTCCTTGAACCAGACCCTTTAGACACCCACCCAGGACTAGAAGTGATCCCCTAAGTGGTCCCGCTGAGGGCGTTGAAGAAGGCGAATGGCCGAATCCCAGTGAGCATCAGGAATATCACTGGCTCCCCTGTGAAGATTGCTGGGAAAAGTAAACCCTGCTACCCCAGTGGCCCTGTCTGACCTGGGGAAGGCTGAAGGAGGGGAACCCACCCTGGAGAAGCTCTGCCTAGAGAACACCACCCTACCACCGGTGTGGAAAGAGAGAGCCAAGGCCCAGCTGACTAGATGGAGAAAAATCTTCTCAGAAGACGAATTTGATGTAGGGCGTGCAAGAAGTGCCACCCACAAGATCCGTCTGCAAGAAGACAAACCTTTCCAGGAAAGGGTCCGGCGAGTCCCACTGGCTGACCTAGAGAACTTGCGTGAGCAACTGGCAGAGCTCAAAAGAACTGGGGTTATTCGGGAGTCCAGAAGCCCATATGCCTCCCCTATCGTAGTAGTCAGGAAGAAGAACGGGTCACTGAGACTCTGTATAGACTACAGGACTCTCAATAGAAGGACCATACCTGACCAGTACACCACCCCTAGGATAGAGAATGCTCTACAGAGTTTGTCTGGAGCCAATTGGTTCAGCGTAATGGACCTGAAGAGTGGGTATTACCAAATCCCAATGCATCCAGATGACAGAGGAAAGACGGTCTTCATCACTCCAGTGGGATTCTATGAGTTTAACCGGATGCCTCAGGGCCTGTCTGGGGGCTCCTGCCACTTTCCAGCGACTGATGGAGAAGATGGTGGGGGACATGAATCTCATAGAAGTCCTGGTGTACCTAGACAACATCATTGTCTTCGGGAAGACTCTGGAGGAGCACGAGGAAAGACTGGAGAAAGTCCTGAAGAGACTCAGTGAAGAGGGACTTAAACTCTCCAGGGAGAAGTGTCAGTTCTACCAATCTTCAGTCCATTACCTGGGACACATAGTGTCTGAAGAAGGAGTGTCTACCGACCCCGAAAAACTGGAAGCGGTTACCTCCTGGCCCCGACCGACTACAGTGACTGAGCTCAGATCCTTCCTGGGGTTCTGCTCCTACTACCGCAGATTTGTGGAAGGGTTTGCCAGAATTGCCAAACCTCTGAATGAGTTACTCAAGACAGAAGGAGAGGAGGATAACTCTGGCTCCAGAAAGCCCGGAGAGTCCGTGGAAGACCAGTGGACAGAGAAGTGTGAAGAGGCCTTCATAATGCTGAAGAAAAGTCTGATCACTGCCCCGGTCTTGGCCTATGCTGACACCAAGAGACCATATGAACTACATGTGGATGCCAGCCATGATGGTCTGGGAGGTGTGTTGTACCAGGAGTATGAAGGATAGCTAAGGCCAGTCGCCTATGTGAGCAGGAGTCTAACACCAGCGGAAAAGAATTACCCCACCCACAAATTGGAATTCCTGGCCTTAAAGTGGGCAGTCATGGACAAACTCAAAGACTACCTGGAGCTGACTTTATAGTGAAGACAGACAATAACCCACTCACTTATCTTTTCACCACAGACAAGCTGAATGCCACCGACCACCGTTGGTTGGCAGCCCTATCTGGACTTAACTTCAGTCTGAAGTATAGGCCTGGAGCTGGAAATCGAGATGCTGATGCGTTGTCCAGAAGGTCTCATACTACCACTTGCCATACAGAAGACTGGACTCAGGTGAACCCAGATGGGGTGCGGGCCTTGTGTCAGGGAGTACAACTTCAAGCTAGTGGCAGATCCAGGGCGGAAGAATTTGGAGTTTCAGTGGTGGGGGTGCCCAAATACTATTGCGATGTGACCCAGATTGGCGAAGACGGCTTGCCGAAACTGTCCAAGAAAGACATAAGACGGGATCAGTTGGAAGACCCCTGGGGAAGATTGGCCTTGGAGGCTCTGGAAGACCAGGATCCGGACAGGCTCTTGCATGATCCCTCAAAGGAGGCTCAATTAGTCCACAAAGAATGGGACAAGTTACAGGTGCATCAAGGGGTGGTCTACCGAAGGGGTCCCTCTGATGACTTGGAGGATAAGTGGCAACTGTTCTTGCCAGAAAAACACCGAAAGACTGTCTTAGCTGCCCTACACGACAATCATGGCCACTTAGGGGCCGAGCGAACATTTCAGCTCGTCAGGAGTAGATTCTACTGGCCTTGCATGCGAGCTGAAGTGGAGGAGTACTGTCACTCATGTGCTCGCTGCATACAGAGGAAGACATTGCCACGTCAAGCTGCCCCAATGAGCCACCTGCAGAGTCAAGGACCCTTGGACTTGGTATGCATTGACTTTCTTTGTCTGGAACCTGACTTGAGTGGACATGGAAATGTTCTGGTGATAACCGACCATTTCACCCGTTATGCCCAGGCATTTCCAACTAAAGACCAGAAGGCCTCCACTGTAGCCAAAATACTGGTAGAGAAGTACTTTGTGCATTACGGGTTACCTCAATGCCTTCACTCGGATCAAGGGAGAGACTTTGAGAGTCGACTGATCCGGAAGTTGCTGGACTTACTGGGCATAAAGAAGACTCGTACCACCCCTTATCACCCCCAAGGTGATGCCCAACCAGAGAGATTCAACAGGACCATATTAAATATGTTGGGGACTCTGAACAGTGAGGAGAAGCAACATTGGGGCAAACACATAGCTGCCATAGTGCACGCCTACAATAGCACAAACAGTGATGCCACAGGGTAATTCCCCTTATAGACTCATGTTTGGAAGAGAGGCAAGACTGCCTGTAGACTTGGCCTTTGGCACCTCAACGGACCATACATCAGCCGCCTAACACAAGGGCTACGTGGACAGGCTGCGGAAGAGCGTAAGGCTGGCCTATGAGAAGGCCCAATCAACTCCTGACCAGAGAGGAGCCCGGAACAAACGGAACTTCGACCTCAAGGTCCGGATCCAAGATTTGCAGCCCGAAGACAGGGTGTTGTTGCAGAACCTGGGTGTCCCTGGAAAGCATAACTGGCGGATAGATGGAGATCGTAACCCTATGTGAGCTGCAAGAAGTTGCCGGGCTTGCCCGTATACCAGCTGAAGCCAGAGGGGAAGGTGGGGCACTTGAAGACTTGGCACAGAAACCATCTACTACCACTCTCTGAAGCAGTCTGGATACCTTCTACTCCGGATTTCTCTGGGCCATCTTCAAACTCAAATACTCCCAGACCCAACACTAGGTCTCAGACAACTCTGTCAGGAGACACGGATACCACCGACCAGAGTGAGGATGAGGAACTTGAATGGTTGTGGCCGTCCCAGACACCTGGTCCTCTATCCATAGACCTTCCACCCTCTGAGGATACCCCTGATGATACCTTAAATCCAGAAGCCACTGAGTTTACTCCATCCTATGCTCAGACTGATGAGTGGAAGGATGCCATAGAGTCATTCCCTGTTGACAATCCAAGGGACTCCATGTATCTTTCTGCATCTGATTCGGATGCCTCAGAAACAGAAGAAACTTCTACACCTATCCCAGTGGAAGAGCCTGTGGTATCTGAGACATTGACCCCCAGAGAACAAAGAACTAAGAGAACCATACGTCCTCCCCGGAAGCTAACATACACCCAGATGGGGGAGTGTTCTGAAGACACTGTGGTGACTGCGAGAAGGACTGTGGAGAATCCTGGTCCCTCCACTGTGCATTTGGTGGAGGGCAACCCCGACTCACTCTCTGGCACAGTTAGGCAGGTCACCCTCACTGACGTGACTTGTGGGCAGGACAATCTCCCTTCCTATGCTTGGTGGGAGCTTCCCCTGCTGGGCTCCTTTGTGGCCCTTAATTACCTTGTTTGTACATACTGTTGATGCTGTCTTTGGGGACCAAAGATTCTAAGTGGGGGGAGTGTGTAGCAGGGTATTGCCCTTTAATCCCTCAGAGACTACGTTACCCAGCGCACAACGGGAAACCCAGGGTGCATTGCCCCGCGCAAGGATTGCTGGGGAGGGTTATTTAACCGGAGGGTCGGACTGAACTCAGTCTCTTTAGACACCGCCCGCCCAGCAAATGGAACTCTGGTACGAGTCTGCTGGACACTAGGTCTGAAGCCTGGGCCTTTCTCCAAAGAGCCTTCCGCAATCACTGAGGAACCTGAGGGACGTCTCTCCATTGTTGCTGCATCGTTGCCAGGAGGACCGAAGACTCGGATGTCGTGAGACCTGTGTACCTAGACACAGCAGCGGAAGAAGCGGACACGGACTGGTCCGGTTGGGTGAGAGAGCACCTGCTCAGAGACAGACACAGTATCCCTGTTACGTTTGTGGATTACAGTTTTATTCTTCAAAAGTGCACCACCGTTTGCTAGCGAAGATTTCCCTGCAGAACATTTCTGGGCGCCATCTTGTCCACGAGGGGGAATAGCTGCAGCGGGGACGGTTAGAGTTGCATAGTACTGAATACTTGTCTGCTTATTGAACTATTGTTTTATTGCAGGGCTCTGCACATGATATGTACACTATTGTTTTTATGCTTACCTACTAATTTGAGTAAACCTACAAGGGTTAAGCAGACTGGTGTTTGTGTCAGTTACATTGCAGAAGAGACGGCTGAGGATAGTTGTATTATATTGCTGTGTGTTTTCATCATAGGATTGTGCCGCCGTGAGTTGCAGGCCGCACAATTCTATCATCCCCTACTAACTGTGCCAAGGGAGATTAGAGCCGATTGCCTGGGGTTGACAGCTGTGCACTACAAGGCCCTAAATGATACCAGTGGCCCTCTTAGCTGGGGGTATTGCTACACTAATGATGATCTTACATGGTTAAAAAAAAAATTGATTTTTATAACAGCTTACCTGTAAAATCCTTTTCTTGGAGTACATCACGGGACACAGAGCCTAGTAATTACTAGACTTGTGCACAACGGAAAAATTTGTTCCGTTTCGGTTCGTTTCTTTCCGGTCCTGTTGATTCGTAATCATTCGTAATTTTGCTAGACGGGATTTTTCGTGTTCGGACTCATTCGTATTTTTGCAAGCGACATTTTTCGTTGAATTTTTTGTTGCTTTATAATTCGTACTTTCGGTAGAGTACGTTGTTTTTCGTTGATTCTGGACACAACTCCTACTTTCGTAACTTTTTTTGGGTTCGTTGATTCGGAATTTTCCGTGTCTCTCTCACAACGACGCTGCCTATTATGCCTAATGTGCTTCGAATGGATTTGTACTTTTCTAAATACATAGCGGTTATTTGTAACGATTCGAAATCTCGTATTTTACTTTCGTTTTTTACATGCGGCTATAGGCTCCGCCCCTGTACACCATTTTGAGAGGGTTCAGCACGGTGAGGGAGAAGCAGAGAGCAGAGCAGAGTGAGTGTTATTGTGCTTCGAATGGATTTGAAATCTCGTATTTTACTTTCGTTTTTTCATGCGGCTATAGCCTCCGCCCCTGTACACCATTTTGAGAGGGAGTTCAGCATGGTGAGGGAGAAGCAGAGAGCAGAGTGAGTGTTATTGTGCTTCGAATGGATTCGTACATTCGTAACTTTTTTCATACCGAATTATGCCGAAGACCTTCGGGCATTCGCTATTTTGCGGTATAATTTATTTCGGATTCGGTTTTATTCGTAATTGCTCTGTTCGGAAATTCGAATGCTTCCGAATGTCCGAAAGTTGCTAAATTCGGACGAATTTTGATTCGTTACGAAACGAATTGCACAAGCCTAGTAATTACTAAATGGGTTATATTACACCTTCAGGTGCTGGACACTGGTGTAATCAATTAGACAGGAAGTTTCCTCCCTATATAACTCCTCCCATACTGGGAGAACCTCAGTTTTTGTAGCAAAGCAATACGTGTCCCAATATCCCCAAACAAGAGGGGCTCTGTGTCCCATGATGTACTCCAAGAAAAGGATTTTACAGGTAAGCTGTTATAAAAATCCTATTTTCTTTATCGTACATCACGGGACACAGAGCCTAGTAATTACTAAGTGGGACATCCCAAAGCAATGCCTACTGAGGGGAGGGAGACACAAATAAGGCAGACCGCCATCAGTCGTGAGGACCTATACTGCTGCCTGCAGCATACTGCGCCAAAAAGCGGCATCCTCTTGCCGTCTTACATTCACCTGATAGAAATTAGTGAATGTATGCACCGACGACCAAGTTGCGTCCTTGCAAATCTGAGTCATAAAGGCTTGGTAATGCACCGCGCATGAAGCGCTTACTATCCTGGTAGGGTGCACTCTAAAAGAAACAGGGGAAAACCCTCTCTTTAAACCACAAGCCTGAATCATAACCCGATGAATCCACATAGAAAGAGTTGATTTAGACGCTGCCTGCCCTTTCTCGGGGCCTCCTGATAGCACAACAACATCAGTTTTCTGTATCTGAGCAGCCGCTTCAGATAGGCCTTGACTGCTCTCACTCTAATGAGAGAGTGTAACCATTTTAATAGCTAATTTGAACGCTGCCTGCCCATTTCTAGGGTCTTCTGGCAGCACAACAAAACGTTGGTTTCCTATATCTGAAACCTTCAGATAGATTTTTAACTGCTCTCATCTATATTGAGAGAAAAGTAAAAACTTTTCCTTCCGCAGAACAAGGGTCTGGAAAAAAGGAAGGCAAGAAACATCTTGAATCAAATGAAAACTAGATCCTTCTAGGAAATAAGGCTGGGTGAGGATTTAACATCACCCTATCCTTAAGAATAATTAAGTATCGCTCTATACAAAGAAAGCTGCCAATACTGAAACTCTCTTGCGGAGGCTACCTCAACCAAAAACACCATTTACCTTGTTAGAAGGATGAAGGGAAATATGGTGCATCGGCCCAAGGTGCTGACCTTGTAAGCCGACAAAACTAAACTCAATCCCCCAAGCACAAGGGCGACCTAACTGGAGGACTTATACGCGTTACCCCGTGTACAAAGGCCCGGATCAAAAGAGTGCAAAGCAAGCAGCGTTTGAAAATACTGACAAGGCCGAGATTCGATCCTTGATGGAACTTAAGGCTAGCTCCATCTCCTTTCCTAATGTAGGAAGGTAAGAATTTTACCTATGACATACTTCCAAGGATGCCACCAGGAACATGGGCCATCCAGATCCTATGATACATGGTCCTGGAGGCCAGCTCTCCTGTATGAATCAAGGGAATTTGACGCTGATCCTGAAAGCCCCGATCCTCAAGAATGTGGGCTAAAACAGCCAAACCATTAATTCCCATGTTTGCAAGATAGGATGGAATACCCCCTTGCAAAATAGGTCTGGACAATATGTAAGGGACCCTGGGTCCTTTACTACCACCCTTACGATCCCTGCACAGTAAGGTCATCTGGGTCATGCCGGAGCTATTAGGCCGGCTTCCGTTCCCCTCTGATGTTGCATAGAAGCCACGGTAGTCGTGGCACTGGGGCGAGAGAACGAATAAACCAGTGACAACTGGTTCCACGGGGCCACTAACGCAAACTGTCCCACATGCGAGTCGATCCTTTGTCCTTGACACAAAGCTGTCCAACTTCTTGTTGAACCTGGACGCCAATAATTTTTATGTCCGGGTACTATTTCTCTGGCATTTGGTCAGAAAAAAAGTCGGGGTGTAGAGGCCATTCTCCCGGGAACAACTGTTGACGGCTCCAGAAAACCACCTGCCAATTCTCCATTTCATGAAATGAAGATTGTCGATAGGCAAGGCACAAGCTCCTCTGCCCAAGCCAGAACATGGCTCACTTCCCTCTGGCTGCGTGACTTCTAGTGCCTCCTTGGTAAACAAAGTAAATCACTGGTGTGGCATTGTCGGATTGTACGCTGACAGAACAATCCTGCAACCTAAACGCCCAGGCCCTTAAGCCAGACGTGCCATCCGTAGCTCTAGAATGTTGACGGATAATGCTCACTTGGAGCTTGACCACTTCCCCTGGGCAGTGGTCTCTTCAAGGCCTGGCCTCCATCCCTAGAGACCAGCCTTCGTAGCCACCACCTCCCAGGTAACCGGCATGAAGGATCTTCCTTTCTGCCAATCTTTTGGTTAAGAACCACCAACTAAGACTCCAGCGTATCCCTGGGACCAGACTCTTTGGATAATGCTAGGTTAGGATCTACTTGTTCCAGGCCAACAGACTAATGTTTATAGCAGCCTTGAATCAAGCAATTAAGGAACTCTTAATTGCCTTGACCACATAGACCAGCTTTTTTTATAGCTCTGACTTTGTCTGAGGCAAAAAACTCTCTTTTTTGGGCTGTGCCCCAAACATTCCAAGCTTCTTACCGAACGTAAGAATGTACCTTTAGACTGGGATCCTAACCCAGGAGTTCCAGATACTTGACCATGCTGGACACACTTAGATCAGTCAGTAGTATGGCTGGACCTATCAGCAGCAGATTGCCTCGGTATGCCATTACTGCTATATCCTGGGCCTTTATACATGCTAGAGGCAGGCCCTAGCACCCTGTAAACCTGGGCACAGTGGCTAACCCAAAGGGGAAGACCACCAACTGGAAGAGGTGCTGTTCCCCTGTGAAACGCAGACAACCTCTGCAGTCCCATGTAAATAAACACATATGCAAATGGGTCCCCATATGTGTATGTGGCAAGTGTTAAACCCATATCCCTCTATGGAAGCGTGCATTCATGGAAGCATGAATTCTTACAAATATGTTTTAGGCAAAAAAAGTGTGCGCTGTATACACGTATACATATTTCATGTGTGCTATGGAACGGGCATTTTGCAAAAAAGCATGCGTTTATGAACGTGTAGCACACGGACCCTTTTTCCCTACCTTTGGCTCACTTGTAGGAAAAGCGCACAATGTTCTATATGCCCGTACCCTCCTGTTTGAAGAGGTTGAGCAGTGTCATTTATACGGGTCCCAAAGCTAGGTTCTCCATCAGTTGGTTCTCATTTCCTAGGATATAGGGACAAGTCTCTGTTTTTCCCCCAAGTAATTCCAATGTCCACACACCTCTAAACTCCAACGTTGAGTTTATTTTTCTCAATAGTCAGCAGATAGGAAAGGGTGGATAGGAGACAGGACAGCAAGGTTTTGGGAGGTAGGTCCAGGCACAAGCAAATATCACAATCACCACTCTGTTCCCGAGTGGGTTCAGCTCACCCGGATAGTCTCCAGTAAAAGTGGATCCTAGCAGCCGGAGTGATGCTCGGATGCTTAATTAGGTTCTTTACTTAGATGTGATCGGGAGATCCCCTGCCACGGAATCTATCAGATCCCGAACCTCTCAACTGTTGCGTTACTAGGCCCTTGGTGGATAGATGAATCCCTCCAGAAAGTTACCGGGCCCCTTCCTTCACCGTGAACTCTCACCGGTCCTTCAGAAAGGTCCTCCCCCGGCTTCCTCTTCTTAGAGCGGGTCCCCTCGCAAAGGGCACCCTGGGATTTCTCTATTTCTCTTCCCAGAAGTGGGCTCCAGCTAAAGGTGCTGGGCCCAGGGCGGAAGTTGCAGCCCCAGGGCTAAAGGTGCCTGGGACTAAGGCGCACGTAGCCCCATGGCCTGGAGGGCCACGCACTTGAACTCGGACTCCCAGCGGGATCCCCGGAACTAGAAGCCTGAACAGACGGCGTCTGCCCCTTATGTATCCTCCCCCAGCATGCACAGCAGGCCAACCACGCCCACTGTACCACTGCCGAGAGAGGACACCCAAGGCACAGCACTATTACTGGTGGTTCAACCCTGACCTGTCATGACAGTGCCACCCACAGGCCACAGGGAACTGCACACCAGTATACCACCTGCAGAATAAAATAGCACAACCTATAAATGAGAACGGTCTGAGCCTAACTACTACTCAGACCAGCCCCTAAATTTTGGTATGAGACCCCTAGATTTGGGACAACCGCTACAAACGTGTTATGCAACATTGCGCAAAATGTACCCATGCAGAGACGTATTCCTATGTAAACACAAGGAATCCTGTATAATTAAGGAAACTTAAATTAGCATGCCTCATTATGCAATCGTGCAAAATCTAGGCGAACATGCAACTTTAGGCGATCATGCATCCTTATGTGATTCAGCATTTTTTTATGCAATCAAACATCTTATGCATTTTAAGCACTAATATGCGGACAAGTACCCTTGTGTGACCAAGGATTCTTGGGTGATCAAGCACCCCTGTGTGATCCAGCATCTTTATGCAATCAAGTATTTTTATGCGATTTTAGGCATTTCTGTAAAAACAAGCCTCTCTGTGTGACCAAGTATCCTTGGGTAATCAAGGACTCGTGTGATCAGGCAACCTTGTGTGATCCAGCATCTTTATACAATCAAGCATTTTTATGCGATTTTAGGTATTTCTGTGAAAACAAGCCTCTCCGTGCGACTTAAGTACTTTAATGTGACCATTAGACTTGTGCACAACAGAAAAATTTGTTTAGTTTCGGTTCGTTTTTTGTGCACAACGGAAAAATTTGTTTAGTTTCGGTTTGTTTCTTTTCGGTCCTGTTGATTCGTAATCATTCGTAATTTTTCGTGTTCGGACTAATTCGTATTTTCGCAAGCGTCATTTTTCGTTGAATTTTTAGTTGATTTATAATTCGTACTTTCGGTAGGGTACGTTGTTTTTCTTTGATTCTGGACAACACTCCTACTTTCGTAACTTTTTTTGGGTTCGTTGATTCGGAATTTTCCGTGTCTCTCTCACAACGACGCTGCCTATTATGTCTAATGTGCTTCGAATGGATTTGTACTTTTTTAAATACATAGCGGTTATTTGTAACGATTCGAAATCTCGTATTTTACTTTCGTTTTTTACATGCGGCTATAGCCTCCGCCCCTGTACACCATTTTGAGAGGGTTTAGCACGGTGAGGGAGAAGCAGAGAGCAGAGCAGAGTGTTACTGTGCTTCGAATGGATTCGAAATCTCGTATTTTACTTTCGTTTTTTCATGCGGCTATAGCCTCCGCCCCTGTACACCATTTTGAGAGGGAGTTCAGCATGGTGAGGGAGAAGCAGAGAGCAGAGTGAGTGTTATTGTGCTTCGAATGGATTCGTACATTCGTAACTTTTTTCATAACGAATTATGCCGAAGACATTCGGGCATTCGCTATTTTGCGGTATAATTTATTTCGGATTCGGTTTTATTCGTAATTGCTTTGTTCGGAAATTCGAATGCTTCCGAATGTCCGAAAGTTGCTAAATTCGGACGAATTTCGATTCGTTACGAAACGAATTGCACAAGCCTAGTGACCATGCATCCTCATGTGACTATGTAAAAAACATGTAAATCCATACAAACAGAAACATGTATCTGTATGTGATCAACAATAAACATGTTCTGTTACTTGTTTTTACCCCACATGCATTTTGTACATTCCAAACTCATGTATTTTATGCAAACATGTGGACTGGTAAAGAGGAAGTTATCCTCTGCAGACGTGCGTTTCCGCAATAATGCGATATAGCTGTTGTGCGTTAGCAATGTGCACCAGCAACTGTGCATCCCAGCATTTGTGGGTTTGACTAGCCTGAAGCCAGCACCAGGATGAGGATTCTGTGGAGGTTTTTCTAGCAACCTATACTCCTCGGCTAGAGTTTTTAGGAGGAGAAAAAAACAGCTTATGCGGGTGCCCAACCTGCAGGAATAAAATGTTGCAACAATGGATAGAGTGGGAAGGTACAAGCAACCTATGGGAATTTTTTTCTTTTTAAAAACCCCAAGGAGACAGAGGCTTTGGCCGTCTAGGCTGAGGGTAAGTTATACGCAGTATGAATCTCTGAAAAAGACTGCAGCTGCAACTCCAAAACTTGTGAGGCTTCTGATACCTCAGCCTCGTTAGACTGCACCTGTCCCCTGTCCTCTGAGGGTGAACTTTCATCCTCAGGACTTGTTTGAGGATTTAGAGCAGGGAAAGGGGCACATCCCAGTTTCTGCTTCTTGTGAGGATGCTGCGATTATAGCAGTTAACCTCTTATAGACCAACAAATGCAATGCAAAAAAACGTCCAAACTGACATATGCAGAGTGGCTGCAATGTTGGGGGAGGCTGCAATGCCTGACAGGGCCGATGGCTCAACCTGTGCGGCTGCCTCAAGTCTCTACAGGGGAGGATGGTATCATGCAGGCATGATTAGGGCCACCTGATTCAGATGGCGATACCTTGGTGCCCTTTTATATTCCTGCCCCTGAACCTTTTCTACGGGTAGACATTGTCCTAAGCTAAAAGCAGAGGAACTTAACAGAGGTGCATCAACAGCTGAACTTAGTCTAGCAAAAAAACAATGCCTGCTAATCTGCACAGCTTGATGCTGAGTAGGCGTATTAGGTATGTCTGTATCCAACACACACAAAGTGCTTACGTGCCCCAAGCTGCTGTGTCCCTCTGGCTTTACAGAGCTCTGATGTCTGGGGCTTTTTTGAAGGGCCCGCCCTGCGCCTGCACCATGAGCTGGCATGTACACGTGCGCAAGCGGCAACCACATCCCCTCCCCCGCCTACCGGCTTCAAAAGCGCGCCCCCTTCGCGCCCGCGCATGAGTAGAGAAATGGTGGAGGCAAGGGAGAGAGAGATTCCCCAAAATGAGCGCCGTGGACCTCAGACAACGAGGGACCACCCCACAACTGTGGCAGAGCCTGAAGCGGAAGAGGTGAGCCGCTCAACAGACCGGCTGACACTGAGCTTCCGTTCCTGGAGAGCATGGTAAGTGAAACACCAGGTATGTATCTTTACTGCCTCTAGTGGCCGAAAACAGATAAGACAAGCAGCTACTCATGGAAGATAATCCTTAAGGTATTTACCTAGGATTGTCTTCACTTACTTTATCCCCGCCGCAGGATACTGCCGAGCACAGACAGACCCAATCTTCACCCATCACGGCGGGTTAAGTCAACAGACCTTCGGGGCCTGGGTTCCTAGACAGGGTTTCCACTCCCCTGGACCTGTACCGCATACTGTGAAAGGTGAAAATTAGGGGTCTTGGCGCTGTCTTCTCTATAAACGTTGAACAACAATCTATAAAGGGAGTGAGAAACCTCCTGAAGTGAAATGTTCTCCCCCACACTAACACAGTAGGTAATGAGATGGTGGTAAGTGAAGTGATGTTCCAATAAAGAAAAAATAAACAAAAACACAAACAATATATAACTTTCGGCCTCCGAAGAGCGACCAACCTATTGATCGCCTAACACCCTAAGACACTGTGGAAGGTGACCCCCACTTGTGCAAACAAGTGAGTGAAAGGCTGTTAAACATATATATTAATCCTAAGTGATATAGTCCCTAACCACTGTGTGAGCTCCTTGGGGAGAAGACAGAGTGGTGGGATATGTGTAAAATATGTGTAAAATCAGAGTGATAAAGCAATGGTGATAATCCAATATAAATAGTCACTGGTGAGCAAACTAAATGACATATAATAGGTAAATTGGCCCTGGCGGGCAGTGCATAAACAATATATAATGTTCCTAGTATCCAGGTTCTAAGGTAACCTCAATGAGCAAAAAAAAAACACTCCCCACTAGGGGGCAGTAGGGCAGCACAAAGTGACTCCACTTTCCAAGCTACTTATAATGAATATTGATAGTCTATGCTATCAGTCCCAGTCCTTAATCAGTCAAGCAATAATGGACAATAATATCACAGATAACAGTTCCAACAGAAATTAGGTGACTTTAGTGAGCTTCCTGGCTGGACTGTACCGCATCCTGCCAGAAAATCTTTGGTATGTGGTCATAACCAAAGTACTGAAAACCAGGATCCAGCCCTCCGAAGAGAGGCATTACAGGCAAAACCTTGTGCTTCGGATACGAGGCCCCAGGTACCATCCACTTGTCTTTATGGAGGCTATTTTAAATCCAGCATGGATCCCTCCAGTGGAGCTCCTCAGAGCATCTTCACTCATGACCAACACCTGATGTCGCGTACACACAGACGTTTTTAATGTCATTGAAAAAACAACGTTTTTCTCGACGTGATTCTTCTCAAGCCTGCCTTGCCTACACACTATCGTGAAAAAAAAATGCTCGAGCAAAGCGTGGTGACGTACAACACGTACGACGGCACTATAAAGGGGAAGTTCCATCCGGATGGCGCCACCTTTTGGGCTGCTTTTGATGATCCTCGTGTTAGTAAAGTTTGGTAAGAGACGATTAGCGCTTTTCAGCCTCGTGCTCTTCAGTCCGTTACAGCGTGACAAATGTGATATCTCCATTAAAAAACGCTAGTTTTACCAGCTCCCGCCTGATAACTTGCTTCTGAGCTTGCGCATTTTTTTCACGTCGTTAAAGCCTACACACGACCGTTTTTCATGACGAGAAAAACGACGATGTGAAAAACTACGAGAAAAAATAGAGCATGTTCGAAATTTTTAATGCCCATTTTTCACGTCGCGAAAAATGCTCTGGAGCCTACACACGATTGTATTTAATGACCAATTTAAAAAATTGCATTTTTCTCGTCATGAAAAATGCTCGCGTGTACGCGGCATTAGAAACTGGCGAAAAAACTGAGGTGCTCCCAGTATGTGAGGGGTTATATAGGGAGGAAACTTCCTGTCTAATTGATTACACCAGTGTCCAGCACCTGAAGGTGGAATATAACCCACTTAGTAATTGCTAGGCTCTGTGTCCCGTGATGTACGATAAAGAAAAAAACATTTTAGAGGGGATGAGGGAGGTTTTGATTGTAAATTTCAGCCATACCTATACATATCCTTTAAAGATTCACCATAAAAAGTTTAAAACATTAAATATGACTTTGTTTCAATGTGTTTATACAGAATATCTTCCTCCACCATCAAACATCACCATAGAAATAAAGACAATGGTTAGTGGGCCGATATGGGAGTTAAAGTGGACTTGGAAGCCTCCTGTAGTAAATTGTACATTAGTCTATCCTTCTATCATAATGGATGGATCTGGAAAAGATGTAAGTCTTTTTTCACTGTATTCTATGTGAACGTATGTTGTTTCTGCACTGTTTGGTTTGCAGTTGGTAAATTCCAGTCAATCGCAAGTACATACACTTTAGATATCCATGAAAACCTCTACAGTGACAGATATAGAGGTTGTCTTTGCTGACTCCTCCTATCCTTCTGAAAATGGTAGTTGCCTGACTGTCGTGCTGAACCACTGACCTAGAACAAGTTTAATCCCTTATCTACTAAGGTATGTTATAACCATCCTGATCTTCAAATGGTTAAAACAAGTTTACAGCAGCATTCAAGATAAATCCACATCACTCCTGGGTTCTTATCAGCTAGGGGAGATCAGTGAACACACTTTCACTGGTCTCCCCCCATCCGGTGGCACCCACTACATAAATCCAAGGCCCATGGGGGAGCCATGGAAACATGATTTATAGATTCAGTGCAGTAAATGTGCGTTGTTACCTTGGGACAGGCATCACTGGGTAGAAATAAAAGAAAAAAAGAAGGAAACTAATGCAGCCAGCACTTGAAGGACCAATAAGCTGTAATAAATTAAATGTTTTTGGGTTTAGACATCAGATAATTTCTATAAAAGACATAATTAATATTCCAGAACAAACACCACATTATTTTTTCCCTTGAAAAGCTATTTTTTTTTTTACATTTTTGTCCATACTGTGACCAGAACAGTACAGTGTTACCATAGTAACACTGTACTACTCTGGGGAAGTGATGAGAATTATTTTTTACACACTTTGATTGCTTATAACAGTGGATTTCACTGCTATAAGCCAGCATTTTTACTGAATGAAATAGATAAAAAGTGTGTATTGTTGTAATTAGCTGTGATTGGTCACAGCTAATCACATAGTACAGTTGGGCTGTGATTGGCCCTGTCTGTACCATGTGATCACTGTGACCAACCACAGCTAGCAACACAATTGTACACAATGAACGGTACGAACCAAAGCAATTCATTGTTTACAATTGTCATGTGATCTACTGTGATTGATCACAGTGATCACATTGTACTGGCAGCGGGCCAGTACACTGATCAGTCATGACAGTCATAACAGATTGTGCCGGAGTGCGCCCCACTGGGCCCGCGCTAGGCGCGTTCCTGGGAGAACGTCATATGATATCCACTTTGAACAATAGGGCTCCCACTTGGGCATCATTTTACAATAGTCTGGGCAGGAAGGAGCTAAATCCCATGGAAATCTTCACATCAGTGTGCTGCGGGTGTGATGCGTTTTGAAATGTCCTTCATGCTGCTTCTTTGGTGTCCTGTTTAAAATGCACCAAAAATGCACCTCCCATTAAATCAATAGCAAATGCATAAAAACATGCACCACGGTTGCATTTGTTTGAGTGTTTTGAGTCTTTTTGAAAATGCAGTAAAATATGTTAATAACATGATATGTGATTTTCCAAAACACATACTACATACTACTTTTTTAAGTGCACCAGTGTGAGAGGGCCCTGGTGAAGTCATCATTTTCTAAGGACTGGTTAACTGCAATATATTACATTTTTTGTTCTTTGATCGCTCTTTATTGCCTCCCTTGAAAACCTGTACAGTCTGTTCATTACTGGTGCTGGTGAATTTCCCTTTTCCTATTCTTTCTTTTGTACTTTCAAAATAGCAGTGATTTTGTGTAAATGGAAGACCTAATAATCTGAAGATTTACATGCTTTTTATTCTTTGTTTTCCTGCAGTGGCCTATGTGTTCCGGTAGTTCATATGTAACTATCCCTCTGTACCAATTTAATTATCTGAACAATTTATCACTTGATTTTAAAGCCTGTTGTGAACCTCTAGACCGTTGTGCTGTTTTGAAAGATGGTAATATTTTCTTTACATTCATATACTTTGAGTGCTTCTTTTTGGTTCCCTTTTGCCCACTTTACCCTTGTTATTAATATTATTACACATAATTTATATAGCGCCAACAGTTTACGCAGCACTTTACAACATGAGGGCAGACAGTACAGTTACAATACAATTCAATACCAGAGGAATCAGAGGGCCCTGCTCGTTAGAGCTTACAATCTAGGAGGGATGGTCAAGTGATACAAAAGGTAATAACTGTGGGGGGATGATCTGATGGAGAAAGTAAAAGTACAGCTGTTAGGTGGGGGCTGGATAGGCTTCTCTGATGAGGAGGGTTTTCAGGGATCGTCTAAAATCAAGCAAAGTAGGAGATGATTGGACAGATTGGGGTAGAGAGTTCCATAGGATAGGAGAGACTTGAGAAAAGTCCTGAAGGCGAGCATGGGAGGAGGTGACAAGGGAGCTAGAGAGCAGGAGGTCTTAGGAGAAACAAAGGGAACAAATAGGTTGGTGTTTTGAGACTAGGTTAGTGATGTAGCTGTGGTTTGCGTTGTGGATGGCTTTGTAAGTTTTTAGAAATTTGAATTTGATTTGTTGGGTGAGTCCAGTGTAGGAATTGACAGGGAGGGGTAGCAGACACTGAGCGGTTGGTAAGGTTGATGATGATGAGCCTGGCAGCAGCATTCATGATGGACTGAAGGGGGGAAAGCCTATGTAAAGGTAATCCCGTGAGGAGGGAGTTGCAGTAGTCGAGGCGGGAGATGACCAGGGAGTGAACTAGGAGCTTTGTGGCGTCATTGGTTACCATGAAAATTTATGTCAAATTCTTTTGTATGTAGGATCTAATTCCCCATGCAATGACATGGAATCAAAAGGTATCCATCTTCATACACCATTGGCAGCAGGTAATTCTTCATTTAAACTCATTTAAAATTAATATCAGTAATAGATATATCAAAATCTCCTAACTGAATAAAATGTGCTATCTCTTTTGAAACCCTTCGTTAATTAACACACGTGTCTGCCTTTAAGAAGCAGCAACTAATCCTGTCCATTACATTATCTTTTTGAAGTATAGATGTCAGCTCAGTACAGTTTTGTCAATGAAAATTACATCCTATTAAAGCTGCACTCTAAGCAGATATAAAAGGCACAGATTAAACCAGCTCTGATTTCATTAATACATCATTGCATTTATTCTGTATACATTTATACTGAGATAAGGATGATTGAAATAAGGAAGAAGAGATAAAATCCACTGTATATCGGTATTTTTCCCCATTTGGGTTCTTTTTTTTTTTTTTCTAACCTAATTTCATTGACAGGTGAACAAAACACCTCAGTGAGAAATTTAAGTTGCGTTTGGTATTATCTGGAGCATGTCAATTGCACATGGCAGCCTGCTGAAGTCATTCCAGCCAATGTTAACTACAGCTTGAATTACTGGTTGGTACAAAGAAAATATTTATAACTAGGTGACAAGAATATAGTAAATAAATAATACGTATAAATAATATTAATATATAAAGTAAAAATATACATAATATATAATATATATATATATATATTGTGAGGGGGTTAGCTCGGCAGCGGGTATGTGTGACCCCCGGGATGGGCTCCCCACCCAAAAACAGGCCCAGCAGACGGAGGTTGTGGTTTTCAAAATCAAAAAGGTGCGGTTTATTTTCTATTTACAGTGACAAAAACACAGCAAGGCAAAAAAAACATAAACAAAATAAATCCTGGTCAACTTGACCTCTGACTAAACATACAGGTTTCCTAACTAACAACTGGGATCAGCCTAGTGCTGTCCTAGTCCCTAAGTCCCTGGTTTTAAATGTCCAAGCAAAATATAGCCACACAGGCTTTCTCTCACCGCACAGGGGTTCACTCTCCCTAGACAGTCCACACAGGTCTGGTTCCAGGCATGAGCTAACATCTAATGAAGCTGGGCTTTCTTATAGAGGCCTAAATGAGCTGACAAGGTTCAGCTGGTCTCATCAACTCCCTGTCTGCACGACGCCCAGCCCTCTCCCTAGAGGTATGAGTCATCCATGAGCACACTAGCCTTATACAACTCTCCACCTAGTTGTACAAATCGGCGTAAAGCCTGAATCTGGGCGAAATATATCTACCCCCCTGGATGCAACCAGGTGACTTTACCTTCCTGCTGTCACATACCCCCCCCTCTTGTTTTAACCTCGGGGTTGGAACACCAGCAATCAGGCATTCATGTACTCGAGACAAAGCATCCACATTCCCCATTTGAACGCCAGGGCGATGCTTTACTGTGAAGTTGAATTCCTGGAGGGCCAGGAACCACCTATTCACTCTTCTATTTGTTTCCTTGTTTTGAGCCATCCACTTTAACGGAGCGTGATCCGTAACCATGTCAAAGTGCCTACCTAGCAGGTAGTACCGAAGGGAATCTAGAGCCCACTTCACCGCTAAACACTCCTTTTCAACGGTGGCGTAATTTACCTCATGGGACTTCAACTTCCTGCTGAGGTAAATGACTGGGTGCTCTTCCCCGTTCCAGACCTGGGACAATACTGCTCCTAACCCCACATCTGACGCATCACTTTGTACGACAAAGTCTCTAGAGAAGTCGGGTGAGTACAACACTGGCTGGCTACATAAGGCTTGTTTCAAGAATTGGAATGCTGCCTCAGCCTCGGGGGTCCATTTAATCATGACCGACCCTTTCCCCTTCGTCAGGTTGGTTAGGGGCACAGCCTTAGAAGCAAAGTGGGGAATGAATCGCCGATAATACCCAGCGATTCCCAGAAAGGCTCGTACCTGCTTCTTGCTGTTGGGACGTGGCCAACTCTGGATGGCCTCGACTTTGTTGAGTTGGGGTTTTATTACTCCCCTCCCAATGGTGTACCCAAGATATTTGGCCTCCTCCTGCCCAATGGTACACTTCTTGGGGTTAGCCGTAAACCCTGCTTCCCGAACAGAGTCCAGGACTGCTTGCACTTTTGGCAGATGTGAGGCCCAATCTGTGCTATGGACAATTATGTCATCCAGGTAAGCCGCAGCATACTTCCGATGGGGCCTCAGCATCTGGTCCATTTTCCGCTGGAATGTGGCCGGCGCATTCTGTAACCCGAACGGCATTCTTTTATATTGGAACGCCCCGTCTGGGGTTACAAATGCGGTTTTCTCTTTGGCCGACTTGGCCAGGGGGATTTGCCAATACCCTTTTGTGAGGTCAAGAGTCGTCATGTATCGGGCTGTTCCCAGCCGGTCGATCAACTCATCTATACGTGGCATGGGGTAGGTGTCAAATTTTGTAACTTTGTTCAACTGACGAAAATCGTTACAAAATCGCCAGCTCCCATCCGGTTTAGGCACCAACACGATGGGACTAGACCAATCACTTTGGGACTCCTCTATCACCCCTAAGTTCAGCATTTTCTGTACTTCCTCCCGTATTGCCTCCCGTCGGGCCTCTGGGATCCGATAGGGTTTTAACTTCACCCTTTCACCGGGCGGGGTAATAATGTCATGCTCTACCCCAGATGTTTGTCCCGGCAGCTCAGAGAATACCTCCTTGTTGCGAAGCACAAACTCCTTAACCTCCTGTTGTTGGGGTTGTGACAAGGTGGCTGCGATTCCAACCTCAGGAATCACGCAACCAGTTTGAGCTGGTGACCAAGTGTCTGCGACTAGGGACTCTCTATCCCTCCAGGCTTTCAACAGATTAACGTGATAGATCTGTTCGGGCTTTCGCCTTCCTGGTTGTCTGACCTTGTAATTCACTTCGCTCACTTTTTCCATTATCTCGTAGGGGCCTTGCCATTTGGCAAGGAATTTACTTTCAACCGTAGGGACAAGTACCAATATCCTATCCCCCGGGGAAAAGGTACGGGTCTTGGCTCCACGGTTGTACACTCTCTGCTGTGCCAACTGCGCTTGGGCCAAATGTTCCTTCACGATGGGCATTACCTGTGCAATTCGATCTTGCATCAGGGCGACATGCTCAATCACACTCCTGTGGGGAGAACTCTCACTTTCCCAAGTTTCCTTGGCAATATCCAACAGCCCTCTTGGGTGTCTCCCATACAGTAACTCAAAGGGGGAGAATCCCGTAGAGGATTGGGGCACCTCCCTAATAGCAAACATCAAATAAGGAAGTAGACAGTCCCAATCCCTTCCATCTCTATCCACCACTTTCTTCAACATTTGTTTTAGGGTTTTGTTGAATCTTTCAACCAGCCCATCGGTTTGGGGGTGATACACAGATGTACGCAATTGCGTCACTTTGAACAATTTACACAGCTCTTTCATAACCCGGGACATAAAGGGTGTACCTTGGTCCGTAAGCAGTTCTTTACAAATACCCACCCGGCTAAAAACAAGAGATAGCTCTTTGGCTATGGTTTTGGCCGAGGTATTTCTGAGAGGGATCGCTTCTGGATAACGGGTGGCATAGTCCATTATAACCAATATGTACTGGTGCCCCCTAGCGGACTTGATTATAGGACCTACCAAATCCATTGCGATTCTCTCAAACGGGACCTCAATGATGGGTAGAGGGACCAGCGGGCTACGGAAATGTGGCATCGGGGCCGACCTCTGACACACAGGGCAGGAGGAACAATAATTTTCTATGTCCTTCATCACCCCAGGCCAATAGAATCTCTGTAATACCCTCTCTCGGGTTTTCTCTGTCCCCAGATGACCTCCAAGAATGTGCCCATGGGCCAACTCCAACACCAACTTCCTGTAAGGTTTGGGCACCACAAGCTGCTCAACGGTTTCTTCTGCCCTTTTTGCCACCCGATACAGTAGGTCCTTCTCTACGCTGAAGTATGGGTAAGTGCCGGTATTATCTGGGTTCACTAACTCGCCATCTATTTTCACTACGTTTTCCCGTGCCTTTATTAGGGCGGGGTCTTTCAACTGTTCTGTGGCAAAGTTTTCCCTGTGAACCTCAAGATCAGAAAACTCCACAGACGGTAGGTTTTCGTCTGAGGAGGTGGGCTCCTCTCCAGTTTCTTGAGTCTCCCCTGCCAATACTGACAAGGGAAATTCCGGAGAGTCCTCACCACTCTCAGGGGAGTTCTGGCTATCACATTCCTGGTACATAGGGGCACCAGTGGGGGGCTCAGGATCATCCCACAGTTCCCAGAACTTCGGAAAATCCCTTCCCACAATGGCGTCATGCGGTAACTGAGATACTAAGCCCACTGGATGAGAGAGGGTACCTTTGGGGGTCTCGAAACACACTGTAGTCACTGGATACTCTCGGGTGTCCCCATGCACACAAATAACGGCTACCTTGCTATTCCCAGAGACCTCTGTTTTAACTAACTCAGCCTTTATCAGGGTCACAAGGCTACCTGAATCCAGCAATACCACAACATTTCTACCATTAATACACATTTTGCATAAATGTTTCTCAGTTCCCCGAATGGCAGTGCATGCGACTGTCGCACACAGCGACTGACGTCTGCCCGTCAGAAAGTCACACTGCATGGGTTCCTCCACAACCGGGCAATTTGCTGCAATATGTCCCGCTTGCCGGCAGCGGTAGCAAACGATCCTTCTTGCGGCCTCTTGAGCCGCTGATTTCCCAGGCTGTTCTCGCCAAACTTGGGGTAGAGCTCCCACCCTCTCACTCTCTCCACCCTCACCCCTTGGAATCCTCTTATCCGCCCCTGGGGATGGTCTGGTCTTAGGGTGGAAAGTCCGAGTGTCTCTGGAAGAGGCCGTCAGGTTCTCTGTAGCCAAGTATTTCTCCACACGATCCACAAGACCATCGGCCGTCTCTGGGTCTCCATGGCTTACCCACTTTTGGATGGCAGTAGGAAGAGCTCTCAAAAACCGATCCATTACAACACGTTCCACAATCTTTGGTGCGGACAAAGTCTCTGGCTGTAGCCACTTTCTGCTCAGGTGAATGAGATCATACATTTGAGACCTGGGGGGTTTTCCAAGCTGGAAAGTCCAGTTATGCACACGCTGAGCCCGGACAGCCAGGGTGACACCCAGCCTTGCCAATATTTCAGCTTTTAGCATCACATAGTCTTTTGCTTGGTTAGGCTCTAGGTCATAGTAAGCTTTCTGCGATTCACCAGTTAACAGAGGAGCCACTAGTCCAGCCCACTGCTCCTCAGGCCACTTTTCTCTTTCAGCGGTCCTTTCAAATGTGGTCAAAAATACCTCTGGATCATCCTCTCCAGTCATTTTTGTCAATAAACGACTCACCCCAAAGGACGCGGTATTAGTGGGACGGCTTTCCTCACTGGTCTGCGGACGTTGCTGCATTACTGCTTCCATCTGTTGTTGTAGTCTCTGCTCTTGCTTCTGCAACAGGTCTATGAAGCGGGCCTCAGATTGCTGTTGGGCTTGTTGCTGAGCCTCCAGACTCTGTTGTAAAGTTGCAAGGCTCTGTTGATGAGCTTGCTGCTGGGCTGCAAGGCTCCTTTGCAAACCTGCATTTGTCTGCTGTTGATTGGCATTTGCTAGAGCCAGCTGTTTCAGTATCTCCTCCATGCTGGCTTAAAAAAAAACTGCCACTGGTTCTCCACCAACTGTGAGGGGGTTAGCTCGGCAGCGGGTATGTGTGACCCCCGGGATGGGCTCCCCACCCAAAAACAGGCCCAGCAGACGGAGGTTGTGGTTTTCAAAATCAAAAAGGTGCGGTTTATTTTCTATTTACAGTGACAAAAACACAGCAAGGCAAAAAAAACATAAACAAAATAAATCCTGGTCAACTTGACCTCTGACTAAACATACAGGTTTCCTAACTAACAACTGGGATCAGCCTAGTGCTGTCCTAGTCCCTAAGTCCCTGGTTTTAAATGTCCAAGCAAAATATAGCCACACAGGCTTTCTCTCACCGCACAGGGGTTCACTCTCCCTAGACAGTCCACACAGGTCTGGTTCCAGGCATGAGCTAACATCTAATGAAGCTGGGCTTTCTTATAGAGGCCTAAATGAGCTGACAAGGTTCAGCTGGTCTCATCAACTCCCTGTCTGCACGACGCCCAGCCCTCTCCCTAGAGGTATGAGTCATCCATGAGCACACTAGCCTTATACAACTCTCCACCTAGTTGTACAAATCGGCGTAAAGCCTGAATCTGGGCGAAATATATCTACCCCCCTGGATGCAACCAGGTGACTTTACCTTCCTGCTGTCACAATATATATATATATACATACATACATACACAGTATTTAAAGGGATTATGCCAAATCAATTTAAAAATCAGATTTCATTGAATTGTATTAGCAATATTTAAAATGTGTTTTATTTACCTGACATGACCTGTCAAATTAGGCACATTTCTTGATAAACTCTAAAAAAAAATTGTCTTTTTTATGTTATGCAGGGCGAAGGGTAAATACACACAATACAATGGTCCAGCAGAGTAAGTTATGTTACTAGTGCATGTCTACATGCGTTCCTGGCCTAATAAGGCTACATGTGATACTTAAGTCCTATCTGCATTATTCTCGATTAAAGGGAAAGTATAATGGTCCTGTACATTTTTTCTTTATTATGTAAGGCCTAAATATAATGTAAATAAAACTTGTTTCCTGACACAGCATGACAGCATATACGTATGGGAAGGCTCCGCCTCCCTGCCCAATTCAGGACCGGTTATACTATAAAAGTAGGTCTCCTCCCTTCCTGCAGTGTTCTCTTTTTTTTCCTCACTGCTACAGGCGGTTATGCTACTGCTAGGAAGCAGGATTTTTTATTTTTCTTCTTACCTTGCCGGACACTTCTGGCCAAGCCGCACAGGTTCAAGCTTCTCCTGTGAAGAAGCTCCCCGCTGTACAGGCAGGCATGAACGCCTATATGGGGGAGACCTCACCCCAACAAACAGATCCAAGAAGAAGGGGTGCAGGTATCTGGTCTAGGAGAGCCATTCACTAAGCTCGAGAAAACAAACATGCTAAGGACTGCCCACTCGCAAAATGGCGGCGGCACGACTTCCGGGTACACCAATATGGTGGAAGCAGGACTTCCGGCGGTATACGAACATACATGCGGACTTCCGGGTAAAGCAAGATGGCGACCGAGGAACTTCCGGTCGCGGAGGACGCGGTGGGCGTCCTAAACCAACAGGCTCACAAAATAAATAAGCAGAGCATGCTAACTTACAGTGAGCAAGCCAAGGGAAGTACACCAGAGGAGACTTTCAGCGCTACAGCATCTAACCCGAGGTGAAGGTAGGAAGCACGCATATTAAAGTATCATATGTTAGTGTGATGGCATATGAATTGAAACAAGACTATCTGTAAATTACAGAGTCAGCATGAGCTTTCCTAGAGACCAGCCACGTATCTTAAGGTGAGGGCAGGTAGGTATGTATGTCTGTATGACATGTTTTAAAAGAGTGCACATACTGATTGGCTGTAAATCTGATTTCAGCCCGCAATTACCACATCACCCCTCCAAGAGCAAGGAGACACATCACAGACTTGCCTCAAGCTCTGAGAGGTCAATAACACACTCTAAGGCCCGCGATAAGAGCAGGCACAGAGCAGAAGATACACATCAGAGAGATGAACCCAGAGAAGATCTCTGTGTAGGATGTGGAAGAGTTGCCCTTGCGGGAAAAATTCTGTGTAAGGCTTGTTTGCGAGAGGCAGCAATGGACAAGGAGGCAGAGAAGGCTGAAATGATCCGAATAATTAAACAGACGGTCAAAGAATCTATACACGATTCAAAACCGACAACTAGCAAAAAGAGAGCCAGTGAGGGTCGAGATGCGACCCAAAGAGCAGGAGACCCATCCTCAGGATCCAGTTCCGAGGAAGACTCCCAACAGGAAGATACAAAACTAAGCTTCAGATAATCTGCAGTACAACCGGTAATAAAAGCTGTAAGAGAGGCACTTCAGTGGGAGGAAGAGGTATCTCAACCCACTAAAGCAAGAAAATATTATCCCCAGTTGAAAAAGACAATGTTGTCATTTCCTCTCATAGAAGAAGTAAGGGAGGTGATTCAAGACGAGTGGGATAAGGTGGACAGGAAGGTGTCACCGTTTAACAGGTTTAATCGTATGTATCCCTTTAAAACAGAAGATGTTCATGATCTGGAGACGCCTCCGCTGGTGGATGCGGCAATCATGAGACTGGCACGTCACGTAACCCTCCCTATGGACGATGCAGTGACGTTTAAGGATCCTCTAGATAGGAGGATGGATGCAGACATGAAAAGAACCTACTTAGCTGCAGGCAATGCATGCAGACCAGTATTAGCACTCACGTCTCGAGCAAAGGCCATCACGACGTGGGCAGAGTATATAAAAACAGAAATACAGTCAGGTGCAGAACCGACTACATCCCTCGAGTTGATAGACAATATTATACAGTCTGGTGACTTTGTTGGCAAAGCAGCGATTGATTCATTACGCTGTTCAGCTAGGGCCATGCAATCTTCGGTTATGGCAAGAAGAGCTCTGTAGCTAAAACCATGGACAGTGGACACCTCGTCGAAGGTTAATTGGTGCCGCATCCCATTCAACGGGACTGCTCTGTTCGTCAACAAGATGGACTCAGCAATATCAAAGGTCACGGGAGGCAAGTCAGGGCTACTCCCACAGGATATAAAAACAAGGCAAAGACGCTTTCAGGGGAGAAAGCAATACTCCAATAAAATCAGAGATTTTAGACCTTCTAGACCCCTCAAGGATTACAGGAAAGGCAAAAAGGCACCCCAGTCAGCGGTGGCGCGAATTCCAAAGGCAGGCACGAGGTCGGAACAACAGAAACCCTTTTGAAGGTTTCTCCGTCCAGACAGGAACAGTGGGAACCAGACTGCGCAATTATGCTCGTATCTGGACGGATCAGATCAAGGATCCTTTGGTGACGCAGGTGATCCAGTCAGGACATCATTGGAAATTCCTGTCCATGCCCATAATCCCTCATTTTGTTCCCACACGCTTACAGCAAGACAGACGGAAACGCCAATTAATATTCGAGTATGTACAGACGCTACTCCAGAAGGGCGCGATAGAGCCAGTGCCATTACAAGAGCAAGGGCAAGGTTTCTATTCTCCACTTTTCTTAATTCAAAAAAAGACAGGCGATCTAAGACCCGTACTAGACCTAAGAGACCTGAACAAGTCAATATCGGTCCAGGGTTTCAAAATGGAATCCTTGCAGTCAGTAACACAAGCCATTACAAAGAACGATTGGATGTTATCCCTCGATCTAAAAGAGGCGTATTTGCATGTTCCAGTACATGCACAACTACACATGTACCTAAGGTTTGCAGTGGCATACCAACACTTTCAATTTGTATGCCTACCTTTTGGGTTAGCAACCTCACCCAGAACTTTTTCCAAAGTTCTACTCCCAGTAATAGCAATCCTATGCAGGAAAGGGCTACACGCATTTCATTACTTAGACGACATTATGCTAACAGCAAAAAGCGCACAGATTTTGTCAGATCACCAACAAACACTGATAGACATGCTACAAGAGTTCGGATGGCTTATCAATTGGGAAACGAGCCAGTTGGAACCGTCGCAAAGAATATTGTTTTTAGGGGCGATCCTAGACACCCACAGAAACACAGTGGAACTTCCTGAAGAGAAGATGGTAATGCTAATGAAAAAGTTAGAGGGCGTGTCGAGAATGCAGTACCTTTCGACGTCAGGCTGCCTCAGTCTCCTGGGAACACTCTCCTCAACAATCCCAATGGTGAAGTGGGCACATTGGAGGATGAGGGTATTTCAAAAAGGCTTCCTCAGTCAGTGGCGAAGACAGTCAGTCAGACAGAAAATCCATCTAACTTGGGAAATGAAGAAGTCCCTAGAATGGTGGAGAAACCCAGTAAATCTCCGCAGATGTCATCAACTAGTAGCAGATTCCCCTCAGATAATAACTTCAGATGCCTCAGCATCAGGATGGGGAGCACACCACAAAGGGTTGTTAGCCCAAGGCAAATGGAGATACAGGCAGAAAGAGGTCTCCAATGTAATAGAGATGAGGGCGGCCTTATGTGCGCTGAAAGCGTTCCAAACGCGAATCCAGGGAAAGACTGTAATAATACAAATGGACAACAGAGCGGCAGTCACCTATATAAAGAGACAAGGTGGGACACGAAGCCAGTCGCTGCTGAAAGAGGTAACACCTGTAATGGAGTGGCCACAGTATAATCTAGCCCATCTATCAGCCGTCTATATCCCAGCCCCACAGAACTTTGTGGTGGACACATTGAGCAGACGAACCTTAGACCCCAACGAATGGTCACTGAATCAGTCAGTGTTTCACTAGATATGCAGACAGTGGGGGTATCCAGATCTGGATCTGATGGCGACCGCAACCAACACGAAGTGCAGACGTTTCCTGGCGAAAGCAAGGTTCCAAGAGGCAGAAGCAACGGATGCTCTCAACGCCAGATGGGTTTGCAAACTAGCATATGTTTCCCTCCGATTTCCATAGTCTTCAGGTTACTCAACAGAATAAGAACCCCTTCGGGGGTGTTGATAGCGATAATCCCAATGTGGTCACGCAGACCGTGGTTCCCATTACTACAATCATTGGCAGTGGAACCTCCCATACCCCTCCCGAACATACCGAATCTGTTGCAACAAGGTCAAGTGGTACATACGGATCCAGGAGTCCTACATTTAGATGCTTGGAAGCTGAAGGGAGAAGGCTAGAAGAAGCAGGATTTACCACAGCAGTAGTAAAAACACTGCTGAAGGCAAGAGCATCTACCACTAACCATACTTATTCCAGAATCTAGGAAAGATTCAAGTCCTTTGCCGAGACCCAACAATTTGACCCCAAAAGACCATCAGAACCACAAGTTCTAGACTTTCTACAAACAGGTTTAGAGAAAGGTCTCAGTGTCAGTACACTGAGGGTACAGATTTCAGCCCTAACGGCATTGTCAGGAGTGAAATGGGCATTGCAGTGTTTAATCCGCCAATTCTTAAAAGCATGTACTAGAATCTGGCCTGCAGAAAGATCATATGTCCCACCGTGGGACCTTCAACTGGTATTAGATCCTCTTTCACAAAATCCCTTTAACACGGGGCAATCCACGTTATTAGAGAACATCTCATCAAAAGCGATGTTTCTTACAGCAATCACCTCAGGCAGAAGGGTGTCGGACATACAGGCCCTAGGCTGCAAACCACCGTATTTCTGCCAGTTGACCGGCAGAGTAGTGTTACGAACTCTACCACACTACAGACCTAAAGTCAACACACTCATATGAACCAGGAAATAGTACTTCCAACATTCCAGGCGGACACGACAGAGACACCCCACAGCTTGGATGTCGGATCTGTCCTGAAAACCTACATAGAGATGATGGCACCGTCATACCTGAGGGTCACAGAAAGGGGCTAGCAGCGTCCAAAAGGACACTGGCATCGTGGCTAGTTAAGGTCATAAGGAGAGCTTATGCGACAAAGGGTCTAGATCCTCCAACAGGGCTTAAGGCTCACTCCACACGTGCGATGGCAGCATCGTGGGCAAACTT
Organism: Rana muscosa; assembly: GCA_029206835.1. NCBI lineage: Eukaryota > Metazoa > Chordata > Amphibia > Anura > Ranidae > Rana > Rana muscosa. The sequence goes on from CM055125.1 coordinate 104,060,485, forward strand.
TCGGGGAGTCACCCCCGAACTCATATGTAGGGCCGCAACATGGGCGACCTTCAATACATTCTTAAACCACTATAAAGTGGATCCGGCGGCTTTAACGACAGTACAATTTGGCCGCGCGGTGTTACAGGGATCGACATGAAGCAATGTCGGATACGAGATATAGATACTTAGAAGTATATGTATAGATAATAAAAAGTACAGCATTACCCACCCTTCTTGTCTGGTGATTTGGTACATCCCATACGTATATGCTGTCATGCTGTGTCAGGAAAAGGGAAAATGTTATACTTACCTGACGGTAATTTTCCTTTCCTGATGCAAGCATGTCAGCATATAGGTCCCCTCCCAAAAAAATTAATTAAAAAAATCACGAAAATATGATAAAGGCCTTCGCAGTGATACTAAGATACGAGAATACTGCAGGAAGGGAGGAGACCTACTTTTTTAGTATAACCGGTCCTGAATTGGGAAGGGAGGCGGAGCCTTCCCATACGTATATGCTGTCATGCTTGCATCAGGAAAGGAAAATTACCGTCAGGTAAGTATAAAATTTTCCCTTTTTTAGTTGAGAAAATATGAAATATTGCATGTGATTATTGTGCAGTCTTTTATTCAGCCAGCAGATGGAGCTGTAGACTTCTTTCATTGCTCTCTCCATCTACCCCATGTTGAAAAAGTCAGTATAGAGAACAATAGGTGAAGATGACATTTGCACACACATCTGAATGACCCGTTCAGAGAATCATTCCTTATCAGAGGGCTCAGTCCTAGGCTTCAAGAACAGCGAGTCCACAAGCAAGCTTACTGTTGAGCTGTCTTTAGTAACTCATAGTGCTTTGGGAATTCTTTGTCATAAAATAAATGTTTATTTGAAAACAAAGATTGGATATGTATAGTAATAAAATATACAAAACTGTTTAAAAAAAATAAACTTCAAAAAATGCTAAAACCTAATTGAACATATTTCATTATAGAGCACCTTTAATCCTTTAGTGAACAGAGGTCATTGAAGCCTAGATGTCCAGGATAAATTTAGCATCATCAGTGTTTATCAGCTACTTATGTCACTAAATTGCTCTCCTAAATAATTTTTACATTTTGTATGCATACACTATATTACCAAAAGTATTGGGACGTCTGCCTTTCCACGTACATGAACGTTAATGTCATTCCAGTCTTAGTCCGTAGGGTTCAATATACTAACGAGTTTGGGATGGAGGAACTTGACTGGCCTGCACAGAGTCCTGACCTCAGCCTGATAGAAAACCTTTGGGATGAATTAGTGTGCAGACTGCGAGCAAGGCCTTCTAATATAACATCAGTGCCTGACTTCACAAATGCGCTTCTGGAAGAATGGTCACACATTCCCATAGACACTCCTAAACATTGTGGACAGCCTCCCCGGAAGAGTTGGGCCAACTCAATATTGAACCCCGCAGACTAAAGCCTCGTACACACGGCCGGTTTTCTCTGCAAGAAAACTGCTGGGAGAGCTTTTTGCAGAGAAAACCGGTCGTGTGTATGGTTTCTCGTCGGAAAAATAAAGAACCTGCTCTCTATTTTCTCATCGGGATTCTCGTCGGCCTGTTTACTGACGAGAAAACCGTGCGTGTGTACGAGGCTTGTATGCTTACCTGTCCCCAGGTAAGCCCGTGCATGCTCGATGAGACTTTGACGCATGCGCGGAAGCTTACAAGGGTAGTGTAGGGTGAAGCAAGATGGCGGCGACAGCATTGAATGTGACGAGCGCATGCTCGTCGTAGTCGATGACGTCACTGCGTTCTTGCCATTCAAAAGAACGGTGGTTCTTTTGAATGGCCGTCTGTATGCACGGCTTTGCAAGAAATGCTTGCCAAGAATCTCATCAGGAAAACCAACGTTTTTTTTCCTGATGGGATTCCCGGCCGTGTGTACAGGGCTTAAGACTGGGATGCCATTAAAGTTCATGTGTGTGTAAAGGCAGGCGTCCCAATACTTTTGGTAAAATAATGTACATACAAGGCTTCTATTTAGTACATTGTTTTCCTTATTTGTGTTTTTGATTGGTTGACAAATGAAGAAAATGAATATAAAAGTTACTTAAAATAACTTTTTTTTTATTATTTAAAAAAAAAAAATTTTGTTAGTACTGTTATCATAGCTTACAATGACAGTATTCATCCGACACATCTTTAGGCTGCACTGGCATCTTTTTTTTTCATAACCAGAATAGTAGATCATTTGGTCTTCTGACTAAAAGTGTCCAAAGCCAGTGTATTTAAGTTTACTTTTGTAAGACAATGTTTAAACTATATATTTCCATCTTCTTCCATGTCTAGTTTATGTCACATACATACACCACCAGTTAAATCTACAATTGACCATGCCGGCACACATTTAGCAGGCATGGCCCACTGTTATCATTATCAGGTAACCAAAGCACTGATGTGTAGCCGAAGCTGAAGCAAGTACATGTAGACAGAAAATGGCTGAAAGCAGTTGGAGGAGATCAGCAGCACTGAGTTGCAAAAACTGATAAATAAAAGGTCACAATAGTATTTTATGGAAAAAATGTCTAAAGCTCATTATGTAAGTGTAGCGGGTGTCAAATTTAGTGGGGTGTATCTGGGCCATAGATGGCCCAGATACATTGTTTTTTAGGGATTTATGGACACTTTGGAGTGTGGGAGGTATGAATGGTGTCATGTTCCCTGCGGTCCCTGGGTGGCGCTGTCGCCTGGGACCAGGGTTGAACTGCCATTCTAGAGCCGTGCCCTTTGTGTCCTCTTGTGGCAGTAGTATGGCGGGGCGGGGAACCCGCTGTGCCTGCTGGGAGAGGATATAAAAGGGGGCGCACGAGGTCCATTCCCCAGGCACCTTCAGCCTGGGGGCTGCTGCGGTTCGTCTGTGCCCAGGCGCCCTCGGCACGTGGAGTCGAGTTCCATCCCAGGCACCTTCATTCTGGGGTGAGGTACTTTACAAGGAGGCCTGGGGCCCAGTACCTTCGACTGGGTCCCGCGAGGACGAAGCAATCCTAAGGTGCCCCCGGTATTGGGCACCTGAATCCAGGGCATAAGGGACCGGAGAGGTGACCTCCCCGAAGAGCCAGCGCAGCATTTGCTGGTGACGGTGGAGGCCTCTGGTGACCGTCCAGATGGATGTCTTCCTCTTACAGGGGTCGTTTGTTCTAACGGAGGTATTTCGTGTTCTCATGGTCTGTGGCAGAGACCCATCTCCATCAGGTCAGTGGCAGGCCTCATCCAAGGCCTGTGGCAGGGGCCTCAACGTTCACCCAGGTCAGTGGCAGGGACCAAATTCACAGTCGGTGGCAGCGACTGTGCGCCAAGCCTGTTTGCACTAAACGGAACAGGAGAAACTTCATTCATTGTGTTGTGCTTGGACCTACTCCTTCCCACACCCTGTCTGTTCTTTTAAAGTTCAACCAGCCTACCTATTGATCAAAGCAATAAAACAAAGTTGGACTTTTTATTGGTGTGGAACTCGTGTTACTGGAAGCTAAGTGTCCCTGTCAGAGACAGTGGCAAACATCTTCCATGGAGAAGCTGAGGCTCCGGCCTAAAACGCAGACCCGAAGGTAAACGGTTTAGCTCATATCTCTGCATACTACATCAGAGAGCCGAGCTGGTGGTGTGCATCTTTCCCCCTTCTCCCAGATACCCCTAGACGAGTAAAACCAGCCATAAAGAGAGGGGAGAAGGTGGGGTAAGACCGCTACACGTGGGGGCTCCAAATCCGGGATTTGTGTTTATGCAATGGAGCCGAAGCTATCGGAGTTTGAACTTTGCTGCCCAGAAGAGTTCCGAGTAGGTCGGCCATATTGGCCACTGCGCCAGCAGGCACACCCTCCCTGCACAGTTCATGGGCGTGACATGAAGAAAGCCCGCGAACTGGTGTGCCAGAGGGGAGGAGTCCGGCCATGTGAAGAGGTACAAGTGGGGACTTTGGCGCCAGTTATGCAGTGCGCGATGGAGCAGCAATCAGTCACTATGTTCAGCAATGCCTCGTGGGTTCCATTCTCAAATACTGCGAGGATGACTTCAACTGCTGCTCCGATTACAGATACAGGGATTCGGCTCAAGCCCAGGGGATGATTTGCCTTGTACACCTGCAAGGATGTTGAGGCCCTGGGTATGATTTGTCCCGCATGTCCGGGACTGGTGGTACAGTTAAAGCCATTCGGGCGCTGTGAGGCCTGCGGGGAGTTCACGTTTGAGGTGGATCAATCCATAGAAAGACCTCGGGTCTTCCACCTCAGCCCTACATCAGGCGCCGCCACTCAACAAGGAGAAATCGATGTTTGGACAGCCATCCCTCCGCGCACTGTAGAGACCTCCGTGGGGGTCGCGAGAAAAGAGATGGAGAATGCAAAATCTGGAGATGCTGCTTCGGTCGCCACAGCTTCCCTACTCCCAGCGCCAACAAGGAAGGTCGGTCTTGTGAGAGCTTCCAGCGGCCGAGATGGAGGACAACCCCTGCGCTTGCCTGGCCTGGATGGATCCGGTAGGAAGAGTCCTGGACATCCCTTCACAAGTTTGGGTCGAGGTAAGCCAGGGAACGGGACTTGGTGTTGGGATGGAGGTGTCAGGGATTCACGGCCCCTTGAGCCCGTGGGTGGGAGTGATTCGGTGTCCACTACCAACTACCTGCCCGCGGAGGAGTGTGACACCTCCGACCTGGAGTCGGTTTCCGATGTGGGAGACGACGTCATCATAGACTAATTGTTTGCTTCGAAGGGCTGGGACAAGATGCCTCTCTCCTCATCCTGTAGAGCCAGGGATCCACCTACATCCACAGGGGATAGTACACCCCGGGTGGAGGCACCAGCGCCTGAGGAGGGACCCCGTCCCCTGCCTGCCCTTCAGTCCCCGGTGCCTCCTGCAGCTACCACCGGGGACAAGAGACTGTCACTGCGGGCGCCTATGCCCAAATCAGAGGTGGTCACGGCACCTCGCCATCCGGATTCGATCGCCCTGCCGGGTGAGGGAGACCGCTCTACCATGCCTCCCTTGTCTAGGCTACAGCGTTTATTCTGCCAGAAAGTTGCCAACGAGCATGGGTGGGAGTACCCATACTTATCTAAGGAGCTACTTTATGAAGTAGAAGTCTGCAGGGAACGCTGGTATAATGACTTTGTGTGGACACACATCAAAGTCCCACACGCACGCAGGTACCTCGCTTGTTCCCCAAAAGCATCTCAAAGGTTCAAGGACTGTAAAGCAGAGTGGATGTTGGGTCGGCACATCCATGCTGACAAAGTGTTGATTCGACGGAAAGAAGGGGAGGATGTCGAATATCACATAGAGACTGTGGATCAACATTTTAAACCCCTTGTCTTGCCGCATCCCAGGTTCTACCTGTAGGAGAAAAAGACTCCTTTCTTTGTGCCTTGCAAGTTTGCTGAACTCTCCGGGGTTTGTTTTTTCCTTCCCGGAAACCCAGGAACTGTACCCGAGTTTAACGGGTGTTGTGCTCTTTGGAGGAATGGGGGACTGTTGCTGTTGTTATCTCCCTTCTTCCCTCCTGCAAAGTGTAGTTAGGGCCAAAGTACAGAAGAAAAAAAAAAAGAATTTGTTCAAGGATTCAACAAGTGCTTTTACAGTGGCACTGTCACCAGGTGGCAGTGTTGCGCAACGTTATTCACTTTACACCACATACTTCTTGGAAGTAAAAGATTTCTCTTTGGGGAGATTTTTTCGTTCCAACACCCACACATGTGTCAGGGAAATTGTGTGTTTGATTTCTTTTTGTCCCCTCTGCAGGAGAACGTCTGTCAAGACTGCTGAAAATGGGGCGGGTCTTAGTTGGTGATTGGGGGGGGGGAGAAAAATAATGTCAATGATGTTATTGTGATATGTATGCTGTTGTGTGTTGTTTTCCTTTTCCTTTCCATGTCAGGTTCAGGCACAACTACAATTTTTTTTAAATTTTAAATTTTTTGTGCATTTTGAAGCAGTCTCTGGATGGAGGTTATATTTGCTCCCTTTGGGGCATGACTTGATCCAGACACTGGGGACCAGTGTCAAATTGCTGGGGGGAGAGTGTAGCGGGTGTCAAATTTAATGGGGTGTATCTGGGCCATAGATGGCCCAGATACATTGATTTTTAGGGATTTATGGACACTTTGGAGTGTGGGAGGTATGAATGGTGTCATGTTCCCTGCGGTCCCTGGGTGGCGCTGTCGCCTGGGACCGGGGTTGAACTGCCATTCTAGAGCCGTGCCCTTTGTGTCCTTTCGCGGCAGTAGTATGGCGGGGCGGGGAACCCGCTGTGCCTGCTGGGAGAGGATATAAAAGGGGGCGGACATCTTGCGCACAAGGTCCATTCCCCAGGCACCTTCAGCCTGGGGGCTGCTGCGGTTCGTCTGTGCCCAGGCGCCCTCGGCCTGGGCACGTGGAGTCGAGTTCCATCCCAGGCACCTTCAGCCAGGGGTGAGGTACTTACAAGGAGGCCTGGGGCCCGGTACCTTCGACTGGGTCCAGCAAGGGCGAAGCATTCCTAAGGTGCCCCCAGTATTGGGCGCCTGAATCCAGGGCGTAAGGGACCGGAGAGGTGACCTCCCCGAAGAGCCAGCGCAGCATTTGCTGGTGACGGTGGAGGCCTCTGGTGACCGTCCGGATGGATGTCTTCCTCTGACAGGGGTCGTTTGTTCTAACGGAGGTATTTCGTGTTCTCATGGTCTGTGGCAGAGACCCATCTTCATCAGATCAGCGGCAGGCCTCATCCAAGGCCTGTGGCAGGGGCCTCAACGTTCACCCAGGTCAGTGGCAGGGACCAAATTCACAGTCGGTGGCAGCGACTGTGCGCCAAGCCTGTTTGCACTAAACAGAACAGGAGAAACTTCATTCATTGTGTTGTGCCTGGACCTACTCCTTCCCACACCCTGTCTGTTCTTTTAAAGTTCAACCAGCCTACTTATTGATCAAAGCAATAAAACAAAGTTGGTCTTTTTATTGGTGTGGAACTCGTGTTACTGGAAGCTAAGTGTGTGTGGAACTCGTGTTACTGGAAGCTAAGTGTCCCTGTCAGAGACAGTGGCAAACATCCTCCATGGAGAAGCTGAGGCTCCGGCCTAAAACGCAGACCCGAAGGTAAACGGTTTAGCTCATATCTCTGCATACTACATCAGAGAGCCGAGCTGGTGGTGTGTATCTTTCCCCCTTCTCCCAGATACCCCTAGACGAGTAAAACCAGCCATAAAGAGAGTGGAGAAGGTGGGGGAAGACCGCTACATAAGGGTTTAGGTGTACTTAAAAAATCTAATACACAAGTTGAAACAATTGCTGTGCCAGTTAGTGCTGCTACTAAGATACCTCAAATATTCTAATGCCGCGTACACACGGCCGTTTTTCCCGTCTAAAAAAACGAAATTTTTCCCATTCGACGAGAAAAACGATAGTCTGTGGGCTTTCTGTCGTTTTTTTTCAACGAGAAAAACGGCATTAAAAACGACGAGAAAAATTAGAACATGTTCTAATTTTTCTCGTCGTTTTTTCGACATGTTTTCCGCGGCAGTGTTTCCCATAGGGAAACACTGCCGCGGAGCCCACACACGGTCGTTTTTTTCGACCAAAAAAAAAATTACATTTAAAACGGCCGTGTGTGAGGGGAACAAGCTGTTCCTCGTTTTTAACGTCGATTTTCTCAACGGTGTTTTCACCGTCGAAAAAATCGATCGTGTGTACGCGGCATAATACATTTTAGACCTAGGTCAAAATAACTGTTATATTTAAATCCCTTTTGTCTGTAAAATCATGCCAATGCATACTCTTTGTGTATTTAGGTTGGAGAAAATAGTAGACACTGGAAAAGCTTGTCATTCATATATCACTAATGAAGATGACATAAACGTTGGATGCCAATTCCAAATGCAAAAATCTCTTAAAGATCAGACTGAACTTCTAATTGTGGTGACAGACAAGACAAAGAACATAAAGCCCTTCACTTTGTTTAAACGCGTCAATTCTATTGGTACGTTTTTTTTTTTGTTTGTTTTTTCAGGCAAACGTCAAATTTTTCAAATGGGCATATTCTAAAATGTAATGGCAGGAACAACTATAATGATGGACATCATGCATTAACCTAAAGCAGCTAATTACATTTTCGATTACTGCAGTTATGTCAGTTAAAGGGCATGCATAGTCTTTTCAGACAAAGCTTGATGCAAATATTTTTTTATTTTTTTTTCATACCTTGATTGTATGTACAGTATATTTTGTCTACTTTTATCTGCATGGACAAATCCATATTTGTTCATTTCATAAGCAGATCCTGCTTCCTTCTTTGCAGTGCTACACAATAGTTTTGATTTATTCCTCCTTCTTGTGATGTAAGTTTGTATCAGCTGATTCACTCAAAGTGTATGTCAGGGCAAAAAAAAAAGTTTTGCATACCTGTACCTTTATTTTTTGTACACTTTATCTACTTACATCGATCAGCCATAGTATTATTATGACCCACCTAATATTGAATAGGTCTCCTTTTGCCACTAAAACTGCCCTGACCTGCATGAACGCCACTAGACCTCTGAAGGTTTGCTGTGGTATCTGGCACCAAGCCTTCAGTAGCAGATCCTTTAAGTCTTGTAAGTTTCAAGGCTGGGCCCTCCATGGATCAGATTTGGGTTTCCAGCACATCCCACAGATGCTGAATAGATTGAGATCTGGAGAAATTGGAGGCCAAGTCAACACCTCAAACTTGTTGTTGTGTTCATCAAACCATTTTTGCGGTGTGGCAGGGCACATTATCCTGCTGAAAGAGACCACTGCCATCAGGGAACACCATTTTCATGATAATGTGTGCTTGGTTAGCAACAATGTTTAGGTAGGTGGTACATGTCAGATCCACATGTATGGCAGGACCCATTGCCTAAATTGCAGAACATTGCCTGGCCCTAAAGCATCATACTGCCTGCACCTGCTTGCTATCTTCCCAGAGAACATGTACCCGGCCATCCACATAAAAAAGAAAATGTGATTCATCAGAGCAGGCCAACTTCTTCCATTGCTCTGTGGTCCAATTTTGATGCTCACTTGCCCATTGCAGATGCCTTTAGCTATGCAGTCCCATACACAACAAACTGTGATGCCGATTTTTATTTTTTTTTGCTTTCAACACATCAACTTAATGGACAACATATATATTGGGAAGGAAACATGGACTTTTTAGGCACCATCGATAAACACACATTTTTTTTTATAGCAATTCACATAATTTATAATTTCATGGACAACATGTTTACTTGCTGCCTAACAAATCCCACCGATTTTAAGATGCCATTGTAATGAGATAATCAATGTTATTCACTTTACCCGTGTAGCGTTACCCAGAGACTAAGGGAGCAGCTGGTTTGATTTTGGGCCCTGTACACAGCACAGCCAACCCCCGGCAATCTACTCAGCCCTTCTCTGGCACAGCTAGTCTAGGGGTGGTATTTCTATATAGCTCTGTAACAGTTTATGCACAATCCCACAATACCTTTCTTTCAGTGATAAGATATATATATATATGTAGCGGGTGTTTTATTTTAGGGGAGGCATCTGGGTGGTAATGTAACCCAGATGCATTGATTGTCAGGGAATCTGAGACCCTTTTGTGGTTCTTGGAGGACTCTGGTGGTGTGAGGTTCCCTGCGGCCTGTGGGTGGCGCTGTCGCCCTGGCTGGGGTTGAACACTCACCGCAAGACTGCTTCCCTTTTTGTCCTTTCCCGGCGCTGGTACAGCGGGGCGGGGAACCCGCTGGGATTTAAAGGGAGAGAAGATAAAAGGGGCGGATGCCCTGACCTTGGGGTTCAGAGTCGGAGGACGCAGCCGCACCCAGGCACCTTCAGCTTGGGTGCTGGCGCTCCGGAGTTCCGGGCCCAGGTGCCCTTGACCTGGCCGGAGCGGGAGATGGAGTCCATCTCAGGCACCTTTAGCCTGGGGTGAGGTACTATGGCGGAAGCCTGGAGCTCAGTACCTTTGACTGAGTTCCGCGAGGGTGGAGGAATCCGAGGGGGCCCTAACTCCTTGGGTGCCCGTGTCTGAGACGAGGAGGCCGGTGAGCGGAACTTCTCCGGAGAGTCCAGCGCAGCATTGCTGGTGACGGAGAGGCCTCTGGTAACTGTCTTGGACGGATGTCCTTCCCCTGATAAGGGCTACGATAGCAAAGGTAATTCATGTTCTGTTCAATATAGTCAGGGGCAGTGACTATTCGCCACTGGTGACACTACAGTGGTTAGCTCTATCTAGAAGAATTGTGCCTTGGCCTACTCCCCACAAATACTGAAGTGGTATATGGGTCTCAACCTGTCTGTGCTGTATGACTATTTATTGAGAAGAATAAATACAAGTTGGACCTATTCAGTGTGTGGAACTCTGGTTACTAGGAGCAAAGGGGAGTCATTCCGAGGAGAGGATTTGACTCTGGGACACATACACAAAACCCGATAGTTCTGGCCTTCACCTCTACACATTGGAGGACATGGGCCGTGGTGTATCTCATCCCTCCCCCAAGTGTTAACCCCTAGATGAGACAGACAAGCCGTGAATGAGAAGGGGTGAGAGGGGTGAGGTCGCTACATATATATAGACTCCAATACCAGATTTGAGAAAATTTAAAAGGTTTACTTGTAGATAAAAGGGGTTAACAATCAATATTACATATAACGCATGCATGCAGAGCCCTGCAGTAATACTAACAGTAGTTAATTATAGTGTGCAATTAGTTCTAACACACACTAACATATAGCTTGAGTCCCCGTTAGCAATATGGCACTCAACAGTACTATCAACTCCCAGTCAGGCCTGACTCAGTTAAAGCTCAGTCTCTAGAGGAGGAATCTTCGCATGCCAGATGATCGATGGTGCACATACAGGAACAATATTTGTAATCCAACAAGGTATAAGGTAGTAGAACAACTCCCCGGAGACTACGTTACTCAGTCCTCCAACTAGTCTCCTGACAGGAAAAGGGAAATATAACCCGATGGGCCAAGGCAGTCTATAGGCCTAATAAAGTACTCGATTATAACTGTGAGCAGGTGCTCTCTCACCCCTCCGGACTCGATCCCAGTCCGGGACTCCCACCACTGTGTCTTCACACACACACAGGATCTGCCGCTGCCTGATCTCCGGTTCACTGACGTCCCTGAAGCAGGTAGATGTCTGTCGCCGCACAGGCTCCGCAGCGAGGTGGAAGGCTCTCTGGAAGTGCGCAAGGCCCAGGCCTCGGGCCTTGCACTCGCAGCAGGTCCGCACAGGAAGTCCTCTTACCAGCCGCGCGGTGTCCAAAGAGGCCGGGCTTAGCCTCGCCCTCCCCTTTTATACCCCACCCAGGAGTCTCTGCGGCAGCCCAATGCACCCTGGGTGCCAAACGGGGTTCTGGGTAACGTAGTCCATGGGGCCTCAACGGAGACCCCGCTACACCTGTCAGTGATCTTAATGTTATGGATTATCGGTGTATATCTGCATGGACAAACCATATTTGCTAATTTCATAGGCTTATTCTGCTTCCTACTTTACAGTACTACACATTGGTTGTGCTTTATTCCTCCTTCTTGGAATGTAAGTATGTCAGGGAAAAAAACAAAACAAAACAAAAAAAACTATACAGTACATTTCCCTATGAGTTATTCCTTTAAAGGCCATGAAAGTACAGGAAAATAACTATTGATTTGCCAGAAATGCACTCAGATCCTATTTTCCAATTTTGTACTGATTACACACAGCATTTTTGGGGACTGAATGGTGTCAGCCATGCCCAGTTGTATTTTGCTAAATCACTGAATTCCTCCCACTCTCTAAATCTCTGGGGGGGGGGGAAGCTATTGGGTACTGTCCAGCAATGCAAAGTGGGTGGGAGGAGGGGGTTAACAGCACTGACCAGCAATGCAAGGTGCAAGGTTATAGGGGCTTAGCAGCACAGACTATTATTATTATTATTATTATTATACAGGATTTATATAGCGCCAACAGTTTGCACAGCGCTTTACAACATGAGGGCAGACAGTTACAAAATAATTCAATACAGGAGAAATCAGAGGGCCCTGCTCGTTAAAGCTTACAATCTAGACGGAAGGGTCAAGTGAAACAAAGGTTGATAACTGGGGTGGGGGGGGGTGAACTGATAGACAAAATTAGAATACAGTTGTTAGGTGTGGGTTGGATAGGTTTTCAGGGATTGTCTAAAAGCTAATAGAGTAGGAGATAATTTGAAAAGATTGAGGTAAGGAGTTGCATAGGATTGGAAAAGTCCTTGAGGCGAGCATGGGCGGAGGTGACGAGGGACCTAGAGAGCAGGATGTCTTAAGAGGAACGAAGAGAACGATTAGGTTGGTATTTTGAGACTAGACCAGTGATGTAGCTGGGGGGCTAAATTGTGGATGGCTTTGTAAGTTGTTAGTATTTTGAATTGTAATTTGTTTGGTGAGTGGAGGCCAGTGGAGAGATTGACAGAGAGGAGTAGCAAACACAGAGATTGGTAAGGTGGATGAGTCTGGCAGCAGCATTCATGATGGATTGAAGGGGGGATAGTCTTTGTAGAGGTAATCCAATAAGTAGGGAGTTGCAGTAGTTGAGGCGAGAGATGACCAGGGAGTGAATTAAGAGCTTTGTTGTGTCATTGGGTAGAAAGGTGCGTATTTTGGAGATGTTCCGGAGGTTGAGGCAGCAAGATTTGGACAGTGATTGCATGTGGGACTTAAAGGAGAGTTCAGAGTCCAGGACTACACCTAGGCCCTTGGCGTGTGGAAATGGGCTGATAGTTGTGCCATCGATTTTGACAAAGAGATCAGGGGAAGGTGGAAAAATGATAAGTTCGGTTTTGGATAGATTGAGTTTGAGGAAGTAATGTGACATCCAGACTGATATATCTGTTAGTAAATGAGTGATATGTGAGGAGATTGAGGGAGTGAGCTGAGGAGTAGAGAAATAGATTTGGGTGTCGTCAGCGTAGAGATGGTATTGGAAGCCATTGGAGATCGTTTGTTAGTTTTAGGAGGACAGTTTCTGTGGAGTGTTGAGGACGAAATCCAGACTAAAGTGGATCAAGAAGGCCATTCTCGGCAAGGTGGTGGACTAGCAAAGCAAGCAGGAGTTAAGAGAGTTAATACCACCACTAACCAGCAATACACGGTGTGGGCGGGGAAGCTAGGTCAACTGTTCATATTTGTATTACGGTATTCCTTGCAGAACCCAGAATGTAACAAGTTGTAAAGTGGCTGCTGGCAGGGTAATCAACTTTTCAGATGGATGTGATCTGTTACATTAACAAAGTTTAAGGAGTTAAAAGGGCTAAATGGATGTATTCAGTAAGTAGAATTGCTTGTTTTGCACCACTACCATACTTTATATTTTAAGTGGTTGTATTCCTAATAGACAATGTATAGGCCCTTTAAAGAACAATGGATTGTAGGTACAAACGAAATGTAACCATAGAGCTACACTTTAGTCCAAATAAACCTTGTTGGATCATTTGTGAACATTGTGCGTTTTATCTTTTTAGTAAAACCGAGACCTCCAACAATATATAATGTGTCCAGGACTCCAAATCAACGTTTGTATATAAGCTGGAATACATCACATGTGATTGAAAGCCTAGTATATGAGGTAGCCTATAGAAGGTCAACTAATGAAAATGAAGAATATATAAGGGTAAGAGGCTATCACAATCAGTAGATGCCTTGCTACTATTAAACAAAAATGTTGAACACGATTTAATTTAATAACTTGCTCCAACTTTTTCCAAGTACACCCAAATTTTGCTAGCGCTGCCACTCTGTCACTGGCACTTTAACCCATATCTGGTGAGAATGTCACTTGCTTAAACCCTTTTGGGATAAAATAGCCTATATACATACTTGAGTCATCACATCCACCTTCACCATTACCCCCAAACTAGCCTTCCTCTCAATATTCCTCTAATCTTCAGCTAAAACATCACTGCTCCACTTCTTTCTTACCACTGCCAGAGACCGGTCACTAGAATACCACCACGACTCTCACCATCTTAGAATGGGTGACTAAGGTATTTTGATGGATGTGCTCAGTATCGTGATAGATTTGAGGCCTTCAGAAATGTCTGCTTTGGAACACCTTTATGAACTCAGACAAAATCAGGACCCTTCTGCTATCTCTCATTTTCACAATAGGACAACAGCTCAGTTTTATCTCCTCCTTTTAATGACTAATAAATCCTAAATGCAGATCCTTGCATGACCTCCCTTACCCCTTCTCCACCAACTTTAAAGGGGTTGTAAACCCTATTTTTTTTTAAAATAACAAACATATCATACTTACCTCCACTGTGCAGTTCATTTTGCACAGAGTGGCCCCGATCCTCGTCTTCTGGGGTCCCAGCGCTCTCCCTGGGGGTTATCGTCTGGGCACGCTCCCGAGTCCAGCATTTGTGTCCATAGACACAGAATGCCGGACTCGGCCCCGCCCCCTGGCACCTGCGTCATTGGATTTGATTGACAACAGTGGAGCCAATGGCTGCGCTGCTATCAATCTATCCAATCAAGAGCCGAGACCCCGGCCTGAGAGGGTGTGCGCGTCTCTGGCGTGGGAACGAACAGGCTCAAGTGAGTAAAACGGGGGGGCTCGGGGGTGGTCAGTGACAGAACTTTTTTCACCTTAATGCATAGGATGCATTAAGGTGGAAAAACACGAGGGTTTACAACTCCTTTAAACTTCTATTCCACCATACTTCCACTCTCCCCTCCCCCCCTCATTCTTTTCTTGTTTCATGTTTTTTTCATGTCCATCCTATCTCCCTAGTACCAACAATCTGTGTATATTTAGCACCCTCTAGTGTGCTACTAGTGTGAGTGTAGGGACATTTATATTCTGACTCATGCTAAAACCTTTGAATATTTAATTGGGTCAGGGTTTATTAAAGTTTAGGGCAGCATGACTCATGCAGACAGTTCTCTGGTGCCTCGCCCTGGTTCTGGAAAGTTGAAGAACATTCTGGAAACTAGAGGGCGGAGGCTAGGATAGTTGTTCTGCATATTTAGGGGAGCTTAATCAATCCCCAGAAAGTGGGCCTGGTGGGGACTAAGTGAACCCTTAAATAGGAATGAGTCCTGCTGGGAAGAGAGTCAGGTGGGCGATGGAGATGGATTGCTGAGGAGACTGTCGATGGCCCTCAAGTAACCCCTGCTGGGGTTACCTTGGGCCGGGGCACAGGTGCTGTCCTGGGAAGATCCTGACAAAAGGAGAAGTTTGGAAGGAGTCTTCCTCTTAGAGGCAGTGGGAGCAAGGGGGGCAGCGTGAGTATGACAGCACGGTGCAGGGACCTACAAGGGGAGAGACTGCCACATGTAACAGATCTCTCTGGAAGATAGCGATGTGCTTGAGTCAGTCGAGTAGACTGGTGAAGAGAGTCAGTCGGGTAGACTGGTGAAGAAGCAGCCAGGTGGGCTAGCATTTCCTGCAGTGGTAGAGCTAGGACCAGTGTCTACAAGGTAGTTGGAGGTGCTCCAGGTGCTACTTTCCTAGGAGACTGAGAGTTCCTAGCCTGTAAGGGGCTGTTGGTAATCAAACAGAGATTGGTAGCTAATAAAAGAGGAATCAATCAGAGTTGTAAAGAGTAAAGGAGAAGAAAGTTATTGGAGCTGTAAATAGGGAGGAAGTTGTCCATGGTTTTGTTGCTATCAAGTTGGGCATCCCATAATGCCTATCCCCATCCAAGTTATTACCCCCTAATAAAAACACAAAACAAAGCTCAACGACTGTTCACTATGTTCAGATAAAAGCTGAAGATGTTATTTGCCTGACTGTGCAGCAGTGGGGAACCCTGTCATCTGTAACCACTACAGGGGTAGTGCTACATATACTTCCCCCAACTCAAGTACATTAACTACAGATACCCCCTTAAGGATTACTATACAAATATACTACCCCTCCACTCCAGTAACTATGCTGCAGATTTTGAATCCCAGGGATTGCATTCCATATTACCTTCTTGCCTCGACTGGCAACATTAAAAATTACTTTGGAGTAATGAGAGGGGTCTTATAATCAACTTCATCAGTTCAACCACAAGGATTCCCTCTGACTTGCTTTCGGTTCAGAGATCATTTGTACAAAAAGAGAGAAGTCAATCAAAATGTCATCTTTTCACGTTGTAATACTGAGGTGATTTTTTGAAGGAAATGAGGCTGTTCACTTTTTAAAGTCTATTTTATTTTGTTAAAGTGGTTATAAACCTTAAAATGTTTTACTTTAAAAATAACAAACATGTCATACTTACCTGCTGTGTGCAAAGGTTTTGCACAGAACATCCCCAATTCTCTTCTACTTGGGTCTCCCCACTGGTGCTCCTGGCTCCTCCCCTCTGCCGAGTGCCCTTATAGGACTTGGGGCACTCGTGCATGCTCCCTCCTGAGCCTGTTTGGGGTGTCCATCAGACACACAAAGCGTGACTCAACCCCGCCCCCCACTTCCTCCTCACTGGGTGTGATTGACAACAGTGGGAGCCAATGGAATTGCCAAACAGGCTTATTTCTAGTTTGATTGGTACCTTAAAATCAACACAGCTTTACCTTTTTTAATAATCGTCACCTTGAAATGTGAACATACACTTTGCTAAATATCCTTTAGTTGCTCTACAACTGTGAGTGTCCTCTCATAAGGTTTAGGATCCTCTGCTTTCCCAGCCTTCCCAGAAGGCCAGTGACATTGTGAGGATCAAAATAATAATTAGACCTGGCATTTTGCGATCTGCGATCATGTGACATCCTAGCTTTCTCCCACCTTCCGTTGTCAGGGGTTGGTGCTTCTTCGCTGTAAAAGCAGCAAATGCAAAGAGGGCAGAGTATCAGGCTAGAAAGAATAAATAGCAATTTATTACAATAACAATATTAACTAGGTATTAAAGGCTTAAAAAATATCCGCAAGTGATCTGTTAAATCCCTCACAGGGCTTTAACAGATCATACGTAGAGTTTTTAATAAGCTTAACGTCATGGGACAGCATCCCAGATAGCAAGGATAACTTGCCACACATTTGCGGCAGTGTTGAATTGTAAAGCCCCATACACACTATCAGTTTTCCTGCAGGTTTTTGTCTTCAGATTTACCAAAACCATCGAATATGAGGTCAAACCTTAATGCCGCGTACACACGATCGATTTTTTCGACGGTGAAAACACCGTTGAGAAAATCAACGTTAAAAACGAGGAACAGCTTGTTCCCCTCACACACGGCCGTTTTAAATGTCATTTTTTTTTTGGTCGAAAAAAACTACCGTGTGTGGGCTCCGCGGCAGTGTTTCCCTATGGGAAACACTGCCGCGGAAAACATGTCGAAAAAAACGACGAGAAAAATTAGAACATGTTCTAATTTTTCTCGTTGTTTTTAATGCCGTTTTTCTCGTCGAAAAAAACGACAGAAAGCCCACAGACTATCGTTTTTCTCGTTGAATGGGAAAAATGTCGTTTTTTTCGACGGGAAAAACGGCCGTGTGTACGCGGCATGAGAGTTTCAATTCGTATGCAATCAGGCAGGCCCTTGCACTACATGGTTTTGGTAAACCTGAAGACAAAAACCTGCAGGAAAACTGATAGTGTGTATGGGGCTTTAGTCTGTTAACTTGCTGCACATTTTCACTGGCAAGTTGTACACTTGCAGAGCACTTGAAGGTATAGTTGACAATTTTCCAATTTGTAGAAAATTTGCGTGGCAAGTTTCTAGCAAGAGCAAAGTTTCAGTGGAGTCTACAGCAAGAGCTCTGCAAGTCTACAGCATGAAAATTCAGCCACAGTGACCCCTGTGGTGGGATGTCTACTGCACAACATAACTAAACCAGAACTTACAGCAAACTTGCAGAATGTTTGCAAAGAAAGTTAATCTGGAGTCATGCAATGCGGACTTGCTGCAATTGTGTAACATTTGTGAAGCCTGGAAAGTCTAGCAATGGCTTTGCAAGTCGTTTTCAAATTTGCAGCACAATTGCTTGCTATCTGGGAAGTTAGCATGTTAAAGTAGAGGGACCTTTGCAGGTGAACCCTCCAAAGAGAATGGCGTGTCTGGTTGTTTGTTAACCACTTCAGCACCGGGCCTATTCTGGCACTTCTCTCCTTCATGTAAAAATCATAATTTTTTTGCTAGAAAATTAGTCAGAACCCCCAAACATTATATATATTTTTTTGCAAAAACCCTAGGGAATAAAATGGCGGTCATTGCAACTTTTTATTTCACACAGTATTTGCGCAATCACTTTTCAAATGCCTTTTTTGGGGAAAAAAAACGGTTTCATGAATTAAAAAATAACAAAACAGTAAAGTTAGCCCAATTTTTTTGTATAATGTGAAAGATGATGTTACGCCAAGTAAATAGATACCCAACATGTCACGCTTTAAAATTTCGCACACTCATGGAATGGCCCCAAACTTCGGTACTTAAAAATCTCCATAGGCGACGCTTAATTTTTTTTTACAGGTTACTATTTTCGAGTTACAGAGGATGTCTAGTGCTAGAATTGTTGCACACACTCTAACGCACACGGCGATACCTCAAATGTGGGGTTTGAATGGCGTTTACATATGTGGGCGGGACTTACATGCGTTTTCGCTTCTGACTACCGGGGACAGGGGCGTTTAAATTTTTTTTTTCTTTACTTAATTTTTTTTTTTTTACACTTTTTTTTTTTTTTTTTTGATCACTTTTATTCCGATTACAAGGAATGTAAACATCCCTTGTAATAGGAATGGTGTGTGACAGGTTCTCTTTATGGAGAGATGCGGGGTCAATAAGACCCCACATCTCTCCTCCAGGCTGAAAAAAATTCACCAATCTCATGCTGACAGTCGCGATTGCAGCTTTGTTTACTTCCGGGTACCCGGGCGTGACGTCACAACATCGCGCCCAGGCCTCCGACCGTCATAGAGATGACTGCTGACCATCTGGTCACCGGAAATCTCTATCGTCGTGAGCCAGCGCCGGCCGATTCATTCTCCGGGCCCCCGATGGCACGGGAAAGCCCGGAGAAGCACCGGATGGCGGCGGGAGGGGGGCGTCCCCTCCCGCCGCCTATAAGAACGATTAAGCAGTGGAACTGCCGCTATGATCATTTTTATTGTACACAGAATCGCCGGCAGAAAAGAATGATATCTGAATGATGCCTCTAGCTGCAGGCATCATTTAGATATCACCGCACAAATTCGAGGACGTCATATGACGTCCTCGGTGTAGAAGTGATTAAACAGACCCCCAGGGAAGACAGTGAAATAAATTGTAATTCCTTTTTTTTTGGCGGAATAACAAAGATATGAAAATGACAAAAGAAGAGTTTCTTACCTGCCACTTGTAGTTGTGAGACTTGCTTTACATTGCTTTAAATCTTCTTAAAGCGGAGTTCCGCTGGAAAAAAAAAATTAAAAGTCAGCAGCTACAAATACTTTTAAAATAAGGACACTTACCTCTCCAGGGTGCCCGCGATGTCCTTACCCAAAGCCTTACCCAAACCCTTACCCAAAGCCGACTGTGCAAGCGCCGGCATCTCCAGTAAGGGAATCAGGAAGTGAAGCCTTGTGGCTTCACAGCCTTGTTCCCTATTGCACATGCGCGAGTCGCACTCCGCGTCCTGACTGGTCTTTACTGTCTTCTGGGACCTGTGTGTCTCCCAGAAGACAGCTCAGGGGACGAAGGAGGGGCCGGACATGGCGTAGATCGCCCCGGATTCTGCAGCGATCTATCGCCCGGAAGTGGGAGCAAAGCAAATACCTGCATTAGACAGGTATCTGCTCCCCCCTCCCTCCTGGAAGGTGCCAAATGTGACACCGGAGGGGGGGGGACCAGATAAGCACAAGTTCCATTTTTCGGTGGAACTCCTCTTTAAATGTCAGACTATTGCAGAGCCGTCTTCCCAACAAAAACTAATTGGAGGTTTGGAAATACTTTTTGCTTTTGAATGGAGCTTTGTAGAAGTTTAAAAATGATTGGTTATTATATTTATTGGTTACTATATTTTACCATTTTATTCTTGAGCAAACTCAACAGATTCATTGGTAGGCTAAGTAGTGCAGTGTGATAGAATTTTTATCTAATTTTTTTGAAGATTGCTACACTTTCTTGTTGCAATATCTATGGTAGTTTGACATTGATTTATGCTAAAATTGTTTTATTAGCAAAAATGTATTTTTCTATTACTTGTCATTCATTACCTTCTAGAACATAAAAGAATTAAACACTGAAATACTCAATGTTCTCTCTGACACCTATGCTGTGAAAGTACGAGCAAGAACTGGCAGTAATGGATTTTGGAGTGACTGGAGCAAGGAAGAGATTATTACAGGTTTAAAATATCTAATTTACAGAAGAGATAATAGTTTTTTAAGTTCCCAAATCACCTTTAAATAAGCAGCAGACCGTCCAAAGAGGAAGACGACTGTGGCTGACTAATATATTGTATGGTATCTCACTGTATATCGGATCGGATCCTTATTTTACCTTAACAAACAGAAAAGTAACAAAATAAAATAAAATTCAGCAAATGATGATCGATGCGTATCTGAATATAGTCCCAAATCTTTGGTAAGAATTGAAGCAAAGTCTGCTGGAACTGTTCCTGGTCCAGGGAATGCACTGGACCTGAGAAAAAGACAAACAAGAGAAAAACAGGGAAGCGCACAGCGCAGTTAGCGCAGTTAAAGTAGTAATAAACCCAAAGCCAAAAATGTAATCTATTGCAGATTACCAATCCTTAGATGTGGTGGCTGCATCAGGTTTTTTTTTTCTTCCTTTATTTTCACTTAGAGCGGTTTCACACTGAGGCGGTGGGGGCGGTGGCGGTATAGCGCCGCTATTTTTAGCGGCGCTATACCGTTGGGATTCCTGAGGTATTCGGCCGCTAGCGGTGCGGTTTTAACCCCCGCTAGCGGGCGAAAAAGGGTTAATACCACCCGCAAACCGCGGCTACAGCCGCGGTTTGCGGGCGGTATTACCGCGGTGTCCCATTCATTTCAATAGGAAGGAGCGGTGGAGGAGCGGTATACACACCGTTCCTCTCACCGGTCCAAAGATGCGGCTAGCAGGACTTATTTTCACGTCCTGTTAGCGCACCGCTCCAGTGTGAAAGCCCTCGGGGCTTTCACATTGGAGAAACAGCAGCCGCTGTTTAGGCTCGGTTTGCAGGTGCTATTTTTAGAAAAATAGCGCCTGCAAACCGCCCCAGTGTGAAAGGGGCCTTAGTGATCTGGCCAGTAAAATACCTACTGTGTTAGTGAGACACCACTCTGGATGAGTGAGACCAGGAGGAACAGCAGACAGCAGCATTGGGGGGTGGGGGGTAGCATTAAAGGGTATCCTTTTAGAGGGGGGAAAAAATAAAATAAAATAAAACAATATAGTATATACAATTGCGACACAAGTCATATTGTAATGGAATGTTATAAAAAATTACTTTAATTTTTCAGTCTGCATCTCTGCAATGTTCTGTAAAATGCAATGCAATATGGCAACCTGGAGGGGTTCTGTACACAGAATGTGTACATTACACCCCCCCCCCCCCCCCCAGCCAGATATGTAATTTCCTAATTTACTGCTTGTGTGATTGGCTCACTGATTTCGTCTGCACTAAGATACAAGTCAGATTTCAGCCATCCCCTGCAATAAAAATGTAATTATTGGTAAGAAACTCACAATAGGAAATTATGTCTAAAGGAATGCAGACCCAGCAAGTTTCCTCATTAGAGCCCTGCAAGTACAGCAGCTGACTGATAATTATAAAACCACTTCCATTAGATTCACTTTCCACACACAGAGGAGAAGGTTTTTTTTTCTAAACAAAAGTGGAGCTACTCTTTTAAGGGCTGGTTCACACCACAAAAATGCACTCCAGATCCGTTGCAGATGCGTTTCTACAGGTGCATTAAGGTGAATAAAGGATGCATTAAGGTGAATAAAAACACAAACCTTTACAACCCCTTTAAATTGG
This sequence comes from Rana muscosa, assembly GCA_029206835.1. Lineage (NCBI taxonomy): Eukaryota > Metazoa > Chordata > Amphibia > Anura > Ranidae > Rana > Rana muscosa. The sequence continues at coordinate 104,082,400 of CM055125.1, forward strand.
TTTGTTTCATCCTGGTAAATTGATACATTCTGCTGGAGAGTTTGCGGTTTTGAAAAACCAGACTTGCTGGCAAAATCACCAGATGAAAATAGAAGAAAGAAAGCCTAAAAAGGAAAATTAATGCAGTCATCGCATCTAAGAATTGGTAAGCTGCAAAATAATAAATGTTTGGGTTTAATACCACTTTAAACATTTAATGATCAAAGTATGATGCCACGTACACACAACCGTTTTTCATGATGAGAAAACTGCCATTTTATAGATTGGTCGTGAAAAACGGTCGTGTGTATGCTCCATAGCAGTTTTCTCAACGAGAAAACTGCCCGCAAAAAAATTAGAACCTGCTCTATTTTTTCTCGTTGTTTTTCCCGTCGTTCTTTTTCTCGTCGCGAAAACTGCTCGTGTGTATGCTTTTCCGAGGGGGAAAAAAACGCGCATGCTCATAATCAAGTATGAGACGGGAGCACTCGTTCTGGTAAAACTAGTGTTTGTAATGGAGATAGCACATTCGTCACACTGCAACGGGCTGAAAAGCAGGAGTCTGAAAAGCGCGAATCGTCTCTCACCAAACTTTACTAACACAAGATCAGCAAAGGCAGCCCAAAGGGTGGCGCCATTCGAATGGAACTTCCCCTTTAAAGTGCCGTCGTACGTGTTGTCGTACCTGTTGTACGTCACCGCGCTTTGCTTGAGCGTTTTTTTTTCCTGAACGTGTGTATGCAAGGCAGGCTTGAGAGGAATCACAACGAATCACGTCGAGAAAAACGTTGTATGTACTCGGCATTAAAGTTAACAATGGTTGCCCTCACATATATAATAGACTAAAAGCACCTTGAATGCAGCTTCATGTTTCTGAAGTTGTAGAACCGCTCACATCATGGCCAGTGATGTCTGGTGGTTACTCAGTATGAAGTTTTGGCTCAGTTCACACTGGGGCGGCTTCAAAGTTGCCTGACTTTAAAGCCGCCCCCGCACAGCGCGACTTCAGCGCAGCTTGCAAACGACTTCTTTAATAGAAGTCAATGCAAGCCACTCTGAAGTCGCCCCCGGCTAGTGCAGGAACCTTTTTCTAAGTCGAGCTGTTACATTACACTGAACAGCCTGTAAAGCGCCTGAAAAAAGCCTCATCTGCAGTCCCAGTGTGAAAGCCCGAGTGAAAGCAAGTAAAAACACAGAAAGATCTATTATTCTACATGCTTACTTGTAACGTTTTTACTTTACATAAATAGTTTAATTGGATTGCAAGAAATTTTGTCTTGTCAATGTCCTAGAACAGCCCCCTCCATGCCTGCACACGATGAGCTTAGGTTTGTCAGAACTGGGTTTGGGGCTGAACCTGGAAGTCAGCTGTCATTCCTAGGCCAATGAGCTATTGACAATGGATTCCTAACCCCGCTGATGACATATACAAAGGGGCTAGGATGCTTGTGACATCATTGACTTTTCTTTGTGTGCGTCAGCTGCAGGGAGGGAGGGGATGTGCCAAGGAAGGATTAGTCACATTTGCTTGCTAGTTCAAAGGGGAATGCCCCATCTGCAGCTTATTTTCTCAGGAATGACAACTGACTTCCAGGTTCAAACAAACACATGCTCATCCCTATTCTGCACCATGGTGTCCCAAGCTCTCAACTGAAAGGTATGACCCAGCACTGCTAAACCGGGAAGTAGCAAAGTGATATTTCTAAATAACAAAAGGATATGTATCATAACAACGGATGGCTTAAATTATAAATTCCATGGCAAGTAGAGCAGTGAACATATGTGTATTTTACCTGGAGTTCAATTTAATAATAATAATTTCCCACAGTGGGGTTGATTTACTAAAACTGGAGAGTGAAAAATCTGGTGCAGCTCTGCACAGAAACCAATCAGCATCCAGCTTTTTTTGTAAAAGCTTAAAGTGGATGTAAACCCTCACATATATCCAGTGAAGTGAACAGCCTCAAATGATACACAGGGGTAAAACAAATATCCCTACATAAGTTTCACATGTATATCTGCTGTCTTCAGCTTTATAAATTCATTAGAAAGTTCAGATAGTGTTAGGAGATTTTCTCTTCTTATTCAGCACAGCAGTGAAGCCTGGGCATACAGCCAACACAGCTGATTGGAGGAAAGGCACACCCCCCCCCCCCTCTCCTCATAGGTAGAGACTTCCAGAGCTGTTCCTTGAATGTTTTCAGCACTCTGCTAATCTATTGATAGCATCCTCCCCAACACAAAACTCTGGCTGGTTTAACCTTAGTTGACAGAGAACTTGTCAGATGTTATCAGGCTGATAACAGAAGAAATGTGCAGGAGAAAGCTACGGGACATAGTGCTTTGAAGAGAGATAACAAAACACTGCAGATATATGTGCCCAGCTCAAAATTCTTGAATCGGGTTTACATCCACTTTATTGAACAAGCTGAAGTTAGGAGCTGATTGGTTACCATGCACAGCTGCACCAGATTTTGCGCTCTCCAGTCTTAGTAAATTTGTATTTTTACATTTCTGCTTTATAGATTTCTTACACAACAATTTCTTATCTTCTAGATACAGACCACAACAGAACTATAACCATAATTGCTTTAGTTGTCCTTCCCATTATAATAGTTATACCTGCAGTTATTCTAGCTATCTACATTAGAAGGTAAGTGATTTTTTTTTTTTTACATTTTTGTATTATCGCATGCATTTTAAGGCTGGTTTTACACTTTCCTGTGAAAACAAGTTATTAAAATTACAACGGATGCTGATGCACCAAAAAAATGACAAGGGTCAACTCATCTCACAAAAATGCTTGTTTCAGCTTCTCAATCTATGATGTGTCTGTCTTCTAAGAAATCTTCAAAGCGTATCTAGAGCAAAAAACAAAAATGTAATATATTTCATCTTACCTATCATTAAATGTGGTGGCTGGATTGGTTTTCTTTTTTTAACCACTTAAGGACCAGAAGATTTGCCTCCTAAATGACCAGGCCATCTTTTGCGGCACTGTGTCGCTTTTACTGACAATTGTGCGGTCGTGCGACGTTGTACCCAAACAAAATTTATGTTCTTTTTTTCCCACAAATAGAGCTTTCTTTTGGTGGTATTTAATCACCTCTCCTTTTTTTACTTTTTGCTATAATAAATATCCCCAATTATTTTTAAAAGAAAACACATTTCTTCATCAGTTTAGGCCAATGTGTATTCTTTTACATATTTTTGTTAAAAAAATTGCAATAAGCATATATTGATTGGTTTGCGCAAAAGTTGTAGCGCTTACAAAATAGGGGATATATTTATGGCATTTTTAATATTTTTTTTTACTACTAATGGCAGTGATTTTTAGCGGGACTGTGACATTGTGGCAGACAGATCGGATACATTTGACACTTTTTTGGGACCATTGACATTTATACAGCGATCAGAGCCAAAAACAGCCACTGATTATTGTATAAATGTCACTTGCAGGGAAGGGGTTAACACTAGGGAGCGATCAAGGGGAGGTGTTGCTAACTGTATGGGGGCTGGGCTGACTGGAGGAGGAGAGAGATCGTTGTTCCTAATCACTAGGAACAGACGATCTTTCTCCCCCCCCCCTGACAGAATGGGGATCTGTTTGTTTACACAGTCTGGAGCGATCGCGGGTGGCCGGCGGACATTGAGTCTGCTGGACCCGCTGGTTGGCTCCCCTGCTCGTTAATGGGTGCCCACAAATCGCCGTGTACACGACCGACGTACAATGACGGCGATTCGCGCAGGGGAGCTAACTAGCCACAGTACAACTGTGGTGGGGGGGCCGTAAATAGTTAAGCTTTCTCTTAGGTTCTCTCCACTCTGGATGGGGGAGCAAGGGAGCCACATTTGGACAGCAGCATTGCCAAGTTGGGGAGAGGATACATTTAGGCTACTTTCACACTGTGACGCCAGCGGCGGTAAAGCGCCATTTTCTTTCTCGTACATCACGGGACACAGAGCGGCATAGTCATTACTATGTGGGTTATATAGATACCTTCAGGTGCTGGCACTGGCAACTTCCAAAACCGGAAGTACCCTCCCCTATATAAGCCCCTCCCATCCGGGAGCACCTCAGTTTTTTGCCAGTGTCTAAGGTGTTGGCCAAGAAGTAACATGTGTTTTTCACTGAGCTTGCGTACAGGTTCTTTTGGGCCTCAGTAAGCTATTCCGGATCCGACCAAAAAAGCTTCATAGCTAAACGGTCGGTACCCGGGCCTTGCAGAGAAGAGCAAGGTTTTGCCTGTAATGCTTCTCTTAGGAGAGCTGGACCCTGGGATCCAGAGCTCTGGTCATACCCACGACCAAGATGTTTTCTGTGCAGGGTGCTATACAGGTCCAGGGGAGTGGAATCCTTGGGAACCCGGTCCCTGAAGGTTTAATTACAATGCCTGCCGTGATAGGTGAAGTTTGGGCTTCTGTGGACCAAACAGAGTCCTGCGGCGGGGAAAAGGTAAGTGGGGGCCCCTCAGGAACTTGGTTCTATTGAGGGGACCCCCAAGCCTAATATGTCTTTCTGCCTGTTACCTAACGGTATTCCCGCTAAATATTTATGCATGCCTGTAACTACTAAAAAATGTAATATTTTTAATAGTGGTCAAGAAAAAAAAAATATATATATAGACTGCGGTACCTGTGTTAATCCACTAGAGGCCGCTGTGGAACGTTTCTTGTCATGTGGACTAGTTTCTTTTCATCAGAGCAAGTCCAGGCAGATGGTGAGTTCTCTTGTGGGAAACTGCTTCCTCTGCCATGTTGCAATGCTCGTCCATCCCCCGGCCTGCGGCAAAAGGGGCCCTGGCTCTTGTCCCTAGTTTCCCTTTTCAAAAAAGAGCGCCGAAAGCGCACGTGCCCGCGCGTGTGCACGCGCCTCTATATATAGAGGTGAGCTGGGAAAGGGGGCGGAGCTTGGGGGATGACGCTCTGTGCGCGCCGCAGCGCTTCTGCGCATGTGCGGGCGTCCCAGCATGTTAAAAAACACAATTATGTGTTGTGAGCTGGCTATGGAGTGCAGAGACAGAGCTGGCAACATTTTAAAAAAGGCATACAGCAAGCGGTTGATGCAGGCATCCCCATAGAAAGGCACATTAGTAGACACCAACTGTTTTTATAGCAGCATTTGTGCTAGACTATTGTCAGTAAGTGGTGTATTTCGGCTGGAATACCTCAGCTTTGGGCTTAGGAATATGCCGTCTAAAAACTCCGGGACTAAAAATCCCAGGAAGCATAGGGGGTCTCCATCGGGCTCTGAGGATCTTGGGCATGCTTCGGCTGCACCAATCTCCCCTGAGGAATCAGAGGTTAGTGACCGTAGAGCACCCTCAGGAGTACCTGGTACTGTGGCTGTCCTCAGTTCACCTGCTCCTGTGTATGTAACAGAGGAGGTTTTTTCCTCAGCTCTGGGAGGGTTGGAAGAGAGATTGTCAGCATTGATCGCTGCTTCCCTGTCACAGGGAAAAAGCGCTCGATCTCCGTCTCCTCCCTCAGAGTGCCTGTTAGCGGAGCAACAGTCCCATACAGGGATCGACCTACCTGAGGGGGATCAGGATGAGGTCGATTCTGTTGTAGAGGAATCAACAGTGGAAGAGCCATTCTCAGCATCACATGCTGAAAGATTATGGGTTCAGTCCCTGACTAACATGGTCCGATCAGCATTTAAAATGCCCCTTGCGGAGCCATCATCCACTTCTGTCTCCTCGTTGGGGTCGCTAAAAGCTCCCCAGACTGTTTGTTCCTTTCCGATCCATCCTTTACTGGAAGGGCTCATTTACCAGGATTGGGAGCATCCTGATAAAATATTTACTCCTCCCAAGAGATTTCAGGTGATCTATCCCATGGAGGATAAGTTCGTCAAAAAATGGAGGGTCCCTACAGTGGACGCAGCCATCTCTTGTGTGAATAAATCACTGACATGTCCAGTGGATAATGTCCAAATGTTCAAGGACCCAATAGATAAAAAATTAGAGTCCTTATTAAAATCTGCTTTTGCTACAGCAGGCTTGGTGACACAACCAGCAGTGGCAGCTATTGGTGTCTGCCAAGCAGTGAAGGATCAATTGAAACAAGTCTTAAGGGACTTGCCAGATCAGCAGGCTCTTGCCCTAGCTGATCTACCTAGAGCCTTATGCTTTGCGGTGGACGCTATAAAGGATTCAATCCATCAGGCCTCCCGCCTTACGCTGTCTGTAGTACATATGCGCAGGCTTCTATGGCTCAAAAACTGGTCTGCTGAAGCTCCCTGTAAAAAATTGCTGGTCAGCTTCCCATTTCATGGTGAACGCTTATTCGGGGAAGACCTGGACAGATATATCCAGAAAATTTCCAGCGGTAAAAGTACACTTTTGCCGGTTAAAAATAGAGTTAGAGGTCCCTCTTTTAAGAGGCCTGCTTCTCCAGTCCCTAGGACAGCGGCTGTGAAACAGTTCCGACGGCCTCCTCGGTCAAATCCCGGAGGTAAAAATCAGGGACAATTGCAGGGTAAAAAGAAGCCCTGGAGCAGGAGAGGTACAAAACCTCCCCCAAAGTCAAATGCATGAAGGGTTGCCCCCACTCAATCGGGTGGGGGGAAGACTTCAGTTGTTCACAGAGACCTGGCGGGACACGATCAGAGACAGATGGGTGCTCTCCGCAGTAAGTCTGGGATACAAATTGGAGTTAAAAGACTCCCCTCCTTCCCACTTTATAAGGTCAAATGTGCCAAGGGATCCCCAGAAGAGAGGATCCCTCCTGTTGGCACTAGAACAATTATTGCTCCAAGCAGTAATTATAGAGGTTCCCCTGGAAGAATGGGGGTTCGGGTTTTACTCAAACCTCTTTACAGTCCCGAAGCCAAACGGGGACGTGAGGCCCATATTAAATCTAAAAGGGCTAAACAAATTCCTACATATCAGGACTTTCCGGATGGAGTCGATCCGATCGGTGGCCACTGCCCTACAAGGGGAGGAATGGTAGCCTCGATCGACATCAAATATGCTTATTTGCACATTCCCATCTTTCCAGCCCACCAAAAATTTCTACGCTTTGCGGTAGAAGGGCGCCATTTTCAGTTCAGAGCCTTACCCTTCGGTCTGGCCACAGCACCACGAGTGTTCACAAAAATTCTGGCCCCATTATTGGCCAATCTAAGAACACGAGGTGTAATGATAATGGCATATCTAGACGACTTGTTGCTGATAGACCACTCAGTGGAAAAACTAGAAGTGGTTGTTCACGAGACAATCGAGTATCTGGAATATCACGGTTGGATTATCAACCGAGACAAGTCAGCCCTAAAACCAGTCAAAAGTCTGGAATACTTGGGGCTAAGGCTGGATTCAGACCAGAGAAAAATTTTCTTGCCTCAAGAAAAGGGGTCGTCTTTGAGAGATTTGATCCACCTAGTGGGTACAAAAAGACAGCCATCCATACGCCTGTGCATGAGGCTGCTGGGAAAAATGGTGGCATCATTCGAAGCAGTACCCTACGGTCAATTCCATTCAAGGAATTTGCAAAGGGCCATACTGTCAGCCTGGAACAAAAAAGTTCAGGCCCTAGACTTACCAATGTCCTTGTCCCCTTCCGTTCGCAAGAGCCTCCGTTGGTGGTTGGTTCCCCAGAATCTGGAAAGAGGGAAATCCTTCAGTCCGATTTCTTGGAAGGTGGTCACTACAGATGCCAGTCTTATAGGCTGGGGAGCAGTACTGGAGCAATGGCCTCTCCAGGGCAGATGGTCGGATGCAGAAAAGGCCCTGCCCATCAATCTCTTAGAGATACGAGCAGCCCGGTATGCCCTAGTAGCATGGACATCCAAACTCCAAGGATCCCCTGTCAGAATTCAATCGGACAATGCCACGGCAGTGGCATATATCAATCATCAGGGTGGCACCAGGAGTCGTGCAGCCCAGAGGGAAGTAAATTGCATCCTGAAATGGGCAGAAAGATATGTCCCAGCCATATCTGCGGTATTCATTCCAGGAGTGGAGAATTGGAAGGCGGACTTTCTAAGTCGCCAACAATTATGCCCAGGGGAATGGTCCCTTCATCCCGAGGTTTTCCGGACAATATGTCAGCGGTGGGGAACACCGGATGTAGATCTGCTAGCATCCAGATTCAACGCAAAAGTGGACAGGTTTGTCTCTTGGACAAGAGATCCCCTAGCTTGCGGCTCGGATGCCCTAGTGTTCCCTTGGGATCAGTTCAAGCTGATATATGCATTCCCACCGCCACAATTGTTACCTCGATTACTCCGCAGAATCAGGGTAGAAAAGAAACCAGTGATTCTGGTGGCTCCAGCGTGGCCCCGAAGAGCATGGTACGCGGAGATTGTAAAGATGTCTGTGGGGAGTCCTTGGACCCTCCCACATCGTCCGGACCTGCTTTCGCAAGGACCGATATACCACCCTTCCTTACCAGCCCTAGGTTTGACGGCCTGGCTATTGAAGCCCACATTCTAAAAAAGAGAGGGCTCTCTAATTCTGTGGTATCTACCATGATCAATGCCAGGAAGCCGGTATCCAGGCAGATCTACTATAGAATCTGGAAGGCGTACATCGCCTGGTGTGAAGCCAAGAAATGGCATCCACGTAAGTACGTAATAGGTAGGATTCTGGACTTCCTACAATGGGCTGTAGATAGGAAGCTTGCCTTGAGTACTATCAAGGGTCAGATTTCGGCCTTGTCAATATTTTTTCAAAGGCCCTTGGCTTCGCATTCACTAGTCAAAGCCTTTATACAAGGAGTGATGCGTATTAGCCCTCCGGTTAATATTCCCATATGTCCATGGGACTTAAACCTGGTTCTGTCGGTTCTACAGAAACAACCATTTGAACCATTACAGCATATTTCCCTGGTTCTTCTCACCAGGAAATTGATTTTTCTAGTAGCCATTTTTTCGGCTAAAAGAGTGTCGGAATTAGCCGCTATGTCCTGTAGGGAGCCATATCTGGTTATCCATAAGGACAGAGTAGTGTTACGTCCTCATCCAGCCTTTCTTCCTAAGGTGGTATCGAGGTTTCATTTGAACCAAGATGTGGTTCTTCCTTCTTTTTTCCCCAAACCTAGTTCGGTAGAGGAAAAGTTATTGCATTCTTTGGATGTAGTAAGAGCAGTTAAAGCTTATCTAAAAGCCACTGCTCAGATTCGCAGAACGGATACTTTGTTTATTCTGCCGGAAGGCCCCAGAAGGGGTCAGGCAGCGTCAAAATCTACTTTAGCCAAGTGGATTCGACAGGTCATAATGCAAGCCTATGGCTTGAGAAGGAGACCGCCTCCGTTCAAAGTTAGGGCGCACTCCACGAGAGCAGTTGGAACTTCATGGGCAGTGCATCACCAGGCCTCCCTGGCTCAGATCTGTAAGGCCGCAACATGGTCTTCAGTACACACGTTTACTAGGTTCTACCAGGTGGACGTTAGAAGTCAGGAGGATGTCGCCTTTGGGCGCAGTGTGTTGCAGGCCGCAAAAGATCCTCATGTCTGATAGCGCTCAGCTTATGTATGGTGTATCCCCCCCCTCATTGGGCATTGCTTTAGGACATCCCACATAGTAATGACTATGCCGCTCTGTGTCCCGTGATGTACGAGAAAGAAAATAGGATTTTTATAACAGCTTACCTGTAAAATCCTTTTCTTGGAGTACATCACGGGACACAGAGCTCCCACCCCTCTTTGGGGACACTTATTGCTTTGCTACAAAACTGAGGTGCTCCCGGATGGGAGGGGCTTATATAGGGGAGGGTACTTCCGGTTTTGGAAGTTGCCAGTGCCAGCACCTGAAGGTATCTATATAACCCACATAGTAATGACTATGCCGCTCTGTGTCCCGTGATGTACTCCAAGAAAAGGATTTTACAGGTAAGCTGTTATAAAAATCCTATTATTTTTCGCGGCGCTTTACCGTCGTTTTTGCGTCGCTATTCGGCCGCTAGTGGGGCTCGTTTAACCCCCACTCGTGGCCGAAAAAGGGTCAAAATCGCGCCGCAAAGTGCCGCTGCAGGAGCGCTTTGCCGGCGGTTCGGTGGCGCTGCCCATTGATTTCAATGGGAAGGGGTGCTTTAGGAGCGGTATACAGCGCCTCAAAGATGCTGCTAGCAGGACTTTTTTGAGCGTCCTGCCAGCGCACCGCTCCAGTGTGAAAGCCTTCGGCCTTTCACACTGGAGTGAAAGGAGAGGCTCTTTAAGGGCCCTTTTCAGGCGCTATTTTTAGCGCTATATCGCCTGCAAAGCGCCTCAGTGTGAAAGTAGCCTTAGATGCAGTAGCAAATTTAAATGGATTTGACTATGAAATGAACCCTTTCGCTGCCAGCACCATTTTTGCAATGCTTTGCACATTTGCTAAAATTTTAATTGAGGCCTGAACATTTTATAAAACCACCAAACATTATATATTTTCTGAAAGCAGACACCCTAGAGCAGGGGTCCTAAACTATAATTTCCGGAGGTCCAGTCAGCAAAATGTTCTTTTGACAGAGGCCCGAATTTCATGTTTGTACTATAACACATCACAGCCCCCCATACATTAGTGTCTTTAGCCTACCGCTCACATCATAGGCCCTTTTCATCAGAGCCCCCTCTTTACATCAGTATCCCCCCTTCACATCACATCCCCCCTTAACAACATTACAGTTCCCCCCTTTACATCAGTCTCCGCTTTAAAACAGTCCCATAGTGTGCTTAGTTCCCCTTCACAGTGGAGTAGGGTGACCAGACGTCCCCGATTTCCGGGGACAGTCCCCGGACTAAGGACACTGTCCCCGGAGCCTGTCTGTCCCCAATTTTGTCCCCGGATTGCAGGAGCGGACTTAGGGTTGCCACCTGTCTGATTTGTGAGACATGTCTCTGGCCCCCTGTAACACGGGCAGTGTCTCACCCGACATTTCCGCTCCTGCTGGCCAAAATTTCTCCCTCCACCTCCATGCAGAGCCGGGTGCTCTCTGGCTGCAGACAAGACATGGAGGTGAAGGCGGAGCTGGGTGCTCTGGCTGCAGACGGGAACATGGAGGTGGAGGCGGAGGCGGGTGCTCTGGCTGCAGACTGGAACGTGGAGGTGGAGGCGGAGCCGGGTGCTCTGGCTGCAGACGGGACACGGAGGCGGAACCCCCATCTTGCTTTGGGCTCTGGCTGGCTGCAGAAGGCACACAGAGGTGGGGTTGCAGGCGGAGCATCCATGTTACCTGCGGAGGTCGCTCTGGGACTGAGAGCCTTGTACAGTAAGTGGTTGGGGTATTGTGTATGTCATACACCATCCATCCATCCAGTCCTCACCCCCCCCAATACACCATCCATATATACACTCCTGTACATACCACCTACCGCCATACACCCCGCACCCCTCTCCTGTAAATACTACCCCCTCTCCTGTACATACCGCCCACCGCCATGCACCCCTCTCCTGTAAAAAAACACCCACCGCCATACACCCCGCACCCCTCTCCTGTAAATACCACCCACCACCATACACCCCTCTCCTGTACATACCACCCACCGCCATAAACTCTGCACCCCTCTCCTGTACATACCACCCACCACCATACACTCCGCACCCCTCTCCTGTACATACCACCCACCGCCATACACTCTGCACCCCTCTCCTGTACACACCACCCACCGCCATACACTCTGCACCCCTCTCCTATACATACCACCCACCCCCATACACTCCGCACCCCTCTACGAAACATACCACCCACAGCCAATCACTTCACACCCCTCTCCGAAACATACCACCCACCGCCATAACTCCGCACCCCTCTTCTACACGTACCACCCACCGCCATACAATCCACACCCCTCTTCTGTACATACCACCCACTGCCATACACTCCACACCCCTCTCCTGTACATACTACTCACCGTCATACACTCCACACCCCTCTTGTACTTAGAATTTTTTGGGATATGTTAAGAAGATGGGATGGAGAAAAAACATAAGTAGTATCTTTTTTTATCTCATGAACGAAATGTGAGAAATAACGTATATATCATACAATCATTCCATAAACACATACCACATACACTGCATATATCATTTGAGGAAAAAATGGTTATAAAATAGTTTACCATTTGCCCAAAAAAAAATTCCCCGGATTTCATTTTAAAAATCTGGTCACCTTACAGTGGAGTGCCCCTTTACATCATAGTGTCCCTTTATAATACTGTGTCCCTTTACAGTTGCTTGAAAAAGTATTCATACCCGTTGAAATTTTCTACATTTTGCCATGTTACAACCAAAAACATAAATGTATTTTTTTGGGATTGTACCTGATAGACCAACACAAAGTGGCACATAATTGTGAAGTAGAAGGAAAATGATAAATGGTTTTCAAAGTTGTTTGCAAATAGATATGTGAAACGTTTTTCAAGGCACTGTATATCACAGTGCCCCTTACATCATACTGCCCCTCTACATCAGAGTGCTCCCTTCAATATAAACCTCCTCTGCACTCTCCTACCTTTGGCAGGGTAGAGGCACTTATCAGCTGTGTTAGCTCTCCCAAGTCTCCCGCCTTCCTGGCCCGCCTGGCCTGTCATCTTAACAGCAGGGCAGTGGGTGGGAGGAGCTGCAGATCTAGGTGGAGGACAGGAGCTGGCCAACATACTAGGTTAACAAGCAGGTGATTACCCGCCAGTGGCGGTGCGTCCATTAAGGGCACACGGGCGCCACCCCCTCTGTCACGCCACCCCCTATATGACAATAGAAAGATTCACGCATTGCATGAATCTATCCATGGCAACCGCTGCCACCCCCTATTCAGACATCTGGCCCCTTTTCGGACGCGGGCGCCTGAATTACAGCAGCGGGTCCATAAGCTCTACTATGCTTCAAAAAAGTTGGACTTAGAGCGCAGAGCATTGCGTTTGGAGTCCACCCAGGTGTGTTAGAAAAGCAAATGAATATTTGCTTTTCTAACACTGAACCGCCTCTCTGTCAAACAGGAAGCGCGGGTCTAATACCCATCACCTAATTGGCTGAAGGCCAAGGCGATCCTTTTGGACACCGGAACGGAAGAAGAGACGCATGGAGGACAGCATGGAGGACCCGCTGCTCATCCCACACAGCTCGCCGACGTCACCCGCTGCCTGACCCGCCACAAGGATGAGGTAAGTGCCGGACAGGCGGTGGGCAGGGGGTTCACGGTGGCTGTATATGATGAGGCACAGTGGCTGCATATCATGGGCACAGTGGCTGCATATTATGGGCACAGTGGCTGCATATCATGGGCACAGTAGCTGCATATCATGGGCACAGTGGCTGCATATCATGGGGCACAGTGGCTGCATTTGGTGGGCACGGTGGCTGCATATGATGGGCACAGTGAGGCTGCATTTGATGGGCATAGTGGCTGGATTTGATGGGCATAGTTGCTGCATTTGATGGATGGGGCACAGTGGCTGCATATGATGGGCACAGTGGCTGAATTTGATGGGCACAGTGGCTGCATTTGATGAGCACAGTAAGGCTGCATTTGATGGGCACAGTGAGGCTGCATTTGATGGGGGAAAGTGGCTGCATATGATGGGCACAGTGGCTGCATTTGATGGTTTTTGTTCAGTATTTTTCAGTTTTTTTGCTCCCCCCAAAAATGTTGAGCACCAGCCGCCACTGTTACCCGCTTGATATTTTGAAAATACTCCCACTCTTGCGCTATAAACAAAAAAATAGCTACAATTTTGAAAAAAACAACAATATTTTTTACTTTTTGCTATAATAAATATCCCCAATTATTAAAAAAAAAAAAATTAATCGGTTTAGGCCAATATGTATTTGTAGCGGGTGTCAAATTTAGAGGGAGTATCTGGGCTATAGATGGCCCAGATACATTGATTTTTTGGAATTTAACGGACACTTTGGAGTGTGGGAGGTATGAATGGTGTCATGTTCTCTGCGGTCCCTAGGTGGCGCTGTCACCTGGGACCGGGGTTGAACTGCCATTCTAGAGCCGTGCTCTTTGTGTCCTCTCGCGGCAGTAGTACGGCGGGGCAGGGAACCCGCTGTGCCTGCTGGGGGAGGATATAAAGGGGGCGGACATCTTGCGCACAAGGTCCATTCCCCAGGCACCTTCAGCCTGGGGGCTGCTGCGGTTCGTCTGTGCCCAGGCGCCCTTGGCCTGGGCGCGTGGAGTCGAGTTCCATCCCAGGCACCTTCAGCCTGGGGTGAGGTACTTTACAAGGAGGCCTGGGGCCCAGTACCTTCGACTGGGTCCCGCAAGGGCGAAGCATTCCTAAGGTGCCCCCGGTATTGGGTGCCTGAATCCAGGGCGTAAGGGACCGGAGAGGTGACCTCCCCAAAGAATCAGTGCAGCATTGGCTGGTGACGGTGGAGGCCTCTGGTGACCATCCGGATGGATGTCTTCCTCTGACAGGGGTCGTTTGTTCTAAAGGAGGTATTTCATGTTCTCATGGTCTGTGACAGAGACTCATCTTCATCAGGTCAGTGGCAGGCCTCATCCAAGGCCTGTGGCAGAGGCCTCAACGTTCACCCAGGTCAGTGGCAGGGACCAAATTCACAGTCGGTGGCAGCGACTGTGCGCCAAGCCTGTTTGCACTAAACGGAACAGGAGAGACTTTATTCATTGTGTTGTGCCTGGACCTACTCTTTCCTACACCTTGTCTGTTCTTTTAAAGTTCAACCAGCCTACCCATTGATCAAAGCAAATAAAACAGTGTTGGACTTTTATTGGTGTGGAACTCGTGTTACTGGAAGCTAAGTGTCCCTGTCAGTGACAGTGACAATCATCCTCCACAGGAGAAGCTGAGGCTCCGGCCTAAAACGCAGACCCGAAGGTAAACGGTTAGCTCATATCTCTGCATACTACATCAGAAAGCCGAGCTGGTGGTGTGCATCTTTCCCCCTTCTCCCAGATACCCCTAGACGAGAAATACAGCCATAAAGAGAGGGGAGAAGGTGGGGGAAGACCGCTACATATTCTTTTACATATTTTTGGTTAAAAAAAATGCAATAAGCGTATATTGATTGGTTTGCGAAAATTTTGTAGCGTTTACAAAATAGGGGATATATTTATGGCATTTTTAATATATTTTTTTAATAGTAATGGCAGTGATTTTTAGCAGGACTGTGACATTGTGGCAGACAGATCGGATACTTTTTACACTATTTTGGGACCATTGACATTTATACAGCGATCAGAGCTGAAAATAGCCACTGATTATTGTATAAATGTCACTTGCAGGGAAGGAGTTAACACTAGGCAGCGATCAAGGGGTTAAGTGTGTTCCCTGGGAGGTGTTGCTAACTGTATGGGGGCTGGGCTGACTGGAGGTGTTGAGAGATCGTTGTTCCTAATCACTAGGAACAGACTATCTTTCTCTCCTCCCCTGACAGAATGGGGATCTGTTTGTTTAAACTGACAGATCGACATTCTGTCTGTCTCTGGAGCGATCGTGGGTGGACATTGAGTCTGCTGGACCCGCTGGTTGGCTCCCCTGCTCGTTAATGGGCGCGCACACGACTGACGTACAATGATGGCGATTCGCACAGGGGAGCTAACTAGCCGCAGTACAACTGCGGCGGAGGGTCCGTAAGCTTTCTCATTTATTTCCACCTGGTGATTCAGCTTCTAACACAGTTC
Organism: Rana muscosa; assembly: GCA_029206835.1. Taxonomy (NCBI): domain Eukaryota; kingdom Metazoa; phylum Chordata; class Amphibia; order Anura; family Ranidae; genus Rana; species Rana muscosa. The sequence continues at coordinate 104,097,945 of CM055125.1, forward strand.
CTCTCTTAGGTCCTCTCCACTCTGGATGGAGGAGCAAGGGAGCCAACTTTGGACAGCAGCATTGCCAAGTTGGGGGAGAGGATACATTTAGATGCAGTAGCAAATTTAGATGGACTTGACTATCAAATTAACCCTTTCGCTGCCAGAACCATTTTTGCATTTCTTTGCACATTTGCTAAAAAATTTATTGAGGCCTGAAAAAATAAAGAGTCAAGGGGTAGTGTTTGGCTGTATAGCTTCAAGGGATGAAAACATGATATCTTTGTAGCAAGAGGTTGTTTTGAACTCAAACTATTGAGCCCATATTGTAGAGTGACGTTTAATGTTGTCTTTAGCGATATGGGTGTTCTTCATAAGGCAAACATCCTCCCTTTTTTTCCCTTTTAGGACAAAGGTTTGAATAAAAGCTGCCGATTGCATACCTCCCAACATTTTGAGATAGGAACGAGGGACACCTATTAACAAAAGTATGTTGGTATAGGGCACACCAACTGGGTGTGTTGAATGATGCTGATCATAAGACTGGGGACATTAAAGCGGAGTTCCACCCAAATTTGGAACTTCCGCTTTATCCACTCCTCGCCCCCTTACATGCCACATTTGGCATGTAATTTTTTGGGGGGGGAGTGGGGGCTTCAGTAGGAGTAGGACTTCCTGTCTCACTTCCTCCTTCCGCCCTGGGATCGCCTAGGTGATACGTCATATCGCCTTGTGGCGGCCCCTCCATGTAGGCGATCACCTGGGATGTGACTAGTGATGAGCCGAACACCCCCGGGTTCGGTTCGCACCAGAACCCGCGAACGGACCGAAAGTTCGCACGAACATTAGAACCCTATTAAATACAATGGATGCGAACGTTCGGATTCTAAAGTGCTAATTATAACGACTATTATCCATGTTATTGTCCGAAACAGAGTTTGGGAACCCGGCTTCTGCACCAGGGGACATGTATCAATGCAAAAAGAAGTTTTAAAAACGGACGTTTTCCGGGAGCAGTCATTTTAATGATGCATAAAGTGAAAAAAAAAAAGTCAAATATTCCTTTAAATATTGTACCTGGGGGGTGTCTAAAGTATGCCTGTGAAGTGCCACGTGTTTCCCGTGTTTAGAACTGTCCCTGCACAAAATAACATTTCTAAAGGGAAAAAAGTCATTTAAAACTGCTTGCGGCTTTAATGCAATGTGTGGTCCCGGTAATATGGATGAAAATCTTTAGGAAAAATGGCATAGCTACCCCATCAACCCCCCCCCCCACCCCAGCCCATTACCAGCCCCTTTGGGTCTTGTATGGATATTAAGGGGAACCCCGCACACAAAATAAAAAAGGACCTATATACTCTGAACAGCCGTATACAGGCGGTGCATACAAGACAGGGACTGTAGGTTTGTTCTTATGTAGAATCTGTTTATAATTTTGAACAGCTGCATTGTTTAAGTGGAGCTCCATGGCAAATTCCTTTTTTTTAGTTTTTTGTAAAACATAGGGAACGGTTATCACCCCTGTCACATTTTTTTTGCTGTCTGTGCCCCTGTTCAGAACATTTCACCTCACTTTGCGTCCCAATGACAACTGTTTTTGAAATGTGGTGTTTTTATTGAAACAAGGATTGGTGATAAAGCATCAGTAGAGAGGAGACACCTTTCTCCCATATTAATTCTTACAGGAGAGAATTTTCCTTCCAAGGGGTAGATTTCCTCTCACTTCCTGTTGTCTTCTTCCGTTTGCAAGTAGTAGTCGTTTGTAAGTTGGATGTTTGAAAGTAGGGACCTGCCGTATATACTCTGCAGAAATTGGCCCCTTAGGTGTTGGTGTTGGCACAACACTGTAAGCACTCACAGTTACTCTTGGTGGGTGCTGGAACGCCCTGCTGTCAACTATTATATCAGGAATTGTAATAACATATAATTGTTGATCAGTGGTAGTAAAAATTGGGCCTTTGATGGTGGTGCTGGTGCCACAACACTGTAAGGCCTGACAGTTAATCTTGGTGGGCGCAGCAATGGGCCCTGCTGTGAATTATTAGATCAAGAATTGTAATTGCATGCCCCTGTTGAACAGGGGCTGAAAAATTAGGCCTTTGGTGGTGGTGGTGGTGGTGATGGTGGTGCTGGTGCCACAACACTGTAAGGCCTGACAGTTACTCTTGGTGGGCGCAGCAATGGTCCCTGCTGTGAATTATTAGATCAATAATTATAATTGCATGCCCCTGTTGAACAGGGGCTTAAAAATTGGGCCTTTGGTGGTGGTGGTGGTGGTGATGGTGGTGCTGGTGCCACAACACTGTAAGGCCTGACAGTTACTCTTGGTGGGCGCAGCAATGGTCCCTGCTGTGAATTATTAGATCAATAATTATAATTGCATGCCCCTGTTGAACAGGGGCTGAAAAATTGGGCCTTAGGCACTGGTGGCACAACACTGCAACCCCTCACAGATACTGTACTTGGAGCACAGCAATGAGGCCTGTTGCAAAGTATTGCATCAAAAATTTTAATTACACGCCCCTGTTAAACAGGGGCTGAAAAATTGGGCCTTAGCCACTGGTGGCGTCACCCATAAACCAAAATGATCTTCCAAGCAATCATCGTTAATCGTATCATTGAGGAGGAGGAGGAGGATAGCCAGTCAACATAACAGCACAGGCACTCAGCATCAGCATCAGTCTTGAAGGGATGTGACATTTTAAAATCAATTAGTCTGTTATATCAGCATCTGGTGTGTGGTAGCTGGTGGTGATCCAAGACTGGTTCATCTTGATGAAAGTCAGTCGATCAACCGAGTCGGTGGACAGGCGCACCCTGTGATCCGTGACAAATCCTCCAGCAGCACTGAATGTGCGTTCTGAAAGAACGCTGGATGCAGGACAGGCCAGTAGCTCAATTGCATACTGTGCAAGCTCTGGCCAGTGATCCATCCTCAAGACCCAGTAAGCCAGAGGATTTTCGGTGGGGAAGGTGTCCAAGTCTGACCTTGCCCCTAGGTATTCCTGCACCATGTATATCAGACGCTGGCGATGGTTGCTGGAACCGATCATACTTTGGGGCTGCGGACTAAAGAATTGTCTGAATGCATCGGTCAGACGGCCACCTTCCCCACCGCTCCTTCTTTGACTGCCCGAAGCCTCAGCAACTCGTTGTCCAGGACCAGGAGTTTGTAACCTCCCAGTCTCTGGGAACGCGTTGCACAGACCTTTCTGCAAGGCCTCCCGGAGTTGTCTCATCCTCTGCTCCCTCTGCGACGGTACGATAAGGTCCGCAACCTTACCCTTGTACCGTGGATCAAGGAGAGTGGCCAGCCAGTAATGGTCCCTCTCCTTGATCCGAAGAATACGAGGATCCTTCCGCAGACTTTGCAGGATCAGGGAGGCCATGCAGCGTAGGTTAGCTGAGGCATTCAGTCCGGAGTCCTCTGGGTCACTAAGGACGACATGATCCGCAGCCACCTCCTCCCAGCCACGTACAAGTCCACTGGTTTCTTGGGACTGTAAATCATCCCTAAAAGACTGCTGCTGATGATGCTGAGTGCCAGCCTCCACCTCCATGCTGACACAATCCTCCTCCTCCTCCTCCTCCTCCTCCTCTTCCTGTGCGATGGGTGGGACAGAAGGAACACTGTCTGGGTAAAGGGGGCCTTGAGAGGCAAGGAAGTCCTCCTCTTCCTGCCTCTGTTCTGCCTCAAGTGCCCTGTCCATTATTCCACGCAGCGTGTGCTCCAACAGGTGGACAAGAGGTACAGTGTCACTGATGCATGCACTGTCACTGCTCACCATCCTCGTGGCCTCCTCAAATGGTGCCAGGACAGTGCATGCATCCCTGATCATGCCCCACTGGCGTGGTGAAAAAAACCCGAGCTCCCCTGACCCTGTCCTGGTGCCGTAGTCGCACAGGTACTCATTGATGGCCCTCTGCTGCGTGTGCAGCCGCTGCAGCATGGCCAACGTTGAGTTCCACCTGGTGGGCATGTCACATATAAGGCGGTTCTTGGGCAGGTTCAACTCCTTTTAAAGCTCAGCCAGGCGAGCACTGGCATTATAAGATCTGCGGAAATGCACACAGACTTTCCTGGCCTGCCTCAGGACATCCTGTAAGCCCGGGTACCTGCCCAAGAACCACTGCACCACCAGGTTAAGGACGTGAGCCATACAGGGCACATGGGTCAGTTGTCCCTGTCGGAGGGCGGAGAGGAGGTTGGTGCCATTGTCGCAAACCACCATTCCTGGCTTAAGCTGGCGTGGCGTCAACCACCTCTCGGCCTGCCCCTGCAGAGCAGACAGGACCTCTGCCCCAGTGTGGCTCCTGTCCCCCAAACACACCAGCGCAAGCACGGCATGGCATCTTTTTGCCTGCGTACTTGCGTAGCCCCTTGAACGCCTACGGAGCACCGCTGGTTCCAAGGACAAACCACAGGAAGAGGCCATGGAGGAAGAAGAATAGGAGGGGGTGGAGGAGAGAGGTGTGTCACAACCAGTAGTAGCATTTTGGAGGCGTGGCGGTGGAACAACCTCCAACACTACTGCACCTTGTCCTGCATCCTTCCCAGCTGCCAAAAGAGTGACCCAATGGGCCGTGAAAGAAAGGTAACGTCCCTGTCCATGCCAGCTGGACCATGAGTCAGCGGTAATATTATGCACCTTACCGCTGACCGCCCTGTCCAGCGAGGCCAAGACATTGCCTTCCACATGCCTGTAGAGAGCCGGAATAGCCTTCCGTGCGAAAAAGTGTCGTTTGGGAACCTGCCACTGAGGAACCGCACATTGCACAAACTCACGGAAGGGGGCCGAGTCTACCAACTGAAAAGGCAGCAGTTGAAGCGCTAGCAATTTAGCCAAGCTAGCATTCAACCGCTGGGCATGTGGATGGCTGGGAGTGAACTTCTTTCAACGGTCCAGCAGCTGGGGCAGGGAAATTTGCCTGCTAGAATCGGACGTTGGTGTACTGCTAGCAGAGTGCCCGCAAGTGCTTGCCTGTGACACACCTAATTCTACACCTTCATTCCTCTCAGAGCAGGTTTCAGAGAGGAGTGAAGGTATAGTGGGGTTGGAGATCCCAGCTGATGCGGTGCAAGAAGAGGTCAGCTTTGTTCTTTGGTGTGGGTCTTTAAGGTAGGCTTGCCAACGAGCTGCATGGCAGGTCAACATATGTCTGATCAAGCATGTGGTGCCCAAGCGGCTGATGTTTTGGCCACGCGATATACGCTTGAGACATATGTTGCAAACAGCAGCTGTGCGATCTGATGCACTCGCCTCAAAAAAGGCCCACACCAAAGAACTTTTTGCATGACGGGCAGAGGCAGCGCCCTGCACAGGCGGAGCTCTGCGGTGTGATTCCGTCGGTGTGCTGCCCATACGCTGGCCACTCAAGGGCATCCTGTCTCGTTGGAGATGTGCCTCCTCCTCATCCTCCTCCTCCTCCTCTCTCCTATTAGGCACCCACGTGGAGTCAGTGACCTCATCATCCCCTCCCTCCTCATCACTGGAGCCAATCTGGCAATATGCTGCAGCTGCTGGAGCATGACTGCCAGATTGGTGTCCTTCTTGAGCATCCCCTCTCTCTGCTCTCACGCTGCTGCCTTCCTCTAGCTGGGTATCATCATCAGATCCTTCCAAACGCTGGGCATCCTCCTGGAGCATGTACCCAACACTGTGCTCAAACAGTTCGGGGGACTCCTCAGGAGGAGGGCATGGTGGGTCTAGGGAAGGATTGACTAATGAAGATAATGATACCAGAGAAGAGGACGCTTTGGCAGCTGCTTTGCCAGTACCCTGAGCCTGGGTGAGAGAGGATGAGGAGGATGAGGTGGGCTTGGTCATCCACTCTACCAAGTCTTCGGCATGATGTGACTCAACATGTCCAGCTGCCGAAAACAAGGACAAGCGTGTCCCATGGCCATGTGCTGATGACAATGCACCGCGTACACGACCAGCACTGTTGCCCCCAGACACAGAGCCTGCTTGCCCTCTTTTTTTGCCTCCTGACTGTCTGCCTCTCCTTGGTTGCCTTCCAGACATTTTAATGGATGGCCTGCAGGGAGATGGGAAAAACAGCAATAAGGGCTACCTTCAGGTGTATACTGTGCAGGAGGCTTAGCAACAATGACACTGACACTGTCCCCTGCCTATCCTTCTCTGTCCCTAAACACAAGGATTGAAAATATGGTTCAGCAAAATAGTTTTAGAACAGAATAGCACACTGACACTTTCCCTCACTGTACCTCTCTGTCCCTCAACTCAAGGATTGAAAATATGGTTCAGCAAAATAGTTTTAGAACAGAATAGCACACTGACACTTTCCCTCACTGTACCTCTCTGTCCCTCAACTCAAGGATTGAAAATATGGAAGAGCAAAATTGGTTTAGAACAGAATAGCACACTGTCAGTTTCACTCACTGTACCTCTCTGTCCCTCAACTCAAGGATTGAAAATATGGAACAGAAAATTTGGTTTAGAACAGAACAGCACACTGTCAGTTTCACTCACTGTACCTCTCTGTCCCTCAACTCAAGGATTGAAAATATGGAACAGCAAATTTGGTTTAGAACAGAACAGCTCACTGTCAGTTTCACTCACTGTACCTCTCTGTCCCTCAACTCAAGGATTGAAAATATGGTTCAGCAAAATAGTTTTAGAACAGAATAGCACACTGACACTTTCCCTCACTGTACCTCTCTGTCCCTCAACTCAAGGATTGAAAATATGGAACAGCAAATTTGGTTTAGAACAGAACAGCACACTGTCAGTTTCACTCACTGTACCTCTCTGTCCCTCAACTCAAGGATTGAAAATATGGTTCAGCAAAATAATTTTAGAACAGAATAGCACACTGACACTTTCCCTCACTGTACCTCTCTGTCCCTCAACTCAAGGATTGAAAATATGGAACAGCAAATTTGGTTTAGAACAGAACAGCACACTGTCAGTTTCACTCACTGTACCTCTCTGTCCCTCAACTCAAGGATTGAAAATATGGTTCAGCAAAATAGTTTTAGAACAGAATAGCACACTGACACTTTCCCTCACTGTACCTCTCTGTCCCTCAACTCAAGGATTGAAAATATGGAACAGCAAATTTGGTTTAGAACAGAACAGCACACTGTCAGTTTCACTCACTGTACCTCTCTGTCCCTCAACTCAAGGATTGAAAATATGGTTCAGCAAAATAGTTTTAGAACAGAATAGCACACTGACACTTTCCCTCACTGTACCTCTCTGTCCCTCAACTCAAGGATTGAAAATATGGAACAGCAAATTTGGTTTAGAACAGAACAGCACACTGTCAGTTTCACTCACTGTACCTCTCTGTCCCTCAACTCAAGGATTGAAAATATGGTTCAGCAAAATATTTTTAGAACAGAATAGCACACTGACACTTTCCCTCACTGTACCTCTCTGTCCCTCAACTCAAGGATTGAAAATATGGTTCAGCAAAATAGTTTTAGAACAGAATAGCACACTGACACTTTCCCTCACTGTACCTCTCTGTCCCTACAAACAAGGATTAGCACAGAATAGCACACTGTCACTGACACTCTCCCTACCTATCCTTATCTGTCCCTAAACACAAGGAATCCAGGATTATGTAAAGGAAAAATAATGACACTGTCCCTGCCTATGCTTCTCTTTCCCTACTCCGGTCCGGAACACACTACACAAGGCCGCCGCGCTGGCGGCCTTTAATAGTGTGGGGCGTGTACTAAACCCCCTCAGCAATAATTGGCCACAGGCATCCTGCCTGTGGCCAATCATTGCTCTCCTCGCTGCCGGCGCTGTGATTGGCCAAGCATGCGGGGTCACAGTGCATGCTTGGCCAATCACAGCGCCTGGATGACACTGCGATGGCGTAGTGCATTGTGGGCCGTTCGCGTCACTCGAATTTGGCGCGAACGGCCCAAATCGTTCGATCTTCATACGCCGAACACGAAGCTCATCCCTAAACGTGACAGGTCCCAGGCGATCGCCTGTCCACTCAGAGAGCGCTGCGCCGTTCGCGCATGCGCAATGAGTGCCCGGCCGTGAAGCTGAAAGCTGTCACGGCCGGGTGCCCACACAATGAATAGAGGCGCCAGCGGAGAAGGGGGGGAGAGGAGCGGAGCTCCGGGCGTCGCGTCGCTGGACAGTGGAACAGGTAAGTGTATGTTTATTAAAAGCCATCAGCTACACTTTTTGTGGCTGCTGACTTTTATAAAACATAAAAAAAGGCTGGAACTCCCCTTTACGCATCACAAGAAATACTGCAGGGGAGATCTCCAGAGGAAGCTGAATATTGCTGCATAAAGCTGTTTTTGCTTTATGGTCATATCTGCATAACTACTCATTACAGAAACTCTTTTTTTCTACAGGATCAAGATATTGCTATTTCCTCAGATTCCAAGCCCTGGCAAAATGTTTCAAGAAGATTTTCAGGTAAAGTCTGTATCAATATGTAATCTGAGCACTGCTAACTAGTGGGCACTTTTAATTATATTGCATTAAGAGAAGTGAATAACCTCAAGCATACCTGGAGCCAATGTAAGTCAGTGGGTATGTGAGGTTCTGCTCACCCTATCATGCTAGAATACTAGCATGATAGTTACCCACCCTTTGTTTATATTTACAGCATAGTAGCATGCATTATAATGTTACTATAAAAGAGGATGCAAGACAAATTAAGCACCTTAGTAATAAATATATACAGTATATATATATTGTGACAAGTTGGGTAATTTGTAGCTCATTGGTTGTGCCAAACATTGAGTTTACTCCAAGACAGAAGAACGTTTCAGGGCTTTTTCTGCCCACATTTATTTAAAACCGTTAAAAAAAAGTTTGCACTTGAACAGTTTCCTGCACAGGGGTTCTCACCATCAGTACAACAAAACATAAAAGTCAGCCTCATGGCTCTCTTTGCAGCTCAGGCCACATGACTTGGTCCTCCAGACCGTCAACCACACAGTCGCATTGCTGGCGCACAAAACTCTGTACCTTTGTCAGCTTGACTGTTTCTCCTGTAACTCCCAGCTGCTACCTCCTCAGAGGCTCGGGCCTTTGTCTGTCTTGACCTAGACGATGTGCACCTCACAGCAACCTCTACATACTGGGTGGGGCCACTGACCTCTAACTCAGTCTCTAACATAATCCCAGCTCACACCTGCATAAGTAGTGTGCCTGTTTCCTGCTAAATTTGGCCTAGACTGCCATTTTAAACAGTAGCACAGGCTCGACCCACCACTATATATATATATATATATATATTGTGACAGCAGGAAGGTAAAGTCACCTGGTTGCATCCAGGGGGGTAGATATATTTCGCCCAGATTCAGGCTTTACGCCGACTTATACAACTAGGTGGAGAGTTGTATAAGCCCAGCTAAGGCTAGTGGGCTCATGGATGACTCATACCTCTAGGGAGAGTGTGGGGCGTCGTGCAGACAGGGAGTTGATGAGACCAGCTGAAGCTTGTCAGCTCATTTAGGCCTCTATAAGAACTCCCAGCTTCATTAGATGTTAGCTCATGCCTGGAACCAGACCTGTGTGGACTGTCTAGGGAGAGTGAACCCCTGTGCGGTGAGACAAAGCCTGTGTGGCTATTTGCTTGGACATTTAAAACCAGGGACTTAGGGACTAGGACAGCACTAGGCTGATCCCAGTTGTTAGTTAGGAAACCTGTATGTTTAGTCAGAGGTCAAGTTGACCAGGATTTATTTTGTTTATGTTTCTTTTGGCTTTGCTGTGTTTTGTCACTGTAAATAGAAAATAAACCGCACCTTTTTTTGATTTTGAAAACCACAACCTCCGTTTGCTGGGCCTGTTTTTGTGTGGGGAGCCCATCCCGGGGGTCACACACACCCGCTGCCGAGCTAACCCCCTCACAGTTGGTGGAGAATGCGGGCAGTTTTTTTTAAGCCAGCATGGAGGACATACTGAAGCAGCTGGCTCTAGCAAATGCCAATCAACAGCAGACAAATGCAGGTTTGCAAAAGAGCCTTGCAGCTCATCAACAGAGCCTTGCAGCTCAACAACAGAACTTCGCAGCCCAGCAGCAAGCTCATCAACAGAGCCTTGCAGCCCAGCAGCAAGCTCACCAACAGAGTCTGGAAGCTCAGCAACAAGCCCAGCAGCAATCTGAGGCCCGCTTCATAGACCTGTTACAGAAGCAAGAGCAGAGACTACAACAAATGGAAGCAGTAATGCAGCAACGTCCGCAGACCAGTGAGGAAAGCCGTCCCACTAATACCGCGTCCTTTGGGGTGAGTCATTTATTGACAAAAATGACTGGAGAGGATGATCCAGAGGTATTTTTGACCACATTTGAAAGGACTGCTGAAAGAGAAAAGTGGCCTGAGGAGCAGTGGGCTGGACTGGTGGCTCCTCTGTTAACTGGTGAATCGCAGAAGGCTTACTATGACCTAGAGCCTGACCAAGCAAAAGACTATGTGATGCTAAAAGCTGAGATATTGGCAAGGCTGGGTGTCACCCAGGCTGTCCGGGCTCAGCGTGTGCATAACTGGACTTTCCAGCTTGGAAAACCCCCCAGGTCTCAAATGTATGATCTCATTCACCTGAGCAGAAAGTGGCTACAGCCAGAGACTTTGTCCGCACCAAAGATTGTGGAACGTGTTGTAATGGATCGGTTTTTGAGAGCTCTTCCTACTGCCATCCAAAAGTGGGTAAGCCATGGAGACCCAGAGACGGCCGATGGTCTTGTGGATCGTGTGGAGAAATACTTGGCTACAGAGAACCTGACGGCCTCTTCCAGAGACACTCGGACTTTCCACCCTAAGACCAGACCATCCCCAGGGGCGGATAAGAGGATTCCAAGGGGTAAGGGTGGAGAGAGTGAGAGGGTGGGAGCTCTACCCCAAGTTTGGCGAGAACAGCCTGGGAAATCAGCGGCTCAAGAGGCGGCAAGAAGGATCGTTTGCTACCGCTGCCGGCAAGCGGGACATATTGCAGCCAATTGCCCGGTTGTGGAGGAACCCATGCAGTGTGACTTTCTGACGGGCAGACGTCAGTCGCTGTGTGCGACAGTCGCATGCACTGCCATTCGAGGAACTGAGAAACATTTATGCAAAATGTGTGTTAATGGTAAAAATGTTGTGGTATTGCTGGATTCAGGTAGCCTTGTGACCCTGATAAAGGCTGAGTTAGTTAAAACAGAGGTCTCTGGGAATAGCAAGGTAGCTGTTATTTGTGTGCATGGGGACACCCAAGAGTATCCCGTGACTACAGTGTGTTTCGAGACCCCCAAAGGTACCCTCTCTCATCCAGTGGGCTTAGTATCTCAGTTACCGTATGACGCCATTGTGGGAAGGGATTTTCCGAAGTTCTGGGAACTGTGGGATGATCCTGAGCCCCCCACTGGTGCCCCTATGTACCAGGAATGTGATAGCCAGAACTCCCCTGAGAGTGGTGAGGACTCTCCAGAATTTCCCTTATCAGTATTGGCAGGGGAGACTCAAGAAACTGGAGAGGAGCCCACCTCCTCAGACGAAAACCTACCGTCTGTGGAGTTTTCTGATCTTGAGGTTCACAGGGAAAACTTTGCCACAGAACAGTTGAAAGACCCCGCCCTAATAAAGGCACGGGAAAACGTAGTGAAAATAGATGGCGAGTTAGTGAACCCAGATAATACCTGCACTTACCCATACTTCAGCGTAGAGAAGGACCTACTGTATCGGGTGGCAAAAAGGGCAGAAGAAACCGTTGAGCAGCTTGTGGTGCCCAAACCTTACAGGAAGTTGGTGTTGGAGTTGGCCCATGGGCACATTCTTGGAGGTCATCTGGGGACAGAGAAAACCCGAGAGAGGGTATTACAGAGATTCTATTGGCCGGGGGTGATGAAGGACATAGAAAATTATTGTTCCTCCTGCCCTGTGTGTCAGAGGTTGGCCCCGATGCCACATTTCCGTAGCCCGCTGGTCCCTCTACCCATCATTGAGGTCCCGTTTGAGAGGATCGCCATGGATTTGGTAGGTCCTATAATCAAGTCCGCTAGGGGGCACCAGTACATATTAGTTATAATGGACTATGCCACCCGTTATCCAGAAGCGATCCCTCTCCGAAATACCTCGGCCAAAACCATAGCCAAAGAGCTATCTCTTGTGTTTAGCCGGGTGGGTATTTGTAAAGAACTGCTTACGGACCAAGGTACACCCTTTATGTCCCGGGTTATGAAGGAGCTGTGTAAATTGTTCAAAGTGACGCAATTACGTACATCTGTGTATCACCCCCAAACCGATGGGCTGGTTGAAAGATTCAACAAAACCCTAAAACAAATGTTGAAGAAAGTGGTGGATAGAGATGGAAAGGATTGGGACTGTCTACTTCCTTATCTGATGTTTGCTATTAGGGAGGTGCCCCAATCCTCTACGGGATTCTCCCCCTTTGAGTTACTGTATGGGAGACACCCAAGAGGGCTGTTGGATATTGCCAAGGAAACTTGGGAAAGTGAGAGTTCTCCCCACAGGAGTGTGATTGAGCATGTCGCCCTGATGCAAGACCGAATTGCACAGGTAATGCCCATTGTGAAGGAACATTTGGCCCAAGCGCAGTTAGCACAGCAGAGAGTGTACAACCGTGGAGCCAAGACCCGTACCTTTTCCCCGGGGGATAGGATACTGGTACTTGTCCCTACGGTTGAAAGTAAATTCCTTGCCAAATGGCAAGGCCCCTACGAGATAATGGAAAAAGTGAGCAAAGTGAATTACAAGGTCAGACAACCAGGAAGGCGAAAGCCCGAACAGATCTATCACGTTAATCTGTTGAAAGCCTGGAGGGATAGAGAGTCCCTAGTCGCCGACACTTGGTCACCAGCTCAAACTGGTTGCATGATTCCTGAGGTTGGAATAGCAGCCACCTTGTCACAACCCCAACAACAGGAGGTTAAGGAGTTTGTGCTTCGCAACAAGGAGGTATTCTCTGAGCTGCCGGGACAAACATTTGGGGTAGAGCATGACATCATTACCCCGCCCGGTGAAAGGGTGAAGTTAAAACCCTATCGGATCCCAGAGGCCCGACGGGAGGCAATACGGGAGGAAGTACAGAAAATGCTGAACTTAGGGGTGATAGAGGAGTCCCAAAGTGATTGGTCTAGTCCCATTGTGTTGGTGCCTAAACCGGATGGGAGCTGGCGATTTTGTAACGATTTTCGTCAGTTGAACAAAGTTACAAAATTTGACACCTACCCCATGCCACGTATAGATGAGTTGATCGACCGGCTGGGAACAGCCCGATACATGACGACTCTTGACCTCACAAAAGGGTATTGGCAAATCCCCCTGGCCAAATTGGCCAAAGAGAAAACCGCATTTGTAACCCCAGACGGGGCGTTCCAATATAAAAGAATGCCGTTCGGGTTACAGAATGCGCCGGCCACATTCCAGCGGAAAATGGACCAGATGCTGAGGCCCCATCGGAAGTATGCTGCGGCTTACCTGGATGACGTAATTGTCCATAGCACAGATTGGGCCTCACATCTGCCAAAAGTGCAAGCAGTCCTGGACTCTGTTCGGGAAGCGGGGTTTACGGCTAACCCCAAGAAGTGTACCATTGGGCAGGAGGAGGCCAAATATCTTGGGTACACCATTGGGAGGGGAGTAATAAAACCCCAACTCAACAAAGTCGAGGCCATCCAGAGTTGGCCACGTCCCAACAGCAAGAAGCAGGTACGAGCCTTTCTGGGAATCGCTGGGTATTATCGGCGATTCATTCCCCACTTTGCTTCTAAGGCTGTGCCCCTAACCAACCTAACGAAGGGGAAAGGGTCGGTCATGATTAAATGGACCCCCGAGGCTGAGGCAGCATTCCAATTCTTGAAACAAGCCTTATGTAGCCAGCCAGTGTTGTACTCACCCGACTTCTCTAAAGACTTTGTCGTACAAAGTGATGCGTCAGATGTGGGGTTAGGAGCAGTATTGTCCCAGGTCTGGAACGGGGAAGAGCACCCAGTCATTTACCTCAGCAGGAAGTTGAAGTCCCATGAGGTAAATTACGCCACCGTTGAAAAGGAGTGTTTAGCGGTGAAGTGGGCTCTAGATTCCCTTCGGTACTACCTGCTAGGTAGACACTTTGACATGGTTACGGATCACGCTCCGTTAAAGTGGATGGCTCAAAACAAGGAAACAAATAGAAGAGTGAATAGGTGGTTCCTGGCCCTCCAGGAATTCAACTTCACAGTAAAGCATCGCCCTGGCGTTCAAATGGGGAATGTGGATGCTTTGTCTCGAGTACATGAATGCCTGATTGCTGGTGTTCCAACCCCGAGGTTAAAACAAGAGGGGGGGTATGTGACAGCAGGAAGGTAAAGTCACCTGGTTGCATCCAGGGGGGTAGATATATTTCGCCCAGATTCAGGCTTTACGCCGACTTATACAACTAGGTGGAGAGTTGTATAAGCCCAGCTAAGGCTAGTGGGCTCATGGATGACTCATACCTCTAGGGAGAGTGTGGGGCGTCGTGCAGACAGGGAGTTGATGAGACCAGCTGAAGCTTGTCAGCTCATTTAGGCCTCTATAAGAACTCCCAGCTTCATTAGATGTTAGCTCATGCCTGGAACCAGACCTGTGTGGACTGTCTAGGGAGAGTGAACCCCTGTGCGGTGAGACAAAGCCTGTGTGGCTATTTGCTTGGACATTTAAAACCAGGGACTTAGGGACTAGGACAGCACTAGGCTGATCCCAGTTGTTAGTTAGGAAACCTGTATGTTTAGTCAGAGGTCAAGTTGACCAGGATTTATTTTGTTTATGTTTCTTTTGGCTTTGCTGTGTTTTGTCACTGTAAATAGAAAATAAACCGCACCTTTTTTTGATTTTGAAAACCACAACCTCCGTTTGCTGGGCCTGTTTTTGTGTGGGGAGCCCATCCCGGGGGTCACACACATCCGCTGCCGAGCTAACCCCCTCACAATATATATATATATATATATATATATATATATATATATATATATATATATATATGTAGCGGGTATTTAAATTTAGGGGGAGCATCTGGGTGGTAGTATGACACAGATGCACTGATTGTTAGGGAATTCAGGACCCTTTTTTATTCGTGGAGGACTTCAGTGTTGTTCAGTTCGCTGCGTTAAAGTACCTCGTCACCCTGAATCCATTGTTCTGCCTGGAGAAGGAGATTGTGCCACAATGCCACCTTTGGCCAGGCTACAGCGACTCTTTTGCCAGAAGGTTGCCCGTGAATATGGGTGGGAATACCCGTATTTACCCCGAGACTTGCTCAATGAGGTGGAGGTCTTGCGGCAGCGGTGGTACGATGAATTCATCTGGACATCACTTAAGGTGCCCCACGCTTGTAGATACCTCTCGTGCTCACCTACAGCTTCTAGGAAGTTCAGAGACTGTAAGGCGGAGTGTATGCTGGGGAGGCATATCCATGTGGACAGGGTGCTTATCTGTCGGAAGGATGGAGAGAATGTTGAGTATAATGTGGAGACCTTTGATGAACACTTAAAGCCCCTGTTCCTGCCACACCAAAAGTTTTACCTCTAGGAGGAAGAGACTCCTTTGTTTTTTTTCTCATTGCTGGACTTTCCGGAATGCCTTTGCCGGAACCCAGGAACTGTGCCCTAGTCACGTGGGTGTTTTACTCTTTGGAGAAGTGGGAGCTGTTGCCATCGTTTGTTCTCCCTCCTCTCCTCTCACCACAAGGAACATAGAGACTTGGGTGTAGCCAACGTAGGGCCACAGCACAGAGAAGTAAAAGTTTCATCTGGATTTGACCAAGTTTCTTTACTGCGGCACTACCACAAGGTGGTGGTGTTGCGCAACGACTGTTTGTTTTTTTACATTTGCACCATACTTATTGGAGCGAATGGGTTTCTTTTCGGATAGACTCATTCATTCCAAGAAACACACGTTGTGATAGGATGTATGTTTTCTTTCCCCTCTGCAGGAGATTCACCTATCAAGGCTGCTGAGAATGGGGTGGTCCTTAGATAGCAGGGAGGGAGGGGGTGTAAATGTGTAAAATATTTACAGTATATTTGATAAGAGTTCATTGTTTTATATTCTTGTTTTTCCTTTCCCATTTTAGGTCCTGGCACAATTCATAGTTAGTTTGTAAGGTTTGGTCCTATGAGTAGTTTGGTCTCTGGGTTGAACTTATGTTACCACTCTTTGGAGACATGGGTTTGCACCAGACACTGGGGACCAGTGTCAAATCACCAGAGGGAGAGTGTAGCGGGTATTTAAATTTAGGGGGAGCATCTGGGTGGTAGTATGGCCCAGATGCACTGATTGTTATGGAATTCAGAACCCTTTTTTATTCGTGGAGGATTTCAGTGGTGTTCAGTTCCCTGTGGCCCCTGGGTGGCACTGTCGCCCGGGGCCGGGGTTGAACCATCACTGCAGTGCTGTACCCTTTTTGTCCTGTCTCGGCAGCGGTGACGGCGGGGCGAGGAACCTGCTTGACAGGCGGAGACGAGGAGATAAAGGGGTCAGAAGCCTTCAACGTGGGGTCAGTCGTCGGAGGTAAGAGCCGTGCCCAGGCACCTTCAGCCTGGATGCTGGCGTTCCGGAATTCCAGGCCCAGGCGCCCTTGGCCTGGCCGGAGCTGGAGATGGAGTCCATCTCAGGCACCTTCAGCCTGGGGTGAGGTACTACAGAGGAGGCCTGGGGCCCAGTACCTTCGACTGGGTTCCGCAGGGGCTGAAGAGTCCGAGGGGCCCTAAGGTGTTGGGCGCCCGAATCTGAGACGAGGAGGCCAGGGAGCGTAAACCCCCCGAACAGTCCGGTGCAGCATTACTGGTGACGGCGGGGCCTCTGGTAACTCTCTTGGAAGGATGTCTTCCCTCTGACAGGGGCTGCACTTAGTGAAGGTAATTCTGTTCCTGTTCTGCACGGTCGGTGGCAGCGGATTGTGCCTTGCCCTACTCCCCACTTATGCTGAACTGTTCTTTGGGTCACAACCTGTCTGCTGTTAGAAAATAAATAAGAGTTGGACCTTTTCAGTGGTGTGGAACTCCAGTTACTGGAAACAAAGGGGGGTCATCTGCAGAACGGACTTGGCTCTTGGTTATGCACACAGCCCGAAGGTAAACAGGTGTTGGCTTTCACCTCTACACATTAGAGGACATAGGCCGTAGTGTACCGCATCCCTCCTCCCTGATCCCCCTAGACCAGACAACAAGCTGAGAAGAAGAAGGGGTGAGAGGGGTGAGGCCGCTACATATATATATATATATATATATATATATATATATAGCGGGCACTCCAAATTTAGGGGGTCTCTATGCCCAAATTTAGGCGGATGACCCGAGCACTAGTATGGCTTGGGCCTACTAATTATATTCTGGAATCTGCTTTGTTGCTGTGTGCCTATGTAGAGTTCCCTGTGGCCTGCAAGTGGTGCTGTCATGTTGGGTCAGGGTTGAACCATAGGTTGCATTGCCGCGATTGGATGTCCTCTCTCGGCTGCCGTGCGGTGGGCAGGTTCTGCCTGCTGTGCATGCCGGGAGAGGATATAAAAGAGGCAGACGCCATTATTCAGAGAGAGGCCCGGGGACAAGTACCCAGGAGTGGGCCCCCTAAGGGGGGTGCATACACCGACTGAGGAGTCTTGGGCACCTTTGGTCCGAGACTGCAATGTTCCAGGTAGGCCCAGTACCTTCAACTGGGTCTACAGGCAGAACTTTGGAGTCCTAGGATGCCCGGGTGAGGGTATCCGCTCTGACCAAGAGGAAGACAGGAGAGGATCGGTCCCATAACAGGAGATGAGTGATAGTTAGATTGCTGTCTCGGGAAAGGCCTGGTGACTTGTCAGAGGGAAGGATCCCTGCGGATTGCTGATGCTCTTTGGGGACATACTGAACTTGTCCTTGGAGGATTTAAATGGATTGTTCGAGCTCCACATTGGCTGCTAGGACCATTGAGGGACTATCCGGGTGAGCTGTACCCACTCGGGACCGAGTGCTGATAAGTCTGGGAGTTCTGTGCCTGAATCTGCTCTTAGTTCAACTATCATCTCTCTCATCTACTCTCTCTTACCTATCAAGCAAAGATACAAAAATAAACTCAACGTTGGAGTTTAAAGTGGGTTGGACATTGACTTTCTTAAAGAGGGAAAATTACAGACTCGTCTCTACATTCTGGAGACGGGAACCAGTGGAAGGAGGTAACTCGCTGCGGGACCCAAATACATATACACCGCCTGACCTCTAAACTAGAGGACACGGGCTTGTGGCATGGGTGTCTCTTCTTCCCCGGAGGAGAGGGTAGTGCTACACGTGGGGGCTTGGGTCCGGGATTCTGCAGCTGCCCCTGGAAGCTGGACTTTACTTTCTCCCTTGTGTGTGGTTTTGTGGAAGTCGGCCATTTTGAGAGAATTCGAACTGCGCCATTTGTGAGGAAGAGAAAAGGGGAGGAGCCCTGCTAGGTGTGTGCTCCACATGATGTGTTGGCGCCAAAGGACAGTACAGATTGGACCAGTGACGAAGCAACATGTCTGCTGCTCCATGGATCTCTGTTTCACCAGGACCTCGTGGGTTCTCAACTGCTTCAGCCATGGACGTTGCTCTGCTTGCTGCTACTTTGAAGGATACAGGAATCCAGCTGAAGCCCCGAGGTCGCTTTGCCCTCTACACATGCAGAGACACGGAGGCCTTGGGCATGATCTGTCCAAAGTGCCAGGGACTGGCCGTACAGCTTTGCCCTTTTGGGAGATGTGCCCTTTGCGGGGAATTCCTTTTTGAGGTAGATCAGCCTACTGAAAAGCCAAAGGTCTACCGGGTTAACTGCCTCTCCGGCGCTGTTACTCCGGAGGAGGAAATTTGTGCTTCCACAGCCGTGTCCATACACACCCCCGCGGAAACAGCGGATGCTAAGGAAAAAGTTCTGGCTGCTACAGAGCTTGAGACGGAGAACCCAGCGGATGCTGCCTCTGTTGCAACGGAGTCCTCCCTTCCCCCTGCTAAGAGGGGGAATGCAAGGACCTTTCATTTTTCGGGACAATGTATCGGTGTCTACAACCAGTTATTTGCCGGCAGAGGCATATGACACCTCTGACTTTGACTCATCGTCCGATGTGGGAGATGACCACGAAATTGATGAGATTTTCATCTGCAAGGGTTGGGACAAAATCCTGGTGACCTCATCCAGCAGTTTAAAGGGGGTTTCGCCAATTTACTCTGGGGAAACTACACCCCCAAGTGGAAGTGACAGTCCCAAGGGAAGAGGCCAATCCTATGCCCGCTTTGCCTGCCCCAGCATCTTCTGTGCCTACTACTACTGCTGCTGTTTGCTCACCTTTGCGACCACCTATGTTACAGTTGGAGCCCGCACTAATAAAGAGATCTCCAGACGCGATTGTCCTCCCTGGAAATGGAGATCGTGCAACCATGCCGCCTCTGGCCCGATTACAGCGGCTTTTGCACCAGAAGGTGGCAGCGGAATATGGTTGGGAGTACCCATATGTCCCTAAGAAACTTTTGTTTGAAATAGAAGCCACCCGAGAACGATGGTATGCAGACTTTGTGCGGGACCGCTTGGAGGTAAAGAAAGGTCACCACTACTTCAAGTGTTCAGCCGTGATGACTGAGCGATACAAGGGCTGTCGGAAAGACTGGACTCTTGGTCGGCACATTCATGCAGACCGGATGGTGATTTGTAGCAGGGATCGAGATGATGTAGTATATTCTATAGAGACTCTGGATAAAGACTGGAAAACTCTTGTTCTCCCTGATCCCCAGTACTACCTCTGAAGTGGGAGTTTGTTTTTTTGATTATTCCACTTCAGGGACATTGTCTGAATTACTGCCTTGACCTTCCGCCCAGAGGAAAATTTACTCTTTGGAGACGTTGGGGAACTGTTTGTGTTTTTCTTCCCCTCTACTGTTCTGCAAAAAGAACTGAACATTGGAGAGATTTAGTTAGGGCAAAGCAGGAAGCCGACGTGAACAAGGAGGAGGGTTCCTGTGCTAAAATTGTGCCTATGCGCACCTAGGTCATGTAGTGATGTGTTCTGCCACTAGGTGGTGGTGGTCTGCAGAAATGTGTGTTGCGGAAGCAAGTCATTCTTTCTAGGAGGAATGGCTCGTTTCTGACTTCCAGAAAGTTAGGAGATGTTATTTGTGTGCTGTTTTTTCTTTCCCTCTGCAGGTGATCGCCTATCAAGTACATCAGAGAGTGGGTGGAAAGATAGGATAGGGAAAAAAAAGGGATTGTTATGTAAAGTGATTGTAATGTATATTACTTACTGGTTCTTTCTTTCTTTTGTTCTTAAAAAAAAAAAAAAAAGGGCGGGGGAAACCTTTTGATTCAGGCACAGAATCAATCCTATTGTACATAGTTGGAAAAGACCAGAACCCACTCAGGATTGAGGGGGGTCTTCTGACCTTCTCCAGACACTGGGGACAGTGTCTATTAAGGAGAGGGGTGTGTGTAGCGGGTACTCCAAATTTAGGGGGTCTCTATGCCCAAATTTAGGGGGATGACCCGAGCACTAGTATGGCTTGGGCCTACTAATTATATTCTGGACTCTGCTTTGTTGCTTTGTGCCTATGTAGAGTTCCCTGTGGACTGCAGGTGGCGCTGCCATGTTGGGTCAGGGTTGAACCATAGGTTGCATTGGCACGATTGGATGTCCTCTCTCGGCTGCCGTGCGGTGGGCAGGTTCTGCCTGCTGTACATGCCAGGAGAGGATATACGAGAGGCAGACGCCATTATTCAGAGAGAGACAAGTACCCGGAGGAGTGTGCCCCCTAAAGAGGGGGGTGCGTACACCGACTGAGGAGTCTCCGGCACCTTCGGCCCAAGACTGCAGCGTTCCAGGTAGGCCCAGTACCTTCAACTGGGTCTACAGGCAGAACTTTGGAGTCCTAGGATGCCTGGGTGAGGGTATCCGCTCTGACCAAGAGGAAGCCAGGGGAGGATTGGTCCCATAACAGGAGATGAGTGATAGTTAGATTGCTGTCTCGGGAAAGGCCTGGTGACCTGTCAGAGGGAAGGATCCTATGCTCCGCAGAACTGACCCTGCGGAGTGCTGCTGCTCTTTGGGGACATACTGAACTTGTCCTTGGAGGATTTAAATTGATTGTTTGAGCTCCACACCGGCTGCTAGGACCATTGAGGGACTATCCGGGTGAGCTGTACCCACTCGGGATCGAGTGCTGATAAGTCTGGGAGTTCTGTGCCTGAATCTGCTCTTAGTTCAACTATCATCTCTCTCATCTACTCTCTCTTACCTATCAAGCAAAGATACAAAAATAAACTCAACGTTGGAGTTTAAAGTGGTTTGGACATTTACTTTCTTAACCACTTAACAACCACCTGCCGACAAATAACGTCGACAAGGTGGTTGCTTAACTCTGGGAGGACGTTATATAACGTCCTCCCAGAATCGCGCTCCCGCGCGCCCCCTGGGGCGCGCACACGGGAAACTCCGTGACTGCCGGGTCCAGAGGACCCGGCGGATCACGAATCGCGGTAAATCGCCGCTGATAGCGGCCGTTTACCACGTGATCGCTCCGTCAAATGACGGAGCAATCACTTGTAAACAGACCGGCGTCATTTGATGACGCCGGTTCCTCCCTCCCCTCTCTGTACCGATCGGTACAGTGTGAGAGGGGAGGGGGAGGGAGCGGATGGCAGCAGCAGCACTGTGGGCTGGATCTGTGACAATTGCAGTCACAGATCCAGCCATCCATCCATCCCTGCTCAGCCATCCCTGTGCTATACCCTGCCAATACTCTGCAATACACCCTGCCAATACTCTGCAAAATACCCTGCCAATACTCTGCAAAATACCCTGCCAATACCCTGGTGCAATACTCTGCAATACCCTGGTGCAATACTCGGCAATACCCTGGTGCAATACTCGGCAATACCCTGGTGCAATACTCTGCAATACCCTGCAAAATACTCTGCAATACCCTGCGCAATACCCTGCAAAATACTCTGCAATACCCTGGTGCAATACTCTGCAATACTCTGGTGCAATACTCTGCAATACTCTGGTGCAATACTCTGCAATACCCTGCGCAATACTCTGCAATACCCTGCGCAATATTCTGCAATACCCTGCGCAATACTCTGCAATACCCTGCGCAATACTCTGCAATACCCTGCGCAATATTCTGCAAAATACTCTGCAATACCCTGCACAATACTCTGCAATACCCTGCACAATACTCTGCAATACCCTCCACAATACTCTGCAATACCCTCCACAATACTCTGCAATACCCTCCACAATACTCTGCAATACCCTCCACAATACCCTGTGTAATACCCTCCACAATACCCTGTGCAATACCCGTGCAATACCCTGCCATACACCGCAATACCCTGCCATAGTCCGCAATACTCCGCAATGCCCTGCAATACTCCGCAATGCCCAGCAATACTCCGCAATGCCCGGCAATACTCTGCAATAACCACTTCCCGCCCTCCGGCCGTCATATGATGTCCTTGACTTTGTGCGGGGATATCTGAATGATGGGAGCAGCTACAGGCATCATTCAGATATTAGCTTTTTCAGCCGGCGATTCGCTACACCATAAGAACAATCATAGCGGCTGTTCCGCCGCTTGATCATTCTTACGGGAGGCGAGAGGGGATGTCCCCCCCCCCCGCCGCCCTCCGGTGCTTCTACCGACTCACCGCTACGATCAAAGCCAGGATTGTTGTTTTTTTTTGTATTTTTTTCAGGCTTCCCAGCCTAGAGGTGAGATGTGGGGTCTTATTGACACCCTCCCCCATATCTCACTGTAAAGAGGACCTGTCATGCCATATTCCTATTACAAGGGATGTTTACGTTCCTTGTAATAGGTATAAAAGTGATCAAAAAAATGTTTAGGGCGGAAAAACATGTCAAACTAAAATAAATAAAGTAAAATGAAGAATAAATTTTTTATTTTTTTTTTAAAGCGCCCCTGTCCCCGTGAGCTCGCATACAGAAGCGAACGCATACGTAAGTCCCGCCCACATATGAAAACAGTTTTCAAACCACACATGTGAGGTATCTCTGCGAACGTTAGAGCGAGAGCAATCATTTTGGCCCTAGACCTCCTCTGTAACTCAAAACATGTAACCAGTAAAAATATTTAAAGCGTCGCCTATGGGGATTTTTTAAGTAGCGAAGTTTGGCGCCATTCCACGAGTGTGTGCAATTTTTAAGGGCGACATGTTAGGTATCTATTTACTCGGCGTAACTTCATCTTTCACATTATGCAAAAACATTGGGCTAACTTTACTGTTTTTTTTTTTTTTTAAGCACAAAACATTTTTTTCCGTAAAAAACGTGTTAAAAAAATTGCTGCGCAAATATCGTGCAAGATAAAAAGTTGCAACAACCACCATTATATTCTCTAAGGTCTTTGCTAAAAAAACATATATAATGTTTTGGGGTTCTATGTAATTTTCTAGCAAACAAATAATGATTTTTACATGTAGGAGAGAAATGTCAGAATTGGCCTGGGTGCTCCAGAACGCCTGAAGGTGCTCCCTGCATGTCGGGCCTCTGTATGTGGCCACGCTGTGTAAAAGTCTCACACATGTGGTATCGCCATACTCGGGAGTAATAGCAGAATGTGTTTTGGGGTGTAATTTGTGGAATGCATATGCTGTGTGTGAGAAATAACCTGCTAATATGACAATTTTGTGAAAAAAAAAAAGAGAAAAAAAAAATCTTGATTTTGCAAAGAATTGTGGGAAAAAATGACAACTTCAAAAAACTCACCATGCCTCTTTCTGAATACCTTGGAATGTCTTCTTTCCAAAAAGGGGTCATTTGGGGGGTATTTGTACTTTTCTGGCATGTTAGGGTCTCAAGAAATGAGATCGGCCGTCAGCACTTCAGGTGTGATCAATTTTCAGATATTGGCACCATAGCTTGTGGACTCTATAACTTTCACAAAGACCAAATAATATACACCAATTTGTACTTATTTTTACCAAAGATATGTAGCAGTATAAATTTTGGCCAAAATTTATGAAGAAAAAATAGTAATTTGCAAAATTTTATAACAGAAACGAAAAAAAAATCATTTTTTTACAAAATTTTCAGTCTTTTTTCTCTTATAGCGCAAAAAATAAAAAACCCAACAGTGATTAAATACCACCAAAAGAAAGCTCTATTTGTGTGAAAAAAAGGACAAAAATTTCATATGGGTACAGTGTTGTATGACTGAGTAATTGTCATTCAAAATGTGAGAGCACCGAAAGCTGAAAATTGGTCTGGTTATTAAGGGGGTTTAAGTGCCCAGTGGTCAAGTGGTTAAAGAGGGAAAATTACAGACTCGTCTCTACATTCTGGAGACGGGAACCAGTGGAAGGAGGTAACTCGCTGCGGGACCCAAATACATATACAACGCCTGACCTCTAAACTAGAGGACACGGGCTTGTGGCATGAGTGTCTCTTCTTCTCCGGAGGAGAGGGTAGTGCTACATATATATATATATATATATATATATATATATATATACACTGTGTGTGTGTGTGTGTGTGTATGTGTGTGTATATATATATATATATATATATATATATATATATATATATATATATATATATAGTTAGTCATGTTCAGGTGATTATATTCATGTGGTAGATGAGTTTAATCAATAAGTTGTGCCAGTCCAAATTGTATTTTAGAACATGGCAGCCCACTTTTATTAAACAGAATGCAATGAGAAGGCTGTCTCTTGCTCATACTTATGTGCATGCTCATAATTCTGAGCAAAAGCTCAATGCAAAACAGTCATTGCCACACTCGCGCAAACCAGGGCCGGCCCTACCATGGGACCCAATGGGCCCATGGTCCCAGGCGGCATTTACAGAGGGGCGGCAGCCGGCAGTGACAAGGCAGCATGAAGGGATACAGCCGCAGAGTTTCCATAGCGACCCGGCCCCTGCTCCAGGGGGGGGGGCGGTGCGGGCTCCCTCTCACATTAGATTCAATGTCAATGCGTCTGTGTGGGCGGCAGGCATCACCTCGGATACCAGACTGTGACAGGCAGACCACTGCCCTCCCCTTCACACAGGTGAGATGGGGCTGCTTAATGGAGGAGGCGGGTCATGTACTGCGTGGAATGACAGGCGTGGAATGACAGGCAGTACTGCGGTGAATGTTCTGCCTTCCTGGTTCACAGACCCGCCTTCTCCACACTGCCTCCGAACTCTGTGTCCTCCCTGTTT
Source organism: Rana muscosa (assembly GCA_029206835.1). NCBI lineage: Eukaryota > Metazoa > Chordata > Amphibia > Anura > Ranidae > Rana > Rana muscosa. Next base: position 104,123,060 of record CM055125.1, read on the forward strand.
CTGCTCCTCTGGCTCAGAAACAGTTTGGTCCTACCCCCTCCCCCCTTGTCTCCTCCCCTCACCTCTCCATTCAAATCAGACGCCGCTTGTGTCTTTTCACCTCCCTCTTCGCTTACAACCGCCTCTCCCACACCTGTCCTCAGTCATGGCGGGGCCCGCTGGGGGATTAACATGCTCTCTAGCTGGAGCTAAAGAAGTGTGACTAGGTAAGAGTGGAGTGGGGGCGGGCGGAAGTGGGAATGTTAGAACATTCTGCAGTGCGGGACACAGGGCTGGTTGATCTTCTACACACTGAGGGAGACTGAAACTTCTCCTGACTCCCCCTGTACTGGGAACATCCTATATTTGGGGTTGTGACAGAAGCCAGCATGGGGGAGGGGTGAGTCCTGGACATGCTGGGTCTTATAGTGTACAGGCAGTAGGGGGCCCCCTGTGTTCATTCAGAGACCTAAAACCAAAGCCCCCCCAACAGGGCTAATAAAAAAAATATGGAAAAAAAAAACACTGACACCATCCACTGCCCCACTGACGCCGTCCACTGCCCCACTGACGCCGTCCACTGCCCCACTGACGCCGGCCACTGCCCCACTGACGCCGTCCACTGCCCCACTGACGCCATCCACTGCCCCACTGACGCCGTCCACTGCCCCACTGACGCCGTCCACTGACACTGTCCACTGCCCCACTGACACCATCCACTGACACCGTCCACTGCCCCACTGACACCATCCACTGACACCGTCCACTGCCCCACTGACACCATCCACTGACACCATCCACTGACACTGTCCACTGCCCCACTGACACCATCCACTGACACTGTCCACTGCCCCACTGACACCGTCCACTGCCCCACTGACACCGTCCTCTGCCCCACTGACACCGTCCACTGACACTGTCCACTGCCCCACTGACACCATCCACTGACACCGTCCACTGCCCCACTGACACCATCCACTGATACCATCCACTGACACCGTCCACTGCCCCACTGACACCATCCACTGACACTGTCCACTGCCCCACTGACACCGTCCACTGCCCCACTGACACCGTCCACTGCCCCACTGACACTGTCCACTGCCCCACTGACACCGTCCACTGCCCCACTGACACCGTCCACTGCCCCACTGACACCGTCCACTGACACCGTCCACTGCCCCACTGACACCGTCCACTGCCCCACTGACACCATCCACTGACACCGTCCACTGCCCCACTGACACCGTCCACTGCCCCACTGACACCATCCACTGACACCGTCCACTGCCCCACTCTGCATTTTTTATTTTTTTGCGCTATAAACAAGAAAAAAACGAACATTTTGAAAAAAATAAGTATTTTTTACTTTTTGCTATAATAAATATCCCCCAAAAAACTGTCTTCATCAGTTTAGGCCAATATGTATTCTTGGTTAAAAAATAAATAAAAAATAAAACGCAATAAGCGTGTATTGATTGGTTTGCGCAATAGCGTCCACAAAATAGGGAATAGATTTTGGTGGGCGGGATTATTTTTTTTGGGGGGTGGGGGGCAGCATTTCATTCTTGGGCCCAGGCAGCACAATGTCTTGGGCCGGCCCTGGCGCAAACGTATTAGCGTATGGAGAAAACATGTGCATGCGCTCATGCACAGGTACGGGCACTTAAGCTGGACTCTGACATGCATGGATTGCTGAGTGGTCTTCAGCTAGTTCCTGCTTTACCTGAGCCTTGACTTGCCATACCTGCTTACCTGTGTATGACTCGGCTTGCCCCTGACCTGTCTTTGGATTTCTGCCTGCATGCTGTGATCTTGGCTTGTATTCTGACTCTGCTCCTGTCTTGCGTTCCTGTGCCTCACTGCCCGGATGTGTACCGATCCTAGCTTGTGTCCTGAATCTGTCTCTGCCTCATGTTTCTGTACTTCCCTGCCCAGCTGTTGATGACCTTTTGGCTGGTGTCCTGGCTACACCCCTGTCTGCCAATCAAGTGTCACCATGTTCCAGTTCCTGGTTCCTGCCTGGTGATCTACGGTCATCCGCTACCTGCTACACCGGCCCTCATGCCACTCTGTGCCCTCACACTTCCTGTCATCACTACCAGAGGTGTTGGACAAGAGGTGCAAGAGAAGCTCCAGCTCGATCTCAACCAGGTATGTGACAAAGTTCACACAGAAATAGTTGCAGGGGTGTCCAACATCGACACAAACAGTGAACTGAAAAATGCTAAGCCACATTTCTCCCTTAACAGCACCGCCTCTCTTCTTACCAGTCCCTCTGACTGTAGCACCCAGCTCTCCTGGTTCTCTTGGCTCACTCAGCGTTTATTCGCAGCACCCTACGGGACAGGCGCACTCATGGCCTCTGGATAAGGGTTCTCTTGGCACCCTGGCTCTCATGCAACACCCTGTTACCCTGTCTTCAACTGCACCTGCACTGTGCTAGCATACACGCTCTGGCTGTCCCGTGCATTCCTGGGGAACTTAGGAGTCTTCCTGACTCCTATGCAGAGATCTCCAGTTTATTGAGTAGAGCTCTGAGCTATGTCCATGCCCTGCTGGTCTTTAACAAGACCTGGACACTGGGTTGGAGACTTCTTCCCACCAAAGGCACTTCAAAGTCTCTGAGCTCCAGACCCTGATCCGGGAATTACAAAATTCTAAGATGAAAAACCACCTTCCTCCGCTCAGAACTGACATTCTGGAGTCTCGCACTCATCCTAAGTGCAAACCATGTGTCTTTTTCCCATATTTTCACAGTGGCAGGGCCTTGCACATGCCAAATAGAGAGGGCGAACCTCCCTAACAGGGGCATAGACAGCAATAAAAACCTGACAGGTGTTCTAATCATTATCCACTCCATTCTATGGGGCTATGGTATCCCCTTAATGGTCTAATGCTGTTACATGTTCCTTTATATCCAGATCAGCAAGAGGGTGAAGAAAGGGTAAGAACATGCTACTTGGGGTGAGCAGGTTAAAACAAGCTGATTGGCTGCTGTGCTGATCGAGCACAAATTTTCCAACAGTCCTGTTTGAGAGGAGTCAATCACTAGGTTGACTCCTCTCAAATGGAAACAGCCATAGATGGATCTAAATTTGTCTAGTCTCTGCTGAACTGGCTGAATTTCCATCCATCTATGACCAGCTGTAGACTTCCTATCAGGTGTATTATTGCTTTCTGGGCCCCTGCTGATAAGATTTATTTATCTATTTGTCCTAGTGACCATTGTCACCCAGACAAAGGAAGACGAAATATAACCATTTACCTTCTGGGCACTTTTACCCCCTTCCTGCCCAGGCCAATTTTCAGCTTTCAGCGCTGTCACACTTTGAATGACAATTGTGTGGTCATGCAACACTGTACCCATATACATTTTTTATAATTTTTTTCACACAAGTAGAGCTTTCTTTTAGTGGTATTTAATCACCACTGGGTTTTTTATTTTTTGCTAAACAAAAAAAAAACACCAATTTTGAAAAAAATTGCTAATTTCAAAAATTTTCAAACAGGTAATTTTTCCCCTTCGCTGATGTGCGCTGATGAGGCTGCAATGATGGGCACCGATGGGCACTAATGAGGCAGCAATGATGGGCAGTTCAGCACTAATAGGCGGAAATCATGCGCACTGATGAAGCAGCACTGGTGGGCACTGATAGACACCGATAGGTAGCACTGATGGGGTAGCACTGGTGGGCACTGATGAGGCTGAACTGATAGGTGGCACTGATGGGCTTTGAGAGGTGGCAATGATGGGCAATGAGTGGCAGCACTGGTGTGCACTGATTGGGAGTACCCTGATTATCAGTGCTGATGTCCCTTCAACAGGAGCCGGTTATCGGTCTTCTTCTTCTCTCCTCACGCTAACAGCGTGAGGAAAGAAAAGGCTTGAATTTACATTCTGTGATCAGCTGTCATTGGCTGACAACTGATCACGTGGTAAAGGGCCACTGTGATGGGCCCTTTACCCTGATCTGTGACCAAAGGACTCAGCGATCACAGAGTGCACCGTCCATGTATGCCCATGACGTCCATGTATGCCTGGCAAAGTAAGCCAGCACTGTAGCCATCTTTCGGCTATAGCGTGGGTGTTAAGTGGTTAAAATTGTACAGTTATCACCAGAGCACGATATGAGGGTAAATTGCCAGATGAAGGCAAATGCTCCATTGAAAATTGTCCGAGAAGGTAATTTCCCTAACTTCAGAGAGCTTTCCTTTCATTTCCTGTTGCATCTCTACAATACAGGAAGTGAAGGAAAATCTGCTTAGCAGGACAGAGGAGGCAAACAATTCACAGGTTAAAGTGTTAGTAAACATTTTTTTTTCTTTAAAATAACAAACATGTCATACTTACCTGTTCTGTGCAGTGGTTTCTTCCTCTTCTCAAGTTCCCCGCAGGCATTGTGGCTCATCCCCCCCCATCCCCCACAAGCTTTTATAATAGCAGTGTGAACATCAAACTTTTATAAAGCATTTGCAGAACAAATTTGAAGCAAGATTTTTTGAAACATTTAAAGTGCCATTCAGCTCCAACTTGTAAATGTTGAACACAGATCCCAATGGGAGTGTTGATTGCCACTTTAAACAAGCTGCTAGCAGGCTTCAGCACAACTTAAAGCTTGTTGAAAGTCTGCTGAAGCCTGCTAGCAGGTTGTTTAAAGTGGCAATCAGCACTCCCATTAAGATCTGTGTTCAATATTTACAAATTGGAGCTAAAGGATCCTTTAAAAGCTTAGAGAAAGCTGCTTGAAGCTTCCTAGAAGTCTCATAAAAGCTTGTTGTTCACGCTGTTCTTATACAAGCTGAAGCCCATGTGAAACAGACCTTAAAGTGGAACTTCCGCTCATCGGATTCATCCCCCTCTTCCAGTGACACAATTGGCACCTTTCGGGGGGAGGGGGGACAGGATACCCGTCAAAGACAGGTATCTTTTCCCACTTCCTGGAGTCCGGCCATGGCCGTGACTTCACTGCGGGGCTCCCTCCTCCTCCTCCCCTGGCCGCCGGGCTAATAGGAGAGAGGTGTTGGCCTCGCGCATGTGCAGTAGGGTTCCCGGCGTGAAGCCTAAGCCCTGGTTCACACTGGTGGTTTTGACATGCGATTTGGCATGTCAAATCGCATGTCAAAATGACGGTATTTGCCGCAAATTTCCAGCAATGGCACCGACCCACCAGCATCTGCACCGATTTCAAAAAGTAGTTTCTGTACTACTTTTTGCGATTTTGGCCCTCGATTTACATTGACATCTGTGCAGAAACCTGCACAGATGTCTCTGTAATCGCGACCTAAATCGGGACTGACCAGCGGGAGTGAAATCGTGCGAGTTCAGCAGCGGCTTCACTCTCGCAGCCCAGTGTGAACCTAGGCTAAAGGCTACACTGCCGGGTTCCCTTACCCGCAATGGTGACGGAAGCACCCGACAGCTGATGGGAAACATCAGCTGCGGTGCCGACATCGAGGGACTGCAGGACAGGTGAGTGTCCATTTATTAAAAGCCAGCAGCTGCAGTATGTGTAGCTGCTGGCTTTTAAATATTTTTTTTTTCTCGTCACAGGCCGGAACACCCCTTTAAAGTAGGGTGACCAGATATCCCCGGTTTCCGGGGAGAGTCCCCGGATTGAGGACACTGTCCCCGGACCAAGTCTGTCCCCGGTTTTGTCCCCGGATTGGATTTGAACAGGGGCTGGGGCAATTTCAAAGACAGTCAGTGCAGAATAAAAAAAATATATATCTGAATTACACACCCCCGCTCCGCCGCTCCTACTAGCTTAGGGGGGTGTATTTTTTTCCATTATCCGTGCCCCTTTCTGATGATCATGTGCTGGTCGGAGAATATTTCTTCAGTTTCGGGTGCATGCCCAATCAGCTCCGCTCGCATGTTCTTCTGCCTTGGCTCAAGTCCCCGCCAGCGGCCTGTCTGCTTATCTCCTTGCCTTCCCTGGTGGAGTGATCTTCCTCCACTCCCCACCCAGTAGAGTGAGACTTGACAGGCTTTGAGGCGGGCGGCGGCGGCGACGGGCAGAGAGTTGCTGATTGCTGCCATTACTAGTAAAAAAAAAATATGTCCCCGGATTTCATTTTAAAAATCTGGTCACCTTACTTTAAAGCAGAACTTTTCTCCATAAAAATACATTTGGCAAACAGGCAGGCTTTTTATTGAAGAAGATATATACTATGTCTCATTAAATTGACTTACCTGGCAGTAAGCCCTGTACACGGAGTAGAGCATGCACAATTCAGTGTACAATTTTCGTCATTGCCGAAATTAATGAACTTTCATGCATACTCAGAAATTATGTCATCTTGACCAGGCAAATGAAAATAGCCACAGATTAGTACCCGAAAGCCGATCTGGGTGAAGATCACAGCGGCCAGCTCCAGGACTCCACAGTGTTGGAGAACAGGTGAGTATAGATCCACTTTAAAACAACAAACTCACCTATCCAGGGAATCCAGTACTGTCCTGCTGCAATCTGCTACTCTTTTGCCACAGGCTGGGTCATGTGCTGCTAGCTTCCCTTCCTCCGGCATCAGAAGCCAGCTGTCTGTTTCAGGTTCTTGCAGCCAGTCCCCTATGATGTGCACCAGGTAGGCCTTCCAGTGTGTCCCTACTCCTGTAGCCTCCTGGGAAATGCAATGGGCATATCCCAGGAGGCTTCAGGAGGAGGACACATCATTCTTGCCTAAGACTGCATTCACGCCTGAGCGTAGCGCTTCGAGCGTTTTTACCGACGTTTTTACCGGCGTTTTGTCGCGCGAATTTGCGCCCGTCGAAACGCTTGTTGTCGCGCTAAACGCTTAAATCGAGCGTTTCCATTACATTCTATGACTCCTAAAATGCCCAAATCTGCCCGATTCGCGCAACAAAAAAGGGTCCGGAACTTGTTTGAGCTTCAGGCGTTCGGCTTCAGGCGTTTTGGAGTGGAGATGTGAACCATCTCCATAGAGAATAATGTTTTTTTCCCCCTCTAGCGTTTTGTAGCTTCAGGCTTCAGGCTTCAAAACGCTCAGGTGTGAATGCAGCCTAAGTGAGAATGGAGGCAAAAAGGTGGCCATTTTTAGTGTGGAAGGAGTTTCCTGGGGGGAAATGTCCATTTTGGGAGTGAAGGCCTTAGGTTATGAAATGCAGAGGTCAGAGGGCACAAATCTAGATGGCAAGCACTCTGTTATTTGAAAATCATAGTTAAAATGTCTGCATAGCTATGCAAAAACATGTTTGTTCTGTAGCCCAGTTTCCTGAGCGATGGGAGAGATCTCACATACGCACATCCTACAGGAAGCATGCAGCAAGTTCATACAATGATAACACCTTAACTATTGCTTTTCATCATTTATTTCTAAGAAGTCACATAAGAAAATAAGTCAGATAGAACAATGGCTAGGCTCCAGATGTTACATTTCAGACACAATGATATTTAGATGTTTGCAGTACAAAGATTTATTGTAATCAAGGAAGCTTGTACTAATATAATTTGTGTGTGTGTATATATATATACTGTGAGGGGGTTAGCTCGGCAGCGGGTGTGTGTGACCCCCGAGATGGGCTCCCCACACAAAAACAGGCCCAGCAAACGGAGGTTGTGGTTTTCAAAATCAAAAAGGTGCGGTTTATTTTCTATTTACAGTGACAAAACACAGCAAAGCAAAAGAAACATAAACAAAATAAATCCTGGTCAACTTGACCTCTGACTAAACATACAGGTTTCCTAACTAACAACTGGGACCAGCCTAGTGCTGTCCTAGTCCCTAAGTCCCTGGTTTTAAATGTCCAAGCAAATAGCCACACAGGCTTTGTCTCACCGCACAGGGGTTCACTCTCCCTAGACAGTCCACACAGGTCTGGGTCCAGGCATGAGCAAACACCTAATGAATCTGGGAGTTCTTATAGAGGCCTAAATGAGCTGACAAGCTTCAGCTGGTCTCATCAACTCCCTGTCTGCACGACGCCCCACACTCTCCCTAGAGGTATGAGTCATCCATGAGCCCACTAGCCTCAGCTGGGCTTATACAACTCTCCACCTAGTTGTATAAGTCGGCGTAAAGCCTGAATCTGGGCGAAATATATCTACCCCCCTGGATGCAACCAGGTGACTTTACCTTCCTGCTGTCACATACCCCCCCCCCTCTTGTTTTAACCTCGGGGTTGGAACACCAGCAATCAGGCATTCATGTACTCGAGACAAAGCATCCACATTCCCCATTTGAACGCCAGGGCGATGCTTTACTGTGAAGTTGAATTCCTGGAGGGCCAGGAACCACCTATTCACTCTTCTATTTGTTTCCTTGTTTTGAGCCATCCACTTTAACGGAGCGTGATCCGTAACCATGTCAAAGTGCCTACCTAGCAGGTAGTACCGAAGGGAATCTAGAGCCCACTTCACCGCTAAACACTCCTTTTCAACGGTGGCGTAATTTACCTCATGGGACTTCAACTTCCTGCTGAGGTAAATGACTGGGTGCTCTTCCCCGTTCCAGACCTGGGACAATACTGCTCCTAACCCAACATCTGACGCATCACTTTGTACGACAAAGTCTTTAGAGAAGTCGGGTGAGTACAACACTGGCTGGCTACATAAGGCTTGTTTCAAGAATTGGAATGCTGCCTCAGCCTCGGGGGTCCATTTAATCATGACCGACCCTTTCCCCTTCGTCAGGTTGGTTAGGGGCACAGCCTTAGAAGCAAAGTGGGGAATGAATCGCCGATAATACCCAGCGATTCCCAGAAAGGCTCGTACCTGCTTCTTGCTGTTGGGACGTGGCCAACTCTGGATGGCCTCGACTTTGTTGAGTTGGGGTTTTATTACTCCCCTCCCAATGGTGTACCCAAGATATTTGGCCTCCTCCTGCCCAATGGTACACTTCTTGGGGTTAGCCGTAAACCCCGCTTCCCGAACAGAGTCCAGGACTGCTTGCACTTTTGGCAGATGTGAGGCCCAATCTGTGCTATGGACAATTACGTCATCCAGGTAAGCCGCAGCATACTTCCGATGGGGCCTCAGCATCTGGTCCATTTTCCGCTGGAATGTGGCCGGCGCATTCTGTAACCCGAACGGCATTCTTTTATATTGGAACGCCCCGTCTGGGGTTACAAATGCGGTTTTCTCTTTGGCCGACTTGGCCAGGGGGATTTGCCAATACCCTTTTGTGAGGTCAAGAGTCGTCATGTATCGGGCTGTTCCCAGCCGGTCGATCAACTCATCTATACGTGGCATGGGGTAGGTGTCAAATTTTGTAACTTTGTTCAACTGACGAAAATCATTACAAAATCGCCAGCTCCCATCCGGTTTAGGCACCAACACAATGGGACTAGACCAATCACTTTGGGACTCCTCTATCACCCCTAAGTTCAGCATTTTCTGTACTTCCTCCCGTATTGCCTCCCGTCGGGCCTCTGGGATCCGATAGGGTTTTAACTTCACCCTTTCACCGGGCGGGGTAATGATGTCATGCTCTACCCCAGATGTTTGTCCCGGCAGCTCAGAGAATACCTCCTTGTTGCGAAGCACAAACTCCTTAACCTCCTGTTGTTGGGGTTGTGACAAGGTGGCTGCTATTCCAACCTCAGGAATCACGCAACCAGTTTGAGCTGGTGACCAAGTGTCTGCGACTAGGGACTCTCTATCCCTCCAGGCTTTCAACAGATTAACGTGATAGATCTGTTCGGGCTTTCGCCTTCCTGGTTGTCTGACCTTGTAATTCACTTCGCTCACTTTTTCCATTATCTCGTAGGGGCCTTGCCATTTGGCAAGGAATTTACTTTCAACCGTAGGGACAAGTACCAGTATCCTATCCCCCGGGGAAAAGGTACGGGTCTTGGCTCCACGGTTGTACACTCTCTGCTGTGCTAACTGCGCTTGGGCCAAATGTTCCTTCACGATGGCCATTACCTGTGCAATTCGGTCTTGCATCAGGGCGACATGCTCAATCACACTCCTGTGGGGAGAACTCTCACTTTCCCAAGTTTCCTTGGCAATATCCAACAGCCCTCTTGGGTGTCTCCCATACAGTAACTCAAAGGGGGAGAATCCCGTAGAGGATTGGGGCACCTCCCTAATAGCAAACATCAGATAAGGAAGTAGACAGTCCCAATCCTTTCCATCTCTATCCACCACTTTCTTCAACATTTGTTTTAGGGTTTTGTTGAATCTTTCAACCAGCCCATCGGTTTGGGGGTGATACACAGATGTACGTAATTGCGTCACTTTGAACAATTTACACAGCTCCTTCATAACCCGGGACATAAAGGGTGTACCTTGGTCCGTAAGCAGTTCTTTACAAATACCCACCCGGCTAAACACAAGAGATAGCTCTTTGGCTATGGTTTTGGCCGAGGTATTTCGGAGAGGGATCGCTTCTGGATAACGGGTGGCATAGTCCATTATAACTAATATGTACTGGTGCCCCCTAGCGGACTTGATTATAGGACCTACCAAATCCATGGCGATCCTCTCAAACGGGACCTCAATGATGGGTAGAGGGACCAGCGGGCTACGGAAATGTGGCATCGGGGCCGACCTCTGACACACAGGGCAGGAGGAACAATAATTTTCTATGTCCTTCATCACCCCCGGCCAATAGAATCTCTGTAATACCCTCTCTCGGGTTTTCTCTGTCCCCAGATGACCTCCAAGAATGTGCCCATGGGCCAACTCCAACACCAACTTCCTGTAAGGTTTGGGCACCACAAACTGCTCAACGGTTTCTTCTGCCCTTTTTGCCACCCGATACAGTAGGTCCTTCTCTACGCTGAAGTATGGGTAAGTGCAGGTATTATCTGGGTTCACTAACTCACCATCTATTTTCACTACGTTTTCCCGTGCCTTTATTAGGGCGGGGTCTTTCAACTGTTCTGTGGCAAAGTTTTCCCTGTGAACCTCAAGATCAGAAAACTCCACAGACGGTAGGTTTTCGTCTGAGGAGGTGGGCTCCTCTCCAGTTTCTTGAGTCTCCCCTGCCAATACTGATAAGGGAAATTCCGGAGAGTCCTCACCACTCTCAGGGGAGTTCTGGCTATCACATTCCTGGTACATAGGGGCACCAGTGGGGGGCTCAGGATCATCCCACAGTTCCCAGAACTTCGGAAAATCCCTTCCCACAATGGCGTCATGCGGTAACTGAGATACTAAGCCCACTGGATGAGAGAGGGTACCTTTGGGGGTCTCGAAACACACTGTAGTCACTGGATACTCTCGGGTGTCCCCATGCACACAAATAACAGCTACCTTGCTATTCCCAGAGACCTCTGTTTTAACTAACTCAGCCTTTATCAGGGTCACAAGGCTACCTGAATCCAGCAATACCACAACATTTCTACCATTAACACACATTTTGCATAAATGTTTCTCAGTTCCTCGAATGGCAGTGCATGCGACTGTCGCACACAGCGACTGACGTCTGCCCGTCAGAAAGTCACACTGCATGGGTTCCTCCACAACCGGGCAATTGGCTGCAATATGTCCCGCTTGCCGGCAGCGGTAGCAAACGATCCTTCTTGCGGCCTCTTGAGCCGCTGATTTCCCAGGCTGTTCTCGCCAAACTTGGGGTAGAGCTCCCACCCTCTCTCTCTCTCCACCCTCACCCCTTGGAATCCTCTTATCCGCCCCTGGGGATGGTCTGGTCTTAGGGTGGAAAGTCCGAGTGTCTCTGGAAGAGGCCGTCAGGTTCTCTGTAGCCAAGTATTTCTCCACACGATCTACAAGACCATCGGCCGTCTCTGGGTCTCCATGGCTTACCCACTTTTGGATGGCAGTAGGAAGAGCTCTCAAAAACCGATCCATTACAACACGTTCCACAATCTTTGGTGCGGACAAAGTCTCTGGCTGTAGCCACTTTCTGCTCAGGTGAATGAGATCATACATTTGAGACCTGGGGGGTTTTCCAAGCTGGAAAGTCCAGTTATGCACACGCTGAGCCCGGACAGCCTGGGTGACACCCAGCCTTGCCAATATTTCAGCTTTTAGCATCACATAGTCTTTTGCTTGGTTAGGCTCTAGGTCATAGTAAGCTTTCTTCGATTCACCAGTCAACAGAGGAGCCACCAGTCCAGCCCACTGCTCCTCAGGCCACTTTTCTCTTTCAGCGGTCCTTTCAAATGTGGTCAAAAATACCTCTGGATCATCCTCTCCAGTCATTTTTGTCAATAAACGACTCACCCCAAAGGACGCGGTATTAGTGGGACGGCTTTCCTCACTGGTCTGCGGACGTTGCTGCATTACTGCTTCCATCTGTTGTTGTAGTCTCTGCTCTTGCCTCTGCAACAGGTCTATGAAGCGGGCCTCAGATTGCTGCTGGGCTTGTTGCTGAGCCTCCAGACTCTGTTGCAAAGTTGCGTTTGTCTGCTGCTGGGCTGCAAGGCTCTGTTGATGAGCTTGCTGCTGGGCTGCGAAGTTCTGTTGTTGAGCTGCAAGGCTCTGTTGATGAGCTGCAAGGCTCTTTTGCAAACCTGCATTTGTCTGCTGTTGATTGGCATTTGCTAGAGCCAGCTGCTTCAGTATCTCCTCCATGCTGGCTTAAAAAAAACTGCCCGCATTCTCCACCAACTGTGAGGGGGTTAGCTCGGCAGCGGGTGTGTGTGACCCCCGAGATGGGCTCCCCACACAAAAACAGGCCCAGCAAACGGAGGTTGTGGTTTTCAAAATCAAAAAGGTGCGGTTTATTTTCTATTTACAGTGACAAAACACAGCAAAGCAAAAGAAACATAAACAAAATAAATCCTGGTCAACTTGACCTCTGACTAAACATACAGGTTTCCTAACTAACAACTGGGACCAGCCTAGTGCTGTCCTAGTCCCTAAGTCCCTGGTTTTAAATGTCCAAGCAAATAGCCACACAGGCTTTGTCTCACCGCACAGGGGTTCACTCTCCCTAGACAGTCCACACAGGTCTGGGTCCAGGCATGAGCAAACACCTAATGAATCTGGGAGTTCTTATAGAGGCCTAAATGAGCTGACAAGCTTCAGCTGGTCTCATCAACTCCCTGTCTGCACGACGCCCCACACTCTCCCTAGAGGTATGAGTCATCCATGAGCCCACTAGCCTCAGCTGGGCTTATACAACTCTCCACCTAGTTGTATAAGTCGGCGTAAAGCCTGAATCTGGGCAAAATATATCTACCCCCCTGGATGCAACCAGGTGACTTTACCTTCCTGCTGTCACATAATATATATATATATATATATATACACACACACAGTATATATATATATATATATATATATATATATATATATATATATATATATATATATATATACCGTATTTTTCGCACCTGAAGACGCACTTAGGTTTTAGAGGAGGAAAACAAGAAAAAAAATATTCTGAACCAAATGGTGTACTAAAATATTTTCCAGTGCCCATGAAATGCAGCCTGACCATTGCCATATTAAACGCAGCCTGACTATTGCCATATTAAACGCAGCCTGACTATTGCCTTAGTAAACGCAGCCTGACCATTGCCACAGTAAACGCAGAGTGACCATGCCACAGTAAACACAGAGTGACCATTGCCACAGTACACGCAAAGTGACCATTGCCACAGTACACGCAGAGTGACCATTGCCACAGTAAACGCAGAGTGACCATTGCCACAGTAAACGCAGAGTGACCATTGCCACAGTAAACGCAGAGTGACCATTGCCACAGTAAACGCAGAGTGACCATTGCCATAGTTAACGCAGAGTAACAGTGTGGCTCCCTCTCTGGCGGTGTGGGTACAGCGTGGCTCTCTGGCGGTGCGGGTACAGCCTGGCTCCCTGGTGGTGCGGGGTACAGCGTGGCTCCCTGGCGGTGCGGGGTACAGCGCGGCTCCCTGGCGGTGCGGGGTACAGCGTGGCTCCCTGGCGGTGCGGGGTACAGCGTGGCTCTCTGGCGGTGTGGGGTACAGCGCGGCTCTCTGGCGGTGCGGGGCACAGCGGGGCTCTCTGGCGGTGCGGGGTACAGCGGGGCTCTCTGGTGGTGTCCCCCAGCAGAGTATTCTCTTTTGCTCCTCTAACACCCCCTCCCTCCCCTCCAGCAGAGTGCTTGCATGCTGGGGGAACTGGTGTCAGAACTCTGCAGTGACTTCATTTCCCATGATGCCCCCAGTGTCTTCTGATTGGCCCTCTGCTGTGGCCAATCATGGGGAGGGAAACAGCGGGCAGGAAGCTGGGTGGCGGCCCAGCAAATCCAATTAGAGCCGCTCTCTCTTTCTCTTCGGCTTACAGAAAGGGAAGGGGGCGGCGGGGGATATACAGACAGCCCGCAGCTCTCCTCTCCCTGTCACAGCGCCACTGCTCTATTTGCCAGAGAACTCGGCAGCGGCGCTGTGACAGGGAGAGGAGAGCTGCGGGCTGTCTGTATATCCCCCGCCACCCCCTTCCCTTTCTGTAAGCCGAAGGGAGAAAAGAAAGAGAGAGCGGCTCTAATTGGATTTGCCACAGGAGCGATGAGAGCGGATGGCAGGGGCGGAGCCAGCAACGGCGGGGGCCTGTCATGTATTCAGACTATAAGACGCAGGGACATTTTCCCCCATATTTCTGGGGGAAAAAAGTGCGTCTTATAGTCCGAAAAATACGGTATATACAGTGGGTACAGAAAGTATTCAGACCCCCTTAAGTTTTTCATGCTTTTTATATTGCAGCCATTTGCTAAAATCATTTAAGTTCAGTTTCTTTCCTCAATAATGTACACACAGCACCCCATATTGACAGAAAAACACTGAATTTTGACATTTTTGCAGATTTATTAAAAAAGAAAAACTGAAATATTACATGGTCCTAAGTATTCAGACCCTTTGCTGTGACACTCATATATTTAACTCAGGTGCTGTTCATTTCTTCTGATCATCCTTGAGATGGTTCTACACCTTTATTTGAGTCCAAAAAAGAAAATTACCGCTCAGATGTACCTGATTGATTTTTCCACTTCTATCCCAAGCCACGGGTGCAGGCAATGCATATAATGATACGAAAAAATGGAAGGAAACTATTGGACAGCCGCACTCCAAAAACAATTCCTTTATTGGAAAATCACGGAAATCCAAACCACAGCAAAGAATAAGAGCAGACAAGCTGACGCGTTTCGCACTGTAATTTCAGTGCTTACTCATAGCTTATGAGTAAGCACTGAAATTACAGTGCGAAATGCGTCAGCTTGTCTGCTCTTATTTTGGAGTGCGGCTGTCCAATAGTTTCCTTCCATTTTTTCGTATCTTTATTTGAGTCCAGTTGAGTTTGATTATACTGATTGGACTTGATTAGGAAAGCCATACCCCTGTCTATATAAGACCTTACAGCTCACAGTGCATGTCAGAGCAAATGAGAATCATGAGGTCAAAGGAACTGCCTGAAGAGCTCAAAGACAGAATTGTGGCAAGGCACAGATCTGGCCAAGGTTACAAAAAAAATCTGCTGCACTTAAGGTTCCTAAGAGCACAGTGGCCTCCATAATCCTTAAATGGAAGACGTTTGGGACGACCAGAACCCTTCTTAGAGTAGGCCGTCCGGCCAAACTGACCTATCGGGGGAGAATAGCCTTGGTGAGAGAAGTAAAGAAGAACCCAAAGATCACTGTGGCTGAGCTCCAGAGATGCAGTCGGGAGATGGGAGAAAGTTGTAGAAAGTCAACCATCACTGCAGCCCTCCACCAGTCGGGGCTTTATGGCAGAGTGGCCAGACGGAAGCCTCTCCTCAGTGCAAGACACATGAAAGCCTGCATGGAGTTTGCTAAAAAACACCTGAAGGACTCCAAGATGGTGAGAAATAAAATTCTCTGGTCTGATAAGACCAAGATAGAACTTTTTGGCCTTAATTCTAAGCGATATGTGTGGAGAAAACCAGGCACTGCTCATCACCTGTCCAATACAGTCCCAACAGTGAAGCATGGTGGTGGCAGCATCATACTGTGGGGGTGTTTTTCAGCTGCAGGGACAGGACGACTGGTTGCAATTGAGGGAAAGATGAATGCGGCCAAGTACAGGGATATCCTGGATGAAAAGCTTCTCCAGAGTGCTCAGGACCTCAGACTGGGCCGAAGGTTTACCTTCCAACAAGACAATGACCCTAAGCACACAGCTAAAATAACGAAAGAGTGGCTTCACAACAACTCCGTCACTGTTCTTGAATGGCCCAGCCAGAGCCCTGACTTAAACCCAATTGAGCATCTCTGGAGAGACCTAAAAATGGCTGTCCACCAACGTTTACTATCCAACTTGACAGAACTGGAGAGGATCCCCAAATCCAGGTGTGAAAAACTTGTTGCATCTTTCCCAAAAAGACTCATGGCTGTATTAGATCAAAAGGGTGCTTCTACTAAATACTGAACAAAGGGTCTGAATACTTAGGACCATGTGATATTTCAGTTTTTTTCTTTTTTAATAAATCTGCAAAAATGTCAACAATTCTGTGTTTTTCTGTCAACATGGGGTGCTGTGTGTACATTAATGAGGAAAAAAATGAACTTAAATGATTTTAGTGTAGCGGGTATGTACTTTCCCGGGTGTAATTTGAACTTGGCAGAGACATCAGTGATGTGTAATTCCCTGCAGCCCAGCAGGTGGCGCTGTCGCCCTGGGCTGGGGTTGAATCATTGCTGTGTGCCGTGCCTCCTTTTTGTCCTTCCTCGGCAGCGGTATGGTGGGGCGGGGAACCCGCCGTGCTTGCTGGGAGAGGGTATAAAGGGGCCGGCCATCTTTGTCACGGGGTCGAGTCCCAGGCAGCTTCAGCCTGTGGGCGGTGGTTCGTGTCGGTCCTCTAGGCGGCCTAGGCCTAGAGGACAGTCGGAGGTCGTGTTCCATCCCAGGCACCTTCAGCCTGGGTTGAGGTACTCGGATGGAGGTCTGGAGCTCAGTGCCCAACACTGAGTTCCGTGAGGGAAGGAGATCCTAGGGTACCCAGGGATTGGGTACCCGAATCCGGAAGGCGTAATGGACCAGGGGGAGCTCCTCACTCGGAGACCTGTTGCAGCATATTGCCAGTGACGGGTGAGCCTCTCGTCGGAGACCGCCTGGAAGGAAACCCCCCCCGCTCGGAGACCACGACTCACTTTCAGGGAGGAAAGTGGAGAACACATTGTGTCTAGGCCTACTCGCATCCACACCTCCTTTTCTGTTCTGTTTCTACAAGGGAGTTCAACTGATTGTGTTCATTCGAGAGGAATAAAGGAGTGTTGAACTTTAATGGTGTGGGGCTCATTTCCTGACAGACATTGTTCAAGGTAACTCTCGGTGGAGGCTCCAGGTGCACAGCACTGACCCCAAGGTAAAAGAACTTTGCTTACACCGCACTAACACCTGTGGTGAAGGCCAGGCGTGGTGTCCCCGCTCCCTTCCCCTCTGGAGGTACCCCTAGACAAGAGACAGGCGAGCTGAAGAAAAAGAGGGGAGTGAGGAGGCCGCTACACGTGGGGGCTCATCCGGGATAGTGTTTGTGCACCACAGTATTGAACGTGTCTGCTGGAGGAGTTACGCGAGTAGGCAGGCCTTCATTGGCCGAAGTGCATCCCTGCTCGAAGTCATGGACATGACCCAATGAAGGGAAAGGCCCGCGCAGAAGAGTGGAAAAAGGGGGAAGCTCAGCCGTGTGAAGTAGTACACGTGGGGGCTTCTATTGCACTGTGCCACCAGGCACACCCCCATCGCTTAGTTCGTGGGCGTGACACAGAAACAGAAAAGAAGAAAAGCCCGCGAACTGGAGTAAAGGGGAGGAGTCCAATACGTGTGAAGGACTACACGTGGGACGTTGGCGCAAAAACTTTGCAGTGTGCGATGGATCAGCAATAGGTCGCCATGTTCGGACATACATCGTGGATTCCAGTTCACCCTTCCACCACGACATTGACTGCTGCTGCTCCGGTAACAGATACAGGGATCCGGCTAAAGCCAAGGGGTCGATTCGCCCTGTATTCGTGCATGGACGTTGAGGCCCTGGGTGTGATTTGTCACGGCTGTTCGGGACTGGTGTGCCAACTGAAGCCATTCGGGCGATGCGAGGCCTGTGGGGAGTTCCAGTTCGAAGTGGATCCGGCGGTTGAGAAGCCGAGAACCATCTACCCTGGCCGTGCTACAGGCAACACCACTCACAGAGGAGGAATCACTGCTTTGATAGCCACCCCTACGCACACTGCAGCGACCGCGGAGGAGGGCGTGAAAACTCAACGGGAGAAATCCGAGGATGCTGACTCTGTCTCCACTGCCTCGCAGTGTCCACCACCGAAGAGAAAGACCGGTATGGTAGCCCCGACCAGCGGTTGTGGTGGACCGTCTCGCCCGCTTACGCCCGGCCCGGATGGGTCCGTCGACAAGAGTTCCGGACGTCCCGCTTCAAGTAAAGGCCGAGGTAAGCCAGGCGGAGAGATTTTGTGTGTGGGAAGAGGTGAAAACTCAGTCTCTACTACAGGCTACCTGCCCGCGGAGGAGTGTGACACCTCTGACCTAGAGGCGCTCTCGGACATGGGAGACGACGTTGCAATAGATGAACTGTTTGCAGAAAAGGGCTGGGACAAAGTACCTCTCGCTTCATCTCGAAGGATCAGGGATCCACCCATGTCTACAGGGGAAAGTACACCCCGGGTGGAGGCACCAGCGCCTGAAGAGAGGTCCCATCCCCAGCCTTCCTCTACATCTCCGGTGCCATCTGTACCGAACACCAGGGAAAAGAGACTGTTACTGCGGGCACCAATGCCCAGATCAGATGTGATCAAGGTCCCTTGCCACCCAGACTCAATAGTTCTGCTTGGCGAAGGGGACAAAGCTACCATGCCTCCTTTGGCGAGACTACAACGCCTATTTGGCCAGAAGGTTGCTGCCGAGTACGGATGGGAGTATCCATACTTGTCAAAGGAACTGCTCTATGAGGTGGAAGTGTGTCGGGAGCGCTGGTACAATGACTTTGTGTGGACCCACCTTCAGGTTCCTCACGCCCGCAGGTACCTGGCATGCTCTCCAAAGGCCTCTCAACATTTTAAAGAGGGCAAGGCAGAGTGGATGTTGGGACGTCACATCCATGCAGACAAGGTGTTGATCCGGCGCAAGGAGGGAGAAGATGTGGAGTATCATCTGGAGACCATGGATCAACACTTGAAGCCACTTGTTCTGCCGCATCCCCGTTTTTACCTGTAGGAGAGAAAGACTCCGTGCTTGTATGCTGCTGAACTTTCTGGGGCCCGTTGCTTTTGTGCCCAGAGGAATGAAGGACTGTTCCTGTTGTTCTTCACCTTTCCTACACGAGATCATGGACTCTGAGTAGATAGGGCCAAAGAGAAGAGGAAAAGTTCCACGAGTGCAGTTACCGCGGTGCTGTCACCAGGTGGCAGTGTTGCGCAACGTTAAACACTTTTCACGCACTCACTCTTTGGAGAAAAGGGATTTCTTCCAGGAGAAGTTTCTTTTCTCTCACACGAATACATGTGTCAGGGTTATGTGTGTTAATCCCTTTTCTTTTCCCTCTGCAGGAGAGCATCCCATCAAGACCACTGAGTATGGGGTGGGTCTTAGTCAGGATGGGTGGGAAAAGTAAAATGTGAATACGTGATTCCAAGTTATGGTTTAATGCTGTTGTTTTTCTCTTCCTTCTTTTTTTTTTATTACAGGGCTCAGACACAATGTTTCAGTTGGGTAGTTTTTTCCTAAAAGTTTTGTTTTTTGTACAATTGTTAGTCGGTCTCTGGATTGGATTATGTCAGCTGTTGAGGGCATGATTTACTCCAGACACTAGGGACCAGTGTCAAACCACCAGGGGGAGAGTGTAGCGGGTATGTACTTTCCCGGGTGTAATTTGAACTTGGCAAAGACATCAGTGATGTGTAATTCCCTGCAGCCCAGCAGGTGGCGCTGTCGCCCTGGGCTGGGGTTGAATCATTGCTGTGTGCCGTGCCTCCTTTTTGTCCTTCCTCGGCAGCGGTATGGTGGGGCGGGGAACCCGCCGTGCTTGCTGGGAGAGGGTATAAAGGGGCCAGCCATCTTTGTCACAGGGTTGAGTCCCAGGCACCTTCAGCCTGTGGGCGGTGGTTCGTGTCGGCCCTCTAGGCGGCCTTGGCCTAGAGGACAGTCGGAGGTCATGTTCCATCCCAGGCACCTTCAGCCTGGGGTGAGGTACTCGGATGGAGGTCTGGAGCTCAGTGCCCAACACTGAGTTCCGCGAGTGAAGGAGATCCTAGGGTACCCAGAGATTGGGTACCCGAATCCGGAAGGCGTAATGGACCGGGGGAGCTCCTCACTCGAAGACCTGGTGCAGCATATTGCCAGTGACGGGTGAGCCTCTCGTCGGAGACCGCCTTGAAGGAAATCCCCCCCCGCTCGGAGATCGCGACTCACTTTCAGGGAGGAAAGTGGAGAACACATTGTGTCTGGGCCTACTCGCATCCACACCTCCTTTTCTGTTCTGTTTCTACAAGGGAGTTCAACTGATTGTGTTCATTCGAGAGGAATAAAGGAGTGTTGAACTTTAATGGTGTGGGGCTCATTTCCTGACAGACATTGTTCAAGGTAACTCTCGGTGGAGGCTCCAGGTGCACAGCACTGACCCGAAGGTAAAATAACTTTGCTTACACCGCACTAACACCTGTGGTAAAGGCCAGGCGTGGTGTCCCCGCTCCCTTCCCCTCTGGAGGTACCCCTAGACAAGAGACAGACGAGCTGAAGAAAAAGAGGGGAGTGAGGAGGCCGCTACATTAGCAAATGGCTGCAATATAACAAAGAGTGCACCACAAGCCCGTACCCTCTTGAGTAAAGAGGTTGAGCGGTGTTCATTTTTGGGCCTGCCTGCAGCTGGAGTTGAATCCTCCCGAGGACGATTCTCACCTCTACCTTAGGTAGAGGCAAGTCCTTATGTTTCCCCCAGTAATGTAACTGTCCACACCAACAGAAAGTCCAACTTCTATATTTATTTCACACGAATAAATATGCCTCTTTAACAGCAGACAGGTTGGAGCAAGACACAGGACAGCTTAGGTGGGAGGAGGTCCAGGCACAAACTTGAATCAGACTCTTTGACTGTTTAGGTTTCACAAACAGTTTTGGTGCACGATCTCTGCCACAGACCGTGAGGTTGGTCTCTGCCACAGACCGGGTGAATAAAGTCACTGCCACTGACTAGGTGAATAAAGTCACTGCCACTGACTAGGTGAATAGGGCACGGCCCTATGAGGCCACTGCCACTGACCTTGAACGTGAACTTCCTTCCTAAATAGTATTTGGCCCATGTAAAGGAGAAGACATCCCTCCGGAGAGTTACCAGAGGTCCCCACCGTCACCACGACTCTGCGCTGGGTCTTTGGTACAGGTAACCCCCCTGGCCTCCTCGTCCTAGATCTGGGTCCCCTCGCAAGGCGGCACCCTGGGAGACCTCGATCCCCGGCGGAACCCAGCCGAAGGTGCTGGGCTCCGGGCCTCCAAAATAGTACCTCACCCCAGACTGAAGGTGTCTGGAATGGAACAGGAACCAGGCCTCCGGGCCTAGGGCACCCGGAGATGACCCACACGCACACCCAGGCTGAAGGTGCCTGGGTGCGGACGAACCCCAATGGAAGATGCCCGCCCCTTTTTATACCCTCTCCCGACAGGCACAGCAGGTTCCCCGCCCCGCCATACTGCTGCCGAGAGGGGACAAGAAAAGGCACAACCTTGTATTGTGGTTCAACCCGGACCCATGGCGACAGTGCCACATGTAGGCCCCAGGGAACTATGCACCAATACTATCTCCCATGGCACAGAAATGGTTCATTAACCCTAACAATAGTGTCTGAGCCTAACTACCACTTAGACACTCCCCTAAATTGAACACCCCGCTACACATTCCCCCCACTAAATAGACACTGGTCCCCAATGTCTGGAGTAAACCTATGCCTCTCAGGCCTGAGTCAGCATACAGTGGGTACGGAAAGTATTCAGACCCCCTTAAATTTTTCACTCTTTGTTATATTGCAGCCATTTGCTAAAATCATTTAAGTTCATTTTTTTCCTCATTATTATACTGTAAGCCCAATCCAGAGACTAACTAAAAAAAAGGACAATTTAAAAACTGTCAGTTTGTGCCGGAACCTAAAATGGGGAAAGGAGGTGAAAAACATAGAGGGAAAAAGAGAAATCACACATGTGCACATTAAAACATTAAATGTCACATGAAACTTTTTTTTTCATTTTCTTTTTTCATGAAATATTTACATTTCCCTCCCGCCTGCATTAGTTAAGGCATCCACCCCATTCTCAGTAATCTTGCTTGGCGTCCGCCGGCAGGGGAAGAAAAAAAACATACACAACAAAACTACATTTTGTTAGAATGAGGAGATTCTCCCCTAGAGGAAAATTCCTTCCTTCTAAAGTAAAACTGCATCACATCATTAGCAAGGTAAAAGTTGCATAACACCGCCACCTAGTGGTAGTGCCAACGTCAGAACACCCATCCCAAAAGAAACTCTTCTTCTTTTTCTTGGGGTAAAACTTCCTCTTCTTCTTTACTGCGGCCCTGAACTATCTACTCCCCAAAGTCCTTGTATCTTTGTGGTAGGGACGGAGAGGGGAGGAAAAGAACAACAGCTCCCGCTTCTCCAAAGAGTAAAATACCCTTTCAACTAGGGCAAAAGTTCCTGGCCTCCTGAAAGTGCACTCAAAAAAAACAAAGCAACACCAGAGTCTTGTCTCTCACAGATAGTAGTGTAGTTCTGGCAACACCAACGGCTTCCAATGCCTATCAAATGTGTCTATATGGTACTCAACGTCATCTTTGTCCTTCCTGCAAATGAGTACCTTGTTCACATAAATGTGCCGACCCAACATCCAGGCAGCCTTACAGTCTTTAAATCTGTGGGTGAACATGAAAAGTATCTTCGGACCTGGGGTACTTTAATGTGTGTTCATATAAAGTCCTCGTACCACCGGTGTCTACAGGCCTCCACTTCAAATAAAAGTTCTTTGGGCAGGTACGGGTACTCCCACCCATGCTCGCTGGCAACTCTCTGGTTGAAAAGTCTCTGCAACCGGGACAATGGTGGCATGGTAGCACGGTCTCCCGTGCCAGGCAAGACAATGGCATCCAGATGCTGAGGTACTTTAACTACCTCAGGACCAGACACAGGGGTCCGCAGCGACACACATCTCATCTCGGTAACTGATGCAGGTGTCTCCAACGGTGAAAGGGCAGACAAGGGGACAGATCCCTCCTCGGGCTGTGAGGCCACCACCCAGGGCGTACTATCCCCAATGGACATGGGTGAGTCCCTAGCACTACGGGACAAGGACAGGGGCTTCTTATCCCAGCCCTTCTGTTCAAAAAGTTCATCTATGTCGGCGTCATCTCCCGCATCAGAGATGGACTCTAGGTCGGAGGTGTCACATTCCTCCGCAGGCAGGTAACTCCTGATGGAGGACGAGTCACCGCCTCCGAATAATTCACGGGCATGTGAATCCCCAACACTTGGGACCTTTGACAGAGTCTCTTCAACCAGCTTACCTGGGCTTGTAGCTGAAACAGGACGTTCGGGACTTTTCCCATCGGATGCATCCGTTCCAGGTAAGCACTGGGGCATAGCTCCACCATGCCTCGGGAAGCTTTCACGATATATATATACATATATATATATATATATATATATATATACATATATATATATATATATATATATATATATATATATATATATATATATATATTTATTGTGATGATACGGGGTGATTATGCTCTAGTGGTGTATGCCTTTTAAGGAACACTGGTCAGTCCAGACTGTATTTTTAAGGGCGTAGCAGCCCAATCTTATTTAAATGAAAAACGCCACAGAAAAATCTTCCCTCACAGGGGGTTCCACCGTCATTGTATAAAATACATTTCAGCCTCCTGGCTCACTCACTGTTACTTAGGCTGCTTTCTTAGGCTGCTTTCACACTGGGGCACTTTTCAGGCGCTATTGCGAGGGCTTTCACACTGGAGCGGTGCGCTAGCATCTTTGCAGCGCTGTAGGAGCGGTGTATACACGGCGAAAATCGTGGCAAAAACTACGGTAAAGCGGCACTTTAACACCAACGCCTGCGACGCCCCAGTGTGAAAGTACCCTTAGTCAAAACTCCCTCCTGGAGCTTACTTGCTCAGCTTCGTGCTGCTTGGTCGTGGGTCATATCTGCCTCCTGCAGACATACACTCTGACCAGTAGCGTACTAAGTAGGGGGCGACTGAAGAGGACTTAGCGGGCGGCATGTCGCGGTGACAGGTAGGCAGCGGCAGCCTATGGAAGTAAACAGTGATGCTGCTAACACACACACACAGCAGGCTAAAGCCTGGCTTTGCGGGGGGGGCGCCGCACCCGAGTGATACCCGTCGGCACACCCGGGACACAGCCGCAACGATCCCCTTCTCTCGTGGCCGCGCCGCGGCTCTGATAAGTCTCGGCTGTGACTGTCTCACAGTCACAGCCGAGAAGAGTAAACAAAGCCGCCTCCCCCTCCTCCGTGTAGTCTACAAGTGCTGTGTGTGCAGCACGAGGCGCGCTGATCAATACGGGTCTGAAGGGGGGGTTCTGTATTGTAGGGGGGTGTCTGCACTATTGTAGGGGGGGGTTCTGTATTGTGGGGGGGTTCTGAATTGTAGGGGGGGTGTCTGCACTATTGTAGGGGGGTTCTGTATTGTAGAGAGGGGGTTCTGTATTGTAGGGGGGTGTCTGCACTATTGTAGGGGGGGTGTCTGCACTATTGTAGGGGGGGTCCTGTATTGTAGGGGGGGTTCTGTATTGTAGGGGGGGTTCTGTATTGTAGGGGGGTTCTGTATTGTAGGGGGGTCTATATTGTAGGGGGGTCTGTATTGTAGGGGGGGTCTGTATTGTAGGGGAGGGGGTCTGCACTGTAGGGGGAGGGGTCTGCACTGTAGGGGGGTCTGTGTAACATGCAGGGGGTCCAGAACTGTTAGGGGGGTGTCTGTGTAACATACAGGTGTCTAGAGCTGTGGGGGCTGTGTAATGTAAAGAGGTCCAGAGGTACAAGGGCTGTGTAATATAAAGGGGTCCAGAGGTGCAGTCTCTCACTGAAGAAATTACACTTTCCGACAATGTAAAGTAGTGAGTGTACAGCTTGTATAACAGTGTAAATTTGCTGTCCCCTCAAAATAACTCAACATACAGCCATTAATGTTTAAACCACTGGCAACAAAAGTGAGTACACCCCTATGTGAAAATTTCCAAATTGGGCCCAATTAGCCATTTTCCCTCCCCGGTGTCATGTGACTAGTTAGTGTTACAATGTCTCAGGTGTGAATGGGGAGTAGGTGTGTTAAATTTGGTGTTATCGCTCTCACTATCTAACACTGGTCACTGGAAGTTCAACATGGCACCTCATGGCAAAGAACTCTCTGAGGATCTGAAAAAAAGATTTGCTGCTCTACATAAAGATGGCCTAGGCTATAAGAAGACTGCCAAGACCCTAAAACTGAGCTGCAGCACGGTGGCCAAGACCATACAGTGATTTAACAGGACAGGTTCCACCATGGTCGACCAAAGAAGTTGAGTGCACGTGCTCAGAGTCATATCCAGAGGTTGTCTTTGGGAAATAGACGTACGAGTGCTGTCAGTATTGCTGCTGAGGTTGAAGGGGTGATGGGTCAGCCTGTCAGTGCTCAGACCATACGCCACACACTGCATGAAATTGGTCTGCATGGCTGTCGTCCCAGAAGGAAGCCTCTTCTAAAGATGATGCACAAGAAAGCCCACAAACAGTTTGCTGAAGACAAGCAGACTAAGAACATGGATTACTGGAACCATGTCCTGTTGTCTGATGAGACCAAGATAAACTTATTTGGTTCAGATGGTGCCAAGCGTGTGTGGTGGCAACCAGGTGAGGTGTACAAAGACAAGTGTGTCTTGCCTACAGTGAAGCATGGTGGTGGGAGTGTCATGGTCTGTGGCTGCATGAGTGCTGCTGGCACTAGGGAGCTACAGTTCATTGAGGGAACCATGAATGCTAACATGTCCTGTGACATTCTCAAGCAGAGCATAATCCCCTTCCCTCTGAGACTGGGCCGCAGGGCAATATTCCAACATGATAACGACCCCAAGCACACCTTCAAGACGACCACTGCCTTGCTAAAGATGCTGAGGGTAAAGGGGATGGACTGGCCAATCATGTCTCCAGACCTATTGAGCATTTGTGGGGCATCCTCAAACAAAAGGTGGAGGAGCGCAAAGTCTCTAACATCCACCAGCTCTGTAATGTCACGGAGGGGTGGAAGAGGACTCCAGTGGCAACCTGTGAAGCTCTGGTGAACTCCATGCCCAAGAGGGTTAAGGCAGTGCTGGAAAATAATGGTGGCCACACAAAATATTGACACTTTGGGCCCAATTTGGACATTTTCACTTAGGGGTGTACTCAGTTTTGTTGCCAGCAGTTTAGACAATAATGGCTGTGTGTTGAGTTATTTTGAGGGGACAGCAAATTTACACTGTTATACAAGCTGTACACTCGCTCCTTTACATTGTAGCAAAGTGTCATTTCTTCAGTGTTGTCACATGAAAAGATATATTAAAATATTTTCAAAAATGTGAAGAGTGTACTCACTTTTGTGAGATACTGTGTATATATATGTGTGTAGCAGGGTCCTAAATTTAGGGGTAGTGTTTGAGTGGTAGTTATGCTCAAACACCTAAATTGTTATGCCGCGTACACACGATCATTTTTCCCGTCGTGAAAAATGAATTTTTTTTTTTAACAGGAAAAACGACCGTGTGTGGTCTTTTTGTCATTTTTCCCGACGGGAAAAACTGCATTAATCACGACGAGAAAATTTAGAACATGCTCTAATTTTTCTCGTCGTTTTTCCCGTCATTTTTTTCCGCGGCAGTTTTCCCATAGGGAAACACTGCCACGGAGCCTACACACGGTCGTTTTTCTCGACAAGAGAAAAAATGACGGGAAAAACTACCGTGTGTGGGGGAACAAGCCGTTCCCTCGTTTTTCATGTCATGATTCATGGCGGTTTTTTAACCGCCGTGAATCACGATCGTGTGTACGCGGCATTAGGACATTATCAACCATTTTTGTCTGCAGGAAGAGTATCAGTGTACCGTTCCCTGTGGCCTGCAGGTGGCGCTGCCATAGTGGGCCAGGGTTGAACCGCTGATACAGTGCTGTGCCTTGTGTGTCCCCTCTCGGTGACCTGCAGTGGGAGTGGTCGGCCTGCTGTGTATGCTGGGAGAGGACATAAAAGGGGCAGACGCTGTCTGTAGGAGGTTTGTTCGTCGTCGGGAGTCCTACTCCCAGGGAGTGTGTGTTCCTGTCCTCCCTGGGCACCTTTGGCCCAGGGGCGGTGGTCTGTGAATCAGTCCCAGGCAGCTTTAGCCCTGGGGCTGCAACTGAAGGCCTTGGGCTCAGCACCTTTGGCTGGGGCCCATCAAGGATCAAGGAATCTTAGGGTGCCTTCTTGCGAGGGGACCCGCATCTTAGACGAGGAGGCCCCAGGGAAAGACCATTCCGAGAGACTGGTGAGAAGTAACAGTGAAGGAAGGGGCCCGGTAACTCTCTGGAGGGATGTCTTCTCCTTACAAAGAGGCCAAGCTTTGAAAACAAAGTTCACCAGGTCTGTGGCAGAGACCAAGTTCGCCAGGTCTGTGGCAGAGACCAAGTGCACCAGTTTGTGTAGTGATTGTGCGGTTAGTTAAAGTACCATTTTGCCTGCTAGTCCCTATCTAGGGGGACTATCCAAATGGGCTAAGTCTACTTGTGAAGCCAAGTAGTGAAGTGTATTACGTTTGTGCCTGGACCTCTCCCACACCTTATGCTGTCCTTTTCTCTCTCCAACCTTTCCTATCAGAGACTGTCTTTTAAGAGAAATAAACTCTAGTTGGAGTTACGGCTGGTGTGGACATTGAAGTCATTGGGGGAAATAGAGACTTGTCTTTATTGAGCATGGAGATAAGGGCCATTCTCTGGACAACCTGGCTGTGGAGACCTGTTTCATAACACCGCTCAACCTCTTTACACAGGAGGGTACGGGCATATAGAGCTGGGTGTGCTCTCTCTTCCTGCGAGGAGCCAAAGACAAGGAGGAGAGGGTGGTAGGCGCTATATATATATGTAGCGCCCCTCCCAAATAATTGGGATGCTATGTTAAATTTAGGGGTATGTCTGAGCCATAGTTAGACTCAGACTTGTTAATTGTGTTTAAATTCGGCTTCTGCTCTGGCTGTGACACTGCCTGGCAGTCATTCCTCTTGGTCGGTAGGTGGCACTGCCGCCACAGACTCAGGTTGGAATACAGGCATGACACAGCACATTTGGTGTCCTTTCTCGGCAGCCGTGCAGTGGGCGTGGTCAACCCACTGTGCATGCTAGGAGAGAGTACATATGGGGCAGACGCCATTGGTCTTGGTTGTTGTTGTTCCTGGCGGTCCTTCTGCATGCACCCCACCCTGTGTGGCCCTCATGGCCAGAGGTGCGTGCGTGTGCTCTAGCCCCAGGCACCTTCAGCCCGAGGCTACATCCCTACCTGGTAGGCCCAGTTATACTGGCTGGGGCCTACGCCTTTGAAAAGGATCCCAAGCTGCCCACCTGCGGGAAGCCCACTCCTAGGGAAGGAGGCCGGGGGAGGATCTGCCCCAGAGGAGACTGGCAATGGTACTGCTGTCTCGGGAGGAAGCTTGGCAACCTACCTAAGGAGGGATCCATTACTTTACAGGCCCTGCAATATGCCATAAAGTTCTCCTTATTGCTTGGCTAGGAGGTTCTGGACTTTAATAATCCTGTGGCAGAGGATTCCTGGACGCATCCTTAAGTTCTCATTTAAAACCGATTCGTGCCTCATCCCGGCTGCTAGGACCGAAGGAAACTGAACTATCTGGGTGAGCAATACCCTCTCAGGCTTGAGTGGCGACGTTGACAAATTCTGTGTGCCTTTAGTGCTGCGTGCTTGAACCTTCCCCTATACTTCTCTCGTTTCCTACTTTCTCCTCAAGTTTCTCACAGCAAAGAAAATAAAGCCTTACTATTTGGGTTTTACATCTGTGTGGACATTGGCTTTTCTAAAGAATCTATATACCCCGACAACGGAAGATTTGGAGGTAGTTTGCAGACCCAAACAAAACAAGCCGCTCCTTCAGTTAAGATGGCTGCCTGTATGATTTTGGGCCCTGTAGTGCACCGCTGTCAACCCCTGGCAATCGGCTCTAACATCCCTTGGCACAGTTAGTAGGGGTGGATAGGACTGTGAGGCCTGTAACTCACAGCGGCACAGTCCTATGACAAGAACACACAGCAATATATTAAAACTTCCTTTAACTGTCTCTTCTGTAAAGTAAAGGACACATACACCAATATACTTAACCCTGGTATTTTTACTTAGACTAGTGGGTAAGCAATAAAACAGGAACATACATGTCATGTGCAGAGAGCTGCAATAAACAGTGTTTGAATGAGCAGACAAATATATATTGCTACACAACTCTAACAGTCCCCTTTGCAGCTATTTCCCCTCGTGGACAAACATGGTGCCAGGAAAATCTACGCTACACAGTCAGGCCTGACTGAACTAAGTCGAAGTTCTGTAGGGAAAATCTTCGCTAGCAACGATGGTGCACTTAAAGAATAGAATTTGTAATCCACCAATGTAACAGGGATACTGTGTCTGTCTATGAGCAAGTGCTCTCTCACCCAACCGGACCAGTCCACGTCCGTTTCTTCCGCTGCTGTGTCTACGTACACAGATTCCTTGACATCCGGGTCTTCGGGCCTCCTGGCAATGGTGCAGTAACAAAGGAGAGACGTCCCTCAGTGTGAGCGGAAGGCTCTTTGGAGAAAGGCACAGGCTTTGGGCCTAAAGTCACAGGAGATCAAGCGGTCGTTCAACCTGCTGGGCGGGCGGTGTCCAAAGAGAAAGACTGGGCCCCGCCTCTCCCTTATAAAGTTCACCCCAGCAGTCCTTGCATGGGGCAATGCACCCTGGGTGCCTTAAAGTGTACTGGGTAATGTAGTCTCTGAGATATAAAAGGGCAATACCCCACTACATATATATAAAATAAAGGTTGTATGCCCCTCCCCCCTCCATTTCTTCTACAAATTCGAGCTACTTGGCTATTATATTGACCCAGCAGTTCTGAGTCACAGAACTGGAACAAAGATGCAGATTAGATGCACTCTATCTTTCTAATCTTTGTGTTTGTTCAAAGTTCAGCGACTCAAAGTATTGAAGACAGAGAGCCAGGTAACTGACATTTTTAGGCTACATGTACACTGAGCACTTAGTCTATGTGTGATGAATCCTGGCAATTTTGTGCAGGCAGAAGGAACAGGTGCACCGTCCAACACCATTGCCAGATACCTGTATATGAGAGGCTGAATGCTGCTCTGAATGGAGAAGTCTGGGTGCTCTACCCAAGTGGTACTAACAATTAGTATAATAGGTTAAAGCCATAGGCGTGCGCACAGGGTGTGCCGGGTGTGCCCAGGCACACCCTAATCACCCCATGCACATTAGTGTTATCACTCTGTGTAGCAGCAGGAACATGGGAAAGATCTCCCTCTTACTGGCTCTGCCATAAGAGAAGTGTTCATGCTCTTCTCTTTCACTGTGTCGGCAGGGAGATCAATGTGCGGGGTCATATATATGTAGACACATACACACGCATGTGTTTTTGAGCTTAAGGGTGCACACCCTAATGCAATAGGCTGCGCACACCTATGGTTAAAGCGTTACTAAACGTACCGTATATACTCGAGTATAAGCCGAGTTTTTCAGCACATTTTTTGGGGCTGAAAATGCCCCCTCGGCTTATACTCGAGTCACCTTTTTGCGCTTGATCTCCCGGATTTTGGGGACTCGGTACAAGTCACCTGGACCCAAAACATGGCACACATATAGCCCCACTCTTCCTCTACAAGTGTGCAAAGTTTGTTGTCTGGGGGACCTACGGCCTGGGAGCACCGATTTTTCAAACCCGGGCACCCCTTCCATAGACTCCCATGTTAAACAGTAATTTCTCTGGTGACTTTGGGGACCCGATACCGGCTGGTCTTAGGTCCTCTAAACCCCAAACTTGGTCAACATGTAGCCACATTTCTCCTCTATAAGTGTGCAAAGTTTTTTGTCTGGGGGACCTACGACCGGGGAGCACCGATTTTTTTAAAGCCGGGTACCACTTCCATAGACTCCCATGTTAAACGTCAGTCTAGTCATGGGCACAGTGAGGCATGGGCACAGTGAGGCATGGACATGGACAAAGTGAGGCATGGACACAGTGAGGCATGCACATGGACACAGTGAGGCAAAGTGAGGCACAGTGAGAAATGTAGATGGACACCCTAGGCTTATACTCGAGTCAATACGTTTTCCCATTTTTTTGTAGTAAAATTATATTCGGGTCGGCTTATACTCGAGTATATACAGTAAGTTTTTCTTTATTATAACAAACATGTTATACTCACCTACTCTGTGCATTTTTAATGCACAGAGAAGCCCCAACCCTCTGTACAAGGAAAGAGAGCAGCAGAGACTTGTCTTTATTAGAGGAAGTTTCTTCACGGAGGCAAATTTCACACTGGATTACTGCACAGATCTGAAATGTACAAAACACACCAAGAAGTAAAAAGTAAAAATACACTTGCATCTAAACCAGGGGTGCCCAACCAGTGGCCCGGGGGCCACATGTGGCCCGTGGAGCCCTCTGATGTGGCCCGCGACCTCCTGCTCTGGGATGGAATAAAATAGAATAGAATACTGTTATTAAAGGTAAGTTTATTACTAAAACCACAGTGTATATATGGACATATCTGTTCTGCAGTGGTTACTGGGCTGCTTTCAAACTGATCCACAGGTGCAGAGAAGTGCACCTGTGGGTTACCTGCACTGAGCCATAGACTTCTTACCTGTGAGTTTGGTGTGCTGAGAGTAGAGTGGGTTCTATAGAGTCGAGTTAGATGCCATCCACCCGCTCCGCTCATTGAGGCCCGCGAACGGTTACCAAGTCGCTTGCTCTTCAAAAGGTTGGGCACCCCTGATCTAGACTATTCGTTTACCCTATAGTTCAACTTTAAGCCTGCTTAAAAGGACAAGTGTGCCGTTAAGTAAACATTTAAAACCAAAAGGGAAGTGTATCATTTAGACATTTTAATGTATACTATTTGTTACATCCAACTTATCTGCTTGGGTTTCATTATTCTGTGCCACCTCCACTCCTAGCTGCCTATGAATAGGATGCTTATGTGTGCTGTCAGCTATACATTCTATTGAGCTGATATATCTTTGTTTTCTGTACTGTTAATAAATTCATGAACAATGTCAGTCATAAGATCTTGCAGCTTGTACAACCATAACTTCTTTCCTTTTACCCTCTGTTCTTAGCATTACCAATGTTTATGTGGAAATGTATTTTCTGTTCCTTGTTACAGGAATGGATAAAGAATGGCAGCATGAACCACTTCAATAAACCCCAAAAAGAAGAGGTCTGCCCGGTGTCTGTCCTTGAAATGCCACTTACACCTATGGAAGCTGATTAAGTCTATCAAACACTGATCATGATCATTTGTATGAATAATGTGAACAAGTTCTTCAGGGACTCATCCTTTCTAGGAAAGGTCTTATATTGCAAGTTGGAACTGATCATATTTCATAAGCTAACTACTGAACAGCCAGTCAGAAGAGGTTTAATGTTATGACTATTACCCCTATTTACAAGAGAAAATAAAGTTCCTAAAGAAAATAATGGATCTTCAGTGGAACAATCTGAAAATACAACATTTTAAAAATATGTACGTTGAAAACACTGTAGTGTTGCTTCTGTTGGTTTAATGAAGAGAATCAAAAAAAGCATCTGTGAACCAGGGATATAGCCGTTCCTCCAGAAGCCATGGACCAAGTTTTGGCTTGCTTCTGTTGCTTTAGCCAGGTTCCCTCATTAGCAAGGGAGATAAAAGATGTAAATAAGTAGTGATGTGTACAGTGTAGGACAGCCAATCTCAACCAGGGTTTCTTCAGAGGTTGTTAGGGGTTTCTTGAGATGTGGCTGATTGACCTCCCATCTGATAGTGCTTGCGTAATTTTGGGTCCAATGTCACTTAGTGGAGCCAGCGGTATGGTTCCAGTATTCTTTTTATGTGTCTGAGTGTGGCCACCACTGTAGGAGGAGCAATTTTCCAATGACCATCAATGTAAGGGGCATTCTTCCAAATAAACACAAAATAACTTATTTTAGCATGATCTCACAATTATTTCAAGGGATTCCTCTGGGGGTAAAAGGTTGAGAAAGGCTGATCTGGAACATTAGCGCTTGGCTATGTTTTACCATTTTCTGTGAGCTCTTATTTTTAGTTCATTAATGATCTGAACTCCCAAGTTTGAAGTGTATTATATCATGCATAATGCATTGCATATTTGTAAAGTGTATGTGTGAGCTTTACATTTTACAAGGATAGTCTTAATGCTGTAATGTTACTGCACTGAGAATTGTATATACTTTCTGTTGGTGAGCCTTCTAGTTCCGAAGCAACACTTCAAAAAGCTCATTGGGTTTATTAGGCTAAGAGCAATGCAGTACCTAATAGCAACCAGTCCCCATTCCTCCAGTGATCTAAATTCTATGAATTGGTGAATTCAGTGAGTTCTGATTGGGTGCTATGGCTTTTCCATAATTTGCTCATCTCCATTGCTTTTTGCATTGCCCCGTTAAAGGCAAACTCCAGTCATTACAGCTGAAGCACATGAGCATTAACCTTAAGAAGGCTAAACATTTTTGTTTGTTTTTAAGTTTTGAGGGATATTAAATTGTTAGCAATGTGTGCTGCCACTTTAGGCTTCATAATTATGCATTCAGAATACCTCCAAGTAGGCATTTGTTGGACTATTTACATTTTCTAAGTCATTGTCTCTTTAAAGTACACATTTCATTGGTATAAAAAACCCTACATGGGTTCCCCCGTCCCCCTCCTATTTAGTGGGAATGAACTTAAGCGTGCTTAAATACTATTATGTAAGGAGTTGTTGGTACCATTTCTTGTTTGGCTACTAGGTGTTGCCCTCCCTATAGATAAATAATGGATTACGCGAGAGAGTGGGAAGAGTTTGGGCAGAAAACCGAATAGTACCAATGACCGTGAACCATAATGGTTGAGAAGCTGTATGGCCTGTAGTTGTATGCCCTAAAGTTGAATGCCTTGAAGTATTGAAAGTAAATCTTTGAAAGATATTGGACTTGCTTCCTCCTGTTACCTATGGCCTATCCTTTGAACTGGTACCTGGTTCAGCCGAGAGGAATCTGGGGTGTCGGGCATGGTAATGTTCATGTGCTGGTGTAAATGTACTCTGCTCCCTCTGGGAATGGGGACTCACACTAATGTAAATTAGAACAAGAGGCCTGCTAGTGGTACCCAGGAATGAAACATATTGCCAACGTTCAAATGTTCCTGCCTACCTTTTGGCATAGTCGGCAGGATAGACTACAGAGAGGGGCATGAAGAATCCTGAAACCTTCAGGAACTTTTGAGAATGTTCTAGTATCTTCTGGAATGTAGGCTGACTGTGGGTGGAGCAGCAGCCTAGAGTAATACTTATTATGAAGAAATTTGGGTGGTGTTTGAGGTGTGCATAGGAGGTGATTGCTACTAATCATGATGACATCAATGGCAACTTACCATGTTGAGTGAGGGAGACCGCTAGTGGATACTGGGGTGCACTTCGAGCCCTGAGGAGGTCTTGCATTCTGCAAGGAAGGGAGTCTGGAGATGTTTTACCAATTTGCCCTGAGTATTCGGAAGTGGCTCCATTGACTACAGTATGGGCATGATGTTGTCATTGTTCACACTTCTTGTAACGGATGCAGCTCAAGCAGGACAAGCCACACGACCTCTCCAGTTTGCCACCGGCCTGCAAATTACAGCCACCTGTTTCCCCGGAGCGTCTGGATTCTCTGAAATGGTATACACAAATAAGTCACAGACCTTTCCCCTGGGCATACCACATTACTTAAACCCTATCCAGTTACGGGACTGGAGGCCCCTGTCCTCTTTATTTGATGAGGGTCCTGTTCGGCCAGGGGCATTGGATGCGGAGATTGCTTCTCAACCCTTTGAGATATTGCCCCACCGAGAAAACTGGGATTTCCTCCAATGGAAGGTGCAGCTGCACCTGCTGCGGAGCCCCTGTAATCCATTGTGCCTGTGTTAGAGAAATCAACGGCAGATCAAGCTGTGCCAGCTTCTTTGGCTGCTCACCTGTTGGAGTGAAGGAGGAATGTCACAGACAGTATGCGGGTGCTGTGTGGGAATCCCTTGGTTACTAAGGATTATTACCGAGGACTGTGTTACCACCTGGGAGTTTAAGCCCTGGCTACAGGAATATAGTTATAGGCAGCACATTGGCAAAGATAAAGTGTTACTGCTGCACCCTGAAGTAGAGGACATGGTACTGTCCATCGTTCAGGATCTGAAGACCAGTAAATTGGTCCATATCATCCCATTTTACACTTAACTGTCATGAGTTGTGTAAGTTGTATTCTCTGATAAACCTATGCACAGTTTTTTGCATTATAATGTCCTTCTTTTAATGTCATTTAATTACCTATATTTTGTGGTTTGTAACGTGAAATGCATGTACCATGGTAGTTACAGTTAAGCATATTTTGTGTCTGTAACTTTGTTCTCTTTAATTTAGTATATTTGCACTATGTGTTTCTTGTTGGGCATTGTTAGCACATTTCCACAGTTGGTGGCACAGGGACATGCCAGGTTCAAGGTGGTGGGGGGGAAGAGTGTAAAAAGGTGTTAATACCATTCAGTGGCAGCTGGTGGTAATTTTTATTGGGGGGGTGGCAAACAGTACCACCCCCCCGGTCGGTTGGGTGGGTCTGGTGCACTTACCCAATCTATGGTGGGCAGCGCTTCTCCCGGGCTTCACCATCGGCTTCTCTTGCTCGGTGGCGGCGGCTTTCCCTTCCCCTGCTCTGCACGGGCATCGTTCCTCCCTTCTCCTGAGTGGCCAATTGGGACTCTTCTCTTTTCAGCCAATCGGAAAATGGGTCTCAGACCTGCTTCTGATTGGCCGGATTGAGGATCAGTGTTTCAATAGCGAATATTAATTCGCTGTTGTAACACCTGGGTTGGCTCCTGGCACACCTGGGTTGGCTCCTGGCACAATGCTCTGTGCCTATTTTGAAGCCTATTAGAGCTTTTGGCTCTAATCAGGGGCTTCAAAAAAACACCCTTACCGATCTAATTCCCGCTCCCGGGATCCTGAAAGGGGCCGGACGCATGAAT
This sequence comes from Rana muscosa, assembly GCA_029206835.1. Classification (NCBI taxonomy): domain Eukaryota; kingdom Metazoa; phylum Chordata; class Amphibia; order Anura; family Ranidae; genus Rana; species Rana muscosa. Next base: position 104,159,220 of record CM055125.1, read on the forward strand.
AGGGGATGGCGGTGTCCTGTCAAAATAGCGGCCGTGGATAAAGCATGGGGGTGGCGGACATGGATAGAGGGGGTGGTGCTCCGGCGCCTTTAATGAACGGGCCACCACTGATACCATTTCTTCTTTGGCTACTAGGTGCCACGCCCATAGATAAATAGTGGGTTATGTGAGAGAGTAGGAGGAGTTCGGGCAAAGAGTGGGCTCTGAAGCTGGCCCTCATTGGACTTGGTGGGGCTTATTTTACGGATATGTAGCATTTACAGGAATTGGTATTCCCCAAGTGGCAAATATCTGGAAAGGTCCTGAGACCCTAAATAGGAGGGAGTTTGGGAAAGGCCATCAATGGCCCAGCCAGGAAAAGTGCCAAAGACTGAAAACAAATTGGGTGAGAATCTGTATGCCCTGAAGTTGTCTACCTTAATGAAAATTAATGAAGTAAAGGTTTGAAAATCATTGGACTCGCCTCTTCTTGTTACCTATGGCTTATCCTTTAGGCTAGGTTAACACTGCTGCGAATTCAAAATCGTGCGATTTTACCGCGATTTCGCGGCCACGATTTTGCAGCGATTTGCGGCCATGATTTCAGGGAATGCCAGTCTATAGAGCTGAATTCGCATCGCACACGGATCAAACTCGCACAGAACCCTTTTCTTTCTTTTTATATCCCTGACCTCTTTAGGGCTTGAACACACAAAGCTGAAGTGACCTGCGGTTTTCTGCACTGGGCACTGATAGCACCACATGTCACCCCACAGCAGCACAATGCACCATGCTGCTGTGCAGCGACCTAAATGAAGTGCACTTCAAATAAAGTAAAGAAAGAAAAAAAAAATGCGCTGCTCCCTGTCAGAGCTGGCCTATCACCACCCTGCATGGTAAAAAGCTGCATGTTACCATGTTGAATAGTGTGAATATAGCCTTAAAAAAAATCAAAACAATTAAAGTTGGTTGCTAGTGGTTACTGCATATTGTCTCTGGCTTTTTGACATATTAATTAAGGGTCTATAAGAGCTACTATATAGGACAGGCAGATCTTTAGCTTCAAACCAAACTGATGGATGCTTTAAAAATGTGAGAAAGATCTTATTTTTCATGTTAAAGCATGTCTAACCAATTTGCTAAAATGTAACACATTGCAGCTCACCAGTCCTTAGCTTTCTCTTTTCAAGATAAGAACATTTTCAGTAAGTACAGAAAAAAGCTGTTGTTCTTGCCAGCAATGCAGTGTATTTGTGTTGTATTTTATGATCTTAAGCTACATTCACACTGGGAATTTAGGCCTGTGCGAACAGCTGTGAGCAGTTAGGTGCTGCTGCTGGCCCCATTCAGTGTAGTAACAGGTTGCAGGTGGCCACAGCTATTCGCTGCTTGTAATCGCTGCTGAACACATGCATTTTTAGACATTTTTACCTTAACTGATAGCTGATTGTTTCCCAATTCTTAATTCCAAGTCTACTCTAGAATGAAATTGAGGAGATAGACACAAATCAATTTTTTCCATATCCTAATCCTACCAAAAAAATTGCATTAGTAGCAGGGGCGTACCTAGAGCATTTGGCACCCGGGGCGGATCCTATATCTGGCACCCCCCCCCCCCACATTAAAATGTAAAAACACCCCACTGTGCCCCCTGCATACCTCTGCATCCTTCAATATCTTTTTGTCACTACTGTGTACCCCCTCTCCACAACTGCACCTCTGGACCCCTTTACATTACACAGCACCCTGCATCTCTGGGCCCCTTTACATTACACAGCACCCTGCATCTCTGGACCCCTTTACATTACACAGCACCCTGCATCTCTGGACCCCTTTACATTACACAGCACCCTGCATCTCTGGACCCCTTTACATTACACAGCACCCTGCATCTCTGGACCCATTTACATTGCACAGCACCCTGCATCTCTAGACCCCTTTACATTACACAGCACCCTGCATTTCTGGACCCCTTTACATTACACAGCACCCTGCATCTCTGGGCCCCTTTACATTGCACAGCACCCTGCATCACTGGACCCCTTTACATTACACAGCACTCTGCATCTCTGGACCACTTTACATTACACAGCACCCTGCATCACTGGACCTCTTTACATTACACAGCACCCTGCATCACTGGCCCCCTTTACATTACACAGCACCCTGCATCTCTGGACCCCTTTACATTACACAGCACCCTGCACCTCTGGGCCCCTTTACATTACACAGCCCCCTGCACCCCTTTACATTACACAGCACCCTGCCCTTCTGGACCCCTTTACATTACACAGCACCCTGCACCTCTGGGTCCCTTTACATTACACAGCTCCCTGCACCTCTGGGCCCCTTTACATTACACAGCACCCTTCATCTCTGGACCCCTTTACATTACACAGCACCCTGCATCTCTGGACCCCTTTGCATTACACAGCACCCTGCAGCTCTGGACCCCTTTACATTACACAGCCCCCTGCACCCCTTTACATTACACAGCACCCTGCCCTTCTGGACCCCTTTACATTACACAGCACCCTGCACCTCTGGGTCCCTTTACATTACACAGCTCCCTGCACCTCTGGGCCCCTTTACATTACACAGCACCCTTCATCTCTGGACCCCTTTGCATTACACAGCACCCTGCAGCTCTGGACCCCGTTACATTACACAGCCCCCTGCACCCCTTTACATTACACAGCACCCTGCCCTTGTGGACCCCTTGACATTACACAGCACCCTGCATCTCTGGGCCCCTTTACATTACACAGCACCCTGCATCTCTGGACCTCTTTACATTACACAGCACCCTGCATCTCTGGACCCCCTTGCATTACACAGCACCCTGCAGCTCTGGACCCCTTTACATTACACAGCCCCCTGCATCTCTGGACCTCTTTACATTACACAGCACCCTGCATCTCTGGACCCCCTTGCATTACACAGCACCCTGCAGCTCTGGACCCCTTTACATTACACAGCCCCCTGCACATTACACAGCACCCTGCCATTGTGGACCCCTTGACATTACACAACACCCTGCACCTCTGGGTCCCTTTACATTACACAGCACCCTTCATCTCTGGACCCCTTTACATTACACAACACCCTGCATCTCTGGACCCCTTTGCATTACACAGCACCCTGCAGCTCTGGGCCCCTTTACATTAAACAGCACCCTGCATCTCTGGAGCCCTTTACATTACACAGCCCCCAGCAGCTCTGGACCCCCTGCATGTTACACAGACCCCCCTTCAGTGTAGCCCCCAATAAGTGCAGACCCCCCTTCAGTGTAGCCCCCATTCAGTGCAGCCCCCCTTTAGTGTAGCCCCCGTTCAGTGCAGACCCCCCTTCAGTATAGCCCCCATTTAGTGCAGCCCCCCCGTTCAGTGCAGACCCCCTTCAGTGTAGCCCCCATTCAGTGCAGCCCCCCTTCAGTGCAGCCCCCCCTTCAGTGCAGACCCCCATTCAGTGCAGACCCCCATTCAGTGCAGACCCCATTCAGTGCAGCCCCCCCTTCAGTGTAGCCCCGTTCAGTGCACCCCCCTTCAGTGTAGCCCCGTTCAGTGCACCCCCCCTTCAGTGTAGCCCCCATTCAGTGCAGCCCCCCCTTCAGTGTAGCCCCTGTTCAGTGTAGCCCCCGTTCAGTGCAGCCCCCCCTTCAGTGTAGCCCCCCCATTCAGTGTAGCCCCCATTCAGTGCAGCCCCCCCTTCAGTGTAGCCCCCGTTCAGTGCAGACCCCCCCATTCAGTACCTCTGATCAGCGTGGCGGGTGTCCTGTCAATATGGGTCCCCCGTCGAATAGTGCCCGTCACATACACAGCAGGTCCCCTTCCCCTGTTTACACATAAACAGAGAGGAGGGGGAGGCGGCTTCACCGCTGCTCGGCTGTGCCTGTGTGACATCCGAAATCGCACAGGTAGACAGCCCGCGGCCGCAAGACGAGGGAATGGTAGGTGCAGCGGTGTCCCCCTGCACCCCCCCCCCCCCACACCCCCTCGCCGATTTGCCGTTTGCCTCTCCCTGCCTGTGCCAGTGTGCCTGTCACTGTGCTGCGGCTCCGGCGCTGCCTAAACCCACGGCGCGCCGCTGCAACCATTTCAATCGCAGAGGGGGATGCCGGCCTGACACCCCCCCCCAGTGTGTGGCACCCGGGGCGGCCCGCCCCCCACTTAGTACGCCTCGGATTAGTATTATCTCTTTTTCTTTTGACAGCAAAGTTTGGACCACCCTAGATGAGAGACCTTGAGCTTTTGGTCAAGGCCGGACTGGGATCAAAAACCAGCCATGGAAAAAATGTCATACCAGCCCCATAGCATTATTATACCAGCCCAACATCATAACATCATTATTTTCTTGTTCATGAAAGGGAAAACCAGGCACTTTAACCAAGCACATTTGAAGAGTGTATTATATATAGAGAAGACAGATATGAAAGCACATAGGGCTTTATATATATATAAAATCAAATTCCAGTTAAAAGTGGTCAATCATCAAGGGGGACCCCAGGAACTCTGGGAACGTGGGGGTGTACTCTGTTGACCAGAAACCACCTTTTCACCTTTCTATTTGTATTCACTTCCCCCCCTTACATCCTACCCTCCCCCCCCAGACTGGCCTGGCGGCGCTGTCACTGGCCTCCACTCAGGTGCACTGTGCAGGGATCTGTCAGTCTGCTCCAGCTTTGGTTTTATTCTATAGTCTCCTCTTCACAGTCTATACACGTCTGACTTCTCCCATGACCCCCATCCTGGTGACACTCCCACTCTGGACTCCTCTCCAGACTAGCTCAGAGACTGCAGATATGATATAAGACAAGAGATGGTTAGAGGTTGCGGATATGATACAGGAGATGGTCAGAGACTGAGGACATCAAACTAAAGATGGTAAGAGAATGCAGAAATGTTACAAGGATGGTCAGAGATTGCAGACATGGTACAAGAGATGGTCAGAGACTGCACACATGATACATGACATGGTCAGAGACTGCAGACATGGTACAAGAGATCGATGCAGCCTCACCAGTGCCCATCAAATGCAGCCTCATCAGTGCCCATCAAATGCAGCTTTACGGTGCCCATAATTGCAGCCTCACTGTGCCCATGAATGCAGCCTCACTGCTCATAAATGCAGCCTCACTGTGCCCATCAAATGCACCCTCACTGTCCACCAATGCAGCCTTACTGTGCCCATGAAAGCAGCCTCACTGTGCCCATCAATGCAGCCTCATTGTACCCATGAATGCAGCCTCACTGTGCCCATGAATGCAGCCTCACTGTGCCCATGAATGCAGCTTCACTGTGCCCATGAATGCAGCCAATGACATAATTAGTTGATAAGGAAGATGTTAGTCGCCGGCATAGCATCATTGTTTCACTCTCCCTTGCCTCTCTCCATCAGCGTTGGGGTCACATTAGCTGAGTGATGGAGAAAAACTGAGGGAGAGGAGAAACACTGGAATACTAGTCAGTACTAGTTTTCAAGTGTATTTGCTTTGAAAGAATAAATCACCTCTAATGTTAAGTGTCCTACATGGATGTTGCTGCATTATGTAAGACTATTAGAAAAAAAATTACATTTGAGAATGGGGTTCCTCAAGATGGTTCATAATTTTGGAGGGTACCTTGACTGAAAAAAGGTTGAGAAACACTGCCCTAGTACAGTAAAGTTTTTAACATAAATCCAAATCACACAAACAAAGTATTCCACTCACATGTTAATGAATTAAAACAATCACATCGACACAGACTGAAGGAGCCAGTTGTAGCTGTATAGTCCTGTATAAGAGCAGTCAATTCTCCCATGCCTGCCTAGTCTAGCTGGAACAAAAGCTATGCCGAGTACACACGATCGGAATTTCCGACAACAAAACCGTGTGTTTTTTTCCAAAGGATGTTGGCTCAAACTTGTCTTGGATACACACGGTCGCACAAATGTTGCTCGGAAATTCCGAAAGTCAAGAAAAGTCAAGAACGCGTAGACGTACAACACTACGACGAGCCGAGAAAAATTAAGTACAATGATTCCCAGCATGCGTCGAATTGATTCCGGAATTGGATACACATAGTCGGAATTTCCAACAAGAACTTTTGTTGTCGGAAAAATTGAGAACCTGCTCTCAAACATTTGTTGTCGGAAATTCCGACAGCAAATGTCCGATGGAGCCCACACACGGTCGGAATATCTGACCAAAAGCTCACATCGAACATTTGTTGTCGGAAATTCCGATTGTGTGTACGCTGCATGAGACTAAAAGGTGTGCTGTGCAGTCACTGTCGTTGAGCAAGAGCCATGGGCTGTTCTGTTTTGTTGGTGCTTTAAATAAATAATATAGAGTTTATGTTAAAAAAAACTGAATGTTCTGTTAACTACTTAACCTCCAGAAGATTTACCCCCCCCCCTACATGACCAGGCCATTTTTTGTGATACGGAACTTCTTTACTTTAACTGACAATTGCGCAGTCACGCAACGCTGTACACAAATAACATTTTATACATTTTTTACCCACAAATTGAGCTTTCTTTTGGTGGTATTTGATTGTCACTGCGTTTTTTATTTTTTGCGCTAAAAAAAACCCCCAAAAAAACAACAGTTTGGAAAAAAAAATCCAATCCAATATTTTTTTTTTTTAAATCGAATTTCTTAAATCTAGGTCAATATGTATTCTGCTACATATTCTTGGTAAAAAAAAATCCCAATAAGCGTATATTGATTGGTTTGCTCAATAGTTATAGCGTCTACAAACTATGGTATAAATACTGGACTTTGTATTCATTTTATTTTTTTACTAGTAATGGCATCGATCAGTGACTTATAGCGGGACTGCAATATTGCGGCAGACACTGACAAGCCTCGTACACACGATCGGATATCCTATGGATTCTAATCCGATGGTTTTGTCCATCGGAAAACCGATGAAGCTGACTTCCATCAGTCTTGCCTACACACCATCAGTCCAAAAACCGACCGTTCCAAACGCGGTGACGTAAAACACTCCGATGAGCCGAGAAAAATTAAGTTTAATGCTTCTGAGCATGCGTCGACTTGATTCTGAGCATGCGTGGGTTTTTTATCCGATGGACTTGCCCATAGACGATCTGAATTTGCTATCGGTTTTTGATCCATCGGAAAAATGTAAAACATGTTCTATTTTTTAAAACCGATGGAAAAAAGACCGATGGGTCCCATACACGATCGGTTTGTCTGATGAAAAAAGTCCATCGGACTGTTTTCATCGGTAAAACCGATCGTGTGTACAGGGCTACACTTTTGACACTTTGTGGGAACCAGTGACACTAATACAGTGATCAGTGGTAAAAATATGCACTGTCACTGTACTAATGACACTGGCTGGGAAGGGGTTAAACATCTAGGGCGAACAAAGGGTTAACTGTGTGCCTAACCAGTGTTTATGTGTACTATGTGAGGTGCTTTTACTAAGGGAAGTGATGGATTTTATTCCCTGCTTTTGCAGGGACACAAAATCCACCCCTCTCCCCCTGTGAGAATGGAGATCTGCCTTGTTCCAGATCTCTGTTCTGTGTCTCTGCCTGATGATCGGCGGGTGCCGGCAGACATCCAGCTTCTGCTGTGAGTAATCACAGCAGAAGCGAGCTGCCGACAGCCCACGCGCCCCCCTAGGCAGAAGTGCAGAATCATGTATCTATATGCGATTCTGCACAGGGGGGCCTGCCCTGCAGCAGTAAATGTGCTGTGGTGCGGTCCTTAAGCGGTTAATGCAAAAAATAAGACAATCTCTGCTGAAACAATGTTACCAGCATTTTTTCACCAAGTTACCTTCCCCATTAAAGGGATATTAAACCCAAAACTAAAAATTTAATATATTGCCGCTTACCAATCATTAGATGTGGTGGCTGAATTTGTTTTCTTTTTTTTTAGGCTTTGTTTTCTGTTTTCTCCTGGTGATCTGGCAAGTAACACAATAGTGTTTTTCCACTCTGGATGAAGGAGCACAAAAGCACCTTTGGGCAGCAGCACTGTCAGCAGGGCCGCCATCAGGGGGGTACAGGCAGTACACCTGTAAGGGGCCCAGAGGTCCCCAGGGGCCCGGATGGCCCCCCTTTTTTTTTGTAAGGGGCCCAGAGGTCCCCAGGGCCCCGAATGTCAACCCCCCTTTTTTGTATTTTTTTTTATAATTTTTTTTATTATAAATTTTTTTATTAAATTTTTATTTTATTTATTTATTTAAAAAAAATGTATTTATTTTTTGTAAGGAGCCCAGAGGTCCCCAGAGGCCCGGAGGTCCCCAGGGCCCCGGATGGAAACCTCCCTTTTTTATTTATTTTTTATAAAAATAAATTATTATATATTTTTTTATTAATTTTTTATTTATTTATTTATCTATTTTTGTAAGGGGCCCAGAGGTCCCCAGAGGCCCAGAGGTCCCCATGGCCCCGGATGGAAACCTCCCCCTTTTTTTTTTTATAAAAATGATTATAATTATTTTTTTTTTATAATTATTATTTTTTTTGTAAGGGGCCCAGGAGGTCCCCAGGGCCCTGGATGGCAACCGCCCTATTTTTTGTTTTTTTTTGTGTTCGTCAGCACCCATACCCCCTGCTTCTTAATTCGTGGCACCCCCCCCCCCCCCCCCCGCTTCTCAATTTGCTCCAGGGGGGGCCCCATGTCTGAAGCTGTGTAAGGGGCCCCAAAATTCCTGATGGCGGCCCTGACTGTCAGTCGGGGGGGAGTGTTAGATATACTAGCAGATTTAAATGCACTACCAAATTTAAGCCAAACTCCACATACACTGCAGTTACACAGCCAGTTACAGCAAACTGTTTTTTTTTTCTTTTGGGATAAAGGTGTTACAATAATTATAAAAAACTGATCATTGTCTTAACACTCTGATACATTTTCAGGAGAGTTTGTTCTGCTGAAAAACAACAGACTAATGCCCCGTACACACGGTCGGACTTTTGACCGACCAAAATCACATTGGAATTCCAACGGAATTCCATCGGAGTAAAAGAGAACATGTTTTCTATCTAAACTCCGACCGAATTCCTCGGAATTTCCGATGGAAAAAGTCCAATGGGGCATACACACAGTCAGAATATCCGTTGAAAAAATTCCATCGGAAATTCCGATCATGTGTACAAGGCATTACTTGCCAGATCATCAGGTGCAAAATACAATAAACAAAGCTTATAAATGAAAGCTGCAATATAATAAATGTTTTCTTTTGGATTTAACAGTACAATAAAGTTAAAGGGTAACTACACTTTTGTGTAAAAAAAATATAACAAAAAAATGACATGGCATATACAATTGCTACACAAGCCATGTTGTAATGTAATGTTTTTTAAAATTACCTTTCCTTTTCAAGTTTCCAGTATGTATGTACATTATATATTTTATTATAATTACTAGCAAAAGCATGCGTATAAGCAAGCAAACTGAATATGGACGGTTAGGTCACTAAAAATGGTAAAGAGCAGAAGAGTGCATTGATGCAGTGGTGATAAGCACTGAGACATGCGTTGGTGCATTGGCAGTGAGCACAAAGGTAGGCATTGGTGCAGTGGTGAGAGTAGGGGTTGGTGTGCAGGTGTGGTGTGGGAGGAGGAGTTTGAGGGTCAGGGTATCCTTAGTTGATGTGAGGGAACAGTGGTGGAGAGCTTTAAGCCATGGTGATGGGTGTACGAGGGGGGGTTTACTGACTTACACAGGGGTAGTCGCAGGGGCAGTTGTGATTGGTGCCTCTGTGAGTAGCTATCAGCTGTAACTCCAGGTGAAGTCCTCCATGCCAGCCATAGAGGTTGAGTGAAAGGGGGATTATGGTGTCTGCTGAAGGGGACAGTAATAAAAAAGCCATGCGCCATTGCACCATTGCAACACATACTCACCTGCTACAGAGGGCTACCCGTGTACGTGCTTCCTGTTGGATATGTCTATTGTGGATGATGACGATCTACATTTAAAATGTACCTTGCCTAGTAATTACACAAAGTTATCACCTACAGTACATGGAACTATTGCACATGCACCAGGTATTGGCACCAATTTTGTTTATCCCAAAGGCTCAACACTACCCCCCACAAAGAACAAGGTATTTAGTGTGGTATATACGTAGTTACATTGGTCCAAACTGGACCAATGAAACTATATACATAATAGCGATGCCTGAAATGGTTCTTTAAGGATAGAGCTGATGTTCTGGACCATAAGCTTTTGGTCGGATATTCCGACCGTGTGTATGCTCCATCCAACTTTTTCTGTCAGAATTTCCACTAACAAAAGATTGAGAACAGGTTCTCTATTTTTCCTACAGAAAAAGTTCTTGTCGGAAATTCCGATCGTCTGTATGCAATTCCGACGCGCAAAAAAAACACGCATGCTCAGAATCAAGCAGAAGAGCCGGACTGCCTATTGAACTTCATTGATCTCAGCTCGTCGTACGTCTTGTACGTCACCGCGTTCTTGAATTTCAGACAAGATTTGTGTGACCGTGTGTATGCAACACAAGTTTGAGCCAACATTCTGTCGGAAAAAAAAATCCACGGTTTTCTTGTCGGAAATTGCGATCGTGTGTACAGGGCATAAGTCCAGACAGCAATGGTCTGAATGACTGACATAGACACAACCACGGGTTGCCTGGTAGGGCTCGCCAAGGCAAAGATAGGTTTAAGGAGAGTCTCTAAACTTTTATCCACTTTTATCCACCAGATCCTTAAACATAAGATTATCCCCCACGGAGGTCATAAGGGTCTTATTAAGATAAAAAATGGCTGGATCTATCACAGGAATCACCCATTTCCTATGACAACTTTCCTTAATAGCATATTGTTGGAAAAATGTTTTAGAGAGTGAGGCCAGTTTCCATATAGAACAGGCTCAACCGGCACGTGGACCAGCAAAGTCTTGACCAGTGTAGCAAATTTAGGAGACCTGGAAACCTTTGAAAGAGCAGATTCATGCTTCTCCAAAGCTAAATACGAGCATACGGCCTAAATAACTGTAGAAATAGTCTTTAGCTGATCAGCTTCTGTACAACCACCCTGTTGGATTTTTCCCGCTAGATCAGCACCAGCAGCAGTGTTGCCAACCGTCAGTATTTTTACTGACAGACAGTAAAAGACAGGCACATTTCTCCTGCCAGTAAATGCCAGTGACAGGAAAAGGTCGTCAGTAAATAATATGTCTCTGATGCTCCGCTCAGAACTGCGCATCCAGAGCCAGCCGAGACCATCCGAGTGCCTGCTACAGTGTGTTTGGGTGGCACCTGTGGGGGGTGGGTCTGGCGTAGGTGGTGCCTGAGTGTGTTGTATGATGTCATGGTGCAAGGGAGCGGAGCGGCCCGGAGCCTCATGCGCAGATCTGCGGGACGAGAGCAAGGCAAGCTGGGAGCGAGACTGTCTGTGCTGTTTGGACTGGAGTGAACTAAAGGGACCATGTGGCGTGGAGAGAGACTGTCACTGTGATTCAGGAGGGGACAAGTCTTGTCGGTGAGGTGTCATCATCATCTTTGTTGCTACACACTTCTGTCAGTGTCACTGTGAGAGTCAATTTTGTGTGTGTGTGTGTGCCGTCCATTCTAATTTCTTGTCCTCCTGAGTCTTGTCCCTGAGCTACTTACTTACTATATTGAAAATAAAAATAAAAATATGTTTTTCTGCCTTTATTTCTACCTTAAATACCTGTTTGTAGCTTAAATACTGAAATGTGCACTTAAATCATTTGGAAATGGCAGTAAAAACTTGGCTGTGCCAGTAAACGTTTTGTGTCATGTCAGTGTAACACACGCGCTCTTTTCACCTGCTTTGGCTCCTTAACAGGAAAAAGCAGCCCACCGTGTTATATGCCCGTACCCTCTTGTGTGAAGAGGTTGAGCGGTGTTAGTAAACGGGTCTCCACAGCTAGGTTCTCCAGAGAAAGGGTTCCCATCTTCATGTAACATAAAGACAAGTTTATATTCCCCCAATAACTGCAAGGTCCACACCAGCAGTAACTCCAACGTAGAGTTTATTTTCTCTTTATATGATTAGTGAATATTATAGAACAGGTTGGAGAAAGAACAGAACAGGAAGAGGTGTGGATGAGGTCCAGGCACAAACACTATACAAATTCTGCTACTTAGCTTCTCAAGTAGACTTAGTCCATCCGGATAGGCTCCCGTAGAGTGGATCCTAGCAGCCGGTATGGTACTCGAACTAGATACTCGGTTCTCTGCCACAGAACCAATAAACTTGTGTCTCTGCCACAGACCTGATGAACTTGGTTGCAATAGAATAAGCCTCTTTAAGGAGATGACATCCCTCCAGAGAGTTACCGGGCCCCTTCCTTCACTGTGACTTTCTCACCAGTCCCTCGGAACGGTCCTCCCCCGGCCTCCTCTACTAAGATACAGGCCTCCTCGCAAGGCAGCACCCTGGGATTCCTCGATCCTCGTGGGCCCCAGCCAGAAGGATGCTTGGCCCCAGGCCTTCTAGTTGCAGTTCCAGGGCCGAAGGTGCCTGGAACCGATTCTCCAACAGTACCTCACCCCGGGGCTAAAGGTGCCCAGGGTGGAACAGCTACACATAGCCCCAGGCCGAAGGTGCCTGGGGTGCAACGAAACAGCCCCCAGACTAAAGGTGCCTGGGGTGCAAACCCACGGACCTCCGGGCCTAGGGCACCCGGTAATCGAACTCCGATCAGAAGACGTCTGCCCCTTTTATATCCTCACCCGGCATGCACAGCAGGTCGACCACACCCACCGCACTACTGCCGAGAGGGGACACAAAAGGCACAGCACTATGCTAGCGGTTCAACCCTGGCCCAGAATGGCAGCACCACCCGCAGGCCACAGGGAACTATACACCAGCATTTTCCCCTGAGGATAAAATGGTTGATGAAAAGCCTATCAATTACAGTGGCTTGGGTGTAGTTATCACTCAAATGCCCCCCTAGATTTAAGGACCCCGCTACATCAGTAAATTTCAATCTGGTAGATTGGCAACACTGACCAGCAGTGCTGGACACAGCACTAATCAGTGTATATTGAAGAAGTTCTCTCACTGTCAGAATGTAGCAGCTCAGCGTGGAGGATTCCGCCATCCACATCAAGTGTGTGGATGGGGGAATCGAGACACTTTGTTGTGTTCAACCTACTGGTTGAACAAAAAAATGTAACCATTAATGGGCTGACTTAGCTAATACTGTCAAAACAGCTTTAGACTGACTGTAATGGATCAAGCATAATGTAAAGATTTCCAGTATAATGCAATAGATACTGTAATAGATACTGTAATAGACCTTACATTATAATGATACCAATATGATAAAGATAAATACTACATATATTTTATTATTTCTCTGTCCTGTTTTATAGTAGCATATATGTCATAAGAGTTGCATTTTAAAGATGCTGGTCTTTAGTTGCAGTAGTAGTACCTTCCAAAGTCTGCTGTAGGAAACAGGAAGACTGGGATTTGATTATCTTAATTAATATTTGTGGAATTTGAATTATATGTCAGTGCACAAGCAGATAAGTGACCAATATCTTTTTGAGAAGCTCTTCCAATAAAACTCCATCACAGCACACATATAACAGTAATCTTTAGTCCTACATATTATATAATTGAGTGTTTTGTACAGAAATAGTGTAGCATTTGCCTTAATAGTCAGACCAGTAAGTCCTAATTTATTGCTCTTTCCTAAAACACTGCCTAATGCAGGAAGTTTAGAAACCTTTTTTTTTTTTTTTTTGCAGATGAAATAACGTAGTTAGAAAGTGGCTACATATATTTCTCCTAAAGTATTCTTGTTGCTAAAAACAGAAAAAAGGAACTGTAGTTACATCACTTACCTCTGCTCTTTTAACAATTGTACTTTAGATAATTAAATTCTAATTAAAGTTGGACCAGGACTGTTTGTGGAGAGGCGTTGTCCTGGGTAAATATGAATGATGGCGAATTACTGCGCAAGTCTAAATCTGTGACACACACCTTTTTATCTCCATGTTAGTAATTTCTGATCACTTTTACTGAAATAAACCACATTAACTGTTTTTCAGTATTGGCCAACCCTGCCGTTTCACTGGTTTTTCTGCATACAACTCTCAGCATCTGTTTCATAAAAGGGAAAACCACATTTTTTTTTTTTTTAAGACACATATTGCTAACTGATAGTTTGATGATTTGCACGTTTTAAACAAATGTAAAAGTGTTGCGTTAAGAATCAACTGGTATTACAAATTCATATAAAACATATTAGAACCAAAGTACTGTACAATGTCTCAATATATAAATTATTACAAAGTTCGATAACATATACCGTAACATCCAAAAGAGCTTAAAAGTGCTCAATAAATCAGTGTTATTAGGTTATCTGTTTAGAATAGAAGCAGATAGATAAAGCAACTGCAGGCAGCATGTGAAGTCAGTGAAGACAGAAAATCCACTGAGTTTTCTTTAAAATAAACACATAGGCAGCCAAAAGCCTATTGTAGCACTAGTGAAAGTGTGGTCTGTCACGCCTCCAAGTGAGCCTAATAAAGTGATGGGGAACTGCCGCTCAATCTACAGTGTAATCAATGTCACCCAAAAGTAAAATAAATAAAGTAGAGTAAATGATGAGCGCAAATCCCTAAAAATCTGAAGTGATGGGTATTAAAACAATACCACAAAGGATACGTAATATATCCAATATGTGCAAATTATGCAAAGAGTTGCTGTGCAACGTGCAAAAATGTGCAAAAAATATATGTGCAAACAAGCAATAAAGTGCTGAACGACAAATCAATATGCAAATGAATGGCTAGTAATTGACACAAAAGTCCAGTGTCCACTCTGTGAACAATGTGCAAAATGTGCAAATAAATAAAGTGCAAATAATGTCCTGAATAGGGATGAGCTTCGTGTTCGAGTCGAACATACGTTCGACTCGAACATCGGCTGTTCGATCGTTCAACGAAGATCGAACGATTTGGGCCGTTCGCGCCAAATTCGAGTGACGCGAGCGGCCCACAATGCACTACGCCATCGCAGTGTCATCCAGGCGCTGTGATTGGCCAAGCATGCACTGTGACCCCGCATGCTTGGCCAATCACAGCGCCGGCAGCGAGGAGAGCAATGATTGGCCACAGGCAGGATGCCTGTGGCCAATTATTGCTGAGGGTGTTTAGTACACGCCCCACACTATAAAAGGCCGCCAGCACGGCGGCCTAGTGTAGTGTGTTCCGGAGCAGGGAAAGAGAAGCATAGGCAGGGACAGTGACATTTATTTTTTCTTGCTTAACCTGGATTCCTTTAGTTTAGGGAAAGAGAAGGATAGGTAGGGAGAGTGTCAGTGTGTTTTACTGTGCGAATCCTTGTTTCTAGGGACAGGGAAGGACAGTGAGGGAATTCTCCTTGTGCTATAGTGTGCTTTAAAAAAACATTTTTTCTAGGGACAGAAAACTATAGGTAGGGAGAGTGTCAGTGTGTTTTACTGTGCGAATCCTTGTTTCTAGGGACAGGGAAGGACAGTGAGGGAAATTCTCCTTGTGCTATAGTGTGCTTTAAAAAAACATTTTTTCTAGGGACAGAAAACTATAGGTAGGGAGAGTGTCAGTGTGTTTTACTGTGCGAATCCTTGTTTCTAGGGACATGGAAGGACAGTGAGGGAAATTCTCCTTGTGCTATAGTGTGCTTTAAAAAAACATTTTTTCTAGGGACAGAAAACTATAGGTAGGGAGAGTGTCAGTGTGTTTTACTGTGCGAATCCTTGTTTCTAGGGACAGGGAAGGACAGTGAGGGAAATTCTCCTTGTGCTATAGTGTGCTTTAAAAAAACATTTTTTCTAGGGACAGAAAACTATAGGTAGGAAGAGTGTCAGTTTCTTTCACTGTGATAATCCTTGTTTCTAGGGACAGGGAAGGACAGTGAGGGAAATTCTCCTTGTGCTATAGTGTGCTTTAAAAAAACATTTTTTCTAGGGACAGAAAACTATAGGTAGGAAGAGTGTCAGTTTCTTTCACTGTGATAATCCTTGTTTCTAGGGACAGGGAAGGACAGTGAGGGAAATTCTCCTTGTGCTATAGTGTGCTTTAAAAAATAGGATTTTTATAACAGCTTACCTGTAAAATCCTTTTCTTGGAGTACATCACGGGACACAGAGCGACATAGTCATTACTAATGGGTTATATAGTTACCGTCAGGTGCTGGCACTGGCAACTTCCAAAACCGGAAGTACCCTCCCCTATATAAGCCCCTCCCATCCGGGAGCACCTCAGTTTTGTAGCAAAGCAATAAGTGTCCCCAAAGAGGGGCGGGAGCTCTGTGTCCCGTGATGTACTCCAAGAAAAGGATTTTACAGGTAAGCTGTTATAAAAATCCTATTTTCTTTCTCGTACATCACGGGACACAGAGCGACATAGTCATTACTAATGGGATGTCCTAAAGCAATGCCAAATGAGGGGGGGGATACACCATATATAAGCTGAGCGCTATCAGACATGAGGATCTTTTGCGGCCTGCAACACACTGCGCCCAAAGGCGACATCCTCCTGACTTCTAACGTCCACCTGGTAGGACCTAGTAAACGTGTGTACCGAAGACCATATTGCGGCCTTACAGATTTGAGCCAGGGAGGCCTGGTGATGCACTGCCCATGAAGTTCCAACTGCTCTCGTGGAGTGCGCTCTAACTTTGAACGGAGGCGGTCTCCTTCTCAAGCCATAAGCTTGCATAATGACCTGTCGAATCCACTTGGCTAAAGTAGACTTTGACGCTGCCTGACCCTTTCTGGGGCCTTCCGGCAGAATAAACAAAGTATCCGTTCTGCGAATCTGAGCAGTGGCTTTTAGATAAGCTTTAACTGCTCTTACTACATCCAAAGAATGCAATAACTTTTCCTCTACCGAAGTAGGTTTGGGGAAAAAAGAAGGAAGAACCACATCTTGGTTCAAATGAAACCTCGATACCACCTTAGGAAGAAAGGCTGGATGAGGACGTAACACTACTCTGTCCTTATGGATAACCAGATATGGCTCCTTACAGGACATAGCTGCTAATTCCGATACTCTTTTAGCCGAACAAATGGCTACTAGAAAAATCAATTTCCTGGTGAGAAGCACCAAGGAAATATGCTGTAATGGTTCAAATGGTTGTTTCTGTAGAACCGACAGAACCAAGTTTAGATCCCATGAACATATGGGAATATTAACCGGAGGCCTAATACGCATCACTCCTTGTATAAAGGCTTTGACTAGTGAATGCGAAGCCAAGGGCCTTTGAAAAAATATTGACAAGGCCGAAATCTGACCCTTGATAGTACTCAAGGCAAGCTTCCTATCTACAGCCCACTGTAGGAAGTCCAGAATCTTACCTATTACGTACTTATGTGGATGCCATTTCTTGGCCTCACACCACGCGATGTACGCCTTCCAGATTTTATAGTAGATCTGCCTGGATACCGGCTTCCTGGCATTGATCATGGTAGATACCACAGCATTAGAGAGCCCTCTCTTTTTTAGAATGTGGGCTTCAATAGCCAGGCCGTCAAACCTAGGGCTGGTAAGGAAGGGTGGTATATCGGTCCTTGCGAAAGCCGGACGACGTGGGAGAGTCCAAGGACTCCCCACTGAAATTTTACAATCTCCGCGTACCACGCTCTTCGGGGCCACGCTGGAGCCACCGGAATCACTGGTTTCTTTTCTACCCTGATTCTGCGGAGTAATCGAGGTAACCATTGTGGCGGTGTGAATGCATATATCAGCTTGAACTGATCCCCAGGGAACACTAGGGCATCCGAGCCGCAAGCTAGGGGATCCCTTGTCCGAGAGACAAACCTATCCCCCTTTGCGTTGAATCTGGATGCTAGAAGATCTACATCCGATGTTCCCCACCGCTGACATATTGTCCAGAAAACCTCGGGGTGAAGGGACCCTTCCTCTGGGCCTAATTGCTGGCGACTTAGAAAGTCCGCCTTCCAATTCTCCACTCCTGGAATGAATACCGCAGATATGGCTGGGACATATTTTTCCTGCCCATTTCAGGATGTAATTTACTTCCCTCTGGGCTGCACGACTCCTGGTGCCCCCCTGATGATTGATATATGCCACTGCTGTGGCATTGTCTGATTGAATTCTGACCGGGGACCCTTGGAGTTTGGATGTCCATGCTACTAGGGCATACCGGGCTGCTCGTATCTCTAAGAGATTGATGGGCAGGGCCTTTTCTGCATCCGACCATCTGCCCTGGAGAGACTATTGCTCCAGTACTGCTCCCCAGCCTATAAGGCTGGCATCTGTAGTGACCACCTTCCAAGAAATCGGACTGAAGGATTTCCTTTTTTCCAGATTCTGGGGAACCCACCACCAACGGAGGCTCTTGCGAACGGAAGGGGACAAGGACATTGTAAGTCTAGGGCCTGAACTTTTTTGTTCCAGGCTGACAGTATGGCCCCTTGCAAATTCCTTGAATGGAATTGACCGTAGGGTACTGCTTCGAATGATGCCACCATTTTTCCCAGCAGCCTCATATACAGGCGTATGGACGGCTGTCTTTTTTGTACCCACTAAGTGGATCAAATCTTTCAAAGACAACACCTTTCCTCGAGGCAAGAATATTTTTCTCTGGCCTGAATCCAACCTTAGCCCCAAGTATTCCAGACTTTTGACTGGTTTTTAGGGCTGACTTGTCTCGGTTGATAATCCAACCGTGAGATTTCAGATACTTGATCGTCTTGTGAACGACCACGTCTAGTTTTTTCACTGAGTGGTCTATCAGCAACAAGTCATCCAGATATGCCATTATCATTACACCTTGTGTTCTTAGATTGGCCAATAAAGGGCCAGAATTTTTGTGAACACTCTTGGTGCTGTGGCCAAACCGAAGGGTAAGGCTCTGAACTGAAAATGGCGCCCTTCTACTGCAAAGCGTAGAAATTTTTGGTGGACTGGAAAGATGGGAATGTGCAAATAAGCATCTTTGATGTCGATCGTGGCTAACCAATCCTCCCCTTGTAGGGCAGTGGCCACCGATCGGATCGACTCCATCGGAAAGTCCTGATATACAGGAATTTGTATAGCCCTTTTAGAATTAATATGGGCCTCCCGTCCGCGTTTGCTTCGGGACTGTAAAGAGGTTTGAGTAAAACCCGAACCCTCATTCTTCCAGGGGAACCTCCATAATTACTCCTTGGAGCAATAGTTGTTCTAGTGCCAACAGGAGGGACTCTCTCTTCCGGGGATCCCTTGGCACGTTTGACCTAAAAATGGGAAGGAGGAGAGTCTTTTAACTCCAAACTGTATCCCAAACCTACTGCGGAGAGCACCTATCTGTCTTGATCGTGTCCCGCCAGGTCTCTTTGCGAACAACTGGAGTCCTCCCCCCACCCGACTGAGTGGGGGCTTCAATGAATTTAACTTTGGGGGAGGTTTTGTACCTCCCCTGACCCAGGGTTTCTCATTACCCTGCTACTGTCCCTGTTTTTTACCCCCGGGATTTGACCGAGGAGGCCGTCGGAACTGACACACAGCCGATGCCCCAGGGACTGGAGAAGCAGGCCTCTTAAAGAGGGACCTCTAACTCTGCTTTTAACCGGCAAGAGCGTATTTTTACCGCTGGAAATTTTCTGGATATATTTGTCCAGGTTTTCCCTGAATAAGCGTTCACCATGAAATGGGACGCTAACCAGCCATTCTTTACAGGGAGCTTCAGCAGACCAGTTTCTGAGCCATAGGAGCCTCCGCATATGTACTATAGACAGCGTAAGGCGGGAGGCCTGATGGACTGAATCCTCTATGGCGTCAACCGCAAAGCCTAAGGCTCTAGGTAGATCAGCTAGGGCAAAGCCTGCTGATCTGTCAAGTCCCTCAAGACCTGTTTCAACTGATCCTTCACTGCTTAGCAGACCCCAATAGCTGCTACTGCTGGTTGTATCACCAAGCAGATTTTCATAAGGACTCCAATCTTTTATCTATTGGGTTCTTGAACATTTGGACATTATCCACTGGACATGTCAGTGATTTATACATACAAGAGATGGCTGCGTCCACTGTAGGGACCTTCCATTTTTTTTTTTTTTTTTTTTTTTTGATGAACTTATCCTCCATGGGATAGACCACCGGAAATCTCTTGGGGGAATAAATATTTTCTCAGGACGTTCCCAATCCTGGTAAATGAGCCCTTTCAGTAAAGGGTGAAGTGGAAAAGAACAAACAGTCTGGGGGCTTCTAGCGACCCCAACGAGGATACAGTAGTGGTTGATGGTTCCGCAAGGTGCATTTTTAAATGCTGATCGGACCATGTTAGTCAGAGACTGAACCCATAATCTTTCAGCTTGAGATGCTGAGAAAAGGTTCCCCCACTGTTGATTCCTCTATAACAGAATCAACCTTATCCTGATCCCCTTCAGGCAGGTCGATCCCTGTATGGGACTGTTGCTCTGCTAACAGGCACTCTGAAGGAGGAGACGGAGATCGGGCGTGCTTTCCCTGACAGGGAGGCAGCGATAAATTTTGACAATCTTTCTCTAATCCTCCCAGAGCTGAGGAAAAAACCTCCTCTGTTACATACACAGGAGCAGGTGACTGAGGACAGCCACAGTACCAAGTACCCCTGCGGGGTCTCTACGGTCACTTACCTCTGAACTTCAGGGGAGACTGGTGCAGCAGGAGTATGCCCAAGATCCTCAGAGCCCGATGAGACCCCCTTCGCTTCCTGGAAGATTCAGTTCCGGAGCTACTGGACGGCATATTCCTAAGCCTAAAGCTGAGGTATTCCAGCCGTAATACACCACTTTTACTGAGAATAGTCTAACACAATTGCTGCTATATCACAGTTGGTGTCTACTAATGTGCCTTTCTAGGGGATGCCTGTATCAACCGCTTGCTGTATGCCTTTAAATGTTGCCAGCTCTGTCTCTGTACTTCATAGCCAGCTTACTGCAATAATGTGGCTTTTTAAAAACCTGCTGGGACGCCCGCACATGCGCAGAAGCGCTGCGGCGCGCACAGAGCGTCATCCCCCAGGCCCCGCCCCTTTTCCCGGCCACCTCTATATATAGAGGCGCGTGCACGCGCACGCGCGCGGCCACGTGCGCCTCGGCGCTAATTTTCAAACATGGAAACCAGGGACAGGAGCCAGGGCCCCCTTTGCCGCAGGCCGGGGGATAGACGAACACTGCAACATGGCAGAGGAAACAGTTTCCTGTAGGAGAACTCACCAGCTGCCTGGACTTTGCTCTCTGAGAAGAAACTAGTCCATATGACAAGAAAAACATTCCACAGCGGCCTCTAGTGGACAAACACAGGTACCGCAGTTTAATATACTAAACATATATAAAAAAACATTCCTTTTTTTTTTTTTTTTTTCTTGACCACCATTAAAAATTATTACATTTTTTTAGTAGTTACAGGCATGCACAGATATTAGCGGGAATACCGTTAGGTAACAGACAGAAAGACAAATTAGGCTTGGGGGTCCCCCAATAGAACCAAGTTCCTGGGGGCCCCCACTTACCTGTTCCCCGCCGCAGGACTTTGTTTGGTCCACAAAAGCCCAAACTTCACCTATCACGGCAGGCATTGTAATCAAACCTTCAGGGACCGGGTTCCCAAGGATTCCACTCCCCTGGACCTGTATAGCACCCTGCACAGACAACATCTTGGTCGTGGGTATGACCAGAGCTCTGGATCCCAGGGTCCAGCTCTCCTAAGAGAAGCATTACAGGCAGAACCTTGCTCTTCTCTGCAAGGCCCGGGTACCGACCGTTTAGCTATGAAGCTTTTTTGGTCGGATCCGGAATAGCTTACTGAGGCCCAAAAGAACCTGTACGCAAGCTCAGTGAAAAACACATGTTTCTTCTTGGCCAACACCTTAGACACTGGCAAAAAAACTGAGGTGCTCCCGGATGGGAGGGGCTTATATAGGGGAGGGTACTTCCGGTTTTGGAAGTTGCCAGTGCCAGCACCTGACGGTAACTATATAACCCATTAGTAATGACTATGTCGCTCTGTGTCCCGTGATGTACGAGAAAGAAAAACATTTTTTCTAGGGACAGAAAACTATAGGTAGGAAGAGTGTCAGTTTCTTTCACTGTGATAATCCTTGTTTCTAGGGACAGGGAAGGAAAGTGAGGGAAATTCTCCTTGTGCTATAGTGTGCTTTAAAAAAACATTTTTTCTAGGGACAGAAAACTATAGGTAGGAAGAGTGTCAGTTTCTTTCACTGTGATAATCCTTGTTTCTAGGGACAGGGAAGGACAGTGAGGGAAATTCTCCTTGTGCTATAGTGTGCTTTAAAAAAACATTTTTTCTAGGGACAGAAAACTATAGGTAGGAAGAGTGTCAGTTTCTTTCACTGTGATAATCCTTGTTTCTAGGGACAGGGAAGGAAAGTGAGGGAAATTCTCCTTGTGCTATAGTGTGCTTTAAAAAAACATTTTTTCTAGGGACAGAAAACTATAGGTAGGAAGAGTGTCAGTTTCTTTCACTGTGATAATCCTTTTTTCTAGGGACAGGGAAGGACAGTGAGGGAAATTCTCCTTGTGCTATAGTGTGCTTTAAAAAAACATTTTTTCTAGGGACAGAAAACTATAGGTAGGAAGAGTGTCAGTTTCTTTCACTGTGATAATCCTTGTTTCTAGGGACAGGGAAGGACAGTGAGGGAAATTCTCCTTGTGCTATAGTGTGCTTTAAAAAAAAAAAATTCTAGGGACAGAAAACTATAGGTAGGAAGAGTGTCAGTTTCTTTCGCTGTGATAATCCTTGTTTCTAGGGACAGGGAAGGAAAGTGAGGGAAATTCTCCTTGTGCTATAGTGTGCTTTAAAAAAACATTTTTTCTAGGGACAGAAAACTATAGGTAGGAAGAGTGTCAGTTTCTTTCACTGTGATAATCCTTGTTTCTAGGGACAGGGAAGGAAAGTGAGGGAAATTCTCCTTGTGCTATAGTGTGCTTTAAAAAAACATTTTTTCTAGGGACAGAAAACTATAGGTAGGAAGAGTGTCAGTTTCTTTCACTGTGATGATCCTTGTTTCTAGGGACAGGGAAGGACAGTGAGGGAAATTCTCCTTGTGCTATAGTGTGCTTTAAAAAAAAAAAAATTCTAGGGACAGAAAACTATAGGTAGGAAGAGTGTCAGTTTCTTTCACTGTGATAATCCTTGTTTCTAGGGACAGGGAAGGACAGTGAGGGAAATTCTCCTTGTGCTATAGTGTGCTAAAGCATTCCTCATCAACCATCTTTGAAATCCTTGTTTTTTGGACAGTCAGGGAAATTGTCGTTGTGCTATTCTGTGCAAAAGCAATCATCCTCAACCATATTTAGAAATCCTTAAGTAAAGGGACAGAGAAGGACACCTGAAGGTAGCCCTTATTGCTTTTTTCCCATCTCCCTGCAGGCCATCTATTAGAATGTCTGGAAGGCAAACAAGGAGAGGCAGACAGTCAGGAGGCAATAAAAGAGGGCAAGCAGGCTCTGTGTCTGGGGGCAACAGTGCTGGTCGTGGACGCGGTGCATTGTCATCAGCACATGGCCATGGGACACGCTTGTCCTTCTTTTCGGCAGCTGGACATGTTGAGCCACATCATGCCGAAGACTTGGTAGAGTGGATGACCAAGCCCTCCTCCTCCTCCTCATCCTCTCTCACCCAGGCTCAGGGTACTGGAAAAGCAGCTGCCAAAGCGTCCTCTTCCCTATCAATGTCAGACTCATCATCAGTCACTCCTTCCCTAGACCCACCATGTCCTCCTCCTGAGGAGTCCCCCGAACTGTTTGAGCACAGTGTTGGGTACATGCTCCAGGAGGATGCCCAGCGTTTCGAAGGGTCTGATGATGAAACCCAGCTACAGGAAGGCAGTAGCGTGAGAGCAGACAGAGGGGATGCTCAAGAAGGACACCAATCTGGCAGTCATGTTCCAGCAGCTGCAGCATACTGCCAGATTGGCTCCAGTGATGAGGAGGGAGGGGATGATGAGGTCACTGACTCCACGTGGGTGCCTAATAGGAGAGAGGAGGAGGAGGAGGATGAGGAGGAGGCACATCTCCAACGAGGCAGGATGCCCTTTGGTGGCCAGCGTAAGGGCAGTACACCGACGGAATCACACCGCAGAGCTCCGCCTGTGCAGGGCGCTGCCTCTGCCCGTCATTCAAAAAGTTCTTTGGTGTGGGCCTTTTTTGAGGCTAGTGCATCAGATCGCACAGCTGCTGTTTGCAACATATGTCTCAAGCGTATATCGCGTGGCCAAAACATCAGCCGCTTGGGTACCACATGCCTGACCAGACATATGTTGACCTGCCATGCAGCTCGTTGGCAAGCCTACCTCAAAGACCCACACCAAAGAACAAAGCGGACCTCTCCTTGCACCGCATCAGCTGGGATCTCCAACCCCACTATAACTTCAGTCCTCTCTGAAACATGCACTGAGAGGAATGAAGGTGTAGAATTAGGTGTGTCACAGCCAAGTACTTGCGGCCACTCTGCTAGCAGTACACCGACGTCCGATTCTAGCAGGCAAATTTCCCTGCCCCAGCTGCTGGACCGTCGAAAGAAGTTCACTCCCAGCCATCCACATGCCCAGCGGTTGAACGCTAGCTTGGCTAAATTGCTAGCGCTTCAACTGCTGCCTTTTCAGTTGGTAGACTCGGCCCCCTTCCGTGAGTTTGTGCAATGTGCGGTTCCTCAGTGGCAGGTTCCCAAACGCCACTTTTTCTCACGGAAGGCTATTCCGGCTCTCTACCGGCATGTGGAAGGCAATGTCTTGGCCTCGCTGGACAGGGCGGTCAGCGGTAAGGTGCATATTACCGCTGACTCATGGTCCAACAGGCATGGACAGGGACGTTACCTTTCTTTCACGGCCCATTGGGTCACTCTTTTGGCAGCTGGGAAGGATGCAGGACAAGGTGCAGTAGTGTTGGAGGTTGTTCCACCGCCACGCCTCCAAAATGCTACTACTGGTTGTGACACACCTCTCTCCTCCACCCCCTCCTCTTCTTCTTCCTCCATGGCCTCTTCCTGTGGTTTGTCCTCGGAACCAGCGGTGCTCCGTAGGCGTTCAAGGGGCTACACAAGTACGCAGGCAAAAAGATGCCATGCCGTGCTTGCGCTGGTGTGTTTGGGGGACAGAAGCCACACTGGGGCAGAGGTCCTGTCTGCTCTGCAGGGCCAGGCCGAGAGGTGGTTGACGCCACGCCAGCTTAAGCCAGGAATGGTGGTTTGCGACAATGGCACCAACCTCCTCTCCGCCCTCCGACAGGGACAACTGACCCATGTGCCCTGTGTGGCTCACGTCCTTAACCTGGTGGTGCAGCGGTTCTTGGGCAGGTACCCGGGCTTACAGGATGTCCTGAGGCAGGCCAGGAAAGTCTGTGTGCATTTCCGCAGATCTTATAATGCCAGTGCTCGCCTGGCTGAGCTGCAAAAGGAGTTGAACCTGCCCAAGAACCGCCTTATATGTGACATGCCCACCAGGTGGAACTCAACGTTGGCCATGCTGCAGCGGCTGCACACGCAGCAGAGGGCCATCAATGAGTACCTGTGCGACTACGGCACCAGGACAGGGTCAGGGGAGCTTGGTTTTTTTTCTCCACGCCAGTGGGGCATGATCAGGGATGCATGCACTGTCCTGGCACCATTTGAGGAGGCCACGAGGATGGTGAGCAGTGACAGTGCATGCATCAGTGACACTGTACCTCTTGTCCACCTGTTGGAGCACACGCTGCGTGGAATAATGGACAGGGCACTTGAGGCAGAACAGAGGCAGGAAGAGGAGGACTTCCTTGCCTCTCAAGGCCCCCTTTACCCAGACAGTGTTCCTTCTGTCCCACCCATCGCACAGGAAGAGGAGGAGGAGGAGGAGGAGGAGGATTGTGTCAGCATGGAGGTGGAGGCTGGCACTCAGCATCATCAGCAGCAGTCTTTTAGGGATGATTTACAGTCCCAAGAAACCAGTGGACTTGTACGTGGCTGGGAGGAGGTGGCTGCGGATCATGTCGTCCTTAGTGACCCAGAGGACTCCGGAGCGAATGCCTCAGCAAACCTACGCTGCATGGCCTCCCTGATCCTGCAAAGTCTGCGGAAGGATCCTCGTATTCTTCGGATCAAGGAGAGGGACCATTACTGGCTGGCCACTCTCCTTGATCCACGGTACAAGGGTAAGGTTGCGGACCTTATGTTACCGTCGCAGAGGGAGCAGAGGATGAGACAACTCCGGGAGGCCTTGCAGAAAGGTCTGTGCAACGCGTTCCCAGAGACTGGGAGGTTACAAACTCCTGGTCCTGGACAACGAGTTGCTGAGGCTTCGGCCAGTCAAAGAAGGAGCGGTGGGGAAGGTGGCCGTCTGACCGATGTGTTCAGACAATTCTTTAGTCCGCAGCCCCAAAGTATGATTGGTTCCAGCAACCATCGCCAGCGTCTGATAAACATGGTGCAGGAATATCTAGGGGCAAGGTCAGACTTGGACACCTTCCCCACCGAAAATCCTCTGGCTTACTGGGTCTTGAGGATGGATCACTGGCCAGAGCTTGCACAGTATGCAATTGAGCTACTGGCCTGTCCTGCATCCAGCATTCTTTCGGAACGCACATTCAGTGCTGCTGGAGGATTTGTCACGGATCACAGGGTGCGCCTGTCCACCGACTCGGTTGATCGACTGACTTTCATCAAGATGAACCAGTCTTGGATCACCACCAGCTACCACACACCTGATGCTGATATAACAGACTAATTGATTTTAACATGTCACATCCCTTCAAGACTGATGCTGATGCTGAGTGCCTGTGCTGTTATGTTGACTGGCTATCCTCCTCCTCCGAGTCCTCAATGATACGATTGATGATGATAGCTTGGAAGATCATTTTTGTTTATGGGTGCCGCCACCAGTGGCTAAGGCCCAATTTTTCAGCCCCTGTTTTACAGGGGCGTGTAATTACAATTTTTTTAGCAATAATTTGCCATAGGGCTCATTGCTGTGCTCCAAGTACAGTATCTGTGAGGGGTTGGAGTGTTGTGGCACCAGTGCCTAAGGCCCAATTTTTCAGCCCCTGTTTAACAGGGGCGTGTCATTACAATTTTTGAAGCAATACTTTGCAACAGGGCTCATTGCTGTGCTCCAAGTACAGTATCTGTGAGGGGTTGTAGTGTTGTGCCACCAGTGCCTAAGGCCCAATTTTTCAGCCCCTGTTCAACAGGGGCATGCAATTACAATTCTTGATCTAATAATTCACAGCAGGGCCCATTGCTGCACCCACCAAGAGTAACTCTGAGGGCTTACAGTGTTGTGGCAACGCCACCACCACCACCACCACGAAAGGCCCAATTTTTCAGCCCCTGTTCAAAAGGGGCATGTAATTACAATTCTTGATCTAATAATTCACAGCAGGGCCCATTCCTGCACCCACCAAGAGTAACTCTGAGGGCTTACAGTGTTGTGGCAACGCCACCACCACCACCACCACGAAAGGCCCAATTTTTCAGCCCCTGTTCAAAAGGGGCATGTAATTACAATTCTTGATCTAATAATTCACAGCAGGGCCCATTCCTGCACCCACCAAGAGTAACTCTGAGGGCTTACAGTGTTGTGGCAACGCCACCACCACCACCACCACGAAAGGCCCAATTTTTCAGCCCCTGTTCAAAAGGGGCATGTAATTACAATTCTTGATCTAATAATTCACAGCAGGGCCCATTCCTGCACCCACCAAGAGTAACTCTGAGGGCTTACAGTGTTGTGGCAACGCCACCACCACCACGAAAGGCCCAATTTTTCAGCCCCTGTTCAAAAGGGGCATGTAATTACAATTCTTGATCTAATAATTCACAGCAGGGCCCATTCCTGCACCCACCAAGAGTAACTCTGAGGGCTTACAGTGTTGTGGCAACACCACCACCACCACCACCACCACGAAAGGCCCAATTTTTCAGCCCCTGTTCAACAGGGGCATGCAATTACAATTCTTGATCTAATAATTCACAGCAGGGCCCATTGCTGCACCCACCAAGAGTAACTGTCCTGGCTTACAGTGTTGTGGCACCAGCACCACCATCAAAGGCCCAATTTTTACTACCACTGTTCAACAATTATATGTAATTAAAATTCCTGATATAATAGTTGACAGCAGGGCGTTCCAGCACCAACCAAGAGTAACTGTGAGTGCTTACAGTGTTGTGCCAACACCAACAACTAAGGGGCCTATTTCTGCAGAGTATATACGGCAGGTCCCTACTTTCAAACATCCAACTTACAAACGACTCCTACTTGCAAACGCAAGAAGACAACAGGAAGTGAGAGGAAATCTACCCCTTGGAAGGAAAATTCTCTCCTGTAAGAATTAATATGGGAGAAAGGTGTCTCCTCTGTACTGATGCTTTATCACCAATCCTTGTTTCAATAAAAACACCACATTTCAAAAACAGTTGTCATTGGGACGGAAAGTGAGGTGAAATGTTCTGAACAGGGGCACAGACAGCAAAACAAATGTTACAGGGGTGATAACACTTACCTATGTTTTCCAAAAAGTTTAAAAATAGATTTTTGGGCTGGAGCTACACTTAAACAATTGTGAGGGGGTTAGCTCGGCAGCGGGTGTGTGTGACCCCCGGGATGGGCTCCCCACACAAAACAGGCCCAGCAAACGGAGGTTGTGGTTTTCAAAATCAAAAAGGTGCGGTTTATTTTCTATTTACAGTGACAAAACACAGCAAAGCAAAAGAAACATAACCAAAATAAATCCTGGTCAAGTTGACCTCTGACTAAACATACAGGTTTCCTAACTAACAACTGGGATCAGCCTAGTGCTGTCCTAGTCCCTAAGTCCCTGGTTTTAAATGTCCAAGCAAATAGCCACACAGGCTTTGTCTCACCGCACAGGGGTTCACTCTCCCTAGACAGTCCACACAGGTCTGGTTCCAGGCATGAGATAACATCTAATGAAGCTGGGAGTTCTTATAGAGGCCTAAATGAGCTGACAAGCTTCAGCTGGTCTCATCAACTCCCTGTCTGCACGACGCCCAGCCCTCTCCCTAGAGGTATGAGTCATCCATGAGCCCACTAGCCTTATACAACTCTCTACCTAGTTGTATAAGTCGGCGTAAAGCCTGAATCTGGGCGAAATATATCTACCCCCCTGGATGCAACCAGGTGACTTTACCTTCCTGCTGTCACATACCCCCCCCTCTTGTTTTAACCTCGGGGTTGGAACACCAGCAATCAGGCATTCATGTACTCGAGACAAAGCATCCACATTCCCCATTTGAACGCCAGGGCGATGCTTTACTGTGAAGTTGAATTCCTGGAGGGCCAGGAACCACCTATTCACTCTTCTATTTGTTTCCTTGTTTTGAGCCATCCACTTTAACGGAGCGTGATCCGTAACCATGTCAAAGTGCCTACCTAGCAGGTAGTACCGAAGGGAATCTAGAGCCCACTTCACCGCTAAACACTCCTTTTCAACGGTGGCGTAATTTACCTCATGGGACTTCAACTTCCTGCTGAGGTAAATGACTGGGTGCTCTTCCCCGTTCCAGACCTGGGACAATACTGCTCCTAACCCCACATCTGACGCATCACTTTGTACGACAAAGTCTTTAGAGAAGTCGGGTGAGTACAACACTGGCTGGCTACATAAGGCTTGTTTCAATAATTGGAATGCTGCCTCAGCCTCGGGGGTCCATTTAATCATGACCGACCCTTTCCCCTTCGTCAGGTTGGTTAGGGGCACAGCCTTAGAAGCAAAGTGGGGAATGAATCGCCGATAATACCCAGCGATTCCCAGAAAGGCTCGTACCTGCTTCTTGCTGTTGGGACGTGGCCAACTCTGGATGGCCTCGACTTTGTTGAGTTGGGGTTTTATTACTCCCCTCCCAATGGTGTACCCAAGATATTTGGCCTCCTCCTGCCCAATGGTACACTTCTTGGGGTTAGCCGTAAACCCCGCTTCCCGAACAGAGTCCAGGACTGCTTGCACTTTTGGCAGATGTGAGGCCCAATCTGTGCTATGGACAATTACGTCATCCAGGTAAGCCGCAGCATACTTCCGATGGGGCCTCAGCATCTGGTCCATTTTCCGCTGGAATGTGGCCGGCGCATTCTGTAACCCGAACGGCATTCTTTTATATTGGAACGCCCCGTCTGGGGTTACAAATGCGGTTTTCTCTTTGGCCGACTTGGCCAGGGGGATTTGCCAATACCCTTTTGTGAGGTCAAGAGTCGTCATGTATCGGGCTGTTCCCAGCCGGTCGATCAACTCATCTATACGTGGCATGGGGTAGGTGTCAAATTTTGTAACTTTGTTCAACTGACGAAAATCGTTACAAAATCGCCAGCTCCCATCCGGTTTAGGCACCAACACGATGGGACTAGACCAATCACTTTGGGACTCCTCTATCACCCCTAAGTTCAGCATTTTCTGTACTTCCTCCCGTATTGCCTCCCGTCGAGCCTCTGGGATCCGATAGGGTTTTAACTTCACCCTTTCACCGGGCGGGGTAATGATGTCATGCTCTACCCCAGATGTTTGTCCCGGCAGCTCAGAGAATACCTCCTTGTTGCGAAGCACAAACTCCTTAACCTCCTGTTGTTGGGGTTGTGACAAGGTGGCTGCTATTCCAACCTCAGGAATCACGCAACCAGTTTGAGCTGGTGACCAAGTGTCTGCGACTAGGGACTCTCTATCCCTCCAGGCTTTCAACAGATTAACGTGATAGATCTGTTCGGGCTTTCGCCTTCCTGGTTGTCTGACCTTGTAATTCACTTCGCTCACTTTTTCCATTATCTCGTAGGGGCCTTGCCATTTGGCAAGGAATTTACTTTCAACCGTAGGGACAAGTACCAATATCCTATCCCCCGGGGAAAAGGTACGGGTCTTGGCTCCACGGTTGTACACTCTCTGCTGTGCCAACTGCGCTTGGGCCAAATGTTCCTTCACGATGGGCATTACCTGTGCAATTCGATCTTGCATCAGGGCGACATGCTCAATCACACTCCTGTGGGGAGAACTCTCACTTTCCCAAGTTTCCTTGGCAATATCCAACAGCCCTCTTGGGTGTCTCCCATACAGTAACTCAAAGGGGGAGAATCCCGTAGAGGATTGGGGCACCTCCCTAATAGCAAACATCAAATAAGGAAGTAAACAGTCCCAATCCTTTCCATCTCTATCCACCACTTTCTTCAACATTTGTTTTAGGGTTTTGTTGAATCTTTCAACCAGCCCATCGGTTTGGGGGTGATACACAGACGTACGCAATTGCGTCACTTTGAACAATTTACACAGCTCTTTCATAACCCGGGACATAAAGGGTGTACCTTGGTCCGTAAGCAGTTCTTTACAAATACCCACCCGGCTAAAAACAAGAGATAGCTCTTTGGCTATGGTTTTGGCCAAGGTATTTCGGAGAGGGATCGCTTCTGGATAACGGGTGGCATAGTCCATTATAACTAATATGTACTGGTGCCCCCTAGCGGACTTGATTATAGGACCTACCAAATCCATGGCGATCCTCTCAAACGGGACCTCAATGATGGGTAGAGGGACCAGCGGGCTACGGAAATGTGGCATCGGGGCCAACCTCTGACACACAGGGCAGGAGGAACAATAATTTTCTACGTCCTTCATCACCCCCGGCCAATAGAATCTCTGTAATACCCTCTCTCGGGTTTTCTCTGTCCCCAGATGACCTCCAAGAATGTGCCCATGGGCCAACTCCAACACCAACTTCCTGTAAGGTTTGGGCACCACAAGCTGCTCAACGGTTTCTTCTGCCCTTTTTGCCACCCGATACAGTAGGTCCTTCTCTACGCTGAAGTATGGGTAAGTGCAGGTATTATCTGGGTTCACTAACTCGCCATCTATTTTCACTACGTTTTCCCGTGCCTTTATTAGGGCGGGGTCTTTCAACTGTTCTGTGGCAAAGTTTTCCCTGTGAACCTCAAGATCAGAAAACTCCACAGACGGTAGGTTTTCGTCTGAGGAGGTGGGCTCCTCTCCAGTTTCTTGAGTCTCCCCTGCCAATACTGATAAGGGAAATTCCGGAGAGTCCTCACCACTCTCAGGGGAGTTCTGGCTATCACATTCCTGGTACATAGGGGCACCAGTGAGGGGCTCAGGATCATCCCACAGTTCCCAGAACTTCGGAAAATCCCTTCCCACAATGGCGTCATGCGGTAACTGAGATACTAAGCCCACTGGATGAGAGAGGGTACCTTTGGGGGTCTCGAAACACACTGTAGTCACTGGATACTCTCGGGTGTCCCCATGCACACAAATAACAGCTACCTTGCTATTCCCAGAGACCTCTGTTTTAACTAACTCAGCCTTTATCAGGGTCACAAGGCTACCTGAATCCAGCAATACCACAACATTTCTACCATTAACACACATTTTGCATAAATGTTTCTCAGTTCCTCGAATGGCAGTGCATGCGACTGTCGCACACAGCGACTGACGTCTGCCCGTCAGAAAGTCACACTGCATGGGTTCCTCCACAACCGGGCAATTGGCTGCAATATGTCCCGCTTGCCGGCAGCGGTAGCAAACGATCCTTCTTGCCGCCTCTTGAGCCGCTGATTTCCCAGGCTGTTCTCGCCAAACTTGGGGTAGAGCTCCCACCCTCTCACTCTCTCCACCCTCACCCCTTGGAATCCTCTTATCCGCCCCTGGGGATGGTCTGGTCTTAGGGTGGAAAGTCCGAGTGTCTCTGGAAGAGGCCGTCAGGTTCTCTGTAGCCAAGTATTTCTCCACACGATCCACAAGACCATCGGCCGTCTCTGGGTCTCCATGGCTTACCCACTTTTGGATGGCAGTAGGAAGAGCTCTCAAAAACCGATCCATTACAACACGTTCCACAATCTTTGGTGCGGACAAAGTCTCTGGCTGTAGCCACTTTCTGCTCAGGTGAATGAGATCATACATTTGAGACCTGGGGGGTTTTCCAAGCTGGAAAGTCCAGTTATGCACACGCTGAGCCCGGACAGCCTGGGTGACACCCAGCCTTGCCAAAATTTCAGCTTTTAGCATCACATAGTCTTTTGCTTGGTTAGGCTCTAGGTCATAGTAAGCTTTCTGCGATTCACCAGTTAACAGAGGAGCCACCAGTCCAGCCCACTGCTCCTCAGGCCACTTTTCTCTTTCAGCGGTCCTTTCAAATGTGGTCAAAAATACCTCTGGATCATCCTCTCCAGTCATTTTTGTCAATAAACGACTCACCCCAAAGGACGCGGTATTAGTGGGACGGCTTTCCTCACTGGTCTGCGGACGTTGCTGCATTACTGCTTCCATTTGTTGTAGTCTCTGCTCTTGCTTCTGTAACAGGTCTATGAAGCGGGCCTCAGATTGCTGCTGGGCTTGTTGCTGAGCTTCCAGACTCTGTTGGTGAGCTTGCTGCTGGGCTGCAAGGCTCTGTTGATGAGCTTGCTGCTGGGCTGCAAGGCTCCTTTGCAAACCTGCATTTGTCTGCTGTTGATTGGCATTTGCTAGAGCCAGCTGTTTCAGTATCTCCTCCATGCTGGCTTAAAAAAAAACTGCCACTGGTTCTCCACCAACTGTGAGGGGGTTAGCTCGGCAGCGGGTGTGTGTGACCCCCGGGATGGGCTCCCCACACAAAACAGGCCCAGCAAACGGAGGTTGTGGTTTTCAAAATCAAAAAGGTGCGGTTTATTTTCTATTTACAGTGACAAAACACAGCAAAGCAAAAGAAACATAACCAAAATAAATCCTGGTCAAGTTGACCTCTGACTAAACATACAGGTTTCCTAACTAACAACTGGGATCAGCCTAGTGCTGTCCTAGTCCCTAAGTCCCTGGTTTTAAATGTCCAAGCAAATAGCCACACAGGCTTTGTCTCACCGCACAGGGGTTCACTCTCCCTAGACAGTCCACACAGGTCTGGTTCCAGGCATGAGCTAACATCTAATGAAGCTGGGAGTTCTTATAGAGGCCTAAATGAGCTGACAAGCTTCAGCTGGTCTCATCAACTCCCTGTCTGCACGACGCCCAGCCCTCTCCCTAGAGGTATGAGTCATCCATGAGCCCACTAGCCTTATACAACTCTCCACCTAGTTGTATAAGTCGGCGTAAAGCCTGAATCTGGGCGAAATATATCTACCCCCCTGGATGCAACCAGGTGACTTTACCTTCCTGCTGTCACACAATGTACCTGTTCAAAATTACAAACAGATTCTACATAAGAACAAACCTACAGTCCCTGTCTTGTATGCACCGCCTGTATACGGCTGTTCAGAGTATATAGGGCCTTTTTTATTTTATGTGCGGGGTTCCCCTTAATATCCATACAAGACCCGAAGGGGCTGGTAATGGGCTGGGGTGGGGGGGGGGTCATGGGGTAGCTATGCCATTTTTCTTAAAGATTTTCATCCATATTACCGGGACCAGACATTACATTAAAGCCGCAAGCAGTTTTAAATGGCTTTTTTTTTCCTTTAGAAGTGTCATTTTGTGCAGGGACAGTTCTAAACATGGGAAACACGTGGCACTTCACAGGCATACTTTAGACACCCCCCAGGTACGATATTTAAAGGAATATTTGACTTTTTTTTTTTCACTTTATGCATCATTAAAATGACTGCTCCCGAAAAACGACCGTTTTTAAAACTTCTTTTTGCATTGATACATGTCCCCTGGTGCACAACCCGGGTTCCCAACCCCTTTTTAGGACAATAACATGCATAATAGTTGTTATAATTAGCACTTTAGAATTCGAACGTTCGCATCCATTGTATTTAATAGGGTTCTAATGTTCGTACGAACTTTCGGTCCGTTTGCGGGTTCTGGTGCGAACCGAACCCGGGGGTGTTCGGCTCATCACTAGTCCTGAATACTAAAGATAAGTCCATGAGCAAATGACCAGATGTGGCCCAGTGAATCCAATAATACACACAGCCTTCTTCTTCTATTAATAACACATTCTTTTATCAGGGGAAGGTCTCCACACAGCTTAATGCTCTCAGAGCTCTTACCGCAATCCAGATAAAAGTGAGCCTTTCAGATATCCCTGCTTCTGTGATGTGGTCCTGGTTGCGCCGTCTCTCCCAGCTGCTCCACTCAAACTCAGTTGCTCCGGAGGTGGCTGGAGCCATTTATGGGCGACTCACTCAATGGGGATAAAAGTGGACAAAAAGGAGGGCTCCGGTAGTGAAGTACGTTAAAAATAGGTGTAGCGCACAGACCCCAGTCTTTACCTGCATTTAACTTGGCTCCTCCGCAGGAAGAGAGAGGCACACCGCACCACAAGCCCGTACCCTCCTGTGTGAGGAGGATGAGCAGTGTTAGTTTCGGGCCTGCCTGCGGCTGGAGTTGAATCCTCCCGAGAATGATTCTCACCTCTACCTTGAATAGATGCAAGTCCTTATTTTTCCCCAGTAATGTAACTGTCCACACCAACTGAAAGTCCAACTTCGATATTTATTTCACATGGATAATAAAAAAAAGTCTCTTTAACAGCAAGCAGGTTGGAACAAGACACAGGACAGCTTAGGTGGGAGGAGGTCCAGGCACAAACTTGAATCAACTCTTTGACTGTTTAGGTTTCACAAACAGTTTTGGCGCACGATCTCTGCCACAGACCGTGAGGTTGGTCTCTGCCACAGACCGGGTGAATAAAAGTCACTGCCACTGACTTGGAAAACGGGTCACTGCCACTGACCGGGTGAATAGGGCCTTGCCCTATGAGGCCACTGCCACGGACCTGATGTACATGAGGTCACTGCCACTGACTTGCAGAACAAATGTACTTCCTTCTTAGAGTACCTGGCCCATGTCAAGAAGAAAAACATCCCTCCGGAGAGTTACCAGAGGCCCCCAACATCACCACGACTCTGCGCTGGGTCTTCGGAAGGGGTCACCTTCCTGGCCTCCTCGATCCTAGATATGGGTCCCCTTGCAAGGCGGCACCCTGGGAGTCTTCAATCCCTAGCAGACCCCAGCCAAAGGTTGCTGGGCCCGGGGCCTTCAAAATAGTACCTCACCCCAGACTGAAGGTGTCTGGAATGGAACAGCAGCTCCACCTCCGGGCCTAGGGCACCCGGAGAAGACCCTCACTCGCCCCCAGGCCGAAGGTGCCTGGGCGTGGACCCCGAACAGAAGATGCCCGCCCCTTTTATACCCTCTCCCGGCAGGCACAGCAGGTTCCCTGCCCCGCTGTACTACTGCCGCGAGGGGACACAAAAGGCACAGCCCTCCACTGGTGGTTCAACCCTGGCTCACAGCGACAGCGCCACCTGTAGGCCACAGGGAACTGGACACCAATGCTATCCTCCGTGAACTGAAATGGTCCATAAATCCTAACAATCCATGTGTCTGAGCCTAATTACCACTCAGGCACGCCCCCCAAATTGAGCACCCCACTACATAGATATTTAATGAGGTAATAGCCTTTACATGGCAGGTAAAGCAAAGCAAAAAGGCAGAAATTAAAAAAATGAATAAACAGCGTGTACTGCGTGTCACCGTGTGACATGACACAGGAGGGGGACAGAGGCTGCGGACATGACACAGGAGGGGGACAGAGGCTGCGAATATAATAGTGTCCTCCTCATCCCCTCACAGTAGCCTCCTCCTCTGTCCACCATCATATTACTTCACCACATCATCAGTATGCAGTGTCCTCCTCCTGTGCCCCTTTCACCTCTCCACAGGTCAGGGCAGATCTGACCTGTGGAGAGGTGAAAGGGGCACAGGAGGAGGACACAGCATACTGATGATGTGGAGAAGTAGTATGATGGTGGGCAGTCACAGAACACATCAGTCTCTGTCCCTCCCCTGCATGCCAGTGCCACAGCTTCACCCTCTGGGCTCCCAGTGATGTCCTCCTCTCACTTGATATGCCCCCAGTTTTACTCTCCTTCTCCTCCTCCTCCTCACCCATGCTCGGCTCTGAGTCCTTGAGTGCACTGCATGAGCCACCGAATAGCGGCGACCGCCATAGTGTCCTGAGTGCCGAGTCCCGATCTATTCAAAAATGGCACCGGGTGGCGCCATTACGTTACTGCGCATGCGCCGCCCGGCCGAATGCACACAAGCTTACCCGAGCCTGGCTGGCTTAGAAACGGCGCATGCGCAGTTGCATGGTCGGCTCGCAGCCATCTTTTTTACGGGCACCCGATGCCCATAACGGACTTTAACGGACAGCCCGAAAAGGGGTTACATTTATGTGCTGTCCGTAAATATACGGACGGTTGGCAACACTGTCCCCGATGCCAGAGGTCAGGGGGGCATTTCATGGTGTCTCTGCACTGAAGGTTCTAGACTAGCTACGCCTCTGTATGTGGGGAATGTAGATCCTCACTCCACACCAGGAACCTCAGGGCTACATGGCAGTAGTACTGATCACAAAGCTACTGTACTGCCCCAAATCCTGAATTCTTTTTGGTTCTGGCAGAGATCAAATATTTTAGAGTTTTCTGGCTTTCAAGATATAAGACTTTTTTTCATTTTTGTTTGGTGACAGGTTCTCTTTAATGTCCCATATATTACAAGTGCTATTTATCCTCCTATACGTTACATGTTATCTTTTTTCACACAAGCATGACATGATCTCTTTATTCTCCCTATTTGACATCTCACCTTTATGCTCCTAAATGTTCCGGGTTAATTTTATGATAGGACTGGGCAATTTTCCCCCCCAAAAAAAATCTGCGATTTTTTTTATAAAAAACTTGATTTACGCTTCGATTAGATTTTTTTTATTATATTAATTAAAGTACAACAACAAACAAAATTGCAAAGGCAAACCCTTTCTCTAACTGCAAAGTCAGTGTGCAACAAAGATTGTTAAACATCCAAATTATTAATACTGTATTTGGATTTAGCTAATAAAAACAAAAAATCCTGAGGTTACTCTTAGTTGAATTGAACTGTGCCCATGCTTCACGGTGCCCATGCCTCACTGTTCCCATGCTTCACTGTGCCCATGCTTCACTGTGTCCATGCTTCACTGTGTCCATGCTTTACTGTGTCTGTGTCTCACTGTGTCCATTCTTCACTGTGCCCGTGTCTCATTGTGCCTGTGCTTCCCTGTGCCCAAGGCCTCACTGTGCCTGTGCTTCACTGTGCCCGTGTCTCGCTGTGCCCATGTCTTACTGTGCCTGTGTCTCACTGTGCCCATGCTTCAATCACTGTGCCTGTACCTGATGCAGATTTTCATGGGATACGGATTTTACTGCTACACCGGCGGCCATTCCAGTATTTCAGTACAAACAGCTGCATTGCAATAGTCTGTGGATAGCTTTATATATACATTTCTCACCAGCTGCTTGACCGCCCCTTAATTCTAGGAATTGCACATGATTTTACTTAATTTGATTCCAGGGTGGATTTGATATAAAAGTAAAAAGGCTTGATTTTTAAATCCTAATTTTTAAAGAGCAACTGTCCCCTGACCCGCTGTTGACTCACTGACAGTCCCATTCACTTCAATGGTACGGCTGGTGATGCGGCAGGGACACAAGAAGGTGAGGGCAGTTCTTGATGGGGGCAATTTTGATGGTGCAGTTTTAATGGGGGCAGTTTTTGATGGGCAATAGGATAGGGGCAGTTTTTGATGGGGCAGTTTTTGATGGGGGCAGTTTTTGATGGGGCAATTTGATGGGGAAATTTTGATGGGGCAATAGGATAGGGGCAATTGTCCCCATCAAATTGCCCCATCAAAACTTGCCCCATCAAAACTTGCCCCCATCCTATTGCCCCATCAAAAACTGCCCCCATCAAAACCTGACCCGTCAAAAACTGCCCCCATCCTATAGCCCCATCAAAAACTGTCCCATCAAAATTGTCCCATCAAAAACTGTCCCATCAAATTGCGCCTGTCAAAAACTGCCCTATCAAAACTGCCCAATCAAAAACTGCCCCATCAAAACTGCCCTGTCATGTAAAAGCTGTGGGAGGAGTTAGGGTGGTAAAATTGGCTATAATAATAATAATATATATGTGAAATAACAGTAAGTGGTCTTGCTATGCAAGAACACTTAATGAAAGGTGGAGCCAGGCTGCCGGTGATAAGTACAAGAGGGTTGAAAGAGAGCGTAAGCTCTGCCTACGCCCAAAACACCCTGAATACGCCTGTTCTCGGTCTGTACACGGAAGCTAAGCATGGTCGCCTGGGGGTCAGTACTTGGATGGGAGACCGCTGTGGAATACCAGGTGCTGTTGCATGGGAGACCGCCTGGGAAACCCGGTGCTGTTGACCTCCTTAAGGAAAACCAGGTGCTGTAGGCTTTTGCTTTTCTTCCAGCAGGGGTCACTTTCCTCTATGGCTCTTTTTTTACATTCATTTTTACCCAAAAGCGCTCTGCAAGCCCTCTTGCACACCTAGCTCCTCCAAAATCACCAGTCCAGCCCCCCGCCATTTTCTTTTTTACATCCAGCCTACCCCCCCACCTTTTCGTTACGTTTTAGCCCAGGTTCACACTTCTGCGATCTTAGACATAGCATGCGATTGGCACCCGCACGGCAGGTGTCGATCACATGCAATGTTTATGCGGTGCGAGTTCAGACATACAGTTGTATGGCTGAACCTGCATTAGATTCACAGGAAAAAAGTAATGGGACTTTTCCCCCCGCATTGCAATCGGATAGCATAGGTGTTCTCACCTATGTGATCCAAATCCTGTGAGAGTTCACACTGTGATCTATGAACTGATCTGTGAGTGTCATTAACAATGTAATGACATCCGTAGCGGTTTGCTGAAGCCAGTGTGAACTGCCTGCGGGAGAGGAGTAATGCAGGAACAAATGCTGAAATCGCATTGGTTCCCACATTGCAGCAGTGTGAACTTAGACTTAGGGCCAGTTCACACCAGATGAAGTTTCCATGCGCTTTTTTTTCTGCACTATAAATGCATACACAGTGTTTCCCATGTATACCAATGGCTCTAGTTCACACCAACGCAGTCAGTTCCCGGTCAGTTTATGCACAGTAAACTGACTGGAACTGACTGCGCTGGTGTGAACTAACGCCATTGGTATACATGGGAAACACTGTGCATGCATTTATAGTGCAGAAAAAAGCCCACAGAACTGCATGCAATCAGACTTTGGGGGTCATTTGACAGACATTTGTGTGGGTTCATGCACAGATGTCCATTCAAATCACCCTCAAAGTCACCAAAAGTAGTACAGGAACTACTTTTGGGAATCGGTGCGTTGCCGCAAAGTCGGCATCGCACCAATTCGGATGGTGCCATTACCAGCAATAGCCTCCGATTTGACAAGTGCTATTTCTCCTCCTATACGTTACATGTTATCTTTATTCACACAAGCATGACATGATCTCTTTATTCTCCCTATTTGACATCTCACCTTTATGCTTCTAAATGTTCCGGGTTAATTTTATGATACCATACTACCATTATAGGTTTTGTATACTCTCCCATGCATAATGTCTCCCGTTTATATCATTCCAATACAATATAGGTTATTTTTATTCTAAAATTAATGATAGTTCATCTTTATACTTCTGTGCACAATATATCTTCATGTATAGGTGAAATCCGCAAGCGGTCGACGACAAACAGTTTTCATCTTCTGTAAGTATGAAAGAAAAGATATATATATGTTTATTATTCCCAAATATAATATTTATTGATTATTTTTGATCAGGCATTAAAGTTAGATTAGACATTAGCAAAAATGTACAGAAAAGCAAAGAGTGGCTGTGTAATCGCTAAACATAAGGAATAGTTCAACTAAATCAGGAACAGTAAGTAATATTTTAAAATATATGCAATGAATCCAAAATATATATATATATTTTTTTGGAACTAAATTACAAAACATTTCATCAATCTTTAACCACTTCAATACCGCAGGCCGTCATATGACATCCTGGTATTGAGGTGAGGATATCTGAATGATGCCTGCAGCTACAGGCATTATTCAGATATCATTGTTTGCAGCCGGCGATTCTACGCACCATAAGAATGATCATAGCGGCGGTTCCACCGCTTGATCGTTCTTATAGGTGGCGGGAGGGGATGCCCCCCCTCCCGCCACCATCCGGTGCTTCTCCAGGCTCTCCCGTGCCATCGGGGGCCCGGAGAACGAATTGGCCGGCGTCGGATGAGGACCATAGAGATTTCCAGTGATCAGATGGTCACTGGTCTTCTCTATGATTGTCAGAGGCCTGGGCGCGACATTATGACGTCACGCCGGGGTACCCGGAGGTCAACAAAGCCGCAATCGCGGCTGAAAGCATGAGACCAGTGATTTTTTTTTCACAATCTCATGCTTTCCAACCTGGAGGAGAGATGTGGGGTCTTATTGACCCCGCATCTCTCCATAAAGAGGACCTGTTACAATGATTCCTATTACAAGGGATGTTAATAGGAATAAAAGTGATTTTAACCACTTAACGACCGCTCGCTGTATATATACGTCGGCAGAATGGCACCGACAGGCAAAGTCACGTACCTGTACGTGACTGCCTTTGTATAGTTGGGGGGTCCAGTGGGACCCCCCTTCTATACAGTGAGCGGTCGTTAGTTGTTGGGAGCGATCCGTGATGAGGGGACGGCCGTTCGATTCCGGCCACCCCCTCGGGTTGAGAATCTTCATCTGCTGTGTAAATGTAAACACAGGCAGAGGAAGTGATGTCATCTCCCCTCGTGGCGGTCTTTTCGTCCGCAGCGCCGAGAAGAGAAGATGCAGGTTAGTGCACCAACAGCCCACTGACACGTAGGCACACATAGGCACACATTTCACCCCCCAGTCACCCCCAGATCACCCCCCAGCTCCCAGGCACAGTGTCACTGATTGCAGTGATCATTTATTTTACTGATCACTGCATTTAGTGTCATCTGTGACAGTAAAAAGTTGCAGGGCAGTTAGGTTTAGGCCCCTTTAGGTCCAGGGTAGCCCCCTAACCCCCCCATATAAAGGTTTAACCCCCTGATCGCCCCCCAGGTAACCCTTTCACCCCCTAACTCCAGCGTCACTAAGCGATCGTTTTTCCGATCGCTGT
Source organism: Rana muscosa (assembly GCA_029206835.1). Classification (NCBI taxonomy): domain Eukaryota; kingdom Metazoa; phylum Chordata; class Amphibia; order Anura; family Ranidae; genus Rana; species Rana muscosa. The sequence goes on from CM055125.1 coordinate 104,201,093, forward strand.
ATTCGTGTCGCTGGTGCCCTAGATAGCCAGTTATTTATTTTTAGGTTCGCCGCAGGTTTTTATAGCGTCAGGTACCCCCATATATTATTTTAACCCCCTGATTGCCCATATAAGCGTCACTGGTGACACTGGTTAGCCAGTTAGTTATTTAGGTTACCCGTCAGGTTTTTATATAGCGTCAGGTACCCCCATATTTAACCTAATAAAGGTTTTAACCCCCTGATTGCCCCTAGTTAACCCTTTCACCAGTGATCACCATATAAAGGGTACGGGTGACGCTGGTTGGTTAGTTTGCTTTTTATAGCATCAGGGCACCCGCCGTATATAACCCAATAAAGGTTTAACCCCCTGATCGCCAAGCGGGTGATATCAATTAGGGTTTAGCGCCAGAGAGGGTTTGCGTCGCCCCAGGCAGCCTTAGGTTAGTGCCAGTAACGCTAACACCCACGCGCAAAGCATACACCTCCCTTAGTGGTATAGTATCTGAACAGATCAATATCTGATCTGATCAGATCTATACTAGCGTCCCCAGCGGTTTAGGGTTCCCAAAAACACAGTGTTAGCGGGATCAGCCCAGATACCTGCTAGCACCTGCGTTTAGCCCCTCCGCCCAGCCCAGCCCAGCCCACCCAAGTGCAGTATCGATCGATCACTGTCACTTACCAAACACAAAACACATAACTGCAGCGTTCGCAGAGACAGTCCTGATCCCTGCGATCGCTAACAGTTTTTTTTTAAGCGTTTGATACATTTGCTGACAGTCAGATGCTTTTTTACCTGTGAATCTTACTAGTGTACCCCTAAATTTAGAGCCTAAAATGGCAAATCAAAGGTACACTAGTAACAGGGGCGGATCCAGGGGGGGCTAAAGGGCAATTGCCCCCCCCCCGAGACCATCTGTCACACTCACTTGCTTGGGGGACCCGGTACCGGCCGACCGTAGGTCCCCTGGACCCCAAACTTGGCACACATGTAGCCGCATGTCTTCTCTATAAGTTTGAGAAGTTTGGTGTCTGGGAGACCTACGGCAGGGGAGAACCGATTTTTCAAATCCAGGCACTCCTTCCATAGACTCCCATGTTAAACATCAGTCTAGTCATGGGCACAGTGAGGCATGGGCACAGTGAGGTAAAGTGAGGCACAGTGAGGCAAGTATAAGCCTAGGACACCCTAGGCTTATACTTGAGTCAATAAGTTTTCCCAGTTTTTTGGGGTAAATTTAGGTGCCTCAGCTTATATTCGGGTCGGCTGATACTCGAGTATATACAGTACTTGTTCTGCGGCTGCCGCTGCCTCTCTGCTTCTCACATCAGCCGATCAGCGGCGCTGAGAGAGAGACTTGTCTAATGTAGTTACGCGGCGCACTGACAAGATACCAGGAGCAGAGGAGGAGGTGGGTGGAGCCTCTTCCCTGCACTCGTTGCTAACGCCTAGGCCGCTTGGCGTCTAGCAATGAGTGACGTCAGTGAGTCACATCAGGCCGCTCTGCGGGCAGGTGCGAAAGCGTGCGGCTCCACAGACGGGTAAGAAAGCGGCCGGCTCTGCTTGCGGCGCGGTTTGTTGTCGAGGGGCGGCGCGGTTCGTGGGCAGACCGTGCTGCTCAGTGTGTTGGCAGCACAGGTGAGAGTGAGAGAGCAGACTCAGTGTGGCAGCTGGCCAATCAGCTAGCCGGGAGCGGGGGAGCAGAGAGATGAGATCATCTCTCACCGCCCATGCCTGCCCTGCATTCCTGCAGTGACTTCCGCCCTCACTGTGCAGGCAGCAGAGAGATTACATTATCTCTCTGCTGCCTGATTCTGGGAGTCTGGGACACAGCAAGAGACAACCAAAACTACACCTTAGCAGGCAAGTTAGTGACAATCCGCAAGGTGTGGCAGGCAACCTGGCAAGTGACAATCCGCAAATTGTGTCAGGTGACGTGGCAAATGACAATCTGCATCTAGTGGCAGGCAAGTGACAATCAGCAAGGTGTGGCAGGTGATGTGGCAAGTGACAATCCACAAGGTGTGGCAAGTGACAATCCACAAGATGCGGCAGGTGACGTGGCAAGTGACAATCCGCAACGTTCGGCAAGTGACACGTTCAGGGCTCCCACTAATTGCAGGCGACGGTGGCAAGTGACACACTCGGGGCTCCCACTGATTCTGCATTGAACTATTTAATTTCATATTACAATGTAATAATAGAAATAATGCGCTTCAATCATCCTGACACCATAACAACCATGGTGCCGGGATGATTGAAGCGCCGACACCAACCATTTCCCAGATAAATTTCCCACAAAAAAATTTTTGGCAGTGCCCCTCCCGAGAAAAGACTCTGGATCCGCCCCTGACTAGTAAAGAGGCCTACGAGATTCTGAGCATGACAGATAGTGAAGAGGAGGTCACGGATCTGTCAGATTCAGGCTCAGAATATCTTCCTGTAGAAGACAGTGAAGTCAGCGGCTCCATGTCAGATAGCTCTGACGATGAAGGTGAGGTCCCTGCTAAGGTCAGGCATACCCGATCCCGATCTTCTGCTGTTGTTGAGGAGCAAGAACCGCAGGGCTCTCGTATCATGGAGCAGAGTAGTACTAGTGCCGCTATTCCTTCTAGTGAATTGGCAAGCACCAGCGGCCTAGTACAGCCTGGGCGTACATCCAGCACTGCAGTATCACTTGGTGACGTGGCGAGTCCCATAAGTGCAGTTCAAGCTGGCGAGGTGGCAAGCACAAGTAGTGTCCCGCTGCCACCAAGAAGAAGACAAAGGCAGGCCCGTCGTGCCCATAGTGCCCTTCCTGCAGAATTCGCCTATCCTGATTGGGTCCCCACCACATCTGCAGAACCCGTACTTCCCCTATTCACTGCCCAACCCAGTATTCAGGTGGAAACAGCTGATTTTAAGCCAATTGATTTTTATTCGCTGTTTTTCACGGAAGATCTCTATAGATCTATTGTGGACCAGAGTAATTTATATGCTGGTCAATTCATCGCCGCTAACCCCTAGTTGCCTTCCATTGCCAAAGATTGGAAACCAATTACGGTTTCTGAATTTAAAACCTTTCTGGGCCATTCCCTCAACATGGGCACACATAAATTCCCGTCATTGCGTGTTTATTGGTCCACACACCTAATTGACCACATGCCCGTGTTCTCTGCCTCCATGCCCAGGACACGATACGAGCAGATTTTGCGGTTCATGCACTTCAACGACAATGAACTTTGTCGTCCACGTGGAGACCCTGAATACGACCGGCTCTACAAAATTCGGCCCCTCATAAACCACTTCAACGAACGTTTTGCAGCCTTGTTTATTCCCGATCAAGTTGTCTGCGTTGATGAGTCCCTGATTACATTTTCTGGCCGCTTGGCTTTCAAGCAGTACCTGCCCAGCAAGCATGCCAGATACGGGGTCAAGCTCTATAAGTTCTGTGACAAGGCAACAGGCTATGTATGGAGCTTTATGGTTTATGAGGGAAAAGATAGTCAGGTTGAGCCGGTCAACTGCCCGGATTACATAGGGAGCACTGGCAAGATAGTGTGGAAATTGGTGTCACCCTTATTCGGAAAGGGGTAACACTTGTATGTGGACAATTATTACACGAGCGTGCCACTGTTTAGTCACTTGTTTGATCATCAGATTGGAGCATGTGGCATCGTGCGACCTAATCGCCGGGGCTTTCCCCAGCGGCTTGTAGATGCCCGTCTTAGGCTGGGGGAGAGAGCCTGCGTGAAGTGTAATAACTTGCTCGCTATGAAGTGGAGGGACAATAAGAATGTTTTTCTTCTTACCTCCCTTCATGCAGACACGACAGTCCAAATTCCTACGGCGACTGGTGTTGTGGAGAAACCCCTCTGTGTCCACGAATATAACAAAAATATGGGAGGGGTGGACCTCAACGACCAGTTGTTGGCGCCGTATCTAATTGACCGTAAGGCGAGACGCTGGTACAAAAAAGTGTCTCTATCCTTATTCCAATTGGCTTTGCTGAACGCTCATGTGCTATACAGAGCTTCAGGCGGGACGTTATCTCTTCTAAAATTCCAGAATGAGATAGTCACAGAACTCCTGTATCCAGGCGGTTCTGCACCTCACCGTCCCCAACCAAATGCAGTAAGCCGGCTGCATGAGAGGCATTATCTGTATGTCCTCGAGAGTACCCCTACCCAACGAGCCCCCCAAAAAAGATGTCGTGTCTGTAGCAAGCGCGGATTTAGGCGTGACACCCGTTATTTTTGTCCACTCTGTCCTGACAATCCTGGTCTTTGCATTGGTGAATGTTTTGAACACTTCCACTCAAAAGTGACGTTTTAGCGTAGGGTACAGCATTTCACAGACTAGGACACACTTACACAGGGTCTCCCAAGATGCCATCGCATTTTGAGAGACCCGAACCATTACAGTTGTTAAAGTTACAAAAAAAAGTGTAAAAAAGAAAAAAAAAACGTAAAAAACAAAACACAAAAAAATATAAAATAAAAAAAAAAAAAATAGTTGTCGTTTTATTGTTCTCTCTCTCTCTCTATTTTCACTCTATTGTTCTGCTCTTTTTTACTGTATTCTTTTCTGCAATGTTTTATCATGCTTGCTTTTCAGGTATGTAATTTTTTGTTTTCAGGTGCACCATTCAACTGCAGCGCGGAATTATTTATCTTGACAGCAACAGCGTTTGCTCCCACGATACATAAAGCCGTGACTCCAGTGCTGTAGGAGGTGATTTCACCACCACAGTTAAAAAAAAAGACCATATATGCTGAAGCATGGGGGCAGCAGGGGCGGAGGAGCGATTTTGCTCCTAATGCCGCGTACATACGGTCGAAATTCCGATGGAGGCTTGCCCGTGGAAAAGTCCGACCGTGTGTACGCGGCATAACTTTTTTGCGGGAGGATGCCCCCATGCTTCGGCATATATATATTTTAGGTACAGGTTGCGTTAAAAAAATGTTTTATTTTATAATAGTTTTTTTTTTGGTATTTGCTTTGCAGGTATGGTAGGGTAAGGTCTTACTGTTATACTGTAATGTTACTTTGTTTTAATGTTACCCATCATTTGCTTAGCAGGTACGCCATTCAGTTGTAGCGCGGATTTATTTATCTTGACAGCAACGGCGTTTGCTCCCACGATACATAAAGCCATGACTCCAACGCTGTAGGAGGTGATTTCACCACCACAGTTAAAAAAAGAGCATATATGCCGAAGCATGGGGGCATTAGGGGGGGAGGAGCAATTTTGCTCCTAATGCCGCGTACATACGGTCGAAATTCCGACAGAGGCTTGCCCGTGGAAAAGTCAGACCGTCTGTACACGGCATAACTTTTTTGCGGGAGGATGCCCCCATGCTTCGGCATATATAAATGGTGTATGTATGCCCATCATTAGAAGTGGGTGGATGAAGGGAGGTATTCTAATGGTGGGCATACCCACCGATCAATCTATTTTTTTCGTTCAGCCAACAGGCTGCATGAAAAAAAAGATTACAATACATGTCCAACAAGGACCAGCAACATACTGGTATGTTGCTGGACTTTGAATGTTTATACCAGAATGATGCCTGCAGGTTTAGGTATCACCTTGGTATCATTCTTTTCAGCCAGTGGCCGGCTTTCATGTAAAAGCAATTCTAGCAGATAATTCGTTTCTAGACTGCTTTTACAAGCAGTGGGAGGGAATGTCCCCCCCCCCCTGGATATAAACAGCGCCATTGGGAAATTGGGAAAGCATTTTATCACACCGATCTTGGTGTGGTCAGATGCTTTGAGGGCAGAGGAAAGATCTAGGGTCTAACCCCCCCAATTTTTTTCAAAAAAAGAGTACCTGCCACTACCTATTGCTATCATAGGGGATATTTACATTCCCTGAGATAACATTAAAAATGGTAAAAAAAAAAAAATATGGAAGGAACAGTTTAAAAATAAAATAAAAAAGCAAAATAAATAATGAAAAAAAAAAAAAAAGCACCGCTGTCCCCCCCTGCTCTTGCGCAAAGGCGAACGCAAGCGTCGGTCTAGCGTCATATGTAAACAGCAATTGCACCATGCACCACGAAGGTCAGATCGAGGGCAGTCATTTTAGCAGTAGACCTCCTCTGTAAATCTAACGTGGTAACCTGTAAAGGCTTTTAAAGGCTCTTAAAAATGAATGTAGTTTGTCGCCGCTGCGCGTTTGTGCGCAATTTTAAAGCATGTCGTGTTTGGTATCCATGTACTCGGCCTAAGATCATCTTTTTTATTTCATCAAACATTTGGGCAATATAGTGTGTTTTAGTGCATTAAAAATAAAAAAAGCGTGTTTTTTTCCCAAAAAATTTGTTTGAAAAATCGCTGCGCAAATACTGTGTGGAAAAAAAATGCAACACCCACTATTTTAATCTGTAGGGCCTTTGCTTTAAAAAATATATAATGTTTGGGGGTTCAACATAATTTTCTTGCAAAAAAAAAAAAAATGTTTTCATGTAAACAAAAAGTGTCAGAAAACGGAAAATTGTATCATACTTACCAGTAATTTTCCTTTCCTGGTGCCTATCCATGGCAGCATACCTGTGATAGAGCTCCGCCTCGACTCCTCCTTCAGGACTAGTGAATAGCATAAATTAAAGGCATAGCCCCTCCCCCAACATTCTCTGTAATATAGAATACCGAGGGTGGGAGCGTATGCTGCCATGGATAGGCACCAGGAAAGGAAAATTACTGGTAAGTATGATACAATTTTCCGTTTTCCTGGTGCCTCCATGGCAGCATACCTGTGATAACTAGCTAGCTGACATGGGTGGGATAATTGCTTAACAATAAATGTTTAATTATAAGAGGACATAGCAGCCTGAACTGCCCTCCTTCCAAACTCAACAATCGTGAGCGCTCCTGGATCAATATGGTAGTGTCTGAGGAACGTATGGTGAGAAGACCAGGTGGCGGCCCTGCACACCGTCTCCAATGAAACATTAGCCCTTGCTGCCCAGGAAGCTGAGACTGCCCTTGTAGAATGAGCATTCACTCGGGATGGAGGCTCCATATTCTTCACCCTGTAGGCCTTCTGGATTAACTTTACAACCCAAGATGCCAGAGTTCTGATGGAAGCTTCTTTGCCCCTGTATTTACCGAACGGTACGATGAAAAGTCTCTCAGAATTTCTGAAGGGGCCGGTGGCTTCTAGGTAGGCCCTGAGCACTCTGGATACATCCAGTTCGTGACAAGACTCTGAATCCATGTCTGTAAACACTGGTAGTGCCCAGGGTTCCAACAGGTGGCTTGGAGTAGCAACCTTTGGTGTGAACCCCCGAAGGGGACGAAGTTCCACTCTGTCTGTGAAGAAGGAGATGTGGTCGTCACCTATCCCTAAAGAGTGAAGTTCCGAGATTCTTCTGCCAGATGTAATGGCTAGCAGGAAAGACGTCTTTAGTGTCAGGTTCCATATTGTTACTTGTTCCACTGGAGCAAAGGGATGGTCAGATAGAACTTCCAGGACTAGGGACAGATCCCACTTAGGAAACGATCGTCTGACAGGAGGGCGAATCTTCAATATACCTCTGAGGAAAGTGACTACTGAAGGATCCTCCGCCCATCTCTTATTTGTTGCAGCAGAGATTACTGCTACCTGCACTTTGAGAGAGCTCAGACCAAGTCCCAGATCAAGTCCTGTCTGAAGGAATCCTAGAACATGAGATGTAGAAGGAAGGATTGGATGAAATCCATTTTCGGAAACAAATGACAAGAACTTGTCCCATATTCTTGAATATATGGCATTAGTTGCTGGCTTCCTAGCTTTTAGAAGGGTTGATATGACTCCTGGAGAACACCCTAGGGACTTGAACCTTCGCCTCTCCACCTCCAGATTCGAAGATTCAACTTCTGAGGGTTTGGATGAACTAGACTGCTCTGCGACAGAAGTTGAGGGAAAGGAGGGATCTTGATTGGAGAGCCCACACTGAGGCACAATACGGAAGTACTGCCACCACCTGGACTGGCTCCCTGAGGAGCCTCAGGAGGAATTTGAATATTAATGGCCTGGGAGGAAAGGCATATGCCGTGGTGAACCTCCAGGGACATGACAGGGCAACCACTGCCTCGACTTGTGGATGCGGCAACCGAGAGAAGAACCTGTCCAGCTTGGCGTTCTTCGGGGAGGTGAACAGATCTACCTGAGGGGGATCCCATATGTTGGCAATCTGAAGGAAGACATGGGGGTGGAGAGCCCACTCATTGTCCAGGAAGTTTCTGGATAAAGTGTCTGCTTCCGTGTTCAACCTGCCTGGCAGATACATCGCTCTGAGGTCCAGGAGGTTCTGCTCCGCCCAGAGCATGATCGGCTCTACCTCCTTGAGGAGTGACCTGCTGCGAGTGCCTCCCTGCTTCTGCAGATAAGCGACAGCTGCTCTGTTATCTAGGCGTAGGAGTATTCTTTGGCCTCTGATTTGGGGTGCCAAAGAGGTCAGTGCCAAGAAGGCTGCCCTCATCTCCAAGATGTTGGATACCACTCCCTGGGTGGTGCATGCCCATCTCCCCTGTATTCTGGTTTGCCCACAATGGGCTCCCCAGCCCTGTCTGCTTGCATCGGACGTAATTGTGATCCAAGGAAGGGAGCCCAGGTGATGAGGCTTGGAGAGGTTTTCCGGAACTGTCCACCAGTGAAGGCTCCTGCGTATTTTTCCCATCAGCAGGATCGTCTGAGATAGTCGTTGTTTCTTCCACTGCGCCAAGAAACCAGTCTGGAAATACCTCAAGTGCCAATGTGCCCAAGGAACCATGGGTATACAGGAAGACATTGTGCCAATGAGGCTCAGGCATTGTGAAGCCGTCAGATACGGGCTCTGGATGACTTTGATCATTCTCTGGATGACAATCCTTGCCTTCGGCGGTGGTAATGACACTGTCCCCTCCTGAGTGTCGAACATTGTGCATAGATTATCTGCTGTGTTGGCATTAGTTGACTCTTGTCGGAATTCACCAGCCACCCTAGCTCTTTTAGGGACTGTAGAAGAATGTCCCGGTGACATACCAACTGATCCGGATTGCTTGCTAGGAGTAGGATGTCGTCCAAGTAGTGGTATATCCTCAAGCCCCTCTCCCGCAGGGGAACTAAAGCAGATATTAGTATCTTGGTGAACACCCTGGGAGAGGTGCACAGACCGAAAGGCAGGGCTTGAAACTGTAGGTGGGTCCGTCCCACTGCAAATCTCAGGTATTTTTGAAATGCAGGTAGAATTGGAACATGTAGGTACGCATCCTGCAGATCGACCAAAATCATCCAATCTGATGGCTGGACTGCCTGAATAATCGTCTGCAGGGACTCCATTTTGAAGCTTTCGGGGCGGATATACCGGTTGAGCCTCTTTAGGTCTATCACAGGCCTCCACCCCTCTGTCCTCTTTGGGACCAGAAATAGGGTGGAGTATAAGCCTGCGAAGCGCTCTGCCAAGGGAGCCGGAACAGCCGCCCCCTGAAGCTGGAGTGACGTTAGGAAGTTTTTCAGAGCTTGAGCCTTCAGTGGAGAGGATGGAATCTCTGTTCCTTTGAAAGAGTTCCGAGGTGGAGGGTGAGAAAAATTCCAAAAGTGCCCCCATTGAATTGTTGACAGAACCCAGGGGTTGTGGCAGCAGGTGGCCCAGACTGGGGTAAAAAAACTTTAGCCTGGCTCCCACCGGGAGTGCCTGGGTTCCTCTGGCGTCAAAAAGACTGCTTCTGCTCCTGTGGAGCCGGAAGGGCTTTCATCTTCCTGTTCAAAAAGGATCCCCGAGTACCTTTCCAAGGTCTTTTGTTGTCTCTGGGCTGTCTCGACTGCCTAAAATCCCTTGGGTTTGACTGGCGGAACCTAGAGGAACCACCTCTGAATCTTCGCATACTTCTGTCCTGTGGAAGCATACCAGACTTCCCTCCTGACAGCCTGGAGATAGCTTTATCCATTTTGTCTCCGAATAGTGCTTTCCCATCAAACGGGATTTTGCACCAATTTTGTTTGGAGGATGAGTCAGCCATCCAGGGTTTCAGCCACAAGGCCCTCTTCGCCATCACTGAATGCAACATGGATCTTGCCGAGCACCTGATCGTGCCAATGGCCGCTACGCAGACAAAGTCTGCCGACAATCTAAGCTCTTCTAAGGCCTTAATTATATCCTCCATGGGGACATCCTGATGCAAAGCCATCTCAATATTATCTGTCCAAGATCTTATGGCATTTGATACTGATGTGAGGGAAATAGCTGGCTTACATGCTGCTTCCGCGGCTAAGTAGCTCCTCTTCAGCTCCAGGTCGATTCGCCTGTTTAGAGGGTCTTTGAAGGAAGCGGAATCCTCCATTGGTAGAGTAAGTTTTTTTGCGAGTCGCACCACGGACGCGTCTACCACTGGCATGGAGTTTAGTGACTGCGTTCCCGACTCTGGTAAGGGGTATATAGTTTATTGAACCGACCCCAAAATTATTATTTTTTTATCAGTCTTTGACCATTCCTTCTGAATGACTTGACTAATCTTGCCCATCAACGGGAAAAGAACCTGCTTCCTTTTGAGGAATGGGAAGTAGCTTGTAGACTCTTGGGGAGGCTATTCTGCGTCTTTCCAGGCGATTGCAGTTTTGACTGCCTGGATGAATGGCTTTACCAAGGAGAGACTGAAGCCAGAAGGTTCTGACTCTTCTCAAGAGTCCCCTGAAGAGTCTTCAGGTGGTGAATCTCTAGCTGGTCGGCCTGACGGCGGCAGAGGTGTACTGACTGCTGACGGACCAGGGAGATTAGGTTCTATATCCTGAACCAGGGATATCTGCTGAAGTGGTTGAGCGGGGACCGAAGCCAAAAGCTCAGAGAAGGAGTCCTTCATTGTTCGCTTGAGCAGATCTACAGCGTGCTGATTTTCTAGCTCGCGGTTGGACGCATAGTCCGTAAAACAGTCCTTACAGACCACTCTGTCTGGTAGCGGTGTAGCCCCACATATCCAGCATCTCTTCTTCCTATAGGTCCTAGGAGAGGGGGGTCGATCACGTCCTCTGGATCTTGACCTCTCTGATCTACGACGTGAAGAATGGGTCCTACGCCTTGATGAGTGGGACCCCTTGGAGTGGGTAGGGCTACGGTGTAAGGAACTCACGCTAGACCAGTGATCGCACTTTTTTTTTTATACTCACGTATAGTTGGTCACATACCTAATAGAAGTGTGAGGATCTTTGCTGCGAGATGAATGACTCATTGCGGAGTTGGGCACAAGGATCAGCTCCAGAAATATAGTAAGAAAGGGAAAAGAATCAGGAGTTTTTGGCGTCACTTTTTTTTTTTTTTTTAAATAAACATTTTTATATTGTCATCTGTTTTTATTTTTTATTTTATTTTTTAAACATAAACATTTTTATATTGTTATCTTTTTTTTTTTAACATAAACATTTCTGATCGGCAACATTTTTTTTTTTTGAGAAAATAAAAAGTACCTACCACAAAGCAGCATCAGAGAGACCTAGCAGGGCACAGCTGAGGAGACTGACAGCCATCCCTGAATCTGAACCTAATTAGGCTCAAGGTGCGTGGGCTAATCCCATAAACCACCATTTGGAATTGATTGAAAAAAAGGGCAAATCTAGCCTTCTTTCCAGAATCCAAGATGGCCGCCACTGAACCAAGCGTCTGTGCATGTGCAATCGCAGAAGATCCAGCGTCGCCCAGTACAGAGAGCCGAGAAACTACGGCTCTGTATCACTCCCGAATCGCGCATGCGCAGACGGCGGCGAGGACGCTGCGCCGTGACACTCTCCTACCTGGCGGGACCTACAGAGCACCTGTAGCCCCCCCGAACCCGGAAATAAGCACCACAATGTTGTTGCACAGAGAGACACCTGCCCTATCCAGTTGCACAGTTTTAAAGGAATAAAAAAGTAAGACAACAATCATTTTAAAGGCGCCTAACAAGCAAAGGAAAGGGGAGGGGAGGAGAAGAGAGGAAAAGAAAGGGGAAAAACACAAATGCCTGTAATAAAAAATGGAAACCACCAGCCTGGGAAGATGGAGCTGATTCTTTTGCGACTTCCACTGCATTCATCATGGATGTGATAGCAGACTGCGTTCCTGTGAGGAAACTCTGCGAAATGACCCCAACAGATCCACAGAGGGGTTCCCAGTCTTATCAGCGCTGTGAGCGGCCCAAGAACAGGGACTGCACACGGGAAAGGCTAAACCCGGCGGACGCTGCCGACTGCAGAGGTATGGACATACTGCTACTCTTCACCAGCACAAGAAGGTATGAGGAAAAAAAGGAGAATGTTGGGGGAGGGGCTATGCCTTTAATTTATGCTATTCACTAGTCCTGAAGGAGGAGTCGAGGCGGAGCTCTATCACAGGTATGCTGCCATGGAGGCACCAGGAAAGGGCTTTGTCTTCAAGTGGTTAGAAGAGTGGATGATGTGTGACATAAGCTTCCTAATGTTGTGAATAAAATGCCAGGACAGTTCAAACCCCCCCCCCCCCCAAATGACCCCATTTTGGAAAGTAGACACCTCAAGCTATTTGCTGAGAGGCATGTTGAGCCCATTGAATTTTTTTTTTTTGTCCCAAGTGATTGAATAATGACAAAAAGAAAGAAAAAAAAAATGTACAAAAAGTTGTCACTAAATGATATATTGCTCAAACATGCCATGGTTATATGTGGAATTGCACCCCAAAATACATTCTGTTGCTTCTCCTGAGTACGGGGATACCACATGTGTGAGACATTTTGGGAGCCTAGCCGCGTACAGGACCCCGAAAACCAAGCACCGCCTTCAGGATTTCTATGGGTGTAAATTTTTGATTTCACTCCTCACTGCCTATCACAGTTTCGGAGGCCATGGATTGCCCAGATGGCACAACCCCCCCCCCAAATGACCCCATTTTGGAAAGTAGACACCCCAAGGAAATTGCTGAGAGGCATGTTGAGCCCATTGAATATTTTTTTTTGTCCCAAGTGATTGAATAATGACAAAAAGAAAAAAAAAATGTACAAAAAGTTGTCACTAAATGATATATTGCTCAAACATGCCATGGTTATATGTGGAATTACACCCCAAAATACATTTTGCTGCTTCTCCTGGGTACGGGAATTGCAGTGGTAGTGAGGAGTGAAATCAAAAATTTGCGCCCTTAGAAATCCTGAATGCGGTGCTTGGTTTCCGGGGTCCCGTACGCGGCTAGGCTCCTAAAAAGTCCCACACATGTGGTATCCCCGTACTCAGGAGAAGCAGCAGAATGTATTTTGGGATGCAATTCCACATATAACCATGGCATGTGTGAGCAATATATCATTTAGTGACAACTTTTTGTTTATTTTAATTTTTTTCATTATTCAATCACTTGGGACAAAAATAAAAATATTCAATGGGCTCAACAGGCCTCTCAGCAATTTCCTTGGGGTGTCTACTTTCCAAAATGGGGTCATTTGGGGGGGTTTTGTACTGCCCTGCCATTTTAGCACCTCAAGAAATTAGATAGGCAGTCATAAATTTAAAGCTGTGTAAATTCCAGAAAATGTACCCTAGTTTGTAAACGCTATAACTTTTGCGAAAACCAATAAATATACGCTTATTGACATTTTTTGTACTAAAGACATGTGGCTGAATACATTTTGGCCTAAATGTATGACTCAAATTGAGTTTATTCGATTTTTCTTATAACAAAAAGTAGAAAATATCATTTTTTTTCTAAATTTTCGGTCTTTTTCCGTTTATATCGCAAAAAATAAAAATCACAGAGGCAATCAAATACCATTAAAAGAAAGCTCTATTTGTGGGAAGAAAAGGACGCAAATTTCGTTTGGGTACAACATTGCATGTTCGCACAATTTACAGTTAAAGCAGCGAAGTGCAAAATTCTGAATTCACCTCTGGTCCTTTAGCTAAAAAATGGTCCGGGGCTTAAGTGGTTAAAAAAAATTATTTATTTTTTTAAAGTGTATAAATGAAAAAAATAAGTAAAATAAAAAATGAAATAATAAAAAAAAATGTAAAACGCCCCTGTCCCCAGTAGCTAGCGCTCAGAAGCGAACGCGCACATAAGTCCAGCCCACATATGTAAACGCCGTTCAAACCACACATGTGAGGTATCACCGCGTGCGTTAGAGCAAGAGTAATAATTTTAGCACTAGACCCCCTCTGTAACTCTAAACTGGTAACCTGTAAAAAAATTAAAGCATCACCTATGGAGATTTTTAAGTACCGAAGTTTGGCGCCATTCCATGAGTGTGCGCAATTTTAAAGCGTGACATGTTAGGTATCTATTTACTCGGCGTAACATCCTCTTTCACATTATACAAAAAAATTGGGCTAACTTTACTGTTTTGTTATTTTTTAATTCATGAAACCGTTTTTTTTTTCCAAAAAAAAGGCGTTTGAAAAATTATTGCGCAAATACCGTGCGAGATAAAAAGTTGCAATTAGCTCCACTTTATTCCCTAGGGTGTCTGCTAAAAAAATATATATAATGTTTGGGGGTTCTAAGTAATTTTCTAGCAAAAAAATTATGATTTTTACATGAAGGAGAGAAGTGCCAGAATAGGCCCGGTATTGAAGTGGTTAAAACAAGTATTTTAGTCTTTTATTGTGCTTACAACACATTCAAATGAACCTGTTGGAGCCCGGGCCATAGACAAATGACGGCCACAAGGTGGCTCTAGAAATCCGGGAGTACGTCAATAGACGTCCTCGGCTCCTCCGGCCACTCCCCCGAGCCCGGGCCACTCCTCTCGGCATCTCAGTGACGCGCCGGGCGCGTCACTGAGATGCCGATGCGCATGCACACAGACAAGGTACACAGACAAGGACGTGGATCTGTGTGTTTAACCCTTTCCATACAGGGCCCTTTATACCACTTCCATACCGGGCCTATTCTGACACTTCTCTCCTACATGTACAAATCATCATTCTTTTGCTAGAAAATTACTCCGAACCCCCAAACATTATATATGTTTTTTTTAGCAGACACCCTAGGGAAAAAAATGACAGTCGTTGCAACTTTTTATCTTGCACGGTATTTGCGCAATAATTTCTCAAACGCCTTTTTTTGGGGAAAGAAATGGTTTCATGAATTAAAAAATAACAAAACAGTAAAGTTAGCCCAATTTTTTTATAAAATATGAAAGCTTATGTTACGCTGAGAAAAAGATACCTAACTTGTCACACTTTAAAATTGCGCACACTCATGGAATGGTGCCAAACTTCGGTACTTAAAAATCTCCATAGGCGACGCTTTGAAAATTTTTACAGGTTACCAGGTTAGAGTTACAGAGGAGGTCTAGTGCTAGAATTGTTGCACGCGCTCTAACGCACGCGGCGATACCTCACATATGTGGTTTAAACAGCGTTTACATATGCGGGCGGGACTTACGTGTGCGTTCGCTTCTAAGCGCAAGCTATTGGGGGCAGGGGCATTTTTAAATGTTTTTTTATTATTTTATTATTATTTTTTTATAATTTTTTTAATTTTTACTTTTTTTTTTAAAACACTTTTTTTTTTTTTGATCACTTTTATTCCTATTACAAGGAATGTAAACATCCCTTGTAATAGGAATGTGTGTGAAAGGTCCTCTTTATGAAGAGATGCGGGGTCAATAAGACCCCACATCTTTTCTCCAGGCTGGAAAGCATGAGATCGTGAAAAAAAATTCACTGATCTCATACTTACAGCCGCAATGGCGGCTTTGTTTACATCTGAGGATCCGGGCGTGACGTCATCACATCGCGCCCGGGCCTCCGACGGTCATAGAGCTGACTGGTGACCATCTGGTCACCAGTCATCTCTATGCTCGTCACGTGACCCACCACCGGCGCCGGACGATACTCCCTGGGTCCCCGATGGCACGGGAGAGCCCGGAGAAGCACCGGATGGCGGCGGGAGGGGGGGATGTCCCCTTTCGCCGCCTATAAGAATGATCAAGCGGTGGAACCGCCGCTATGATCGTTCTTATGGTGAAGACAAGGATATCTGAATGATGCCTCTAGCTGCAGGCATCATTCAGATATCCCCCCTCAAACCCAGGACGTCATATGATGTCCACCCGGAGGGAGAGAGGGTTCCTGCCGGCGTCATTTTACAATGACCTGGCATGGAAGTGGTTAAACACACAGATCCACGTCCTGTCAGGGAGAGGAGACCGATGCTGTGTCCCTTGTACATAGGGACACAGATCGGTCACCTCCCCCAGTCAGTCCCCTCCCCCCACAGTAACAATCACTCCCAGGTTACATATTTAACCCCTTCCTCGCCCCCTAGTGTTAACCCCTTCCCTGCCAGTCACATTTATACAGTAATCAGTTCATATTTATAGCACTAATCGCTGTATAAATGTGAATGGTCCCAAAAATGTGTCAAAGTGTCCGATGTGTCCACCATAATGTCGCAGTCCCAATAAAAATCACAGATCACCGACATTACTAGTAAAAAGAAAATAATAATAAAAAAATGTCATAATTCTATCCCCTATTTTGTAGGCGCTATAACTTTTGCGTAAACCAATCACTATACGCTTATTGCGATTTTTTTTACCAAAAATATGTAGAAGAATACGTATCGGACTAAACTGAGGAAAAAAAAACATAAAATAAAAATTGGGATATTTATTACAGCAAAAAGTAAAAAATATTGTGTTTTTTTCAAAATTGACGCTCTTTTTTTGTTTATAGCGCAAAAAAATAAAAACCGCAAAGGTGATCAAATACCACCAAAAGAAAGCTCTATTTGTGGGGAAAAAAGGACGTCAATTTTGTTTGGAAGCCACGTCGCACGGCCGCGTATTTGTCAGTTAAAGTGACGCAGTGCCGAAAGCTGAAATTTCGCCTGGGCAGGTAGGGGGTACATGTGCCCAGTAAGCAAGTAGTTAAAGTTAATGCAACAGTGACATCTAGCGGCTGCTATTTGAAATGACAACTGAAATCAACTCCTTTATGACACCTGGTGGCTGTTTGCATCTCTACAGCCAGGAATGCAAACATTTTAATTAAAAATTCCCTGCGCAAACGCTGGACGGCGCAAAAATTTGTGACTGGGCCAAAAAATTATACCACACCCTTGTCGACATTTGCACGATATCTAGTTTCCCCCTACGTGTCTCAAAGAGTCGCATCCATGCGCCATATTCAGTTTGCGATGATGACTGCATAAGGAACGCTATCACAGGCGTTAGAATACTGTGCCTGAGGTAAAGGCACCAGGCGAGGTTCCTTGCGGTAAAGCCGCAAAGGAGAGAAAAGCAAAACGCGGGCGAATGGCGAAGCTGGGGTGGGCGACGCGCCTCTTGGTGGTCGGCCGGTCGTTCACACATATTTTTAAACGTCTCATTTTCGAGGTATGGAGGCTCAGTGGCACCCCCCTACGGAATAAAATACCTGAAGAGTCAAACTTGGTATGGCACGCATTTTGACAGAGAGCGCCGATTGTCAATCTGTTGAGAGTGACCCCTGCTGGAAGAAAAGCAAAAGAGACCGCACCTGGTACTCGCAGGCGGTCTCCCATCCAAGTACTAACCAGGCATGACGCTTCTTAGCTTTCAAATACAGAGGAGAGCAGGTGCATTCAGGGTGTTTTGGCCATAGTTGATGCTTAGGGTCGCTTTCAACCCTCTTGTACTTGTCACCGGCAGCCTGGCTCCCCCTTTCATTGAAATTACTACAATTGGCTGTGCCTTTGCACAAACACCGCAGCACACACACCCGTTGTTTTTTATTGGGGCAGTTTTTGATGGTGCAATTTTCTTGCAGTTAAAAAATATTGTTAACCACTTACCCACCGAGCGAATTTCAGCACTTCTCTCCTACATGTAAAAATCATAATTATTTTGCTAGAAAATGACTCAGAACCCCCAAACATTATATAGATATATTTTTTAGCAGAGACTCTAGTGAATAAAATGGTGGTCATTGCAACTTTTTTTGTCACATGGTATTTGCGCAGCAATATTTCTAACGCAATTTTTTTGGAAAAGAAATACGTTTCATGAATAAAAAAAATAAAAAAAACAGTAGAGTTAGCCCAATTTTTTTGTATAATGTGAAAGATGATGTTACGCCAAGTAAACAGATTCCTCAAATGTCATGCTTTAAAATTGTGCACACTTGTTTTTTTACAGGTTACATTTTTAGAGTTACAGAGGAAGTCTAGTACTAGAATTGTTACTCTCGCTCTAACGTTTGCGGTGATAACTCACATGTGTGTTTTTAACATTAGTTACATATGCAGGCACGACCTAAGTATGCGTTTGCTTCTACGTGCGGGGACGGGGGTGCTTTAATTTATTTTATATTTTTTACACTTTCCCTTTAAAAAAAACATTTTTTTGATCACTTTTATTCCTATTACAAGGAATGTAAACATCCCTTGTAATAGTAATGGTGCGTGATCCGTCCTCTTTCTGGAGAGATGTGGGGT
Organism: Rana muscosa; assembly: GCA_029206835.1. NCBI lineage: Eukaryota > Metazoa > Chordata > Amphibia > Anura > Ranidae > Rana > Rana muscosa. The sequence continues at coordinate 104,219,437 of CM055125.1, forward strand.
CTATAAGACCCCACATCTCTCCTCCAGGCTGGAAATCATCAAATCAAAAAAAAAAAAGAACAATTTGATGCTTTTCTGCCGTGTCCCAGGCTTTGTTTACTTACACCAGCCCGGACGTGACGTCATAACGTCACGCACGGGCCCCCGAGAGTCATAGAGATTGCCGGGGACCATCCGTCCCTCGGAAATCTCTGTGGCTAACTTCCACCGGCAGCAGATTCTTTTTCCGGGTTGCCGATCATACGGGCGACCCAGGAGAAGCACCAGAGGGCGGTGGGAGGGGGGTCATCCCCTCTCGCCATCAGACGCTATGATTTTGCTTACAGTGAAGGGAATCGCCGGCGGGAAAAACGACATCAGAATGATGCAGCTGCAGGCATCATTCAGATATCACCACTGAAAGACCAGGACGTCATTTGATGGCCAGCTGTCGTCAAGTGATTAAAGACAGCCTACACATTTAATAGCATTTGTAGTCAGAGTCTGGATACAGGATACTGCGTAGTAGTAGCAGCCGTGACTGCCAACCCCCAACCCCCGGCGACCTGAGTTGTGCCATGGTCGCCCGTGAGAGTACGCCTAAAAGAGGGCATACCCAGAGTATGAATAAGTAAAAGAGTGAAAATAAGAGGGCCCGGGTGGGTGGGAACCCGGAAACACAGCTGACGCCAGCCAGGGGGAGGATGGGGAGAATATAACGCCCCACCCTCCTCCTACAAATTCAGGCTAGCCAATGGCTAGCCTTCTAACTTGTAGTCAGAGTCTGGATACAGGATACTGCGTAGTAGTAGCAGCCGTGACTGCCAACCCCCAACCCCCGGCGACCTGAGTTGTGCCATGGTCGCCCGTGAGAGTACGCCTAAAAGAGGGCAAAAATGACACTGACTAGGTATGCAAGATAATTTAATGAAAAGCAAACATGACAGTCAATCCAACAAAACAGTGAAAGCCCGCTTCACCTCTACATGGGGATCTGGTATGTACCTCTTGTAACATGATGAACGCCACCGCCCCATATACTGAATGACATGCGACGGAACCCCCTGCTTGGAAGCCGCAGACGCCGCCCCAATCCTGAACGAGTGCCCAAAGTACAGGCCAGGGTCATGACCCAGCCTACCGATCAAAAGCCTGACATGGGACATGAAGAGACTGGAAGCTAGGGCCCGTGTAGGAAAAGGGAGCAAAGGGCTATCAAGCGGGGTGGCAGCGAATAAGCCCATGAGCTGATCCAGAACCACCACCGGACACCAGGCCGTGCCGGTCCTGTAATAATGGACAACAAAACCTAGCCCCACCTGAGAGTTCTTGCACCTGGGGAGCTGCAGTACGAAATGATCCGCCAACCTAATGAGATCGCCCCTGAGGAGAACGGGAGCATGGGGCCCTGCCCTGGTCACTTCCCCCGGCCGGAGGAACCCAAAGAAGCTGAGGTATACCGCAGCTTTCAGGACCAAGCTGGGACCCAACCCGAAGGGAGAGCGGGACAACAAATCTGACAGCCCCCGGAAGATGACAACTGAGATAGGTAAACGTCTGACCACTGGTCTACCTTGCGTCTTCTGAATACCCTTGAGCATGGCCCTGATAGGATGAGCCGCAAAAACCGATGATGACCCAGGATGGAGTAGGGAAAGGAAATGTTGAATGCCAGCCAGGTATGATTTGATGGTGCTGTGGGACAAAGCCAGATTACCATGACAATGGGCCATGAATGCCAAGAGGAACTTGACATCAATCGCCCTGGGGCCCGGGTACTGGGACAAGAAACCATCAAAACACCTCCACCCCGTTCTGTACGCCTTGAGAGTGTTAGCGGACAAGGAAGCATTGATGAGGCAGGCTGCTTGAGACCCGAGAGCGACTAGTCCAACGTCAGCTGGGCAAACGACGGGACAGGCAAGCCTATCCGCTCCGCCTCCGGATGCTGCAGGAAGAAACGAGGAAGGTCAGCTCTGGACAAGGCATCTGCCGCCCCGTTATAGACCCCCCTCACAAATTGCCCCTGACAATGGAAGTTAAATTTGAGGCCTAACCAAGTCAACCTGCGCATGAATGACATGATCAACAGGGAAGCAGATCTCCCCCTGTTGATGATCTCAGCCGTGGCGCTGTTGTCAGTGAAAAAGATGACGGTCTGCCCGGACCACGAAGGACCCCAGGTGCAGGCAGCAGCCACAATGGGGAAAATTTCGAAAAGCGCTGAAGTCCTGGCAAACCCTGGAATATCCGCCACCTCAGAAGGCCAGGGGCCTACCAGCCACTGGCCCCCGAAAATGGCCGAAAACCCCACTGAGGCCGCGGCATCTGAGTACACCCTCGGGGAGGCTGCCGTGGGTGGACGGATGAATAAAGCAACCCCATTCCAGCTGCATAAAAACTGATCCCACATCAGCAGATCAGCCTTGGCACCCGCCCCCAAACTCACCACCGAGTCTGCGTCTGGGTAGATCGGAAGGAGAGCCAACAGGCGGGAGACAAAGGACCTGCCCTGTGGGATGATCCTCATGGCAAAATTAAGCATGCCCAAGAGAGACTGCAGCTCTCTCTTAGAACATACTGGGGATCTAACTAACTCATGAAGGACCCCCCGAATCCTGATCAGCTTGTCCTGAGGTAGACAAGCGATCATACGGTCGGTGTCCAAAGCGATCCCTAAAAACGTGATCACGGTGGACGGCCCATCGATCTTGTGGACAGCCAAGGGGACGTTCAGATCCCTGAACAACTCAGTGAGAGTGGCAAGATCCCTGGGTGGCCGTGCAGGGCTTTCCAGCAGCAGGAAATCATCTAAATAATGAACAACCTTGCCACACCCCAGCTGTGCAGAAAGGATCCACTCCAGCGCAGTGGCGAACGTATCAAAAAGCCAAGGGCTGCTCTTGGACCCGAACGTCAGCTTGGTGGCGAAGTAAAACTGCTCCCGCCATCTGACACCGTACCATTGCCAGAGAGATGGCATGATCGGGAGGAGTTTGAAGGCGTCCGCAACGTCCGCCTTTGACAACCATGCCCCCCTCCCTAACCGCAGGATATGCTGAACAGCGGAATCCACTGAAGCGTACTTCAAGGAGAACTCTTCCGAAGGAATGAGCGAATTTAAACTAGGTACTGGTGATAAATGAGGAGCCGACAGATCGTAAATTAAACGGTATTTATTAGAAAACTTTCCTTTGACCACCCCGATGGGGCTCACTCTCCATAAATCAAAAGGCGGGGAAGAAAAAGGCCCAATGACAAATCCCTTGGACAACTCCACCCTCAACAACTCATCCACCAACTCAGGATTGGTGACAGCCGACACCAGATTATCACACTCGTGTGAGTGACACGGAAGGGTAATCAGGCCCGTATGGAAACCCTCCACAAAACCATTCATCAAAAACTGCTTGAGAGCCGGGGATGGGTGGAGATCCAGCCAGAACCCCAACCTGGAGACATTAACCCGGCTCAGTCAAGATACACTGGATGGCTTGACTGGACACGCGGTTTTGGGATGGGCCCTGAAACAGTTAGCACAGACATGCAGCAGTCTGCACTGGTTGTAATTACATGATGTGTAATTGTAATTATTACACAGCTGTGACCTGCCCAGCATATGGATGGGCCTGCCAAGCTTGTCCACCAACCCTGAGGACCCTACGGCAAGACTGCCAGACCCTGACCTACTGGTCCCAGCTACCCCTGGATGATCAACATTGGGACACCAGTTGGTGGTGTGAGCAGCCGACTGACAGGTAGCACATGTTGGAGATCTCTGACTGGCGAAATGTCTGCAAAACAATTCTGTGTCAATGACACTCCAACATGATACCACCTGAAACTGTGCCCACATGGCAGCGACCTTAGACGAAAAAGACCTATGATAGTCATAGAAGGTGCTGCCACCATACTTGTGGGCCAAATCGACTACCTTGTGTAGATACAGGTCCAACTCCTCCCTCCTGCCGGGACTAACGCCACAAATGACATCCCTGAAAATACCAAACGCAAGGACAAACTCAGCCACGTTAAGCTTACGGTTCAGCCTGGGATCCCGGGCCCTGAGGACCACCGAGACCTCCCCGCAAGCATATGCCTTGTTTTCCACAATGTCCTGCGAGGCAATGAGCAGGGATGCCAGGTTGACGTCCTTCCCCTCCAGGATGTCCTTCTTTAGATTAGCTGGGACAAAATGGGCAGGGGAAACAGAAGGAAAAACACTGGCCACAGCAGGATCAGCCAACGGTAGCGGCCCACCTGTGACACCTGACGGAGATCCAGATGGACCAGGAGCTGAGGAAGCCACCGGAACCACCACATTGTCTGGACGGGCCTCCAGCACATCCATCCTATCTTGTAAAAGCTGGACCGAACATGAAAGAGTATTTAACACCGAATGGATCTGCGTCAAAGCGGTGAGGAGGGACGCATGCTCCGTACCGGTGGAAGGAAGAGGCTGGGCTGGGTTTGGAAAAAGGAGCCTGAACAACTCCGCCTTCCTGGCCGACGCCGAGAAAGGAATGCCCCTGGAACGTAGTTCGGCAATGAGTTTGGGTATAGTCCAGCTCCTCAAGGAAGGCGTGCTGCCGAGCTCCGAGCCCCTTGCTGGTGTGGAAGGACCAGCTGGTGTGGAAGGGCCCGCTGGTGTGGAAGGGCCCGCTGGCGTGGAAGGGATGACCGCAAACTCCACGCTCTCAGAGATATGCGACATACTCCCAATCTGTGAACAAAACACAAATGATCCACCAGTCAACACCACTTACCTACCTAACCCCCGCCCACCTGCCCTAACGTAATGATGTGTGCAGTTGATGCCAAACCAGGCGCCTGAAGAAGCTAATGACCGTGACCCCCTGCGTGAGTGTAGCGTGAGCCCGAGCAACCTATGGCGCCGGACAGGCAATTAAAAACGAACACTCAGGGCTTAGTACCTACAGACCGTGGTAGGCAGATATAGGCATGTAAGTGACGTGCACGTATGACGTATGAATGTACAGGCGAGAAGATTGCATCAAATCAATTAAAAAACGAAAACCTCAGCCTGTACGGATCCGAAGACGTTACAGATCCTGGAATGTAACCTACTAACTACCCCTGAGTAAAAAGGCCACAGTACGCACCTGAAGCGTCCGAATGAACAGAGAATTCCACCTGTAACAACATTTAGATGTACGCACTGAACAAATGACGCCCAGAGCGAGCTGTGCCCCCCTAACCAAATTCGTGGTGATTTGAGCAACACAGAGTGTACGTGTACTGTGACGGGAAATGACAAACGAGAGAAATGAAGAAGCCACCCTGATGGTGACCTAACCCGAAGCTACAACGAACCCTAGCGGGACCCAGTGACAAGGCGTGAACGAGTGCTGACCACGTATGCAAAAGCAGCCCAGTGGCCTGCCGGCTGAACTATCGCCCCGGCAACCTGCAAATGACAGCTAGTGCAAGCTAACCTAAGTGGGAAGTGGACCAGAGGTAACCGATGAAGTGAACCGGGGGAACCTGGCGTAGAGGACACCTCAAGCCCAGACCCCCACTCTAGTAACCCGGGCCCCCCCCCCCAAAGGACCTGATGAGGGGGCAGACGAACCAACAAGAGGTGGAAGGCGAGGCTGGCAGAGTAAGAAAGGTGACACTGCACCCCACCTACCAGATACCCGAGCCACCGCCCCTCCTCCGCTAGATGAAGGCGAACCTACCTGTACCAAGAACTGGAACCCCTGGACGACCTGCGAAAAGAAACGCACCCTGGGCGTGGGGTGGCATAGAAAAATTAAAACCCCAGCAGAAAAACAAACAGGTACATCGACATGTATTCCATAATGTTAGAAACGAAAAGCAAGCGACCGCCCGCCCCCCCCTCGCCAATCAGCCCGAGACCTACCTGTACCGATCACATGGAAAAGAGAACGACAGCTGCCACGAGAGGTCCCTGTAATGGAACTTGCCAATGCTGCGCCAGCCCTGAGAGGAGAAAAAAGGCCCAACCTGCCGCCAGAAGCCGGGACCGCTGCAAACCCCGCCAGCTGCTTCCTGTAGCGGGGAAGAAGAAAGTAAAACTCCTGTACTGCCCCCCCCCCCCACTGACCGACCGTCAGTAAAGAGCACCGACCCTATCGGAAGGAACACCGCTCCGCACGCTGCCTGTGAAGCCACCGCTTGTGACCCCGGAACCGGAAATGACGTCACCGCCGGATCCTGACCTGTAACCCGGAAACACAGCTGACCAACCCGGAAACACAGCTGACGCCAGCCAGGGGGAGGATGGGGAGAATATAACGCCCCACCCTCCTCCTACAAATTCAGGCTAGCCAATGGCTAGCCTTCTAACGTATGAAATCCTGCCTCACTAAAATTTAACCATAGAAGTATGTTTGGATAAATATGCTAGCTGTTTTACATTAGGAATGAGACAAACATACCCGTGTTGGATTCGGTGGCTGTTTGGGGAGCATGTCATACATTCGGCTGAAAAATCCAAACCCCTTTGGAGTTGATGGGAGTCAAATCTGTCAAACCAAGTATCGCCATTTTAAAAGCTAATGGCAAAAAGTGCATGGTGGCTGGACTCTGCCCTGGGGAAACATGAACCAATGCAAATGTATTTAAAAAAAAATTAAGAGTTTACTGGGAAAATTGATTTTAACCACTTCAACACCGGGCTTTTTTTACCACCTCAATACTGGGCCTATTCTGGCAGTTCTCTCCTACTTGTACATGATTCTTTTGCTAGAAAATTACTCAGAAAACATTATATATGTTTTTTTAGCAGACACCCTAGGGAATAAAATGACGGTCATTGCAACTTTTTTTCTTGCACGGTATTTGCGCAATAATTTTTAAAACGCATTTTTTAAAAAAAAAAAATGGTTTCATGAATTAAAAAATAACAAAACAGTAAAGTTAGCCCAATTTTTTTTTTTAATATGAATGATGATGTTACGCCGAGTAAATAGATACCTAACATGTCATGCTTTAAAATTGCGCACACTCATGGAATGGCGCCAAACTTCGGTACTTAAAAATCTCCATAGGCAACGCTTTGAAATTTTTTACAGGTGACCAGGTTAGAGTTACAGAGGAGGTCTAGTACCAGAATTGTTGCACGCACTCTAACGCACACGGCGATACCTCACATATGTGGTTTGAACGGCGTTTACATATGTGGGCGGGTCTTACGTGTGCGTTCGCTTCTGATCGCGACCGGGGACAGGGGCGTTTAAAAAAAAAATTTATAAATTTTTTTATTTTACTTATTTTTTTTTATTTTTACACTTTTTTACATTTTTTTTTTTGATCACTTTTATTCCTATTACAAGGAATGTAAACATCCATTGTAATAGGAATTGTTAGTGACAGGTCCTCTTTATGAAGACATAAGAAAATAAATTTCACCGATCTCATGCTTACTAGCCGCAATGGCAGCTTTGTTTACTTCTGAGGACCCGGGCGTGACGTCATCACATCGCGCCCGGGCCTCCGACGGTCATAGAGATGACTGGTGACCATCCGGTCACCAGTCTTCTCTATGGTTCACCTCCGGCGCCGGACTATTCATTCTCCGGGCTCCCGATGGCACGGGAGAGCCCGGAGAAGCACCGGATGGCGGCGGGAGGGGGGGGATGTCCCCTCCCGCCGCCTATAAGAACGATCAAGCGGAGGAACTGCCGCTATGATCGTTCTTATGGTGCGCAGAATCGCCGGCAGAATAGAAGAATATCTAAATGATGCCCTCTAGCTTGCATCATTCAGATATCCCCCCACAAAGCCCAGGACGTCATATGACGTCCACATAGGATGGGAGATCCCATCTGTGGATGTCATATTACTATGGGCGGGTAGGGAAGTGGTTTAGGCCTTGTTTACAAGAGCATACTTGAGCATATGTCCGTGCAAGGGCTCTGTTTGCCTGTACAGGGATGACAAATGTTCCATGCACAGCCACTGCTCCCAATGTCACAGCCGTTTAGGTGCGGGTGTGTGTCCCTGAATACATACACACACAATGTCAAACTGGAAGCAGCAGCTGTATCCATGCAGCTGATGTGTCCCAATTTACATGAACAGGACTGCCTGCATAGTATTGCACAGTATGCCTGTGCATCCCTGTGTGGACAAACACGGCCCTCACACAGGCATATACTTAAGTACACCCGTGTTAACAAGGACTAATAATGCATAAAGCAAAAAAATAAATCATTTAAATGTAGCGGGTATGTACTTTCCCGGGTGTATATTTGAATTTGGAAGTGACACCAGTGATGTGTGATTCACCCCGGCCCATTGGGTGGCTCTGTCGCCCTGGGTTGGGTTGGATTATCGCTGTGTGCCGTCCTCCTTTTTGTCCTCCCTCGGCAGCGGTATGGTGGGGCGGGGAACCCGCCGTGCTTGCTGGGAGGGGGTAAAAAGGGGGCCGGCCATCTTGGTCACGGGGTCGAAGTCCCAGGCACCTTCAGCTTGCGGACGGTGGGTCGTGTCGCTTCTCTGGGTGGCCTAGGCCCAGAGGACAGCGGAGGTTGAGTTCCATCCCAGGCACCTTTAGCCTGGGGTGAGGTACTAAGATGGAGGTCCAGAGCTCAGTGCCCAACACTGGGTTCCGCGAGGGAAGGAGATCCTAGGGTGCCCAGGGATTGGGTACCCGAATCCGGAAGGCGCAATGGACCAGGGGGAGCTCCTCATTTGAAGACCCGGTGCAGCATATTGCCGGTGACAAGTGAGTCTCTCGTCGGAGACCGCCTGGAAGGAAATCTACCCTCGTGCGGAGACCAGGACACACTTCTAGGAAGGGAAGTGGCAGCTTACATTGTGTCTGGGCCTGTTCACATCCACACCTCCTTTTCTGTTCTGTTCTATCAAGGGAGTTCAACTGTTTGTGTTCAGACAAGGAGAATAAAGGAGTGTTGAACTTTAATGGTGTGGAGCTCATTTTCTAACGGACATGGTTTGCGGTGATTCTTGGAGGGAGGATCCAGGTGCACAGCACTGACCCGAAGGTAATACAAAACCGTTGCTTATACCGCACTAACACCTGTGGTGGAAGCCAGGCGTGGTGTCCCCGCTCCCTCCCCTCTAAGGTACCCCTAGACAAGAGAAAGACGAGACAAAGAGTGGAGTGAGGTGGCCGCTACATAAATAACATGACTGGGGGTGGCCTTAAAGCGGTAGTAAATGTGCACAAAATAATTAAAAATCCAGGCCCCCTGCATCGTAAAGTTTGCATCACACACTAGCACATTATGAAGTACTTATCTTAAAGTGAAGCCCTCCAGTGGCACGCTGTCACAGCTGACAACATTTTCATCTTCACCTGGTCTTCCTTCCGGGTTTGCAAGCTCTGACCGTTTGAATGGCTGAACCGCTCTGATGTTAATCCTGTGCGTTTTCGCACGGGAGTCATGGCCGTGACACAGAGCTCTAAAGGGACAGCATGAGCCTGCTGTCCCTTCAGAGTACATGCACCGGTCATGTCATCAGCTACAGAAACAGTGAACATTTAGGAGATATTTACTTGTACCTACATGTAACCTTTATCATAAGCTTACAGTACCTGTAAGTACAAGTGTCCCAGCGGTGTTTACTATCAGTTTAGCCTGCCTGTGAGGTGTTGCATCTGTATGATGTATAGAACCTCCTGCAGCAACACTGATATTTACAGTATTGCTGTATGGTGGTTTAAATTGCCAGTAATTTACTTTTCAATGCCAGTTACCTTTTATTTTAAAACAAAATGCATAGATACCCCACTAAAATACATTTCACACTGTCAAGAGACATAAGGGTCTAGTATACATTTTGGGGGGTTCCTGTGCATCTTTTTTGGGTACAAAATAAAAGAAGTTCACTGTGGAAAGTAAATTAAACACTGGTGTATTTTTTTATCTGCTTAAAAAAGGGGGGGAGGGGGGTTCTCACAGAAAATCTATACTAGACCTCTCAGAACAGATTTTAAGGGGGTAGCCTGAGCAAAGTACAAGAAAAGAAAAATGACATAGGGTTCCCCCAACTCTATACAAGACCATTAATCCTAATGCCCCGTACACACGATCGTTTTTCATGCCGTTAAAAATGCCATTTTAAAAAATGGCCATTAAAAATTATCGTGTGTAGGCTCCAGAGCATTTTTAACGACGTGAAAAACGGCCATTAAAAATTCCGGACATGCTCTCTTTTTTCACGTCGTTTTTCATGTCGTTTTTTTTAACGACGTTAAAAACGATAGTGTGTATGCTTTCACGACGTGAAAAAAAACGCGCATGCTCCGAAGCAACTATGAGACGTGAGCGCTCGTTTTGGTAAAGCTAATGTTGGAAATGGAGATGGCACATTCGTCACGGTGGAATTAATAGCATCGTTTTAATGCTGCGCATTCCGTTCTTCTTTTGATAATGCTTTAAAATTACCCTCTTTTGATAATGACATTGAGAGTTATGCCAAACTTGTTTCTAAAGTAATTCCAAATTGCTCTAATGATTATAAAATATTATTTATAAGCCGCACCTCCCTCCTAAATAATACTAATAATAATTAAATAATGTAATTCTCCTTTTTCCTTAAAATTTTATATTTTTTGGGGGGTTTTTTTTGGCCTTTTTTTTGTATTTTGGCTTAAATTATTCTTGTGTAAAGTTACCACAACAACCTTCCAAATGTGTCTCATTTGGCCTCAGGGAGGTTTGTGTCCCCTGATAATAACAATAATATAATTTGAGATGTCCCTGCCTGCTTCCTAGCAAGCTCTCTTTTGAAATACAAATCACATAGTCAAGTATTTAAAGGGCACTCAATTTTTTTTTATTTCAGAACATTAACAAATTAAAGTGGAAGGCAGCACTGGAGAGCCTGCTTGCATTTGTGCATCCCTTTCACCCCACAACAACCATACAAGATGTCCAAACCAAAATAGAGATTAGATCCCCCCAAAAAATGAGCCCAATCTTGTCTTGAGCTCCCAGAGGTCAGGAGCCACAGCAGATAAGTCCTATATGTCCCCAGTCTGTGGTACTACAGCAGGCATTATTTTCTCCTCTTCCTTGTAGCCTTCTCTCCAGCCTTCTCTGCAGCCTTGGTTGGTTTCTTCCTTGGAGGCTGGGGATCAGGAGGAGAGGTTGTGGCAGGAGGAGTAGTAGGAGGAGGAGGAGGAGGAGGAGGAGTAGGGACAACCTCTGTTATGTCTGTGTACCTAGTGAGTTCACCCAGCACGCCCTTATTGATGACTTTCAATAGCAGGGTCTCACTGAATTTTTTTTGCTGCAACTCCATTTGCCCTAGTTTGTGGGCGAGGACTGCGGCAAATCCCTCATCAACAGAGGGTGCCTCTCTGAGGGCCGCTGTTGCCTCTCTGAGGAAGGCCCTGGTTTCCTCTTCCACCTGCCTACCTCTCCTTGGCCCTCGTGGTTTAACTACCAGGGGAGGCATCTGGGCTCTTGTGCTGGGCCAAGCCTCCCCCTGGGTGCCACTGGGCCCTGCCTCCTCCTGGGTGCCACTGGGCCCTGCCTCCTCCTGATCCCCAACATCACCCTCTTCCTGGCTCTGCTCTGGCTGTAAAAAAAGAAAGGGACATTATTTATTTTGCCACATCATCATTCACAGACATTGTTCACCTCTAGACATTGTTGAAATCAATGCCAAAAGTTATGTCATTTTCATTGATTACGCATCCTGGTTTTGTTGTCTTGGGCACATAAAATTAGGCCATTACTGTATCTTGCTCTTCACAAACTTTATTGGTAGAAGTTTACATACCTAACAATACTAACATCTATTTAAATTCTACAATTTTGTACGATAGAAATATAGATAGCAAAACTTTACCTGGCTCCATATCTCCAAATCTGCCTCCTCAAGGCCCTGATCTTGATCCTCAGAGGAAGCCAGAGCAGGGTTGACAGGAAGGCTGGAGGACTGGCTGCAGGGAAGGCTGGAGGGTTGGGTACAAGGAAGGCTGGATTGACCTCTGGGGGGAAGGGTGGAGAGAGATTCCCGCACTTCCAGCTGGTCATCCAGAAAAGCAAGCTTACTGTAGTACCACAGACTGGGTTTATAAACCTTATCTGCTGGTGCACCTGACCTCTGGGACCTCAGGACCATAGTCCTCTGGGTCCTGTATGTCCCTCTGATGGTCGCAATTTTGTTTTTGACATCTTGGAGAGTTGTTGTGGGTATCTTTGTTTGCACAAATGCAAGCAGGCTCTCCAGTGCTGCTTTCCTGGCGTCTTTATTTTTATTCCCGCCACTTTTTGTTTGCCATAATATAGGGAGCTCTTGCCATTTGTCGATGAACTCCCCCATGAAGTCTGGGTTTTTAAAAGTATTCATGATATCTGTAAAAGCGAGAAACCAAAAAAAATATATATTTCAGGCAACATTCCTCAACTGTGCATTGTCTACATATTTTGAGCACACAAATCTCCTCGTCTGATGAACCTCAAAAAGTAAAATTGTTAGGTACCTTGGTCACGACGTTCGTTGCTAACTCCCTCTCCCGAAAAATGAACGTATTTCCCAGACATGGATCTTCACTTTATATACACAGCGCATGCGTGAAACTCCGCACGCTTTCCCCGCCCCTGACGTTCGATATTGTACTTTCCCCGCCCCTTCTCGCTCGTAGTGCTGAACAAAACATGGCGGAGACACAGGTGGCTGAGATTACCTCTACAGAGGATGAAATTACAGAGGAGCCCAAATCAAGACCCAGGAGATATAAGGCATCCAACATGTCATTCGAGGAAATGGTGGAGATGGTCGCCATTTTAAAGAAGGAGGATTATGATGCCAAGCATGGTCCGTATAAAAGGCTTAATCTGGTCAAGTCCAGAATTATGGGCAAAGTGGTCAAAAGTCTCCACCACAAATTCGGGGTGTGCAGAACGAAGGAACAGCTCAGAAAACGATGGTCAGATCTGAAGTTGCGGGAGGCCGACCAATATAAAAGAATCAAGAAAGTTATATTAAAAAGTAAGTTGTTTTTTTTGAGTTTCCCTGGTACATATTATTTTCTTGTATTCTGTCGTGTATTTTTTACTTTCATATAGTACACTGAAAGATACCATCTTTCAGGTTCGTCCGCATAGTAAACGGACGTATTAAACCTCTTTCTCCGTACAGTTCCTCAAACGATGTTTTAGGATCATCCAGTGTGAACACCCATGTTTTTTGGTTTATTTGGGGGAGTAAATTTGGGCCACACTTATTTTTGGTGTGCTAATCCAAAGGACATTTGTTCATTTGAAAAAACGATATGCATGGTAATGTTAAAGGGAGTGAATGCTCAGCAGCTGTTGAAACATCTGAACGCAGTAGTACAAGTGTGGGCCTAAAGCCAAAAAGCTTGAGGGAGTCACACACAGGTGATCCAGTGTAGATACTTTGGGGTGTTACAATGTTTCAAATTTGTTTACAAAATGTATATGCTCTGTTTTGGGCTATGTATCCAATCATTTGTCCCGGTTGGCACAGGGGGTAAAAATTAAAATGGAGCATGCTTCAAAAGAATGATTACCAAGTTTTTTTTCATGTTTCTTATTTTAGCAAAATTGAGTCGCTACTAATGAAACTATTCCTTTTATTTCAATCTCCCTAGGGATTCGAAAAGCTACCTCAGATGAGACGAGAATTGCAATACCTACAACAATACCCCCAGAACCCCAGGATGGAGAGGAATGTGATGTTGTGGAAGTGGAAAGTGGCACCACCACAGGTCAGAGTGAAACCAGACACATGCATGTTAAATAGATGTAGGCCTACATATTCTATCCTACATATTTCTTTTTACATTTAGGTGCAGTTCTGGCCGAAGACCCCAATAAGTTGACACATCACAGTGCCCAGATCCTGATCCAATACCTGATGGTCTGCTGTCGTGACCTCGAAAAAATTAAGGGAGATTTGCTAGAGATCAGGGCAAATACAAAGCGGGTGGAGGAAAGGCTCCAAAATATCATGGCTGTGCTTGGGCGTGTCTAATGTTTTTACACCAAATAACGTTTTACTTGCAGAGATTTCTTTTTTTTTTTATATTTTACCCTTTAATGACTAGCACATGTTTAGTTTATTCAAAATTTGGAGAAATATAGTTTGTTTATGCATGGCTGGTCATGCGTTTTAATACACCCGAAATTAAGGGAACATCCACATTTCTAAGGAAGTTGCACACCTAAACAAAAAAAATAAAGGTATTTTTACATAACAAATCATTGTGGCTTCATTATGTAAATGTGGTGCTGAGTGAACTAATCAATGTTTGGTGTTTACACTGACAATGAAGGCTAATTAAAAGATTTTTTAATCCACATGGCAAAACAAGTGCACTAGGTAAACCTACCAGAAACATCAAATATTATACAATAAAAATGACTAACCAATATTTACTCAAGAAAAAGTTTTATTTTTTTGGTCTAAAATTATTATAGATTGTCTGGCATTTCAATGGCCCCCCTACCCATAAAATAGTCCACATATTGGTTACGGACCTCACGTCCGGTTGGGGGGGCCAAGCCAGGACGGCCAGGTTCCAGGGCCACCAAAGTTTCAGCATTGATTAAAGAGGCCTCAGGCCCACTCAAAGATATATAACTCGTTGAATGCACCCTTAGGAAATTATGCAGCACACAGCACGTCATAACCACATGGTTCCATTTGTATGGGGCAAGGTGGATGGAGGTAAGGAAGAGGCGAAATCGGCTGGCCATGATCCCAAACGCATTTTCCACCACCCTTCTGGCTCTGGCCAGCCGATAATTGAAAACCCTCCTCTCAGGGGTGAGTGTGCGTTGCGGGAATGGCCTCATCAAATGGGGTCCCAGGCCAAACGCCTCATCTGCCACAAACACAAAAGCTAGTCCCTCCACATTCTGCTCCGCTGGTGGCAAGGCCAGCAGATCCAAAAGGAGCCATTCTCCAAACTCCGTCTGGGCAAAAACTACTCCATCAGACATCCTGCCATTCTTGCCAACGTCCACATAGAGGAACTCGTAGGTGGCCGACACCACTGCCATCATCACGACGCTGTGGAACCCCTTATAATTATAATAAAAGGATCCCGAATGGGGTGGTGGGACGACCCGAACATGTTTGCCGTCGATGGCTCCTCCACAGTTCGGAAAGTTCCATCGCTGGGCAAACTCGGAAGCCACATTCTGCCATTCATGTGGCGAAGAAGGGAACTGTGGAATTGAAGAAATAAAAAATTAATACTTGGAGCCAGAAACATTGAAAGCTGATTTCATACACACATTCATGGCCAACATTGGTAGAAACTGTTCAATACATAAAAATTTGGAAGCTAGAAAAAAAAAAATTTAAAAACATTATGGGGGGGGGGTTGAAGATGAGTTGGGAATATCACACATGAAGGCTGTAGCACTCTGTATTGAAGTTAACAAAAATGAAACATTCCTAGGCCAAATTTAGGGTGCGTTTTGGGTAAAGCACTACGATGGAACATATAATAAAAAACATGGAAATGACTAGGCAAGGTAGGTATGGCCCCAGGATAGCATGCTGGAGAGGTTAGGTAAGCCAAATTTACAGGTAATCCTCAAACCCCAAACTTAAAATAATAAAACATGGGGAGAAAGGGGACATTCCCTGCAGCTAAGAATCATGTGAATTAGGGACTGCAAATAAAGCAAATTAAAAATATCCAAAAATAAAAAGCATACAATGTGAATTTTTTAAGAAGAACACTTACCTTAATATAGTCCTCCTGCAAAACTTGAAGGATGGCAGAACAAGTCTCTGGTATAATGATCCCCAGAGCCTGGGGGGATATGCCTGTGGAGAACTTAAGGTCCTGCAGGCTTCTCCCAGTAGCCAGGTATCGCAACGTGGCGATGAGCCTCTGCTCAGCACTGATGGCTTCCCGCATAACGGTGTCCTGCCTGGTAATATAGGGGGACACCAAAGCCAACAGCTGCTGAAATACGGGGTCAGACATCCTGAGGAAATTCCTGAAATCATCAGGATTATTCTCCCTGATCTCCCGCAACAAAGGCATATGACAGAATTGGTGCCGCTGGAGCAACCAATTCTTGGTCCATGAACTCCTCCTGACCCTGCTCATGGCATGGAGTCGGGATACAGCATGAACCCCTGCACCAACTACAGCACGAACTCTACGACGAGTACGTAGCCGCAACATGGCTAGATAACGGTCGGCTGAACAGAACGAACTAGAAGAACGCACGGAAGAACAGCAAGGCCTATGAAGAACAAGCTGAAAAACACGAACGTGCAGAGCAGGCCGCACTGAATAAACAGATACGAACTGACTACAAGCAGTGCTAAACAGATACGAACCCACAGGCGCAAACTGAACTCCCGAAAACGATCTTCAAAGCACGAAGACTGAAAGCGCGAATCGTCTCTCACCAAACTTTTACTAACACGCGGAAACACGGAATTAGCAAAAGCGTCCCAAAGGGTGGCGTCATTCGAACGGAACTTCCCCTTTATAGTGCCGTCGTACGTGTTGAACGTCACTGCGCTTTGCTTGATCGTTTTTTTTAATGATGGTGTGTACGCAAGGCAGGCTTGAGAGGAAACATGAAAAAAAACGAGGAGAAAAACGTCGGTTTAAAAAATGACATTAAAAACGATCGTGTGTACGGGGCATAACACGCAGTCTGTCAGGCCAGGAATAGGGTGGGTGAGTGTGCGTACAAAAATAGGGCAAAGGGGGGAGGGGATCAGCCTGTTAAAGGACAGGCAAAGGGGGTTACTTTGGCAACAAAATATTGATCAAGAAACGGGAATAATATAAAATTAGATATTTATTCCTGTAAACATTGTTACATATAAAATGATTTAAGGTGCAGTGTAGGTACCCAAAAAGAAAATAATATTATAAACCATGAATTAAATAAAGGACATCAATGGACAAACAGGACATACAATGACTATACATATAACAATACACGAGCTCGGACGTGTGGTTCAGCCTTATGTGATATGCAGCCCGAATAATATAATTAATTGGTTACCCTCCTCTGAGGCCGGGTTCACACTGGGGCGACAAACGCTCCGACATTGGGAGCTCATGTCGCATGACATCTGAAAATCAATGTTTCCCTATGGGAGCCGTCTTAACTGGTCCGACACATGTCGGTCCGACTTTGAGAATGCTCCCTGTACTACTTTGGTCCAACTTTGATCCGACTTCAGCCCATTGACTATCATTGAAGTCGGATCAAAGTCGGACCGCAGTCTTGCATGATCCGACTTTGGAATGCGACTTGTGCTGTACTGCTCTTGAGGGGGAACTCCAGGCCAAATTTTAAATAAAAAACCGGCATGGGTTCCCCCTCCAGGAGCATACCAGGCCCTTGGGTCTGGTCTGGATTTGAACGGGCACCCCTACGCCGAAAAAACGGCGTGGGGGTTCCCCCCAAAATCCAAACCAGACCCTTATCCGAGCACACAACCTGGCAGGCCGCAGGGGAAGAGGGGGGGACGAGAGAGCGGCCCCCCTCCCTCCTGAACTGTACCAGGCCGCATGCCCTCAACATGGGGGGTTTGGTGCTCTGGGGCAGGGGGGCGACCTGCGGCCCCCCCATCCCAGAGCACCCTGCCCCCATGTTGATGAGGACAGGGCCTCTTCCCGACAACCCTGGCCGTTGGTTGTCGGGGTCTGCGGGCGGGGGGCTTATCGGAATCCGGGAGCCCCTTCAATAAGGGGGCCCCCGGATCCCGGCCCCCCCACCCTATGTGAATGAGTATGGGGTACATTGTACCCCTACCCATTCACCTGGTGGAAAAAAATTGCAATAAAAAAACCACACAGCTTTTTAAAGTATTTTATTGCACAGCTCTGGGGGTCTTCTTCCGACTTCGGGGGTCTCCGGTGTCGTCGCCGCCGCTCTCCGGTTCTTTCTTCCGCCGGGCCTCCGCTAACTTCTTTTTAGCTCTTTTGCTAACGGAGGCCCGGTCTTCTGCGTCGTCTCGTCCGGCTCTCCGTTGTCCTTCTGCCGGCCCCTCCACTAACTTCTTGGTAGCTCTGGCCCCGGAGAATGTGACTGTGACGTCATCGGAACATGTGACTGTGATGTCATGGGAAGCCTATATTAATGCGGAGCGGAGCGGAGAGCCAGTATTACAGCGGGAGGAAGCGACGCGTCAACATCGAGGAGGAGAAGAGGGAAGAAGACGCCGACGGCGACGACGGGAAGACTGCGCCCCTCCACTAGCGAAAGAGCTACCAAGAAGTTAGTGGAGGGGCCAGCAGAAGGACAACGGAGAGCCGGACGAGACGACGGGAAGACCGGGCCTCCGTTAGCAAAAGAGCTAAAAAGAAGTTAGCGGAGGCCCGGCAGAAGAAAGAACCGGAGAGCGGCGGCGACGACACCGGAGACCCCCGAAGTCGGAAGAAGACCCCCGGAGCTGTGCAATAAAATACTTTAAAAAGCTGTGTGGTTTTTTTATTGCAATTTGTTTCCACCAGGTGAATGGGTAGGGGTACGATGTACCCCATACTCATTCACATAGGGTGGGGGGCCCCCTTATTGAAGGGGGCTCCCGGATTCCGATAAGCCCCCCGCCCGCAGACCCTGACAACCAACGGCCAGGGTTGTCGGGAAGAGGCCCTGTCCTCATCAACATGGGGGCAGGGTGCTCTGGGGTGGGGGGGCCACAGGTCGCCCCCCTGCCCCAGAGCACCAAACCCCCCATGTTGAGGGCATGCGGCCTGGTATGGTTCAGGAGGGAGGGGGGGCCGCTCTCTCGTCCCCCCCTCTTCCCCTGCGGTCTGCCAGGTTGTGTGCTCGGATAAGGGCCTGGTTTGGATTTTGGGGGGACCCCCACGCCGTTTTTTCGGCGTAGGGGGCGCCCGTTCAAATCCAGACCAGACCCAAGGGCCTGGTATGCTCCTGGAGGGGGAACCCATGCCAGTTTTTTTTTATTTAAAATTTGGCCTGGAGTTCCCCCTTAAGATTCATACCAAGCACAGTGCCTGATATTGGCGGGGATCCAAGTCGGATCCCCGTTCATTGAAAGTCGGACATATGTCGGCTTCATGTCGCAGGGCAAAGTCGGATCCAAAGTAGGACAGATGTTGAGTCAATACAGGTGACCTAGATAGTATATAACATCAAATAGGTCATACATGGGGATCCCCTTATTAAAGCGTTTTCCTTAATGGATTTAGTTAATGCTCCAATAGATGCTGGTTTGATAAAGAAATAATAAAAATTGAATTTCATCTGGAAGTTGCTGACATTATCTGGATTTGAAAGTTCATCAATATGGTTTTTGTTCAAATGTCAGTAATTCATTTTGGAACTCAACAATATTAACCACTTCTATACTGGGCACTTATACACCTTCCTGCCCAGACCAATTTTCAGCTTTCAGCGCTGTTGCACTTTGAATGACAATTGCGCGGTTGTGCTACACTGTACCCAAATTAAATTTGTATCATTTTGTTCCCACAAATAGAGCTTTCTTTTGGTGGTATGTGATCACATCTGCGATTTTTATTTTCTGCAAATTTTTTTTTTAGAAGACAGAAAATGTTGAAAAAAAAAAACGATTTTTTTTGTTTATGTTACAAAACTTTGTAAATAAGTACGTTTTCTCCTTCACTGATGGGCGCTGATGGGGCTGCACTGACGGGCACTGATAAGGCGGCACGGATGGGCACCGGTAGGCGGCACAGGTAGGCGGCACGGATGGGCATGGATGGGCACTGATAGGTGGCACTGTACTGTAATCTATTGTACTAATGGATGCCAATCAGTGCCAAACAATAATGCCTGCCAATCAGTGATGCCCATTGTGGGCACTGATTGGCATCCATTGTGGGCACTGATTGGCATCCATTAGGGGCACTGATTGGCATCCCTGGTGGTCTAGGGTGGCATAACTGGTGGTGGGCATCTCTGGTGGTCTGGTGGCATCCCTGGTGGCCCAGTGTGGGCATCCTTGGGGGGGCTGTGCTGATAATCGGTCAGCACAAACCCCCCCTGTCAGAGGAGCAGCCGATCGGCTCTCCTCTACTCACGTCTGACAGACGCGAGTGAGGAAAAGCCATATCACCGGCTTTTCCTGTTTACATCCTGATCAGCCGCCGGAGACTCTTTACCTAGATCGGTGTTGCGGGGTGTCAGACTGACATCCCACAATAACGATCGCCACGATGCGCGCCCCCGGGGGCGCGCAGCGGCTCAATATCCTGAGGACGTCATATGACGTCCAGTCAGGATTTTAAAACCACTTTGCCGCCGTCAATCCACTATAGGGCGGGCAGCAAGTGGTTAAGGCAACAATAGGACTTAAACAATGTGAGACTAATCTTTGGTCCTGGTGTTCCGCTCTACTACAATCTGTAGATCAATAAGATGCGTACATTACCATTAGATGCCTTCACATTTGAGCTGGGTTAACCAAGTCAGTTCCTATGGGTCTCTAATTGCCTTGTACCTTACGGCTGTTGTTGAAATGTTCTGGCCAAACCGAATGGCTCTGTTGGCCGTTAGCCTGAAGAAAAGGTCCAAGGAAGTCCAAGGCTATCGATCAGTACCTGCACTGATGTGTGGAAAGTCCAATATGGTGACCATTGGTAGTGCTGGGTGCTGCGGTCGTTGCCGCTACCATAGGCGCTGACTGCTGCCTATGATCTCCTGTCCGTGTCACTCCGCCCGCTCCATTCAAAATGACATCACGTGACTTTTTGGGGTATTACGTCAACGCGTTTCGCCGTGCTCTGTGGCGTAGCTTCGTCTGGATGGGTGAGTGTGCGGTCCACCTTCTGAATCCTAACAGGCACATGCCTTCAACATAGCAAGATTATGTTGCCGGGGCTATGATTGACCAATGCAATGATGGTTCTAGACATGCATTTTTGGAACAAGTTATTCCCCCAAATGTCACTAAGGTTCAGATCAGTATCAAAATCCCAAACAATCAATGTTTATCTCATCCCCATTACACATTACTGAGGTTTCTATTAATAGCTACTGCAGTTAAATTTAACATGTACCTATTTTATAATTCACCTGAATAAGCCAAAAAGCAAAGCATGCATGTTACAATCAGGCATTTAATTGGCTGTAAATACTTGCAGAATATATGCAGTCAATGAGCAACTCTTCAATGGTAATTTCATAGTCCTGCCTTGCTTCCAGTGGTCTAGCTAGCACACCTGGCGCCCGGGCTGGCCAACCCCCCCAGAAAAATGATATGTGGCAATATAGCTGTAGCGGGGTATTGCCCTTTAATCCCCAAAAAACTATGTTACCCAGTACCCTTTAAGGCACCCAGGGTGCATTGCCCCGCGCAAGGACTGCTGGGGTGGACTTTATAAGGGAGAGGCGGAGCTGGGCTCTGTCTCTTTGGATGCTGCCCTCCTAGCAAAAGGACCCTTGTGTTGAACTGCTGCGCACACAAGGCCTGAAGCCTGGGCCTTGTGTTTTTTTCCAAAGAGCCTTCCGTTCCACCGAGGAACCTGCTGAATGTCTGTTCCTGTTGCCAAGCACTGTCATCAGGAGGACCGAAGGCCCGGATGTCGTGGATGCCGTGAATCGAGTCACGGTGACGGAAGTAACGGACAAGGACTGGTCCGGTTGGTTGAGAGAGCACTTGCTCAGAACTGCACCACAGTATCTCTAGGCCCACTGACTGTATTCAGGGCCATCCAGTATTGCAGTTACACTCTGGGGAGACTGTCCACAGAACTGAGTTATTAGTCTCCCAGAGCTTTGAAGTTATCAATCATCGGTTCCCTATTGGATTACAATTTGTTATAAACGTGCACCACCGTTCGGGCTAGCGAAGATTTCTTTCACCGAACTACACCCCAAATTATAGTCAGGCCTGACTGGGTAGTATAGGACATTGCTGGGCGCCATATTGGCCACGAGGGAGGATAGCTGCAGCGGGGTCTGATAGCTTGTATTCTATATTGTTGAACGTTTGCTGTTTTACAGGTGTACTTATATTGCAGGGCTCTGCATATGGTATTGCATGTTATTTTATCCTAATCTTTATCAACAGTAAAATATTAGAGTTAAGTATACTGTTGTCAGTGTCATTTACTGCACTATACTGTTATTGCATGTCTTACTGTGCGATTGTGTCATAGAGAATCATAGAGTAATTTCGATTCTTTCATCCCCTTTACTAACTGTGCCACGAGAAGTTAGAGCCGATTGCCCGGGGTTGACAGTGCTGCACTACAGGGCCCAAATCAATCAAGGCAGCCCTCTTAACTGGGGGTACTGCTACATAGCCAAAACATATAATAATAAACATGTTATACTTACCTGCTCTGTGTAATGGTTCTTGGGTCCCTTGCCGGCACCCCTGGCCCCTGCCTCTTTCTGGGTGCCCCCACAGCAAGCATCTTGTGTCCATTCACACACAGAGCCATGGCTCGACTCTGCTCCCTCCATCTTCTGATTGGCTCACTGGCTGTGATTGACAGCAGTGTGAGCCAGTGCCTCCCGCTGCTGTCAACAGCCAATCAGGAGTGTGATTCCCCAGACAGCCAAGGCTCTCGTAGACATCGCTGGATTGAGAGGGGGCTCAGGTAAGAATTTGGGGAGGCTGCTGCACACAGAAGGTTTTTTACCTTCATGCATGTTGTGCCTTTACAACTACTTTAACAAAGAATGTGCTGTACTTAGAATGCAGTAGTCAAGAGTAAGAAATGTAAAACACAGTGAGGGGAATTTATCAAAACTGGTTTAGTCAGAATTTAAACAGCTGTGCATGGCGTCAGCTTCTGTCTTCAGCTTCTTCAGCTTTAAGGGCCAGTTCTCACCAGATGCAGCTCCGTACAGTTTTGTGCGCATTTTTTCGGCACTAAAAATGCATGCACAGTGTTTTCCATGTATTCCAATGGCTCTTGTTGACTGTAGTTCACACCATGCAGTCAGTTTCCGGTCAGTTTTCGGACTGCATGGTGTGAACTAGAGCCAACAAGAGCCCTTGGAATACATGGAAAACACTGTGCATGCATTTTGTGCAGAAAAAAAGGTCACGGAACTGAACGGAACTGCGTCTGGTGTGAACTGGCCCTTAAAATGAAAGGTATGAGCTGATTGGTAGCTATGCACAGCTGTTCCAAATTCTGTCTGCTCTAGTTTTGATAAATTCCCCTAAGGCCTAAACAGACTGGTCCTGTATGCTGAGCCACTTTTTGCTGCATCTGCATCTACCAGAGAGCTTCACATATAGAAGTGGGTGCACAGATCCGAATACCAGACACTGTGCGTTTGGATACATGTATTCCTTCCTGACTGAATGTCAAATTTTGACACTTGACTGTCCATGCAGCTGCTGCGTCCCAATTGACTTTGATGGAACTGCCTGCACAGGAATGCACAGAACACCATGCATCCCCATGCGGTACACGCCCATCACACTGGGCACAGATGCATATGCTCCATGTAAATAAGGCCTAATTGTCATGTGGGCCAGATAGCAGGAAAGAGGAAATGTCGGGTAATTAAAAGAGAAGTATGGGAATTTTTATTTATGAATCATACTTACCTAGGTGGATGCTGCTTCTGTCCCCCACCGGCTCTAAGGCTGAGAACCGAGTAATCAAACAGCCGATCACTCAGTTCTTAGAGCTAC
This sequence comes from Rana muscosa, assembly GCA_029206835.1. Taxonomy (NCBI): domain Eukaryota; kingdom Metazoa; phylum Chordata; class Amphibia; order Anura; family Ranidae; genus Rana; species Rana muscosa. Next base: position 104,242,993 of record CM055125.1, read on the forward strand.
CTAAGCAGAGGGCTGCCAGTCTCTGGCTCTGCCCCCCCCTGGTGCTCACTGAAACACTGGGCTGTAGAGGGGGCTGGAGTGGCCGGCTCAGCCTCTCAGCAGCTTGCTGAGAGGCTGAGCGGGGTGCCGGTCCAGGCATGTGAGCAGATCCCAACCATATGGTTGCGATCTTTCCCCAGCCTGCACCGATTCTGTGACATCAGCCGACAGCTGGCTTAAGCCCGCTGTCAGCTGAAAATGGGTCACAGGAGTGCAAAACAATCTGCACTGCTGTGATCAACAGGAGAAGTACAACCAAACATGATTTGGCTGTACTTCTCCTTTAATAAATCTATCACACGACCTGGCTCTCTGGTCCTGTTTGGCATTACTTGCGACAACTGATACATTTTTCCATTTATGTTGTGAACTCAGGCAGGCTCTTCCTCTGCCCAGGCTTTAAATCCAGGCTCGCTCTCCCTGAAGCTGGAAGAACCTTCAGGCACCCTCTTTCCTAGTCCATAGGTCCTCCACGATCCCCCTCTCATTGGCCAGGGCCTCCAGACACCCCCTCTCCTAATTCGGAACCTTCAGGCACCCCCTCACCTAGTCCAGTATCTCCCTTGTCCCCCACCTAGCCAAGGGCTTTTGCCACACCAACCACCATTTCCTAGTCAATGTCCTCCTCTGCTCCCACCCCCCCAGTCCAGGGCCTCCTCTGCTAGTCCAAGGCCCCCTTTACAGCATACCCCAAAATAGGAGCCGCCTCTGCACCCTGTTTTCCAAATCCAGGTCCTTTATCAACCCCACTTTTCAAGTCAAGGGCCTCTTCTATATCCCCCAGTCCAGGGCCTCCGTTGTAATCCCCTCCTAGTCAATGGCCTCCTCTGCACCCACCCCACCTCCCCCTAGTACAGGGCCTCCTCTGCTAGTCCAAGGTCTCCTTTACAGACTACCCCAAAATAAGAGCCACCTCTGCAAGCCGCCTCTGCACCCTGCTCTCCGAATCCAGGTCCTTTATCAACCACATTTTTTAAGTCCAGGGCCTCTTCTATATCCCCCAGTCCAGGGCCTCTGTTGTACTTCCCTCCTAGTCCAGGGCCTCCTCTGTATCCTCTGGTTTAGGGCCTCCTCTGCACCCTCCAGTCAAGGGCCTCCTGTGTACTCTCCTCCTAGTCCAGGGCCTCCTCTACACCCCCCACTCCAGCACCTCCTCTGCACCCCCCAGTCCAGGGCCCCCTCTGCACCCCCACAGCCAAGAAGCTCCTCTGCATCCCCCAATTCCAGGGTCTCCTCTGCTCCCCCCTCCCCGGGTCAGGACCTCCTCTGCACCCCCCCCAGCCCACCAGGACCTTCTCTGCACCCCTCGGCTAAGGGCCTCCTCTGCACCCCTTGGCCTAGGGCCTCCTCCTGCTTCTGACATGTATTGGAAATTGAGTGGGAAGAACATTTTCCTAAATAGCAGTAAATGTAGTCTATTAAAATTACATTTTACAAGAGCTTATAAGGTAATCATTAGCATATATTTAAAAACACTTACCTGTATGATGTTTAAGAAGCAAAACTGGATGAGGTTTTTATCGAGGAAGTCTCAATAAAATAGCCATCATTCTGAATATTTCTTAAAAGGTTAATCCAGAACTGCACATTCTGTTTCCTCAGTATACCCCACCATCTTTCAATTCTTTGATTTGCTGTACTTCTTCCATACAAAAAACTTTTCTCTGCAGCCCAATTGTCTGAGTGTGAGCGCCTTAGAAATGTCTGCATTTGTTTCATATGTCGATTCTCTGTGCCAAAATCAGCACACATCCTTTCTGGGCGACCTCCAATCATAGTTACAGCATCAATAAAATAATTAGCAACTATTTTGGGGTTGCTATTAGTAGTAAAGGCTTCCTTCCATACAATATAATGACTGTAACCATCAATGCAGCCATTAATTGCAATGCCATATGGTTTTAATTTGTCATAAGAATCGACATGCCAAACCGCATTTGGACCTTCAGTATGGTATAGGCGTCTATGCAAGCGTTGAGCTGTTCTTAATTGAACTCCTTCTGGGTCAAGGTATTTTATCATTTGCCTTATCGTTTTCTGTGTGACAACAAATCCTATTTGAAGTGCCCTTAGATGTAGCCATCTATATCCCTGCATTTGGCCAGATTTTAAAATTTCAGCTTGTAGAAAGCTAAAAACTTCAGGCAAGGGGGGCGCATGCGCGGCGCGGACCTGGACGGAAGCAAGGGCTAAGAGCTCCGCAAGGACCGGAGACAAAAGCTGATTCCCCGGGGCCATCAGATCGCAATCCGAGCACCATATCACTCCACACCCCCGGCGGAACACCCAGCGCATGACGGGCCCTAGGAATCGCCGTGGAAAACCGGCCCAAAGGTCCCTGACAAACTATTTACTTCACGTGCGGGAACAGAACAAGATGTCCCAAGATGGCGCCCAGGCAGAGCCGGCTCCGACGTGCTCGCAGGCCTCAACCTCATCGCCGCAACACGCACTGGGAGACTGTGAGTACCCTACCCAGCTTACTAAAGCGGACTTGGAGGAGAGCCTCTCTATAATGTATGATAAGTTGGCCAGGAAGTTTCAGTCGGAATTACATAAAGCCACCAGCACGCTGTCCACAGAGATCGCGGCCCTGGGTGACAGAACAGACATGCTCGAGGCGAAACATGACGAGCTGTGCGTGTCGCACACCGACCTGAGGACAGACCATGAGACCCTTGTAGAGACTGTCCAGACCCTGCAAGCCCACCTCGAGGACCTCGACAACAGAAACAGGAGGAACAACCTGAGGGTGAGAGGTGTCCCAGAATCAGTCACAGACCTGCCGCAGGCAATGCAGAAGCTCTTCCACTCACTGCTCCCAGAGGCTCCAGAGATGGCCTTCACCTGCGATAGGCTGCACAGGGCTCTGCGCCCTAAACCTCCGGATGATAAACCCTCAAGGGACATCATATTATGCCATATAAGACTACCTTATTAAAGAGGACATACTCAGGGCCTCGCACAACACTCCCAACATCCAACTAGATGGTGTAACGGTGCAGATCTACCCTGACATTTCTCCCACTACTCTAGATAAGCGCAGGAGAATGAAAGAAGTCACCTCCGTCCTTCAGTCTGCCAGAATCAGATATCGTTGGGGCTTCCCCTTTAAGCTGCAAGTCCCACATAATGGTACCACGTATACAGTCACCACAATCTCCGAGGGAAAAGATCTGCTAGTAAAATTGGGCCTCCTGAGCGCAGCGGAACACCCCAGGATGCCATCTACCCCCCGTTCGCCAGCCATCTGGGCGACCCCTCCACCCAGAAGAGACCGCCGCACTGCTCACTGATCTCCACGATTCCCGACTTTTCAGAGGGGCATATTTAGGGCCCGCAAGCAAATAAGCTGATGTTTTGTCTCACCCTTGAACTGACGTCCGTTCGCGTCCGTTTGTACAACCCCCCACTCCGGGCAGGTTAGATGGAGACCATGATGTCCCTGGACAGTGCACTTGGAGCACCAGCTATGATTGACAGGATGGATCGGTCTCCCCCCCCTTGCTTGGAGGTTTGGACCATCTGGTCCAAGTTCACTATTGCTGTTTTGGCAGAGGAGGGGGGAGGAGGGCATCTTTTTCCTTTTGGCCCTTTCCTGCCTCCTTCTCTGGCCTTATGCTTTTTTGGTTGGGGTGTCTGTTTTACCCCCGACCCCCTCGATAAAGCTGCTACTTAAAGTAGAACCAAGCCTGCAACAGTTGAAATTGCAGCGCTTACAAATGTTTTTTGATTATCTGTTTATATGTTTTTTCACTTTTTTTATCCTTTGTTATTTTACAAGTTCTGTACTGCATCTATCTCACTGTTATTTCTCCACTCATTGGTTGGCACTCCGGGCTCAGCCTGCTCCGGGCTCCTCCGGGGGCGGGAGGGGTCCTGGGGTTTCAGCCTCTGACATGGGTCTGGTTAAGCACAAATCTTTGCATAGGACACTGTGCGGGTGCTGGAGTTTGACTCTCCCTTTAAGTGAGGTTCTAGAGGGTTCTGGACTCACTGTGCAATTTTTAGCATATAAGCTGCAGTTTAATTCAGCCTAATGGGTACCACAGTAATTTCACATAACCTGAAAGGTTTTAACTCTCCGATAAAAAGGAGGAAGGCCTTTAAAACTTATAAGAGAATGGGTGCGGACATCCTGCTTCTCCAGGAGATGCATTTCTCTACCCAAAACCACCCGCACTATTTTGATAAGGCCTACAGCCAAGGATATTTCACCACATTTGAGTCCAGGACCCGCGGAGCTGCTATTTTTTTCAAGAATACGGTAAAATTTGATCTGCAGCAAATATATAAGGACCCTGACAGCCGCTTTGTGATTGTTAAAGGCACTATTCAGGGGAAAACTATCACCATAGCATCTGTGTATGCCCCGAACGATGCCCAAGCCAGGTTTTTTAAGCGATTTTTTCTCGCCCTAGATGAATTCCACTCCTCACATATGATTGTGGGGGGAGACTTTAATTTGGTGGCACATGCAGCTCTAGACAGAAGTAGGACAGGACATGCCTCTAACGCTTTCCCTAGATCCCTCAGACACCTTATCAAATCCAACCAGCTGATTGACACCTGGAGGGCTCATAATGTGGGAGCTAGGGAATATACCTTTTATTCCCACCCGCATGACAGCTACTCGAGGCTAGATTACATTCTTTCCACGACAGTCATGACGGCTAACTCTACCTCAGCTAGAATTCACTCCTGCCCATGGTCAGATCACCAGATAGTGTCATGCTCCTTTGCACATATAGGCCTCCCAAGGGCAGTGGGGTCATGGAGAATCAATGATTCTATTCTCACGGATCCCATAGCTTTGTCTCAGATAGGTGGCTACATCTCTGAATACTTCGCACACAATGAGGTCGGGGAGATTTCCCCGGCGTCGTTGTGGGGAGCGCATAAAGCGGTTCTGAGAGGTAGACTTATGCATTTGGCCTCTGACCGAAAAAAACAAAGACTTCAGGCAATTACTTCCCTTACTGAGGACTTGGATCGACTGTATCGCAGACATGGTCTAACCCAGGAGCCTGACTTGTTGGAGCAGATTGATCAAAAGAAGAGAGCACTGGATGCTATCCTCACTGAACAAACAGAAAAGTCTTTGAGATGGTCTAAGGCCAAATTTCTCTTGTACAGTAACTCCTCGTCGACCATGTTTGCGAGAAAGTTGAAACAATCTCTTCAACCCACGCACACCTACAGATTAAGGAATAGTAAAGGTAACCTCACAACTCACCCCAAAGAAACACTACACTTGTTTAAGTCTTACTATCAATCTCTACTAGAGGCCCCCCAACCCTTTGATCCTCCACACCCCACAATGTGGCTGGACTCAATTCTATTGCCCCAACTGTCTGCGGACCAACTAGAGTCACTGAATGCCCCATGTACGGTGGAGGAAGTGACGGCTGTCATGTCCTCCCTGAAAACTGCGAAGACCCCGGGCCCCGACGGCTTCTCGGCCTTGTACTATAAGAAGTTTTCTGATTTACTGGCCCCTAGGCTAACAAAACTATACAATTCAGTACTATCTGGTGGAGCCTTCCCGAATGAAATGCTAATGGCAAATATGTCTCTGATCCCTAAACCAGGAAAAGACCATTCGCTTCCCCAAAATTTCAGGCCCATTTCGGTTATTAACAATGACCTGAAAATATTCAGTCGCATACTAGCGGACAGACTGGCAGCCTCGATCAAGACCTTAATCTCCCCTGATCAGACTGGATTCATCCCGACCAGACAGATTACAGATAATATTCGCCTAGCCACCAACATTATTCAAGATGCCAACCTCCACTCCCGTAAAGTCCTCATGCTTAGCTTAGACATCAATAAAGCTTTTGATAGTGTGCTCTGGCCATACTTAGACAAGATCCTACATAGGTTTGGGATCCTGGGTAGGTTTGTGAATGGCTTCCATGCCCTCTACAGACAACCCCAAACATGCATCAAAATCCCCGGTTGCTCCTCAGAGTTCTTCACCCTAGGTAGGGGAACTAGACAAGGCTGCCCTTTGTCCCCTTTATTATTCGCACTGGCGATCGAACCCCTGTCAAGATATATAGCGGATAACCCGAACATAAAAGGATATGACAGTTACGACAACACATATAAAATAAGTCTTTACGCAGACGATGTCCTACTATTTTTGTCTGACCCTCTGACCTCCCTACCAAACCTTTTAGACACGTTAGATGCATTCCGGACTGAAACTGGCTTGGGAGTCAATCCCTCCAAATGCGTAGCTATGCCCATCAATTTCCCGCACTCTCTGGTGGAATCCCTTCAAAATAGCTTCAAATTCTCCTGGTCAACCTCATCTTTGCAATACCTGGGGGTGAAACTAGCTCCCTCTCTTAAACAGATGTACGCCTTGAACTATCCACGGGTTTTCGCGGCCATTAAAGGGCTACTATCCCAATGGGCCCCCTACCACATCTCGTTTCTTGGCCGCATACAGGCGGTCAAGATGTCTATTCTTCCCAAATTGTTGTTTTACTTTAGGGCCCTCCCTCTGTATGTGTCCTGTTCTACTATTAGGAACATACAATCGGAACTGCTAAGATTCATTTGGAAAGACAAGAGACCCCGATTCAGTAGACTCTTGATGTATAGGGCTAGTAACAGAGGAGGACTGAGTTGCCCAGATTTATGGAAGTACTTTCTGGCTGCCAGGCTACTCCAGATTGCACAATGGCATATCCCCAGTCCTGGGACTCCCTGGCTGCGATTTGAACGCAACTCCATAAGGCCTTACTATCTCCCAGGGATCTTGTGGACTGGTTTGATTCACCATAGGGACATTACAGCTCTCAATCGGGTAGTGGGGCAGTCTCTCTACCTCTGGACCCTATACAGAGACAAGTTCGGCCTAGCCTCCAAACCGGCCCCCCTGTCCTCGTTCTTGGGGGACCCGACTTCCCGGAGGCCTTTGGAGCAGAACTAAACTTTATGCACTGGTCTTCTCAGGGCCTGGTGACTTTACGCTCACTGACTCTAGGGACTGGATTGAGGTCCTTTGAGGACCTGAACCAGAACTGGGGTATTCCCCGTTCTGATTTCTACAAGTACTTGCAGATACGCCACTTTTACAAGAATGCCATCGCAAATTGGAGGGCGAACCCCAAAACTACTTTTGAAGCGCTTTGTCTTGAGGGGTCCAGGGATGGAGGGGTGATTTCCTTGATTTATAGTCATTTGAATAACTTCAACTCAGAATCTAAATCCCAGGCTGTGTTAGCATGGGAAGCTGATTTGGGAGAGGCAGTTTCCGAGGAAGACTGGAGCGACATGATAGATAATATGCATAAGTGCACGCGTTCAGTAGCAATCAAAGAGACAGTGGTAAAATTACACACTAGATGGTATTACACCCCGGTTAGAATACACAAAATGTTCCCCCTGGTCTCGGATGCCTGCTTCAGGGGTTGTGGGGAGAAGGGTTCTCTCCTCCACACCTTCTGGAACTGTGGAGCATTGGATCCTTTGTGGCAACGGGTGTCTGCTAAGATACATCAGATCACTGGGAACAATGTTGTCCTAACGGCACGGTTATGCCTCCTATTTGCGAATATCCCAGGGACCATGCTCGCAGAACAAAGATTAATACATACTCTATTTAGTGCGGTTCATTGGGCAATTGCCCTGAATTGGCGTAAACCATCTGTCCCTTGGCCGCAGGTTCTTTATCGCATGGAGTCGATAAAATTGATGGAACGCATTCACCACACACTTGTGGACTCCATGGCGATTTTCGAGAAGAAATGGGACTCCTGGCCCTCACCTGGATAGGCTGGTGCCCATATCCGGCAGATTGGGTCGCTCTAACAGCACCTCCGAACACCAGTTTTTGACAAACCTTTGACAGTGACTAGACTTTGATCTATGTATACACAATATCTGTGATAGCAGTACGCTTTATTTCTTCTTATTTCTTTTGGTTTCGTTTTTGTTCGGTTGTATATTTTCCTTCAGTTTAACATGATGGGTTTCGCACAAAACAAACATCAATGGAGATGCATATCCCAGTAAGAGACTAGTATTCGTACTATTTCACCGATGAACCACGGACTATCTTCATCACTGTTAAACATTATAGTTTACTTATCAGAGATAAAAGTATGTAACTTCACAGCCATGATGATCACTGGTATATGTAATTTCTATTGCACTTATCCCTTGTATGCTTCTTCAATAAAAACTTATGTAAACAAAAAAAAAAACTTCAGGCAAGTTGGAAAAGTTCTTCTTTCTGTAAAGACTCATTTTGCTGCAGATTCTCTTCAGTGTTCGATAACTAATAACTATGTTATGACTGGCTAAAACTGAAAGTATTTCCTTATTATTAAATCCAAGTCTAAAATAGAATTGAACAAGTTCTTCTCTATTTGCCATGCTTCACTGACAGCCACTGAATCTAAAGAAACCTCTACTGGGCTGAGTCTCTTGTAACACTCCTTTTTATACGGTGTAATCTCAGAATTCTGACTTTGAAACTCAGAATTTTGACTTTTAATCTCAGAAATTTGTTTAAGAAATTTTAGGATGTTGCTTGCAGCCTCCTCCAAATCTACTGCCCTGCTCTTACACACTGTGCACTGCAAAATAAATACTGTTCCTTGTCACCAAACACTGCTCACTGCTAGGCAATGCCATTTCATACAGCTTCCTTCACTGACACTATATAAAGTTGCATTGCCAGACATCCCAACCTGCAAAAACTAATTTCAGGAAGGTGGCAAACCCATTTCAGGGAAGTGGCGGTGCGCCGCGCAACCACCTCCACACCATACGAGTCTGAAAAGTTCCCTTTTACATCAGGGCAGCGGAAACACAGCAAATGGGCTCAGCCAACCTGCCAACAGACATTGGAGAGGGTCATTGTGATCTGGATGCATACAGAGAAATGAGGAAATCACCTGAAATTTGTACTTCCCATTTGATCAGTGTCCCCTGCCCCCAGACAAGGTTACCTGGGGGAATAATTGACCAGTCAGGATTGCCCACCAAATTATTTCACCTGCCTCCCAGGTACCAGCACTCCTCTATAGCTCCCACCATGTGTGTACACCACTCAGGGGCTGCCTGCAAAGCCACTATCCATCTCTTCAGGAGCCGGTCCTGTAAATGATAATGGTAGTCTCTGCGGCGGATTCGCTGCGAGATCACCGTTATCGGCGGCGGGAGGGGGCCCCCCCTATCAAAACGTCAGCTCCGCCCCCCCTGTCAAAACGTCAGCTCCGCCCATACGTCTTAAAGGGCCATTTTTTTTTTTTACACCAGATCTCATATTTAAGAGGACCTGTCATGCTTTTTTTCTATTACAAGGGATGTTTACATTCCTTGTAATAGGAATAAAAGTGACCCATTTTTTTTATATTTAAAACAGTACAAAATAAAATAAAATGAAGTAAAATAAATAAGAAAAAAAATATGTTTTAAAGCACCCCGTCCCGACGAGCTCGCGCGCAGAAGCGAACGCATATGTGAGTAGCGCCCGCATATGAAAACAGTGTTCAAACCACACAAGAGAGGCAATCGTTAGAGCGAGAGCAATAATTCTAGCCCTAGACCTCCTCTGTAACTCAAAAGATGCAACCCATAGAATTTTTTAAACGTCGCCTATGGAGATTTTTAAGGGTAAAAGTTTGACGCTATTCCACGAGCGGGTGCAATTTTGAAGCGTGACATATTGGGTATCAATTTACTCGGTGTAACATTATCTTTCACAATATAAAAAAAAAATTGGGCTAACTTTACCGTTGTCTTATTTTTTAATTAAAAAAAGTGAATTTTTTCCCAAAAAAGTGCGCTTGTAAGACCATTGCAATGACCGCCATTTTATTCTCTAGGGTGTTAGAAAAAAACCAATATATAATGTTTGGGGGTTCTAAGTAATTTTCTAGCAAAAAAAATTGTTTTTAACTTGTAAATACAGAGTCTGAAAAACAGGCTTGGTCCTTAACCACTTAACGACCGCCCACTGTATATATACGTCTGCAAAATGGAACGTACAGGCACAATCACGTACCTGTACGTGACTCCCTTCGTATGGGTGGGGGGTCCGATCGGACCCCCCTCCGGTACAGTGAGTGGTCGGTATCGCTCCGGGAGCGATCCGTGATGAGGGGGCAGCCATTGGTTTCTGGCCACCCCCTCGCGATCGCTCCCGGTGAATCAAATGCTTCCTCTGCCTGTGTAATGTAAACACAGGCAGGAGGAAGCAGGAGGAAGTGATGTCATCTCTCCTGCGGCGCTCACATATACCGAGCGCCGTGGAGAGAAGACATCAAGTAAGTGCACCAACAGCCCACTGACACATAGGCACACATAGGCACACGATCTCCCCGCCAGTCACCCCCAGATCACCCCCCCAGCCCCCAGTCACAATGTCACTGATTGCAGTGATCATTTATTTACTGATCACTGCAAACAGTGACATTTGTAACTGTAAAAGTGTCAGGGCAGTTAGTTTTAGGTCCAGGGTAGCCCCCTAACCCCCCTAATAAAGCTTTAACCCCTAGATCACCCCCCAGGTAACCCTTTCACCCCCTAGCACCACTGTGACTAAGCGATCGTTTTTCTGATCGCTGTTTTAGTGTCGGTGGTGCCGCTAGGTAGTCAGTTTTTTTTTAGGTTCGCCGCCAGGTTTTTATAGCGTCAGGTACCCCCAAATATTTCCTAATAAAGGTTTAACCCCTTGATCGCCCCCCAGGTAATCCTTTCACCCCCTTTTGCCAGTGTCACTAAGCGATCGTTTTTCTGATCGCTGTATTAGTTATGCTGGTGCCGCTAGGTAGTCAGTGATTTTTTTAGGTTCGCCGCCAGGTGTTTATAGCATCAGGTACCACCATATATTATCTAATAAAGGTTTTAACCCCCTGATTGCCCCTAGAGTTAACCCTTTCACCAGTGATCACCGTATAAGTGTCACTGGTGACACTGGTTAGCCAGTTAGTTATTTCGTTATTTAGGTTCCCCGTCAGGTTTTTATATAGCGTCAGGTACCCCCATATATTACCTAATAAAGGTTTTAACCCCCTGATTGCCCCTAGTTAACCCTTTCACCAGTGATCACCATATAAGTGTTACGGGTGACGCTGGTTAGTTAGTTTGCCTTTTATAGTGTCAGGGCACCCGCCGTATATAACCCAATAAAGGTTTAACCCCCTGATCGCCAGGCGGGTGATATCAATTAGGTTTTAGCGTCAGAGAGGGTCTGCATCACACCCCAATCAGCGTCAGGTTAGTGCCAGTAGCGCTAACACCAACGCGTGAAGCATACACCTCCCTTAGTGGTATAGTATCTGAACAGATCAATATCTGATCTGATCAGATCTATACTAGCGTCCCCGGCAGTTTAGGGTTCCCAAAAATGCAGTGTTAGCGGGATCAGCCCAGATACCTGCTAGCACCTGCGTTTTGCCCCTCCGTCCAGCCCAGGCCACCCAAGTGCAGTATCGATCGATCACTGTCACTTACAAAACACAACACATAACTGCAGTGTTCGCAGAGACAGGCCTGATCCCTGCGACTGAAAAAAAAAAGAAAAAAAAAGGAAAAAAAAAGGAAAAACAAGGGCGCACCAGCCTGGTGTGATATCGTTTAGGATAATTTATTTAAAATGAAAGCAATAGAAAGGTACTCACAAAACTAGTACAAAAGTTCGCATTGTACAAACAGTGCCTTGGAAGCTGCAGCATGTGAACCCAAACCACACTTCGACCGATCAAGGAGACCGTGATGGGGCGCACTATCGGCTGACGCGTTTCAAAGTATAAAACTTCTTTATCAAAGCCACCCTGCGACTCCAGTGCTGTAGGAGGTGATTTCACCACCACAGTTAAGAAAAAGAGCATATATGCCGAAGCATGGGGGCAGCAGGGGCCTAATGCCGCGTACATACAGTCGAAATTCCGACGGAGGCTTGCCCATGGAAAAGTCTGACCTTGTGTACGCGGCATAACTTTTGCAGGAGGATGCCCCCATGCTTCGGCATATATAAATGGTGCATGTATGCCCATCATTAGAAATGGGTGGATGAAGGGAGGTATTCTAATGGTGGGCATACCCACCGGTCAATCTCTTTTTTTCGTTAAGCCAACAGGCTGCATGAAAAAAAAGATTACAATACATGTCCAACAAGGACCAGCAACGTACTGGTATGTTGCTGGACTTTGAATGGTTATACCAGAATGATGCCTGTGGGTTTAGGTATCATCTTGGTAGCATTCTTTTCAGCCAGCGGCCGGCTTTCATGTAAAAGAAATTTTAGCGGCTAATTAGCCTCTGGACTGCTTTTACAAGCAGTGGGAGGGAATGTCCCCCCCGGATATAAAAAAACGCCATTGGGAAATTGGGAAAGCATTTTATCACACCGATCTTGATGTGGTCAGATGCTTTGAGGGGAGAGGAAAGATCTAGGGTCTAATAGACCCCAGTTTTTTCAAAAAAAGAGTACCTGTCACTACCTATTGCTATCATAGGGGATATTTACATTCCCTGAGATAACAATAAAAATGATAAAAAAAATATATGGAAGGAACAGTTTAAAAATAAAATAAAAAAGCAAAATTAATAATAAAAAAAAAAAAGTACCCCTGTCCCGCCCTGCTCTTGCGCAAAGGCGAACGCAAGCATCGGTCTGGCGTCATATGTAAACAGCAATTGCATCATGCATGTGAGGTATCACCGCGAAGGTCAGATCGAGGGCAGTAATTTTAGCAGTAGACCTCCTCTGTAAATCTAATGTGGTAACCTGTAAAGGCTTTTAAAGGCTTTTAAAAATGTATGTAGTTTGTCGCCACTGCGCGTTTGTGCGAAATTTTAAAGCATGTCGTGTTTGGTATCCATGTACTCGGCCTAAGATCATCTTTTTTATTTCATCAAACATTTGGGCAATATAGTGTGTTTTAGTGCATTAAAATTTAAAATAGTGTATTTTTTCCCCAAAAAATATGTTTGAAAAATCGCTGCGCAAATATTGTGTGGAAAAAAAAAATGCAACACCCACAATTTTAATCTGTAGGGCCTTTTCTTTAAAAAAATATATAATGTTTGGGGGTTCAACGTAATTTT